>CM058236.1:37281621-37881621 GCA_030180135.1 Orychophragmus violaceus
CTATCCAAACACAATCAACACCGACTCCTCTTTCTCTGATATTTTATCCTGGAAACCTAGTCATGGAGGTTGAAAGCGCAAACTTCCCTAATGTTTGATCAGCTCTTAGTTCACCTTTACCCACGGCCAATTACTCCATTGATGGTATTGTTATCCTTTCATGAAATTTGTTCGTTTGTCTGATTGAAAGACTATGTCTTTAAATCAAGTGTCCTTGGTGTAGTGGTAAGGAGACGGGACCTGGGTGCACCACACTCAGGGTTCGATCCACCTGTCCTACATGCTCCATTTGGCCACCCCAAAAACTGCGGATGAAAAGGGGAGCGCACATGGATTGTAATCTTAAGGCCTAGAAAGCCGATGGGATACCACGTGTTTAAAAAAATAAGACTATGTCTTTCAATGTGATGTGGTTCTTTCTTTGATTTGCAGGTGTAGTTCGAGATTTTTTTGGACAGATTTATCACTGTACCAAAGTCTAGTGATTATCATGGTATATCCTCAAGCCTCAAATATTTACAGCAGTCATGGATTTCTATTGTTCTTAGCAACCTTTTTTCTGGACTCACAATCTGCTGCTGCCAAGGATACTTCCATTAAGGTAACTACCTTGGCACTATTGATCTTTATATCTTTCTCATTTTTGATATTCTAAGTTTTGTGAAGAGTATAGATTTCCATACCTTTTGGATTCTTCAGGATGTCTGTTTCTACATAGTTTGCGTTGGTTTTCGGTGTATTCTCTAACAATATCTTCTATATTTGTTGATTTAATTGAGAAGTTATAGTTTGCTGGATAAGTTATATATACATGAGTGTAAGATCGAAGATACACACCAAGGATTTGTAATCGTGGATTTGGACTTTTTGTATGAAATGAAATAGATTTCCCATGAGTCAAAGATTTTATTGAGGTTGTACGTCGAGATAGAACAAACACAATCGAAAAGAGAGTACAAAGTATGAGAATCGAGCTATCTAGTCGAAGTGTTCTTGATTAGGGTTGGAATGAATGAATGGATCGCCGCTTCTCCTTTAAATAGCCCTTGACTTCGATTCTCTTGTTCCGATCTTTCGGCTTCATAGTGGTAACGATCTCCGAGATTTGCGGGGATTGATTCAACTGACTAAGACCTGGTCGTTCCTCCTCGACGTATCCTTCTATCGAGCTCGAGCTCGACTATTCCTCGTTTCGTGTTGCCTAGGCCTTGGTTGGCTTGAAGCCACATGGCCCCAAAATCTACAATAATCGATCTCGACCCCATGGCTGTGAATTGGGCTTACAATTACGGGCCTATATTTTGTTTGTTAATGGGTCGGGTTTCCTAGAGGGAAATCCATCACCAACAATAGCCCCCCAGCCCGACGAGTCGAGGTTAATGGGCGGTGGACGCTCTTGGGAAGGCGCGCGCGTACCTCGGGCGTTGGAGCCCAAATGATTATTCTCGCTTCATCCGTAGATTTTATTTCAATCGAGCGGCTGAGACCGAGCGCGTGGATTGAATCTTTCCATTCGTGGCGCGTTGACGACTGTAGACAGTGGATAATCGAGGAAGGTTTTTATCTACCGTTGATCTGGTCGGTTGTCAACGGTTGAGATCTGAAGATCACGATAGATCTTATCGACCTCGGTTTTTGCTTGTGCGGTTTGATTATCGGCCGCACGCTTGCAGCCGTCGATATCAAATCAACAGTCGAGATCACGAGAAGGCGAAGAATCTTAGCCGTTTCGAACTCTTCGTAATTATTACGAATCCAAAATCGTACGGTTGAGATCCAGGGATGTGAAAGATCTAGTTGATCTCGAGAGGGAGAGAGCACGAGGTTGTTTTAAATGGAAGTTACATGCACGATTCCCACTACATGTCATCTTACATATCGTCGAAGGTAACTCTTCTTCTCCTCACTTTTGCTTTGCATTTTCTCGCTCTAGTTTTTTTTAGTTCGTTCGTAGTCAGAAACTTCTCTCTAGAAACCTTCTATTTCTTTTATTCCGATACTCCACTTGCAATGGCTCTGAGAGACGCGTCAAGAGCTAGTACAAGCACGGCGGCGGGATCATTTGGTCCGCACCCGCCGTCTGTCTTAACCGTGAATCATATTCAACGGTTACGGACGAAGTACCGGATCCCGCCGGAAGTGGAGATAGTGATTCCGTCACCGGCGGTGTCACCCGAGACCGTCGTAGAGGGCTATTGATGTGCCTCCTATGCATATTTCGACAAATGTGGGCTCTTCTTCCCCATTCCCCGCCTCATTTCTTTAGTCTTGGCTCAACTCCAATTGGCGTTTCACCAGATGACGCCGAACTTCGTCCGGTACGTCATTGGACTCGGGGTTAGGGCCGTCGAAGAAGGAATTGAGTTCAGGCCGGAGGAGCTTATGCGGGTCTGCTCGGTGAAGCATAATACTCGTTTTCCGGGGACATATTACCTCTCTCCCTGTTTCGGGAGGGTCCTCGACGATATCCAGGGAGGGATATATGTAAGGACCGATACTTCTTCTTTAGGATAAACCGGCACTCAGTCGAGGAGTTCGACTTATCTGTCATCCCGTCTCGATGGGCTACCAGTGTTGGTTAGTTTTAGGGTTTACTAATCGATTCTTTTTTCTTTGTTGTCAGACCATTAACTCATTTTTGTTTTGTATTGCAGAAGCTCCCGAGTCGCTTGCGTTGAATCCGATTACGGAGGCTCTGATAGCTCGTTTGAGAAGAGGCGCGGTCAGTTGGGATAGTTTCATAGTAGAGCGCGTGCAAACTGCTCTAAGAGTCGAGCTCCAGCGATCCACTCGAGATCGTCCTTCAGCTCCTCGAGGAGTATTACCTCCCCGGGCCCCTCCTTAGGCTCCTCTAGCCTGAGTTGTTCAGTCCTCGCTTTGCATCGCCGAGCGTACCGGAGGAAGTAGGCAGCCTACTTGTTAATTGTATTGTTATTATTACTTCAAGCATATCGAGCTGATTATTTTTCTTACATTCGCAGATCGACCAGTCTCGGACGACAGCTCTACCGTCAGCACTCCTCCCCACGAAAAAATGTTGCGAAGAGCGAGCAGCCGCCAAAACGGGAAGGATCCCGTAGAATTGGCGAAGAAAATGAAGGCTGGCGATTTGAGCAACGCCATTATTTTCGCAATGGGTGAAGCTCCTCCTCCTCCTCCTCCTCCGGTTCTTCCTCCTTGTTGGGAATGTCCTGAAATCTATTGTACTTGCTCTAAGTGAAAGTCGTATAGTCGAGATGAGACAATAAACATAACACTAGGTAGTCATAACGCTTTGCTAGAAGCCACTTATGATCAATGAGTTGAGAACTCATTGCTAGTGTTATATGATCCTACAGGGTCACACACCTAAGCAAACTGGGCGTTAAAGACGAGGTTGATTATTAATGTAATGATCCAGTGAATGCATATGTGATATGCATTCGATATCAATGTTCTGGGGCAGCATCGATCGTTGCAGATAGTGCATCGATCGATGCACTCGCGGATTAATCAGATTAATTCGGTTTAATCGTTGGTTAATTCCGTTGTGGTTTAAGCCGATATATATAAGATATATGATCGACCTAAACTCGTCCCTAACCTAATTTACAGCCACCAGAACATAGATAGAAACCTCTCTGGAGTTTAGATCTCTGTAAGGCACTAGCATCCCTGTGGTCAAGTTTGTGTGCGTGTGGATACCAGTAGAGGCGCAGCATTTGAGGCGCTTCGTGATCTCGATTATCTGCTAATACTTCCGCTGCAAATCATCAGGTAAATCTGAGATCCCATAGATTCAATTACTTGAACCTTAGATCCTAGGCTCGGAATTCAGACTAGGGTTGCTAATCCTGATTAGAACTGCTAGAAATTCCTTCGGTGGTATCAGAGCTTTAGGGTTCCATTGAATCTGTAGCATGTTGATTAGATTGGTTGAATCTGAATCTGTGTATGGTTGATACAAACTTGCTAAAATTCGTTTTCCTGAAAACCTAGTTTAGGGTTCTGTTTCGAAAACGTTTAAGGGTTTTCTCGCATGGTGTAGATCGATGCCAATCCGGCATCGATCGACACAGGGCGAAAACCCGAATAAAACTCAGTTGGTTAAAGATGGTCGAACACTGTGAATGGTTTAATTGCGATTGTTTTGATTAGGTTGGCATCGACCGATGCTAACGTAGCATCGATCGACGCTGACCGGTATTCAAAACCGGATCAATTGGATTGATCGGTTATCGCGGATTGCTTTTGGTTATCCTGCATCGATCGACACTATAGTAGTGTCGGTCGACACCATGCTTGATGATTAGGTTATTGAACCTGAAATCACAGAACCAAAGCAAGATGAATCAATTAATTATAAGAATTAAAACATAATAAAACTGAACGTTTTAAATGGTTCCGTTCCTCAATCAAATATCAAGTGATACTTGATGTCTTTCCAATCTTGTCAACTGTCAAGACCCATTTAATTGTGCGACAGACTTGCAGTGCAAGATGTCCACGATTTCATGAGTAAGACAGAGGTAATCGTGTTGATGGACTTGCAGTGCAAGACGTCAACAATTACATGACTGAAAGGATTGGTTTACTTGACTGGGCCATCAAAATAGTTTTGGGCTCAGAGACATCAGGTGGATTGGACATAAGATGTCAATCCACAACCAAGAGTTATATTGGATATAACTAGCAAAGTTGTTGCTTACCTAGATAGCTAAATTTGGGTGATAGCCAGTGGCTCACTCAAGTTTAGTGAAGTATGGATCTTGGATCATTATATTCATCTGAGGAAACATTGTTTTGAATATAATGCGAGTTTTCTTAAAAGTTAAGATTTCTCATTTCTTGAACATCATAACTAAACCTTTTCCTTTCTTTGTTCTCAGCTATGACTAACACTCATAATAACTCTTTCTCCCTGCGATCCGTCCTTGAGAAGGACAAGTTAAATGGATCGAATTTTCTCGAATGGTATCGGAACTTGAGAATTGTTCTCAAGCAGGAGAAAAGGTACTATGTCCTGGAAACTGTTCTCCCTGAAAAACCGAGATCCAATGCTGCACATGCAGAAAGGAGTGCTTGGGATAAGCATTCCAATGATGTGGTCGATGTGAATTGTCTCATGTTGGCTACCATGAACTCGGATTTGCAGAAGCAATACGAGAACGTGGAGTCGCCAGTGGAGATGATTACTAGCCTGAAAAGCATGTTTCAGGAGCAAGCACGAACTGAGAGATACCAGACGGTTAAATCTCTCATTGAATGCAAGCTACCAAAGGACAGTCCGGTCAGTCCTCATGTCATTAAGATGATGGGTTATATTGATAACCTGGGGAGACTGGATTGTCCCATTAGCCAAGAGTTGGCTACTGACATCATTCTGTAGTCACTGCCGTCAAGTTATGATCAGTTTGTTATGAACTATAACATGAACAACTTGACGAAGACGTTGACTGAACTGCATGGCATGCTCAAGACAGCTGAGCCTAATATCAAGAAGGGCACTCCTAATGTACTTATGGTACAAGGGGGTAAGAAGTTTAAGAAACTTGGCAAAGGCAAGGGAAAGGGCAAGGCAGTCCAGGTTGAGAACCAGGACACGCCTGCGCCAGCCCCGAAGCCCAAGCCGGGCCCATCTGAGACTGATAAGTGCCATTACTGTAAAGAGCATGGGCATTGGAAGAGAAATTGCAACAAATTCTTGGAAGAGAAGAAGAAGAAGAAGAAGAAGAAGAAGAAGAAGACTTTCGAGACTTCATCTTCAGGTATCTATGTTATAGAAGTAAATGTTACTACTTCTGGTTCTACTTCTTGGGTATTGGATACCGGCTGTGGTGCTCATATTTGTACAAATATGCAGGGCCTAAGCAACAGTAGGAAGTTGGAAAAGGGACAAGTGGACCTGCGCGTGGGGAATGGAGCAAGAGTTGCTGCATTAGCCGTAGGAACATATAACTTGTCTTTACCTTCTGGTTTGGTTTTAAAGCTTAATAATTGCTACTATGTACCTGCTATAAGCAGAAATATTATTTCCATTCCTATTTTGGATGTGGAAGGATATCAGTTTTCAATTAAGAATAAATGTTGTTCTTTTGATTACAATGATATATTTTATGGTAGCAGCCCATTAGAGAATGGGCTTTATGTTTTAAACCAGACTGCACCAATCTATAACATTAACACCAAGAGATTCAAATCAAATGACACGAATCAGACTTTTCTTTGGCATTGTCGTTTGGGCCACATAAACGAGAAACGGATCCAAAAGCTCCATAGTGATGGGCTTCTGGGCTCATTTGATTATGAATCATGTGAGAAATGTGAATCTTGTTTACTGGGCAAAATGACTAAAGCCCCTTTCAACAAATCAAATGAAAGGGCCAGTGACCTATTGGGCCTTATACATACGGATGTGTGCGGCCCAATGAGCACAAGTGCCAGAGGAAATTTTCGATACTTCATTACCTTCACTGATGATTTCAGCAGGTATGGCTATGTCTATCTAATGAGACACAAGTCGGAATCTTTTGAAAAGTTCAAAGAGTTCCAAAATGAAGTACATAATCAACTTGGTAAAAGTATTAAGGCTCTTCGATCAGATCGTGGAGGAGAATACTTAAGCCAAGAATTCAGTGATCATTTAAGAGATTGTGGAATTGTTTCACAACTCACTCCTCCTGGAACACCACAATGGAATGGCGTGTCTGAGAGGAGGAATCGGACTTTATTAGATATGGTTCGATCAATGATGAGTCTCTCAACTCTTCCATTATCCTTTTGGGGATACGCTCTAGAAACGTCTGCGTTTACACTTAATAGGGTTCCGTCAAAATCAGTTGCAAAGACACCACATGAGATGTGGACTGGAAATGTTCCGAGTTTGTCTTTCCTGAAGATTTGGGGTTGCGAAGCTTATGTTAAGCGATTAATTACAGATAAGCTCAAACTCAAATCTGATAAGTGCTACTTCGTTGGTTATCCTAAGGAAACCAAGGCATACTACTTTTACAACCAATCCGAGAACAAAGTGTTTGTTGCTCGGAACTGCGTTTTTCTTGAGAGAGAATTTCTTTCCAAGAGAAACAGTGGGAGTAAAGTACAACTCGAAGAAGTTCGAGAACCGCAGGAAAATGCTCAACCCGTAGAGGAAGAGCAACAGTTGGATCTACAAAGAGTTGTAGAGACGGCGCCTGTGGAGCCTGAAATTCGCCGATCCGAAAGGATCCGTCACGAACCCGAGAGATATGGATTTCTCGTAACCAATTGTCATGATTTGTTGATCATTGACAGTGACGAGCCAGCGAATTTTGAAGAAGCAATGATGAGCCCTGACTCCGAAAAGTGGCTGAAAGCCGCTGAATCCGAAATGGGATCCATGTCACAGAACCAAGTATGGACTTTGGTTGATTTACCCGATGGTGCAAGACCCATTGAGTGTAAATGGATTTTCAAGAAGAAAATTGATGTGGATGGAAATATTCAGATATATAAAGCAAGGCTAGTGGCAAAAGGTTTCATACAAATTCATGGTATTGACTATGAAGAAACCTATTCACCTGTCGCCATGCTTAAATCCATTCGGATTCTCCTAGCAACAGCTGCTCATTATGATTATGAGATCTGGCAGATGGACGTGAAAACAGCTTTCCTTAATGGAATTCTGGAAGAGGATGTGTACATGACACAACCCGAAGGTTTCATCGATCCAAATGCAGCTAAGAAAGTATGCAAACTTCATCGATCCATTTATGGATTGAAGCAAGCATCTCGGAGTTGGAATCTTCGTTTTGATGAAGCAGTCAAAAAGTTTGATTTCATCAGAAGCGAAGAAGAACCATGTGTTTACAAGAAGACTAGTGGGAGCGCAGTTGCATTTCTCGTGTTGTATGTAGATGAAATACTTCTTCTCGGAAATGACGTTCCGTTGTTACAGTCTGTTAAGACTTGGCTCGGAAGTTGTTTTTCAATGAAAGACATGGGAGAAGCCGCATATATTCTTGGAATAAGAATCTATAGAGATAGATTAAACAAGTTGATTGGACTGTGTCAAGACACTTATATCGATAAAGTCTTACACAGGTTCAGAATGCAAGATTCCAAGAAGGGCTTCATAACAATGTCTTATGGCATAAGTCTCAGCAAGAAGCAGTGTCCTGAGACACCTGCTGAGCGAGATCGCATGAGTCGGATTCCCTATGCCTCGGCGTTGGGATCCATCATGTATGCCATGCTCTGTACTCGTCCAGATGTTGCTTGTGCTTTAAGCATGACAAGTAGATACCAATCGGATCCAGGTGAAAGTCACTGGACAACAGTCAAGAATATTCTGAAGTATTTGAGAAATACTAAGGATAAATTCTTGGTGTATGGAGGAAGTGATGAGCTGGTAGTAAGTGGTTACACAGACGCAAGTTTTCAGACAGACAAAGATGATTTCCGATCACAATCTGGTTACGTCTTCTGCCTGAATGGCGGTGCAGTCAGCTGGAAGAGTTCCAAGCAGGACACTGTAGCAGATTCCACAACTGAAGCTGAGTACCTCGCTGCTTCTGAAGCGGCAAAGGAGGCTGTTTGGATCAAGAAGTTCATCACTGAACTTGGTGTGATTCCTAGCATTTCTGAGCCAGTGGCTTTGTATTGTGACAACAATGGAGCCATTGCGCAAGCAAAGGAACCTAGATCACACCAAAAATCCAAACACATAGAAAGGCAATATCACCTTATCTGTGATATTGTGAATAGAGGAGATGTGAAGATCAGCAGAGTCCCGACTGATGAGAACGTAGCTGATCCGCTGACCAAGCCCCTCCCAAGGTCTAAGCATGAGTTTCACACTGCTGCTGTAGGCATTAGATTTCTTAAGATATGATCTTGTTTTCAGTGGGAGTTATATTTGGTTTTAGTTATGACTTGATGTTCGAAAAACATAATTTAGTTATGTTATATTAATGAAATTGTTTCAGCATTATTTAATTGTGAATAATTAAATATATATTGTCCCAAAGTAATTTATGATATTTTATAGGTTATCAAGTATGTGACTTGATCATGAAACCCTATAAGAAACAAAAGACATAAATTATCAATGGTCCCTAGTCGAGGTTGTTAAAATGGGACACTAACAACCACGTGAGACTAGTATGTGAGGTGACTGATGACTATGTTTCATGGAGTCATTTAATAAGTGTATTAAAGTCAATCACATAGATATGTGTTAGAGAACACATGATCGGACTTGACCCGTTAATGAGAACTCTACAAGATGTTATATGAGTGTCATAAGAGTTTCTCATTACGACTAAAGAGAGTAGTCCTTAGACCTGAGTTCATCATGTCCTCTCTTATATGGATTGGTTCGTCTTGACTTTTTCAAACGTCAGCCATAACTGGTGATCATAAAGACACTGATTAGGCGTATCATAAAATATAAAAGATACATGGATGGGACAAGATGGGATTTGTACCTCCTATATAACAGGAGTTAAATATCTCTGGGCCTATCGAAGATTTGATACTGGAAATGCGTGGCCGCGCTCAAACGAGGTGATTGTCAGTCGTTTGTTTTTATCAGTACAAATCGGGATTCGATAAACGTGATCTGGCTTAATAAGGATGACACAGTTCTTGCCTTATGCTAGATTGAGATATAGCTACAAAGGGATTAAAGGAATAGATGATTCCAGTACAAGTGGGAGATTGTTGGGAGTGTCCTGAAATCTATTGTACTTGCCCTAAGTGAAAGTCGTATAGTCGAGATGAGACAATCACATAACACTAGGTAGTCATAACGCTTTGCTAGAAGCCACTTATGATCAATGAGTTGAGAACTCATTGCTAGTGTTATATGATCCTACAGGGTCACAAACCTAAGCAAACTGGGCGTTAAAGACGAGGTTGATTATTAATGTAATGATCCAGTGAATGCATATGTGATATGCATTCGATATCAATGTTCTGGGGCAGCATCGATCGTTGCAGATAGTGCATCGATCGATGCACTCGCGGATTAATCAGATTAATTTGGTTTAATCGTTGGTTAATTCTGTTGTGGTTTAAGCCGACATATATAAGATATATGGTCGACCTAAACTCGTCCCTAACCTAATTTACAGCCACTAGAACATAGATAGAAACCTCTCTGGAGATTAGATCTCTGTAAGGCACTAGCATCCCTGTGGTCCAGTTTGTGTGCGTGTGGATACCAGTAGAGGCGCAGCATTTGAGGCGCTTCGTGATCTCGATTATCTGCTAATACTTCCGCTGCAAATCATCAGGTAAATCTGAGATCCCATAGATTCAATTACTTGAACCTTAGATCCTAGGCTCGGAATTCAGACTAGGGTTGCTAATCCTGATTAGAACTGCTAGAAATTCCTTCACTCCTCACCCTGTTCGGGTCTCTCTTCCTCCGGTTACAGGATCCAGAGACGCGGCTACGGAGGCGGAGAATCTGCCTCCCTCTTTGACCGGGCAGGGTATAGCTCTGGTCCTGTCCAGAGAGCTCGCCTTACGCGACTCACTCGAACGGATCGAGGAAGTCGAGCGGCCGAAGTCGGGGTGGCTCCCTTCCTCCCGCAGTGAAGCGTCAAAGGACTGACGTGGAAGTGAGCTCGAGGAGGTCGAGCCAGAACATCGAGGCGAGGCATACTTCTTCTGGGTCCTTAGGATCTTTCAACTGGCGCTTCAGGCACAAGAAAGAATGCCGAATTGCTGACGATCCGAAGGGCGTAGCATACCTACTAAGGCATTTCAAGCCTGCAGGCGTTCAGCTCCCGGCTGCCGGGGATATGGTCCTCGGTGATTCTTACACCGAGATGATGACGGCCATCAGGAAGGTAATGGTCTCATTCCTTCCCTTTTCTCTGTTTATTTAGTGCTTCGTTTTTTCCTTAGAAATTGTATATTTTTCTGTGTAGTCCTTGGAGGCTATGAACAGGTTCGTGGCCCGATCTGAACGTGAGCTGCGTGAGGTACCGTAGGCAAGTGAGCTTGAGTCCGTTGAGAAGACGGTGAGCGATCTGAACGTGCAGCTGCAGGAAGCCTCGGCTCGGGAAGAGGATCAGAAAAAGAAGCTTGCCTACTTCGATGGAATGGAGGCTCGGCTGATGACCCTTGAGAATCAGGAGGAGGACCTCACCCAGAAGCTGAATATGGCCATAAGTCGGACTCTGGCCGTGGAGGAAGCGGGCCGAGATGCGGGTGCGCAAGCTGCGCAATGCCAGGCCGATTTGGAGAAGGTCCTCGCTGATCGAGAGCTCGATGTCAGGGTAGCGGCTCATGAGGCGAATAAGGGGTTGCATGGCTAGTACCTCAGGATTCTCGAGAGGATTAAGGAGAAGGAGAGCCAAAGGAAGGTCGCTATGAGCGCTGAGATAAGGCTTCAGGAGGCCTTGGCCAATATCGCGCTCATTGCTGAGTTTGCATTTGGCGATCTGGATCTGACTAAGGAAGTGCTGGACTTGGCCGAGAAGAAGCGGTTAGCCATGGAGGAGATGAACGCCACAGCGGTGTCGGACTTCAGCATCAACAAGCTCAACTTGCGGGCGATGTCAGACGACTCGGTAATCTTGGAGCGTCCTCTAAACCGAGCAACGATTTCCGAGGAGGAGGCGACAGGCGACCAGACGGGGGATCAGGATGAGGCTTCCTCTCCTTCGGAGCAATTCTAAGTTTTTGTTGTTGTTGCCTGAAAGGGTTTTTAATTTCTGTTTCGAACTCTAGTTGCCCAAGGGGATTTTATTTTTGGTGTTGCCCTCGGTGGGCTTTTCTATTTGAACTTGGGGACATTAAGTCCTTTTCTTTACTTGCGAGCTTCTTTCGATCTTTTATGCCTTAGCGTAGAATCGATTGTTTAGATCTTGCGTGCCTTAGCATAAAATCAAATGTTATGATAACTCGAACCTCTCAAGAGGGGTCTAATAAATGGCTTGGCTTGAAGCACAACTATTTCAAGAGTATAGATCGAGCTTGTCGTTGAATTGAAATGGAATTTTCTAAGTATATGACAAATTGAAGTAGACTTACATAGATTCGTTGAGGAGGCCGTTTTTCATAGAATGACTGTCTTGTTTTATCTGACTCGATGTAGATTTAAACTTGCTGCTTCGCTTAAGGAGGGGGAGGTGGCCCCCCAATTTTTCTAATCTGCGTCAGTTTAGAGGAATTTTTTAGAGTTTAGAAGGACCGTTTCGGGTCGTTTGGTCGAAGGGATCATTTCAGATCGCTTGTCTTAAGGGGACCATTTTAGGTCGTTTGTTTGAAGAGATAATTTCATATCACTTATATTGGAGGGGATCATTTCAGATCTCGCTTGAATTTGAAGGATAATTTCATATCATTTGCACTTGGAAGGGATCATTTCAGATCGCTTAGACTGGGAGAGATAATTTCATATCGTTTACACTTGAAGGGATCATTTCAGATCGCTTGAATTCGAAGAGATAATTTCATATCATTTGCACTTAAAGGGATTATTTCAGATCGCTTAGACTTGGACAAGATGTAAAGACGAAGTATTTTATAATAACTTTAACTTTTACAAAGGGAGAATAGAAATAGATCTCAGTTGAAGGATTTTACTTTGATCTCGCAAAGCTGGTTCGACTCTGCTCGAGGTCGCTAAACTTGGTAGGAGTTTTGTTTTGGGGGGCGGCTGCGCTCGAGGTCGAGCTGCCTACGTACCCTTTGAAGGGGAGCAAGCCATTTCGTAGTTCGATTATGGGATGTAATTTAGTGAAAGTACTTTTTGAGATTGATGATATTCCAAGGTCGTAGTTCGGGTTTCTGGGTTTCCACTGACTTGAGTCGGTAGACCCCATCCTTCACAACATCGGTGACCTGATAAGGACCTTCCCACTTCGCCCTTAACTTTCCAGCGTGTTCTTCCTTTTTATGGTCGAACACTTTCCGTAAGACGAGCTCTCCTACTTGAAACCTTCGGGTTTTAATCATGGAATCATAGTAGCGAGCTACGGCTTGTTGGTAGTTCTGGATACGGGCTAGTGCAAGGTTTCTCCTTTCATCGGCGAGGTTGAGCTCGTCTGTTATCATCTGATTATTAAGTTCCTCTTGTTGTGGGCACTCCTTTTTATGGATGCTGGACATGAGGATCTCCGCTGGTACTACTGCCTCGATGCCGTAAGGTAGCGAGAAAGGGGTTTCGCCGGTGGATTTGCGAGGAGTAGTCTAGTAAGCCCAGAGTACGGCCGGGGGCTCGTTGCTCCAGCTCGTCTTGCACTCGTCGAGTCTTTTCTTGAGATTATTCATGATTGATTTGTTGGCTGCTTCTGCTAGGCCGTTCCTTTAGGGGTAACGGGGCGTTGATTAAGTCAGCTTGATGTTCCAGGTTCTGCATAATGCTTTCAACGTGTTCCATATAAACTGAGACCCATTGTCGGTGACGATCTCATGGGGTAGTCCGTGTCGGCACACAATGTTTCGCCAGACGAACTTCTTTACATGAACGTCTTTGACTTTTTGGTATGACTCTGCTTCGATCCATTTGGTGAAGTAGTCTGTCATTACCAGCAAGTGCATGGATTTCTTTTTGCCGGATGCGACTAAGGGTCCCACGATATCCATTCCCCACCGCATGAACGGGTATGGTGAGGAGATCGAAGAGAGTTTCTCCGACGGTTGGTGGATAATCGAGGCGTGCTTTTGGTATTTGTCGCATTTACTGGAAAAAGACTCGCATTTGGCGGCCAATGTTGGCCAAAAATAGCCTTGCCTTTTGATTCGCATGGCCAAAGCTCGTCCTCCGGAATGACTCCCGCAGGATCCATCATGGGCTGTGTGATCACAGCTCGGGCTTGCTTCCCATCGAGGCACTTGAGGTAAGGTCCGGAGAGACTTATTTTGAAAAGCTCCCCTTGTGTGACGCAGTACCTCGCACTATGTGCTTTGAGTTTTCGTGCTTCCCATTTATCGTTAGGGACTTCGCCATTCGTTATGTACTAAATGCTCGGAGTTCTCCAATCCTTTCATTCATCAGGCTAGGATCCCTGACTAGTGGATGTAGTTTGGATTGGTCCATTAGGAACATTCGCAACGTAAACGGCATTTCTAGGGTCAAGATCATCATCGATCTCGATGATGTTGCGGCTTGTTTCCTCATGTAGTTCTAGACGTTCGACATCGTCCTTTTCGGTGGGCTCGTCCTCTTTCAAGGATAGAGCTTTTAGAGCTATGTCGATACTTGGTTTTTCGATCCCTTCAACTGGTATGATCCTTTTAAGGTTAGGATCTGATGTCGACGCCAATACGGCTAGGGCATCGGCTGCGGTGTTTTCCCCTCGCGGGATTCGTGTTAGATCAAAGAATTCGATCTGATCAGCGAGGCTATGGACTACCCGCAGGTATGCTTCCATACGTTCATCTTTGGCCTCGTAGTCGCCTTGATATTGGATCGTGACCAGTTGGGAATCACTGAAAGCGTCTACTTCCCGAGCTCCTATCGCTATTGCTAGTCTGAGCCCGACAATTAACGCTTCGTATTCTGCTTCGTTGTTCGATGCTGCAAAGCCTAGTCTGAATGACTGTTCCAATACTTCTCTCGTAGGGGAGACCAGTTTTACCCTAAGATGCGGATCCTTGCCTCGAGCAGGCTCCATCGATGTCAAGTTTCCAACTCTTGGCGGAAGCCGGGTCGATATCGATGGTAGGTGGGAGTTCAATTACGAAGTCAGCCAGTACCTGTGCTTTTAAGCACGTCCGAGTCTTAAACTCGATGTCGTATTCGCTGAGTTCGATAGCCCATTTAACTAGTCGACCTGACTGGCTTGGACTGTGAAGAATGGTTCTTAGTGGTTGAGAAGTCATGACTATGATCGAGTGCGATTGGAAGTATGGTCGGAGCTTTCGAGCCGATGTGACCAATGCTAGAGAAAGTTTTTCCATAGCGGGGTATCTGGTTTCGGCATCGATCAAGGTCTTGCTGATGTAATACACTGGCCGTTGATCGTCCTGGTCTTCGCGAACCAGGACTCCGCTTATTGCTGCTGTTGAGACAACTAAATAGAGGTAAAGGGGTTCCCCTTCTACTGGTTTCGCCAGTATGGGTCGTTCGCTTAGATAAGCCTTGAGATGTGCGAATGCTTCTTCACACTTTTCGTCCCAGAGGAACTTTTTGTTCGCTTTGAGTAAGTGGTAGAAAGGCAGACACTTATCGGTCGATCTCGAGATGAAGCGGTTCAAAGCAGCTATTTTGCCAGTTAAACGTTGGACTTCTCGCGTCGTTTAGGGAGATTTCATTACTATGAATGTCGCGATCTGTTTAGGATTTTCTTCGATCCCCCTTTCGGTTACTAGGTAACCAAGGAATTCTCCCGATGGGACCCCAAAGGTGCACTTCGCCGGATTGAGTTTCATCCCGTATTTGTTGAGAATGACGAAGCATTCTTTTAGTTGGGGGATGTGATCCTCGTACCTTGAAGATTTGACCAGCATATCGTCGATGTAAACTCCATGATTTTTCCCAAGAGCCCTGAGAACATCTTGGTTACGAGGCGTTGGTAAGTTGCTCCTGCATTTTTCAGCCCAAAAGGCATGACTTTATAGCAGTACGTGCCGCGATCGATAATGAACGAGGTCTTTTCTTGGTCTTCAGGGTTCATCATTATCTGATTATACCTGGAAAAAGCATCCATAAAGGATAGCAGTTGATGTCCTGCGGTGGCTTCGACCAAACTGTCGATATGAGGGAGTGGGAAGCTGTCTTTTGGACATGCTTTGTTGAGATCTGTAAAGTCAACGCAGACTCTCCATTTTCCATTCTTTTTCTTGACCACTACGGGGTTCGTGAGCCAATCGGGGTATTTCACCTCTCTGATCGATCCAATTTTTAGCAAGCGGTCGACCTCGTCGTTGACGGCTTTGGCTCGCTCGAGTCCAAGCTTTCGACGCTTTTGTCCGACCGGTTTATAAGTAGGGTTGACGTTTAGTTCGTGACTGTTTACGTCGATGTTAATTCCTTTCATGTCCGCCAAGGACCAGGCAAAGGAATCAACATTCTGTTTAAGGAAAGAGATCAGCTCGTTTTTAATTGATTCCGCTAGGTCGATCCCGATGCCGATGAGTCTTTCGGGGTGAGCGTCGTCTATGCAAACCTGAGTGGTGAGCTCCTTTGGGGGTCCTTTTTGGCTTGGGTCGTTTGACCTTTTGGTTTGCATTGTGGCGAGCTCTTCCTCTTTCTGTAATTGCTACGCGTGGGATTTCTCATTCTGCTTGTACCCGTTCATGTAGGAGTTTCTGGAAATCTTTTGATTTCCATAGACTGTTTTCACTCCTTTCGGAGTTGGGAATTTTACGCACTGGTGATAGGTTGATGGTACGTCTTTCATGTCGTATATCCAGGGTCGACCTAGAATGGCGTTGTAGGGATCTGGTCGATCCATTATGACGAACTCTGTCATTCTTCGGACTCCTCCAGCTATTACTGGGGCGAAGACGGAGCCCATTTAATATGTTGTTTCGCCAGCGAAACCCACTAGTGGTGTTTGTCCTTCGACAATCTCGGAGTCTTCGAACTCCATCTTTTTGAATGCGTCGTAAAAGAGGACATCCACTGAGCTTCCTGTGTCGATCATTATTCTCGAGAGTTCGACATCCCCGACTACCAAGCACACGAGTAGAGCATCGTCATGTGGTTTGTCGAGGTCGAGTGTCTCGCTCTCGTAAAAGGTGATCTCGTGGTCTGGACCTTGCATTGGGATTTTCTCTCGTTTATCGGTCTCGACCCTTCTCTGAAGAGCTTTTATCGAATTGACCGAGTCTCGGCATAGCTTGAAGTCGCCGAAGATGAAGTCAACTCGTTTAGGGGGTTTAGCCCATACACCTCCCCCCCCCCCCCCCCCCCCGCAGAGGCGAGGGAGATTGATTCGTGAGCGTAAACTCTTGAGGGAGAGCTTCGGGAGATCCTGACTCCTTAGAGCATTCTCGTTTATTCTGGGAAGGCTTTTTGACTCTTTGGTCTGCTTGTTTTCCTTTTTGTCTGAGGTAGTTTCCTCCTCGACTTCGGATTCTTGGTTCTTTTCGGACTCTCGTTTTTGTGCCTCGACCTTGGCTCGAGTGTAACATTCTTCGGTTGAATTTCCTTTTTGTTGTGAAAGTCACAGATTTTATCTTTGTCGAACTCGAATTTCTTCGAGCTCTTCGGGCTCTCAACTGCGTTAACGTTTCCAGATTTACGGGAATCCTTCTTTGAATTCGAGTTCTGCGAGCCCGACTGGTTCCTTTCTTTTTGTGTTTCTCTCGGAGGATCGTAGTTTCATCCTCGAGGCGAGCGAAGGCCGATGCGCGATGAAGTGCGTCATCGAGTGTGAGAGGTTCGCGGACTGTTATTTCCTCGCGGAATTTGGTCGAGTACCATAATCCACGCCTCAGTGCCTCTATAGCTACTTCGTCGTTTGGGTTCACGATTTTGGATTTTATTTCCTTGAATCGGTCAATGAACGAATGAATTGTTTCATCGGGTTTTTGAGAGACGCCAAATAAAGCTGCCTCGGTAGTCTTTACCTCGATAAAGACGGAGTACTGTTTAAGGAAGGCTGTCATGAACTGGGTAAAGTTATCAATGGACTTCTCCTCCAGTCCAACGAACCATTCTAGGGAAGAGCCCGATAGGTTCTCGGCGAAGAGTCTGCAGAAAGCAGGTTCTCTCTCCTCGTAAGCGAGGTATACCCTTGACATCGCTAGTCGGAATGCCCTGATGTGGGCTTTGGGGTCCGATTTTCCGGAGAATTCTGGGAATTTCGTTTTCTTGATTTCTCGAATTCTCGCAAAAGCGATTCGATCTGTCAATGGCGTTTGGCGCGTTTCGTCGATTACTCGTTCGATGTCAGGTGCCGCGCTTGTGGCCATGTGGACCTTCGAGCTTAGGCTCATGAACTTGGCGTTAGCCTGTTCTATGTATTGCCTTAGCGCTTCGTGTTTATCGCCCGCTAGGGACGCGAACTGTGTTTGTGGTTGGATCGACGGTTGCCCCAATGAGATCGGATGGGTTAGATCTACCGTCGGGATCGGTCTCGTTTGGTCGATCGGAGGTGTTTGGAATGGCGTTGGATTCGACCCTAGCGGGTATCCAAAGCTTGAAGCGAAAGCCGAGGCCCCAAGCTGCCTTGGCCTGATACTGGAATCTCTTTGCAAGGGAGGTGGCCCAGGTAGTGGTCGGTTTCCCGACCCGCCTGGATCCGTGACCAAAGAGCTTGAGCTGAAAGGAGTTGGTGTCGCCGTAGGTCATGATAGGGTGGAAGCCGGTATTTGACGTGCCGGCGATATTTCCCGATGCTCCTGGAGGTGTTATCGCTGGAAAAAAGTCCAGACGCGTCCGAGGTGGAGGACTTAGTGGAGGTCGGGAATCGCGTATCGGTTGACCTCCTTGGTTTTAGCTAGCGAGCTCTTCGAGACGAGCGTTAATGTGTCATTCTTGTTCGTCAAGCTGCGTGGCCAGAGCGTGGTTTGCTATCTCTTGGGCCCGGGCGCTTGCCTCGTGATATACCATGGATTTTAGGGTTTTTAACCATGGTATATGTGTTATTTATCGAGTCTTTTACTATGTTTTAGAGTCTTTTCAGGTGTTTACTAGGTACAAGCACATTTGGAGCATATTTGGTGATTATGGCACTTTCTGGAGCTAATTGGAGTATTTGGCCGAGAGATAGAGTTCATTGTTGATATTTCCGAGATGCAACGATCGTCACACTTATGGCATCGATCGATGCACCAGCGAGATGGGTCAAACGACGGTTTAATGAAGAATGATGAAATTGCAGTTTTGCCCAGAAGTTCCTGATATTTACAAAGAAGCCCCAAAACGTGTTTTAGGATTATAATTAGGTTTTACAGCCACTTGTTAGGGAACGCTTTGACAAGCTTTCCTTACGTTAAGTTTTACTCAGAGAGAGTTGAGGGGCTGATCCTGATCTCGAAAGAGACTTGATTTTGAACCCCAGTTCTTATTTGATTATATGATATTTGGTTTTCTACTTATGATATATTCTGTCTCGATGAATATGTCTGAGTAGATCACCTGTTAGGTTGAAGGATTCTCATTAGGGATTTCAGAGAATTATAGTTTAAATAATCTGTAGAGATTCATATCTGCTAGTTCTTTATCTAAGTTGTTCTTAATGCTTAATCTGAAGTAGCTAATCAGAGTTATGATGTTAGGTTGATTAATTCAGCGGAAGTTGGTTAATTTAACTAGAAAGAACCTAGATAAGCAATTAAACTGTTCGCAAACGAAAGTTTGGTTCAGGTTAATTGTGAACATATCAAACTTGGAATTAATGCTAGTTTAATCTGTTAGTTCTCGCAAACGAAAGTTTGGTTTGCTGCACTTAGACTTAGAGAATTATCGCAAAGGAATTTGGTTAATTCTATATCAGTGTTTGAGTTCTAGAACAGTTATTGATTAGATCTAGATAGATTGATTGCTTGCGTTCCTGATTTCCTGAGAACTCCTGAGACCTAACGCTTCGCCTTCTTGCTTACAAACTCACTTGATTTACTTTGCTATTTCGTTTACTGTTTTCACATCTGCTTCGCTTAATTTAATCTGAACTACTAATAATCTATTGTGTGACTGAGAGTCCTTGTGGGATTCGATACCTTATATACTACGATTGCATTAACTGTGCACTTGCAGTAGAATAGGGATAAAACTATACACCTATCAAGTTTTTGGCGCCGTTGCCGGGGACTCTTTGAGTTCACCGATAGATTTAGTATTAGGATTTAGACTAAGCATTCTTTTTAATTTTCTTGTTTACTCACGTTTTTGATTTTTGGTTTCGCAGGGATTCGCACTGCATCGATCGTTGCTCACCTCGCATCGATCGACACAAGGCGAGAACAGCGATGCTGAGATCTGAGACGTTCAATAGGTTCCGCGCCATGGAGCCTGTGATTTTGATTCGCGGTGAAAACAGCGTTTTACGAGACCAAGAGGGTCACATATGCAACGCAAAAGGTCAGAAAATAGATGGGGAAGGAAACCCCATCTTACCAGATTACCATGTATTGGTTGGACAAGTAGCTGAGATGCAGAATAAGATAGATGACATCCACGACATCTTACTTAGGGAGAGACAGTTCCGAGCAGAGGCAAAAACTGATAAATTTGCAGAGGTACACTATATGGCTGGAGCCGACTCTTATGGACATACATTGGGACATCAGCAGAGACAAGGTTCTAGGCATGCTCAAGGATCAAGAGACCATAATTATACTTCCTATCTGGCACCTCCCACACAAAGGAGCAAACTAGAGATGATGATAGAACAGTCAATTGAAAAGCAACAACAGAACACAGCTTCTTTCAACTCGAAGCTAGAGAACCTGTACACTAATTTGAATGAGAAATTTGAATCCTTGAACAATCGTATGAAGCAGCTGGACACACAGATGGATCAAGTTTCAAGTTCTACCCCAAGGAAGGATTCTCAAGAAGCTCATGCCAGCAACATTCCCATTCAGGATGACACACAGATGGATCATGGATCATGTCTAGCAGTTAAGGCTGTGGAATTTGTGGAAGACAGAGAGGGATTTGATGTTGAATTACCTAAGCTTGAAAGCTTCGATGCACCTGACTCAACAGAGATTGACATGGATCTCTTGACTTGGATAGTTCAGATTGAAGCGGGACCAAGCCAAGGAGAGAAATTTGAGTCTGAGATGGCTGGAATGGACCGAGAAGCGGACAAACCCGAGACTGTAGTTGAAACCCGAGCTGAGACGTCAGCATCGATCGTTGCATCACATGCACCGATCGTTGCACCCCGAAAGGAACCAGTTTCGCTCATATCTCAAGGACCTGCTAAGGAAAGAACCTACAAACCTCCATTACCATTCCCGAAAGCTCCCGTTAAGTCTAAAGATGTGGTTCAGTGCACAGTGGTGGTTGACAAGAAGATGGTGGTTCCACAAGAGCCTATTCTAACATCTTCAAAGCCTAAAACTACTCATAAACAGAAGGCTCCGAACATCAAATCTTTGCCAAAGGTAAAGCATAAATCCTCTAAGTTTAAACCTCCTGACTCCACTGTTTTGAACGCAGGAAAGAGCGTTAAAACACCCAAGTGTAAATCTCACTCTACATTCCTCCCGACGTTCCTTGGACGACAGCATGCTGCTACTGCTTACACACCACTGTGGATGATAAGGCATTCACAGAGACACTCAAAGTCTCTGCTGAAACCTCCATGATTCTGACCTCATTTCCAAAAGTCAAGCTAGTGACTTAAAACAAGCGCTGAGTGGGAGGCAACCCACTGCTAGGTTTAATTATTTTTCCTTTTCATTTTTTGTGTTTTTCTTAGGATTTCACGTTTTTATTTGTTTTTGTTAGTTTTTAGATACAGAACACAAGTCTGGAGATGTGTGACGATCGTTGCTCACATGTGCAACGGTCGTTGCAATTGGTTCAAATCGAAAATTAAGGTACGTCGAGCTAAACCGGAATCAATCTGGTTCAACCAGCATCGATCGTTGCTTCTATGCAACGATCGTTGCACCCACGACCAAGGTAAGTTACCTTAAACCCTCTTTTCTCTCCTTCTTCTCCATTTCTTTTAGTCGACACACCGAGAACCTCCGCCCAAAAATCATCATTTCTTCATCAAATTTCTTGTTTCCAAGTGCTATCTACTTATTTTTACACTCCCAATCTATTTCTCCAACCCATATCTCACGAAATCAAGGTAATGTTCTTCTATTTTCGGAATTTCGGATTCAACCATTAGGGTTTTAGAAATTGAGAATTTTGGATGGAATTGATGAATGCATGACTAATGGAGTATGATCTAGGGTGTTTTGTAATGGATTGTTGTCGATTATGTGGTTGATAACACGATTTAGAACGATTATGCTAACTGTTGATTGCGGCCAGAATCGCTAAGCACCGATCGCTGCACTAAAGCAACGGTCGTTGCTCTGCGATTCTGGGGAAATGTTCGAGTATTAGAAATCGCCTTGCAACGATCGCTGCCTTAGTGCAACGGTCGTTGCACGACGATTCCACAGAGAGTTGCCGAGACTGATTTGTTCAAATTTTCTGTTTTGCAGATGGCAACCCAGAATCAACCCCGCAAGAAACGAGCAACAGCCGCAAGCGCCTCACGACAACACATTCCACCACCGGAATGGTTGCACAGGGATTCTGATCCTCCACAGGCGTATCATTTGGTTCATGCGACCATAGGACAACCATGGCCAAGGCCAGAGAAACTTCTGATTCAGTCTGATCGCAACTGGAGTGGTTCTATTAAGAGGATGCTCGGTACGGACGATTTCACAGAGAGGCCGCTACACGAGTATTGGGACGAATACGACACGTTGCTGTATAACGGTTGGTGTGGTATGGAGATAGCGCCAACCAAGTTCGCTGATTACTCAACCTGCAAGAGTCTCGGCATAGACACGCAGGTTATGGAGCTGTGCAGAGGCATTGGTCTGGGGACAATGCCGATGCAGCCTTACGATTTATACCCAGAGCTGGTGAGACAGTTGCTTGCCACATGCAGGGTTGTCTACCCGAACCCAGACAGCATGGATGCTCGAGGAGGCACTTTCACTTTCATGTGTCTCGGCGCCAAGTATCGAGTATTCCTTCTCGATATCTGTAGGATTTATGGGTTCAGCATTGAGCAGCCACACACCGACATGACCCTTCCATGGACACCAGCAGAGGCAGTGCAGTTCTGGCAGTACATTGGTGGTGGACGGTATCACTCACGGACTACGCCTGTTATTCAGGTTAGGCATCCGGTTCTCAGGTATGTCTTGCGTATCTTGGGACGCACTCTATTGTGCAAGCATGAGGCCAACAAGATGCGCAAGAACGAGCTGGAGTTTCTATTTAGAGGACTGACAGAGCAGTTCAGGAGTACTGATGTGAGGAACTCGGCTAGGAAAGTCAACCTGGGAGCCGTATTTGCTCATCATCTTTGCGAGCTGCAGAAGAAGCCTTATGAAGGCGCGCGCAAGGAGACAGTAGGGAGTCTTCTCACTCCTATTTTCAGACACTGCGGGATCCCTATGAGGGATACAGAGTGCGTTACTGAGCGCGAGTTCTTGGATCTCAGTCACTTTCAGAGTGCTACGTGGCTGAAGGAGGGGCGAGTGTGGGTCTACCACGACCCTGAGGATACACAGTATGGCATCGATCTTCCTGCTGCCAGGTATACTCGGATCGATACCATTGATGCTTTGAGTTTCCACCCTCCCGCTAGCGCTCGACGTGCAGTGCCTACTATGGCTCATCCGCTGGGAGAGCCTTCTACGAGAGCGTCATCTTCCTCTACACATGCACCTGCTCCATAGGACATTGGTCCATATCCAGCCCCGTCTATGCCTGTGCGTGAGATGTCTGAGGGTGATTGGAGAGAGCGTCAGGAAGGTATGTTCAAGACCATTTGGGATTTCCTGCGCGGCTGCACTTGCAGGAGAGAGCCACCAGTTCATCTGCCCGTACCCGCTTCTCGACGCAGACGACGATCCCCGACTCCTCCTCCCCCGACTGACACTGATCCCGCAGCTGAGGCAGCCGATGACGATGCACTGTATGGTGGGATAGATGATATTAGCGAGTGAGAGTGATCTCCATATTCAGACTTTCGGTTCTGTATTCTGACTTTTTCTTTTCTTTTGCACTTTTCTCCTTTTGATTTTTAGGACTCTACTATGTTTGGATGATTTGTACTTTATTTGGTACATCTTTTGCTTCGATTTTACTCTGTTTCTAGTGTTTTCAGCTTGCAGGGATCAAAATTGACAAAAACAGACGGACTAACCTGCTAACTTGCTGACTGTTCGTGAAAACGCAGTGCGTCGATCGTCACACCATTGTGTCGATCGTCACAATACGAAAGAATCGCATTGCAGCGATCGTTGCGGTCCTGAGCAACGATCGACACTCAACGAAAAATCGCCAAGTAACGGTCGATGCACTTAGTGCAACGATCGGTGCTTGAGCGACAGAGGTAAAACCCGAGAGAACTAAAACATCCATTAACAATTTTTCTTTCTTTTTACCGATCCTTTGCTGGACACTACTGGGGACAGTGTGTCTTAAGTGTGGGGGAGGTGCTACTGACTTATATCTTTCTGTTTTCTTAAGAGTCAGTCCGTTTTTAAAAAAATTTTGTTTTATTGAGTCAAAATTGTTTAAGTAAGAAACTATGATTTTCTGAGAAGATTTACAAAACTTGCAGGAACTTAAGTAACCATTGAGATGAAGTTGCAGGATCTATCTCTGACTATTAGAAAATCCCATCACAGATCAACCTACTGGGAACACCCACATCACTTCAGGTATCAGAGGATCCTTTTACTGACTTCAATTTAATACTGACTTAGATTTCTCACCTAAGGGCTTGGTATACTTTGTGTCGGATTCCCTTGTTAGTTCTGACACAGCCTGTCAACCTATCCTATCTAGTTCCCTTCTCCCCTTCTATAAAGTAAAAAAAAAAAAAAAAGATAATAAACTGAGGATGAGTTAGTAACTCCGAAGTGGTCATGGGAATGGTAGCAAACACTATTTTCTCTCATGTGATCCATGGAATGTGTCCAAAGTACACCCCATAACGGGAAGAACACTGATAAAAAAAATAAAATGATACCCAATGGGGAAAAATCAGTTGTTAAAGAAGGGAAAGAGAAGAAAGGGACTAGAGAAAGATAGTATGGTGGTCTAGAGCTGATAAGGTAAGAATCCATGTGCCCTTTGATCGATACTCCTTAGGTGAGACCGCACTTAAATACTTGCAGAAGTCAGTAGGGAGAATTTGAATGCTTGAATGTGATTGTGGAGTTTACTTAGGACAGTTGCTAAGTGAGGGGGAAGTACATGTTGGTCTTGATATCCTGTGATTGATTCTTTCAGTGGTTTACTAAGGGGAATCTGAGTATTGTAGCTTCTAGGATGAAATGAGTTTCTGAAGAGTTTTCAAACCTCTTGACTACATTTAGTTCTTTGTCTTGCTTGAGGACAAGCAGAGCTAAGTGTGGGGGAGTTGATATACCATGGATTTTAGGGTTTTTAACCATGGTATATGTGTTATTTATCGAGTCTTTTACTATGTTTTAGAGTCTTTTCAGGTGTTTACTAGGTACAAGCACATTTGGAGCATATTTGGTGATTATGGCACTTTCTGGAGCTAATTGGAGTATGTGGCCGAGAGATAGAGTTCACTGTTGATATTTCCGAGATGCAACGATCGTCACACTTATGGCATCGATCGATGCACCAGCGAGATGGGCCAAACGACGGTTTAATGAAGAATGATGAAATTGCAGTTTTGCCCAGAAGTTCCTGATATTTACAAAGAAGCCCCAAAACGTGTTTTAGGATTATAATTAAGTTTTACAGCCACTTGTTAAGGAACGCTTTGACAAGCTTTCCTTACGTTAAGTTTTACTCAGAGAGAGTTGAGGGGCTGATCCTGATCTCGAAAGAGACTTGATTTTGAACCCCAGTTCTTATTTGATTATATGATATTTGGTTTTCTACTTATGATATCTTCTGTCTCGATGAATATGTCTGAGTAGATCACCTGTTAGGTTGAAGGATTCTCATTAGGGATTTCAGAGAATTATAGTTTAATTAATCTGTAGAGATTCATATCTGCTAGTTCTTTATCTAAGTTGTTCTTAATACTTAATCTGAAGTAGCTAATCAGAGTTATGATGTTAGGTTGATTAATTCAGCGGAAGTTGGTTAATTTAACTAGAAAGAACCTAGATAAGCAATTAAACTGTTCGCAAACGAAAGTTTGGTTCAGGTTAATTGTGAACATATCAAACTTGGAATTAATGCTAGTTTAATCTGTTAGTTCTCGCAAACGAAAGTTTGGTTTGCTGCACTTAGACTTAGAGAATTATCGCAAAGGAATTTGGTTAATTCTATATCAGTGTTTGAGTTCTAGAACAGTTATTGATTAGATCTAGATAGATTGATTGCTTGCGTTCCTGATTTCCTGAGAACTCCTGAGACCTAACGCTTCGCCTTCTTGCTTACAAACTCACTTGATTTACTTTGCTATTTCGTTTACTGTTTTCACATCTGCTTCGCTTAATTTAATCTGAACTACTAATAATCTATTGTGTGACTGAGAGTCCTTGTGGGATTCGATACCTTATATACTATGATTGCATTAACTGTGCACTTGCAGTAGAATAGGGATAAAACTATACACCTATCACCTCGTTACTTCTCGTTCGGTTTACCAACAGGGTAAGCATTGAACGGATTTCAGCGAAGTCGTCTGGACTTTGTCGCGGTGGAGCAGGAGGCTGTGGCGGGTTAGGCCTGGGCGTTCCAGATCCGCCTCCTAGAGTGGGGTGGGAATTGAATCATTCCTCATCCATCCGTAGTTCCTGCTCGGATCGTTAGTTCCTGACAAAATGTTTGTCGGAGTCTGGCTCGTCGCGATTGTTTGAGGGGCTGAGCTGGTTGGTGCCGAAGTCGTGGAGACTGAGACTGAGTGAAACGTCCTGACCCAATTTTTCCCACCCGAAGGTAGTGTCTAGGTCGACTTCCTCGATCAGACTTAGGCCAATTTCTAATTTTTCCATACTCAGAATTATTTGCGTTTTCAGCCGAACTAGACAAGCATTTTTAAGCATAAAAACAACTTAGATAGATTTTCGAGGTTGAAGTACAATGATATCAGTTTAGCCACTAAGCTATTACATTATACTTAACCAAATCTAACCAAACTAACCATCCTTTCCATCCAGCCGCCTTTAGTCTCGCGCCTAAGCCTTCTCAGAACGATCACCTGCATCCACAAAGGAGGCATTAGCAAACGGATTGCTTAGTGAGAGTGGTTGTCCCGTCTCAATTAGCCATAGCAATAATCACGCAACAAGCCATAATTCAGTCTGTCTTTCAAGCTTATCATCAGTACATACACTTAATCCGATATGATTGTTTCAAGGCAATGAGCCAGCATCTCAAGGCAAGAAACCAACCAATCGATCAAGTAAGCAGAAACAGAATTGCCTGAACAGATAAACGCTTAACCCGATCTGATCAATCCGAGTCAACAAGCCATCTTCCACGATCCAGCATCAAGCCTTAACGAGGAAACTGCCCTTAAGCGCATGATCTGATTTAGATGCTTGAAGAAAAGAATCGATCAATCGGTTAAGACTCAGCAGAAATCATAAGTATCGATAAGTAAGCAATCATAACAATCCTAGCCAACTAGACTCAAAGAATCTATGCAAGCATATGATTAATCTACAGCCACGTTCACGCACTCACCTTTGTCTTTCGGTTCGTTTGATGAGAGCGGTTTCCTGACACCTCTTGTGCTCGAATCCAACAGACAATCACCGATCCAATCAGTCCAGCAATCCAGCCAATCGCTTATCCAACTCTCAGCCAAATCTTCTCTTTTCTCAGGCTGAACGCTTAAACTCTTAAGAATCTCTCTCTCTCGATCTTTCTGAGTTCTTTTGCGGGAAAAAGTGATCAATAATCGTCTAAGGACGATTTTTATCAGTCTCGGGACAGTTTTATTCGAGCCAAAACCGTCCAAAACTGCTTTCACGTCTTTCTGATTGGCCAAGCCAATCCAACTGCCTTTTCCGCGCTTTCATCACTTGGCTGCGCGAGTTTTCACATAAACTTGTTCCCGCTCTTTCTTCCTTGGCCAAAATACTGCGTTTCAGCCAATAAACGTTCCCGCCCAAACTTGGTCGAATAATCAATTCGCGGACTGAAGCTTGGTCCGACAATCATAACCGCTTTGTCTGAAAGCCGACCAAACTTGTTCTGATGCGGACGAAACTTGTCTGAATCTCGACCAGTCAGCTCAACAACTCACTTTCGGTCCGAAAATCACGGTCTGAACTCTTCCAGCTTGTTTTAGCTCGGCTTTCACACAGTAAGCTGATAGGTGTCTAATTTTACCCTATACTAATTGCAAGTGCACAGTAAATCAATTGTAGTACTTAGGGATCTCTGTCTTACCTGCTCGGGGCCAAGGTAGTGCTATTGCCGGACCAACCCTCACATAATCCTCAGGGTGCGGTGATTCTCGATGGAACCACTCTGGTGGTGGAATGTACTGACGTGTAGCGGTTGCTGCGGTGGCTCTTCGTTTACGAGGTTGTCTGCGAGTTGCCATCTGCATGAAATCAATAAATAATATAAGTCACGGCAGAAATCTCTCTGTAAAATCGCGAAGCAACGACCGTTGCACTAAGGCATCGATCGTTGCAAGGAGACTCCACAGCATCGAACAAATCCCTAAAATCGCAAAGCAACGACCGTTGCACTAATGCAACGACCGTTGCTAGGCGATTTCTCAGCCGACAACAAATCCTCAAAATTGTTTCTAAATCCGTTCCACATTATCTCTAACAGCCTAATACCATCATCAATCATCCTAAATTTAGTCTAATTCAGCACGCAATCATCAATTTCAACCCAAAAATTCTCAAATTCTAAAACCCTAAAAATGAATCCGGAATTCACAAAATCGAAGCACATTACCTTAGATTCGTGACAAATGGGTTATTGGAGTGAAATAAGAATGTGAAAACAAGAGAATAGCACTTAGAATCAGTGAAAATGACGAAGAAATGAGAGATTTATGCGATAATGGTTTCGGTGGTACGGACGGCAAGAGTGGAGAAGAAGAGAGGAGAAAAGGGTTTAAGGCACTTACCTCGATCGTGGGTGCAACGACCGTTGCAGATGAGCAACGATCGATGCTAGTTTGAACCAGATTGATTCCGGTTTAGCGCACGTACCTTAGTTTTGCAATTAAACCAATTGCAACGACCGTTGCACAAGTGCATCGATCGTCACAATGCGTTCCTATCTCCTCGTCGTAATCACCCTGCAACGACCGTTACAATGAAGCAACGATCGTCACACATCTCCAGACTCGAGTTCTGTATCTAAAACTTAACAAAAACAAAAACAAAACGTTAGTTCCTAAGAAAAATACCAAAAATCAAAAAGAAAAACACTTAAACCTAACAGTGGGTTGCCTCCCACTCAGCGCTTGTTTAAGGTCATTAGCTTGACCGGACGAACAAGAATTTTAGGCACCATGAGATCCTGACAGAGACTTTGATTGTCTCTGTTCAAGTCTCCTCATCCAAGGCGGAGAATAAGCCATATCAGAATGAATGCGTCCAAGAAAAGAAGGAGTAAACTGCTCCCCAGGATCCAAAATCACAGTATCACTTGGCTGCTTATCATCTCCATCCAAAATGGTGAAGGTCTGCCCATTTATCAGTGGCTTGCGCAGCTTATCCATCTCATAATGCAGCGGCTCATCTCCCAGGTGGAGATCAATCAGACTATGTCTAACATCTATTACTGCTCCTGTCGTAGCTAAGAATGGTCTCCCAAGTATTAACGCGTCATCAGGATCACTGTCATACTTCAGCACTAAAAAGTCTGTTGGAACTAAGTAGTTTCCAACTCTGACCGGGATGTCCTCAAGGAGTCCTTCTGGAACTCTTATAGACTGATCGTCTAGGACAAGAGAGGTCCTAGTAGGCGAAAAATCCAGCATACCCAGCTTCTCTTCCACAGAATATGGCATAAGACTTCCTGCAGCTCCAAGATCACACAGAGAACGCCTAAAACTATCTTCAAAGATAGAACAGTTCAGCACAAAGACACCAGGGTCAGGCAGCTTCTTTGGAACCTTGGTTAATAGCACATCACTTATCTGTTGAGGGACCACAATCACCCAATCTTTCAGCTCTTCATCCAAAGGCAACATCTTATTCAAGTACCTCTGCACACATGGGTGATAAGGTGGATCATCAAATGATGGAATTTCTTCCAACTCTTCACCAATCTCTTCCAGCATCTTAAGCTCTTCAATCTCTTGCTTAATCACTTAAGACACTGAAGGATATAGTCGAATGGAATGTGCATAAATCTCCAGTTGAGTAATCTCAGACACTCCAGGGAATAAACGATCAAGCTCTAAATCTGCATCAATGCCTTCAGAATCCTGTGAGTATGTATGTTCACGACCTGCAACGACCGACGCTAATGGTGCATCGATCGATGCATCACTGTTTTCACGGTTTCTACACGAGAGATTTTCCTCAAAATCTGAAAATTCAGCCTCTTCTACCAACTCAGCTGTGCTTAGCTCAAATCCTTCACCTAAGTGTGATCCATCATCAATGTACACTGACCAGGCCTTAATATGGGTGTTTGCTACTCCTTTTCCTTTAACAGAACTAGAAATCTGACTCACCTGAGTATCCAACTCCTTCACATGAGTGTTCAGAGACTCAAACTTTCCATTGAGATCCTCATAGACAGCATCCAACTTCTTATTGCAGTCCACAGCAATCTTAGTTTGACTCTCCAGCAGCTGTTCCATCATTGCCTCCATCTTACTCTCATGAGCAGTAGCTATAGGAGGCGCTTGGTAAGAAGATGATCCATAGGTTCTCTGAGTACCTTGTCCAAAAGGTTTCTGAAAACCACTAGTCTGTCCAAAGCCAGAGGAGTTCTGATTTCCTGTGAAGGCACTCTTCTGTCCTCCATTGAAGAACCTGTTTCCCTGCTGATTTCCAAATCTATTACCTTGGAATCCATATCCTCCTATGTAATTCACATCTTCTTCCTGAGTGTCCTCCTCAGTCTGAATTACCTCAACATCTTGGGCAAAATGGACAGCTTTCTTACCAGCTAGGAGATTACAAACGTGTCCAGCTTAGATCTAATATCAGCAATCTCCAAATTCTCTACATTTCCACCAGATTTCTTCCTCCTCTCATCAGTAGTCTTGCAAATGTTGCTGCTCACTAAGTTATCAATCAGCTGCTTAGCTTGAGCAGGAGTCCTAGTGTTAAAGTTGGCATTGCTAGAGTTGTCCAACGCAGTCTGATATGGAAGATCTATGCCTCTAAAGAAGATGCCTAAAAGTGTTACCTCAGTGAATCCATGGTGCGGGCAGTCAGGTTGGTAATTCTTGAATCTCATCCAAGCAGTCTTTAGAGGCTCAGTAGGACCTTGGGAAAAGGTGAGTATGTCCTGTCTGGACTGATCAGAACGTGCATAATCATAGAAGTGACGCAGGAACTCACTCTTCAGGGCTTCCCAAGTAACAAACTGCCCAGGTGGCAGTTGCTTCAGCCATGCAGCAGCGTCTCCAGCGAGACTGTGTGGAAAGAGCTTGAGAAACAGATAATCCTGGCACACTCCATCATACTTCATGCCAGTGATTATGTCCTCAAACTGATCAATGTGATCCATAGGCTGCTCCGACGGGTGACCATGGAAAGCATTCTGCTTCATCAGCGAGTAGTAGATGGTTTTGATCTCAAAATCATTCCGCTCAAAACCGGGAGGTACAAGAGCTGACCGGTTGGCATGAAACTCATCCGGTCTGTTGTAGTCAGCTAATGTCCTCTAATGAACAACCATCTGTCTACCTTGGGCCTGCGGCTGTGGTTCAAGCTCCTCAACATCAGGGATCACACGTCCCTCAGCATCAATCCTCTGCCCAGCAGCATTGTAAGGATTGTTTTGCGGATCCCTCAGGATACCTTGAGCATCGGCTATCAGAATCAAACGTTCGCGTACCATCCTTGCTCTTCTTTCTCTTCTGTTAGTCCTCTCTAGTCGTCCAAGTTCTTCAAGTCCGAGATTAACGAGGTTCAAGTTCTGATTACTTCTAGTTTCACGCGTCTGCATAAACTGTCTGTAATCGTCAAGCAACGATCGATGCTAGCAGTGCAACGATCGATTCAATCTCAGAATCGCCTAGTGACGATCGACACAAGGGTGCAACGATCGATGCTAGGCGAAATTAGTACCTGAGACAGAAAGAAAACAGGGAAAAAATCAGTAAACAAAAATAAAAATAAAAATCCTAGTAAAAACCCTAAGTTCGAAGCTATCGAAGACTCTAAGAGTCCCCGGCAACGGCACCAAAAACTGGATAGGTGTCTAGTTTTACCCCTATACTAACTGTAAGTGCACAGTAAATCAATTGTAGTACTTAGGGATCGAATCCACGAGGACTCTAGGCAACGATAAAATCAAGAACTTAAAGAGATTAAAACTAGGAGAAAGCAAAAAGCAAATTGTATTATATTAACTAAAAGCGAGCAGGAAAGTAAATCAGTAGCAGGTTGTTGTTTGAAATCAATAAACTAAAAGCGCTAAGTCTAGGGCGTTCTCAGGAAATCAGACAAGCAGATAAATCAATCAGTCAGGATCTAATTAAACTCAGTTCTAGAACTCAAAACACAGATATAGAATTAACCAAATTCCTTTGCGAGAATTCTCTAAGTCTAAGTGCAGTAATCCAAATTTCTTTGCAATTACTAACTGATTAAACCAGCTTTAATTCCAAGTTTGATATGTTCACAATCTAATTAAACCAAATTCTTTTGCGAGTAATTAAATTGCTCAACCTAAATAGTTCAGATTCTAAACCACACTGTCGTGTCGTATTTAGCAACCTAAGGTCTAGATTGTTATTGATCAGGTTAGAACTAGCATTAAACACAATTTAGTTTGAAGAACATCTATTGATGTGAATCCTTAACTGAATTAATTATATCTAGCAAGTCATGAAATCCCTATGAGAAACCCTAAACCTAACTATGAAACTACTCAGACATGGATGATGTAAACATAATCAATGAATAAATAGCAATCATAAAAGAGATTAAAATAACAAAGGGGTTCGAAAACTTCTCCAAAACGAATGTAGTACATGATCAGATCAGCCCCAAAAGCTCTAAAAACTCTCTGCTCTAAGTTATGATAGGGTATGTAAGCGTATCTAAAAACTGATCTAAAAACCTAATTAAATAGCTAAAACACGATTTGGGGCTTCTGTATAAATATCTGGAACTTCTGGGCTTTTCTGCAATATCAGCATACTTCATTAAATCACCGAGTCTGGCCCATTCGCGTAGTGCATCGACCGATGCCGGTGTGCGTCGATCGATGCAGATCCCAAAACTGGACAGTGAGTATAAGCTCTCGGGTCAAATCTCCAAAATGCTCCAATAAGCTCCATAATCACCACATTAGCTCCAAACGTGCGTGTACCTAATAAAACCTGCAAAAGACTCTAAAGAGATACAAATAGACTCTAAAACACTTTTATATCATGGCATAAAACCGGTAAAAACCATGATATATCATAAGCCTTACTATTAGATGAACCCCCAAGTTTTTAATATTCTCTGTCTTAAAAGGCCATTCTGGATGACCATCGATAACCTAATCCGTTCATCCTTGATCTGATTTCGTTCATCCTTAGAACGCGGGTGTTACAACTCTCCCCCACTTGGCTTAGACTCGTCCTCGAGTCTTACTCTTCTTGCCCGAATTTTCCTTAAGTTTCTCAAACCACTTAGGAAATTCAGCCTGCATTTTTGCTTTCGGTTCCCAAGTTGTTTCTTCTTCACCATCACAATCCCAAACAACTTTGATCATCCTTACGTTCTTTCTTCTTCCAACATTCTTCATATTTTCTTCCAAAACTCGGACTGGTCTTCCTTCCACTGTCAAATTTTCCCTTAAGTCCGAAGGTGGTTCAGAAACCACATTATGCATGTCACTTATGCATTTCCTTAGCATAGAGACATGGAAAACGTTATGGAACGCGTACATAGCTGGAGGTAATTCCAACTTGTAAGCCACTTCCCCAATTCTCTCCAAAATCTTGTACGGTCCCATGTACCCTGGACTTAACTTTGCATTCTTTGTTGCTCGATCTTTGCCTTTGTATGTGACTGTTTTGAGAGTCCAACCAAAAATTCCAAATGTTTCCTTCGCTTATCAGCATAACTCTTCTGTCTGTCTTGAGCTTCTTTCATCTTAATCTTCAACACCCTTATTCTTTCAGTTGTTTCCTCAACAAAGTCTCGGCCAAAGATGCTTCGTTCACCCACTTGTGTCCAACACAATGGTGTTCTGCATGGCCGTCCATAAAGTGCTTCATAAGGCGACATTCCGATACTAGCTTGGTAGCTATTGTTGTATGAGAATTCGGCCAAATGCAAGTATTGATCCCAATTACCGCCCCAATCCAGAACACAAGCTCGCAACAAATCTTCCAGTGTTCTGATCGTCCTCTCTGACTGTCCATCTGTCTGAGGATGATAAGATGTACTCATATGGACCTTTGTCCCCATTGCCTTCTGCATTGCTTTCCAGAAGAACGTCACGGTCTGACACAATACTCTCCGGTACTCCATGCAATCTCACGATCTGTTCCACATATAACTTGGCCAACACTGCCGTATTATCCATCTTGTTGATCGCAAGGAAATGTGCTAACTTAGTCAGTCTTTCCACGATAACACAAATTGCATCCTTGCCATTCCGCATTGGCAATCCAGTCACGAAATCCATTGTGATCTTGTCCCATTTCCACTCTGGAATGGGTAAGCTTTGCAACAATCCGCTTGGAACTTGATGTTCAGCCTTAACCATATGACATATAGGGCATCCAGCAATCCACTTAGCAACATCACGCTTCATTCCAACCTAATAATAATACCGCTTCAGATCACGATACATCTTAGTTGTTCCTGGATGTATCGAGAATCTTGACTGATGTGCTTTCTTAAGGATTTCATCCCACAACTCCTGATCCTTTGGAACACAAACTCGGCCGTTTACCAAAATCGTCCCATTATTTGATTTTTGATACTCAGTCTTTTCTTTTCCTGCCTCATCGATCAAATCTTGATCCTTCTCCTGAGCTAACTGCACTCTGGTCAACAAATCTGCTTGATCTGCTGCACTTAAACCCAATGGTTCCACTTCGTCGGTCAAGGCAGTCAATCGCAATGTACTGATCATACTGACTAATCCGTCCATGTCTTTCTCTGAATCTGAAGCCACTCGCTTCTTGCTCAAAGCATCAGCCACTGTATTTGCCTTTCCTGGATGATAAGCAATGTACAAATCATAATCCACCACTGTCTCCATCCATCTTCTCTGTCTTAAGTTAAATTATGGCTGTGTGAGGATGTACTTCAAACTCTTATGATCCGTGAAGACTTGGACCTTTGCACCATAGAGATAAGACCGCCAAATCTTAAGGGCAAAAACAACGGCGGCCATCTCAAGGTCATGAGTCGGATAGTTTCCTTCATGCTTCCTTAATTGTCTTGATGCATAGGCTATCACCTTGCCTTGCTGCATCAGAACGCATCCAAGCCAAACTCTTGATGCATCTGTATAAACCACATAAGGTTCACCGTCCATAGGCAAAGCCAATAATGGAGTACTCGTCAGCATATCCTTTAGCTTTGAGAAACTCGCTTCACAGTCCGCTGACCACACGAACTGAACATCCTTCCCAGTTAATCAAGTCATTGGCTGAGCCATGCTCGCAAATCCTTTAGCATACCGTCGGTAGTAGCCAGCTAATCCTAGAAAACTCCTTATCTCTATCGGATTTCTTGTTCTAGGCCAATCCGCTATTGCCTTAATCTTTTCTGAGTTAACAGACACTCCCTTGTCCGAGACAACATGACCCAAGAATCTGATTTCCCTTTGCCAAAATCTGCATTTACTGAGCTTAGCAAACAATTGATGTTCCCGCAGCCTGTCCATAACATTCCTCAAATGAGCCTTGTGCTCTTACTTATCCTTGGAGTAAACCAAGATATCATCTATGAAGATGATAACGTATTCATCCAGGCAATCTCTGAACACGTTGTTCATTAGCTTCATAAAAGCCGCCGGTGTATTAGTCAATCCGAAGGGCATAACCACGAACTCATAATGCCCATATCTCGTCCTGAAGGCTGTCTTCGGAACGTCCTGCTCAGTTACCGGAATCTAATGATAACCCTGAGCCAAATCAATTTTTGAAAACCAAGTAGCACCTCGGATTTGGTCCAACAACTCGTCTATCCTTGGAAGACGGTACTTGTTCTTCACGGTTACTCTGTTCAATCCACGGTAATCGATGCAAAGTCTGAAACTTCCATCTTTCTTCTTGACAAACATAACCGGTGCGCCCCAAAGTGAACTGCTCTGTCGCACAAACCCTTTCTCCATCAATTCACTTAGCTGCTTCTTTAGCTCAATCATTTCTGCCGGAGCCATCCGGTAAGGTGCTTTAGAGATTGGAGCTCGGCCATTTATGTCGTGAATGGATCAGATCGAGTCGGTGGTAATCCAGTCAGTGACTGGAAAACATCCTCAAATTAATTTACCACCAGAATCTCACTTAGTTCAGCATTCGGCCCAACTTCCACCGTGCTGATTGTGGCCAGATATGCTTCACATCCCTTCTCTAACATTCGTTCTACTTGAATTGCCGAAACAATCAAACTTCCATTTGTCGGTCTAACTCCCTGATACACCAGCTTTCCTTGGTCAGTTTCAAACATAACTCGACCGCGGTGACAGTCTAGATGTGCCCTATGCTTCCCAAGCCAATCCATCCCAAGGATCACATCATAAGACTTCACCTGACAAATCATCAAATCGGCTGGCATGTTCACTTCACCGATCATCACAGAGATGTGCCGGACTTTTCCCATTGTGAACATAACCTGCTAACCAACTGCTTGGACTTTCATCACTTCCCCATCTTTTTCCTTCTTATACTCACCGAGCCCAATCATGTCCGGATGCACAAAGCAGTGTGATGCACCGGAATCAAACAGAACATGGGTCACCACACCACCCATGACTAAGGTCCCTACACATTCATCATCTTGAATGCTAAGTAACCTAGACTAAACACGCAACAGACAAGCAAATCGCACAAAAATGCTTAAGGTAAGTGATATGAGACTCACCAGTGATCGGACGAGAGGTGGAAGGATCCTGAGACTCATCTGCGACTGTGTACACACGTGGCATGATGGCTTGCCTCTTCGCATTAGGCTGCTGGACATTTTCCACTCTGCTTAGCCAACTTAAGACAATCATTCTTGAAATGTCCAGCTTCACCACAGTTGTAGCACAACCGCTCTTTTGCACCCTTAGCTTGTTGATCCTTCGGCCTTGTATCCTCTTCTGGACAGTCACGCACCTTATGCTCCAGACTTCCGCATCGGTGACATGCTCCAGAAGCTTTCCTGCATGATCCCACATGCTTTTTCTTGCAAGTCGGACACACACTGCGACCAGCAGCTGACTTGCCAGAAGGGTTGTTCTTTCCAAACTTCTTGTTTTTCCCAGCATCATTTCTAGTTCCCATCAACTTTGCTTCCTCGTTCAATCCCTCTTCCTGTTCCGCAGCTTTTTCCACCAGCTCGGCAACAGAATCATACTTACGGATCCTGCAACGAGTGTTCAAATCAACACGCAATCCACGCATGAACTTGTGCCCCAAGGATTCTTCATCCTCTGCCTCACGACCAGCATACTTCTTAAGCCGATTGAACTCAGCTTCATACTCCCTCACAGTCATTGATCCTTGCTCCAACTTAAGGAATGCACCTTCCAACTTGTCAAAGGCTTCAGCCAGAAAGTACTTCCTCTTAAATTTCTCAATGAACATCGCGCAAGTGCAAAGTCCATCACCCATCTGACTTGCCACACCTTTCCACCAAGTGTGTGCATCTCCATTCAGATAGTGCACAGCGATGTCTTTCTTGTAGCCATCAGGACAGTGGATTGAGTGAAAGTTCCGCTCCAACCTTGTCAACCACTCATTCGCATCAATCAGCTTTGTTCCTCCACAGAAGAACTTTGTTTCCAGCTTCCTCATGTGATCCATCACTTGAAGGTAGGATGGGTTCCTTGGCGCAGGCAACACATCCTCCTCTTCCACCACAACTTGTTCCACATTCAGATCACCTTGTGGAGCATTCGGAATATGCGCAAAAACTGGCAGTCTTTCCAAGACTTGCGCCAACAATGCCAACACTGCCTCCAAACCAGCCGGAGGAGCAGCAACATTAGCAGCAGCGGCAGCAGCAGCAGCATTCATCTCATTCTCAGCATTTGCTGCATTCTCAGCATCATGAACTTCCTCATTTACAGCATTCCTTGCCGCATTGTTCCCTGATGTCTCCCCATTATCACCAACATTCCTCCTGGTGTTTCGGTTACTCTTAGCCATCTGCAAGTAACAGATCAGTCAAGTTAGCCCCCTCACTAACTTGTTAACAGAACACAGAATGACTTACCGCGAGACCGGCGCTGGAAGGATGGTTTAACCCACTAACCCATTTATGCTTAAATTGTCCTAGAACCAAACTACGCTCTGATACAAACTTGAAACGTCCTGACCCAATTTTTCCCACCCGAAGGTAGTGTCTAAGTCGACTTCCTCGACCACACTTAGGCCAATTTCGAATTTTTCCATACTCATAATTATTTGTGTTTTCAATCCGAACTAGACAAGCATTTTTTAAGCATAAAAACAACTTAGATAGATTTTCGAAGTTAAAGTACAATGATATCAGTTTTGCCACTAAGCTATTACATTATACTTAACCAAATATACCCAAGCTAACCATCATTTCCATCCAGCCGCCTTTAGTCTCGCGCCTAAGCCTTCTCAGAACGATCACCTGCATCCACAAAGGAGGCATAAGCAAACGGATTGCTTAGTGAGAGTGGTCGTCCCGTCTCACTTAGCCATAGCAACAATCACGCAACAAGCCATAATTCAGTCAGTCTATCAAGCTTATCATCAGTACAGACACTTAATCCGATCTGATTGTTTCAAGGCAATGAGCCAGCATCTCAAGGCAAGAAACCAACCAATCGATCAAGTAAGCAGAAACAGAATGGCCTGAACCGATAAACGCTTAACCCGATCTGATCATTCCGAGTCAACAAGCCATCTTCCACGCTCCAGCATCAAGCCTTAACGAGCGCCCTTAAGCGCATGATATGATCTAGATGCTTGAAGAAGAGAATCGATCAATCGGTTAAGACTCAGCAGAAAACAGAAGTATCGATAAGCAAGCAATCAGAACAATCCTAGCCAACTAGACTAAACGAATCTATGCAAGCAGGCGATTAATCTACAGCCACGGTCACGCACTCATCTTAGTCTTTCGGTTTTTTTTTATGAGAGTGGTTTCCTGACACCTCTTGTGCTCGAATCCAACAGACAATCACCGATCCAATCAATCCAGCAATCCAGCCAATCGCTTATCCAACTCTCAGCCAAATCTTCACTTTTCTCAGGCTGAACGCTTAAACTCTTAAGAATCTCTCTCTCGATCTTTCTGAGTTCTTTTGCGGGAAAGAGTGATCAATAATCGTGTAAGGACGATTTTTATCAGTCTCGGGACAGTTTTATTCGAGCCAAAACCGTCCAAAACTGCTTCCGCATCTTTTTGATTGGCCAAGCAAATCCAACTGCCTTTTCCGCGCTTTCATCACTTGGATGCGCAAGTTTTCACATAAACTTGTTCCCGCTCTTTCTTCCTTGGCCAAAATGCTGCGTTTTAGCCAATAAACGTTCCCGCCCAAACTTGGTCGAATAATCAACCCGCGGACTGAAGCTTGGTCCGACAATCATAACCGCTCTGTCTAAAAGCCGACCAAACTTGTTCTGATGCTGACCAAACTTGTCTGAATCTCGACCAGTCAGCTCAACAACTCACTTTCGGTCCGAAAATCACAGTATGAACTCTTCTAGCTCGTTTCATCTCGGCTTTCACATAGTAAGCCTTACTATCAGATGAACCCCCAAGTTTTTAATATTCCCTGTCTTAAAAGGCCATTCTGGATGACCATCGATAACCCAATTCGTTCATCCTTGATCTAATTCCGTTCATCCTTAAAACGCGGGCGTTACACTGAGCTCGTCAACACGGCATCGGTCTGACCCATAGTCCTTACCCCGGTGTGTTCTAAGGAACGTCGCCGACCGTCTGAGGGTGGTCGACTGGTGGAGTGGCGCTAGGAGAGCCAGATTGGTCGGGATTCATCTCGATCTATCGAACCTAGGATCTGATTCTTAAGATAGGAAAGCTACAGATTGTCGCCACAGACGGCGCCAAATGTGAGATCGAAGATTCACACCAAGGATTTTTAATCGTGGATTTGGACTTTTTGTATGAAATGAAATAGATTTCCTATGAATCAAAGATTTTATTGAGGTTGTACGTCGAGTTAGAACAAACACAATCGAAAAGAGAGTACAAAGTATGAGAATCGAGCTATCTAGTCGAAGTGTTCTTGATTAGGGTTGGAATGAATGAATGGATCGCCACTTCTCCTTTAAATAGCCCTTGACTTCGATTCTCTCGTTCCGATCTTTCGGCTTCGTAATGGTAACGATCTCCGAGATTTGCGGGGATCGATTCAACTGACTAAGACCTGGTCGTTCCTCCTCGACGTATCCTTCTATCGAGCTCGAGCTCGACTATTCCTCATTTTGTGTTGCCTAGGCCTTGGTTGGCTTGCAGCCACATGGGCCCAAAATCTACAATAATTGATCTCGACCCCATGACCATGAATTGGGATTACAATTACGGGCCTCTATTTCGTTTGTTAATGGGCCGGATTTCCTAGAGGGAAATCCAGCACCAACAATGAGGTATATTTGAACTTGAATTATGGAATACATGCCAGTTGCTTTTGTGAATTAAAGAAATATGAGTTAGGATCTTGAATTCGTAGCTTCACCTGATATAGTTTACTGAGAGTGACTATTTTCCCATATAAATATGATGTTCTTTTAATTACAGTTTGATATCTTGCATTAAAATTTGATGTTTCTCGCCCTCATTTGCGAATTGTTTTGTGATGCAGGATGATTCTGAAACCGTGGGAATGATTAAAGGAACTCTTAGAAACACACATCAGACCAGCAATCGAGGATGATGGTGGGGAGTGGGGACATTGAGTATTGTGGGTTTGATACGTGAAAGCGGAATAGTTAAGCTACTATTCAACGCCATTATCGACTCACATACCTTGACGAATTTTCATAAAGCTTATGATCTTCCTAAAGATTCCGAATAACATATAGATTAATTAACAGTGTTTCAACTTCAGTACAAATTACTAACTTTGAAAATACTTTGTGGATGCTTGATTTAATGTGTGCATATGGCGATATAATCCGTTATAAATTTTGAAATTAAATTGAATTTACAAAGCCAATATCTTGTAACTTCTACATCTGTTTTATTTTGGTTATAAAACTTAAATGATCTCTGTTTTTATGTTCACTTACATGTTACCAGTAGGACGAGTTTTATGTTCACTTTCTGAAATGTCGCCATTGATTTGATGTCTATTGTTGGCGTTCAGTCTTCATTGTGATTGTATCCTAATGGTGGTAATGATTGTTTCACTGGTTATTATAAATGTTTTGGTTAAATTGGTTAACTGTTTTATCTTATGGTATGTGGTTAAGTCGTTTCTGTTTTGGTCATCTTTTTGCTTATGGGTTTGATCGTTTTATCAAAGATATAAATTAAATTAGAACATAAAATGGTGGAGAAGGCATGGGTTCACCTTTGAAGGTATTAAATTACATCAAGATAAGTTAGACTTTCAGTGGGAGTTTGTAGACTTTAAGTTTTTTTTTCCCTTAAATTTCCCTTGAAGAGTTGATCCTGCATACGAAAGAGGGGCTTCAAATTTTGTACAGTCTGTTTCTGCTGCCTTAGGAGACTGTGATCATATAATTTGTCCTTGCATTGACTGTCAAAATATACTTCGGCAGTCAGCTACTGTTGTAGTTGAGCATCTTGTAACCAGGGGAATGGATGAGGGTTACAAGATGTCTAAGGACTGGTATCATCATGGGGAAGTCAACTCAGGGCCTGGAGGTGAATGAAAAGTAAACCATCAATGGAATGATGAGATTTTGGGATTGTATAGAGCTGCTGAATTTTTGGACGAGGAGTTTACTAGTAATGCAGACTTATGTGATATTGCAGGGGGCGAGGACAAAAAAGAAGACGAGTTCCTTGCGAAGCTAGCAGATGCTGAAACAACACTATGCCCAAGTTGTGTAACCCCATAGCAAGTTGTAAGCTATTGTCAAGTTGTTTAGACTGAAGACACATAACGGATGGTCTGACAAGAGCTTTAACGATCTGCTAGAGACATTTCCAGAGATGTTACCTGAAGATAATGTGCTTCACACATCATTGTACGATGTCAAGAAATTTCTGAAATCGTTTGACATGGGTTATCAGAAGATACATGTGTGTGTTAATGACTGCTGCATGTATAGGAATAAGTACAAAACCTTAAGACTCTTGTCCAAAATGGAAGACTTCATGATGGAAGACTAATATGCATACTGGTGAGGTGAAGAAAGGAGTACCTCAGAAAGTACTAAGGTACTTCCCGATATCCCACGACTGAAAAGAATGTCCAGGTCTGAGTAGATGGCTAAAGAAATGAGGTGGCATTTTACTAGCAAAAGTAGCGATGGAAAGCTGCGTCACCCGGTAGATTATGTGACTTGGGATCAGTTGAATCATAAGTACCCTTCGTTTGCAGCAGAAGAGAGGAATCTGCGTCTTGGACTTTCTACTGATGGCTTCAATCCCTTTGACATGAAGAATACTAGGTATAGTTGCTGGCCTGTGTTGTTGGTAAAATATAATTTGCCTACAAATCTATGCATGAAAGAGGAGAACATCATTCTTACATTGCTTATTCCTGGTCCCCAATAGCCTGGTAACAATATTGACGTGTACTTAGAGCCCCTCATAGAGGACCTGAATCATTTGTGGAACAATGGAGAGTTAGCATACGAAGCTTTCAGTAAAACTACATTTACACTTAAGGCGATGCTTCTTTGGACCATAAGCGATTTTCCTGCCTATGGGAATCTGGCTGGATGCAAAGTAAAGGGTAAAATGGGCTGCCCTTTATGTGGGAAAAACACAGACTGCATTTGGTTAAAATTCAGCAGGAAACATGTTTATATGAGCCACATAAAGGGTCTGCCAGCGACACACAGTTATCGGGGAAAGAAGATTTGGCTCGATGGGAACACAGAATTTGAAAGAAAGGGAAAAATCTTAAATGGTCGTGATATTTCCAGAAACCTAAGGAATTTCAAAAATGATTTTGTAAATCTGAAAGAATCTGCAAGGAAAAGGAAGAAGAAGGAGATAAGTGTATTAGAATCTGATAGTGAGGATCTATCAAGTGAATCTGAAGAAGAGGAAGAAGTAGTAGATATTGAGGAGTTATCAAGATGGAAGAAAAGGTCAATATTCTTCAAACTGTAATACTGGGAGGTTAGTTATCATGTCTTCAGCTGAATCCTTTTTCAGAATCAATGGTGTATTTTGTATGAATTGGTTTTGATTAATATTTTCTATCTAATGGCTAGGAACTCCCGGTACGTCATAACTTAGTTGTAATGCATGTTGAGAGGAATGTGTCTGCAAGTATAATCGCTACTTTGTTACACTGTGGGAAATCAAAAGACGGCCTTCAAGCTCGCAAAGACCTGGAGGATCTTGGTATTAGGAAATACTTACATCCCAATATCGAAGGTAAAAGAACATACCTACCACCAGCACCATGGTCTCTGTCCAAGTCAGAGAAGAAAGTTTTTTGTAAGCAGCTCTTTGACTTTAAAGGTCCAGATGGGTACTGCTCGAATATATCAAGGGTTGTATCACGAGAGGATTGTAAGGTAACAGTATTGAAATCACACGACTAGCACGTGTTTATGCAACAACTTCTTTCGGTAGCACTTAGAGGATTGTTGCCTAAGGGATCGAGGATAGCCATCTTACGTTTATGCGCATTCTTCAACCACTTGTGTCAGCGAGTTGTGGATTTGGACCAGATTTTGGTTATGGAAGCTGAGATTGTTGAGACTTTATGCATGTTTGAAAGATTTTTCCTTCCTAGCTTCTTTGATATCATGGTCCACTTAACAGTACACCTAGGAAGGGAAACAAGGCTAGGTGGACCAATCTATTTTCGATGGATGTACCCATTTGAAAGGTACAGTTCATCTTATATTTCATTATGTTTTTCATTTTACTTCATTATCAGTTTTTATAGCTGATGATCTTTGGTTACTGTCTAGGTATACGAAGGTCTTGAAAGACTATGTGAGGAACCCTGCTAGACCAGAGGGCTGCATAGCTGAGTCTTATCTTGCAGAAGAATGCATCAGATTCTGTAATGAGTTCTTAAAGAAGACAACAAATGTGGAGGAAAAGTTAGATAGAAATACTGAGTATGAGAACAATACTATTCTTGAGGGCCGTCCTATATCAGCAGGAAAACCAATTATCCTTACCGAAATGGAGATGAAAATAGCCCACCTTGCTGTCATACAAAACATGGTTGTTGTGGATCCATTTGTTGAGTAAGTTCAATTTGTTTTCCATTTCTTGTTCCTTTCCAATAAAACCTTAGCTGACTGAATCTTTTATGATGAACAAGCATGCATTTGCAGTATTTACAAGACTCAAATGAAAGGTGTAGACGTGATGCATCAGTTTTATGGAAGATGCATACTCAGAACTTTGTTGATTGGCTAAAAGAACAGGCACGTTTAATAGACTTCTGCAATTATGTAAATGAAGTATGTTTGTATTGTTTTCTCAGCTGATTTATTTTCTGAATTTGGTAGATACATGTGAACTCAGTCACCTATGGAGAAACACTCAAATGGTTGTCATATGGTCCTTGTAGTAGTGCAAGATCCTACACCAGATATATAGTGAATGTTGGGAATGTCCTGAGACAATCATATCACACTAGGCAGTCATAATGCTTTGCTAGAAGCCACTTATGATCAATGATTTTAGAACTCATTGCTAGTGTTATATGATCCTACAGGGTCACACACCTAAGCAAAATGGACGTAGTATACGAGGTTGATCATTAATGTAATGATCTGATGAATGCATATTTGATATGCATTCGATACCAATTTTCTGGGGCAGTGTCGATCGACACATCAAGTGTGTCGGTCGACACAACTCGCGAATTTCCAGATTAAAATCGGTTTAATCATTGGTTAATTCGGTTGTGGTTTAAGTCGACATATATAAGATATATGGTCGACCTAAACACTAATCTAACCTAATTCACAGCCACCAGAACGGTAAGAGAAACCTCTCGAGAGATCTGATCTCTAAAGGCACTAGCATCCCTCCTGTTCAGTTTGTGTGCGTGTGGATACCAGTAGAGGCACATCGTTTGAGGTGCTTCGTGATCTCGATTATCTGCAAAACCTTCCGCTGCTAATCACCAGGTAATCTCGAGATCCCATTGATTCGATATACATGAACCCTAGATCCCAGGCTTGGAATTCAGACTAGGGCTGCCTAATTGGATTAGGAACCGCTAGAAATTCCTTCAGTGGTATCAGAGCCTTAGGGTTCCATTGAATCTGTAGCATGTTGATTAGATTAGTTGAATCTGGATCTCTGTATAGTTGATACAAACATGCTAAAATTCGTTTTCATGAAAATCTAGTTTTAGGATTTTTTGCTTGAAAAACGATTAGGGTTTATCGCCCTGTGTCGATCGACACCAATCTGGTGTCGGTCGACACAGAAGGATAACCCGAACAAAACTTAGGTTTCACCTAGTGTCGATCGATACAAAAGTTGTGTCGGTCGACACAAACCTCGCGAGATTGATAAATCGGTTCAATTGGATTGGACCGGTTATCGAGCTTGGTTAATAATGGTTAAACACTAAGGACGGTTCATTGCGATTGGTTTGATTAGGTTAGCATCGACCGACACTAATGTAGTGTCGATCGACACTGACTGGTTATCATAAAACCGGATAAATTGGATTGATCGGTTATCGCAAATTGGTTTTGGTTAACCTGCATCGATCGACACTAAAGTAGTGTCGGTCGACACAAGGTCCGATGGTTTAGATTATTGAATCTTAAATCACAGAACCAAACCAAAATGAACCATTTTAATTATTAAAACATAATAAAACTGAACGTTTTAAAGGTTCCGTTCCTCGACCAAATATCAAGTGATCCTTGATGTCTTTCCAATCTTGTCAACTGTCAAGGCTCATTTCATTGTGCGATAGATTTGCAGTGCAAGGTGTCCACAATTACATGAGTAAGACAGGAGGTAATCGTGTTGATGGACTTGCAGTGCAAGACATCAACAATTACATGACTTAAGAGATTGGTTTACTTGATTGGGCCATCAAAATCGTTTTGGGCTCAGAGACATCAGGTGGATTGGGCATGAGATGTCGATCCACAAACAAGAGTTATATTGGATATAACTAGCAAGGTTGTTGCTTACCTAGATAGCTAAGATTTGGGTGATAGCCAGTGGCTCACTTAAGTTTAGTGAAGTATGGGTCTTGGATCATTGTATTCATTTGAGGAAACATTGTTTGAATATAATGCGAGTTTTCTTAATTGTTAAGACTTCTCATTTCTTGAACATCATAACTAAACCTCCCTTGTTTTTTTAGCTATGTCTAGCACAAACCGTCGTAATAATTTCTCCTTGCGATCCGTCCTTGAGAAGGACAAGTTAAATGGATCAAACTTTCTTGAATGGTATCGGAACTTGAGAATTGTTCTCAAATAGGAGAAGAAGGACTATATCCTTGAGAAAGTTCTCCCCAGGAAGTACCGAGCCAATGCCTGGCAGTCAGATAAGGATGCTTGGGATAAGAATTCTAATGATGTGGTGGATGTGAGTTGTCTCATGTTGGCTACCATGAACTCGGAATTGCAGAAGCAATATGAGTACGTGGAGTCGCCAATAGAGATGATCACTGGCCTGAAAAGTATGTTTCAGGAGCAGGCACGAACTCATAGATACCAGACGGTAAGATCTCTGATTGAGTGCAAGCTACCAAAGGGCGAACCAGTTAGTCCTCATGTCATTAAGATGATGGGTTATATTGATAACCTGGGGAAACTGGATTGTCCCATTAGCCAAGAGTTGGCTACTGACATCATTCTGCAGTCACTGTCGTCAATCTATGATCAATTTGTTATGAACTATAACATGAACAACTTGACAAAGACGTTGACTGAATTGCATGGGATGCTTAAGACTGCTGAACCTAACATCAAGAAGGACACCCCATATGTCCTTATGGTACAAAAGGGTAAAAGGTTTAAGAAACTTGGTAAGAACAAAGGTAATGGCAAGACGAGCTCGATTGTGAATCCAAGCGAGTCTGGCCATGCTCCTAAGGTTAAAACCAGTCCTTCTGAAGATGTTAAGTGCCGTTATTGTAATGGTTATGGGCATTTGAAAAGAAACTGCAATAAATTCTTGGAAGATTATGAGAATCTGAAGAAGACGTACGAGACTTCTTCTTCAGGTATTATGTTATAGAAGTAAATGTTACTTCTTATAGTCCTACTTATTGGGTATTTGATACCAGCTGTAGTACTCATATTTTATAAAAATGTGCAGGGCCTGAGCAAAAGTAGGACTATGGAGAAAGGACAAGTGGATCTACGCGTGGGAAATGGAGCAAGAGTTGCTGCATTAGCCGTAAGAGTATTTCATTTTTTTTCTTTTATGGCATGTTTTGAACTTAAAACTGCTACTATGTACCTGCTATGAGCAGAAAGATTATTTATATTCCTTGTTTGGATATGGAAGGATATCAGTTTTCAAATTAAGAATAAGTGTTATTCATTTGATTACAATGATATATTTTATAGTAGCAATCCATTAGAAAATGGACTTTATGTTCTAAACCAGAACATGCCTAACTATAACATTAATACCAAGAGATTCAAGTCAAATGATACGAATCAAACTTCTCTCTGGCATTGTCGTTTTGGGCCACATAAATGAAAAACAGATTCAGAAGCTCCATAGTGATGGGCTTTTGGGCTCATCTGATTTTGAATCATAATGAGTAATGTGAATCTTGTTTATTGGGTAAAATGACGAAGGCCCCTTTCAACAAAAGGTAGTGTCGATCGACACAAACGGTGTGTCGGTCGATACAGGTTGCGAACGATCAAAATGAAAGGGCCAGAGGCTTATTGGGTTTTATACATACGGATGTATATGGGCCAATGAGCACTAGTGCTAGAGGAAACTTTCAGTACTTCATTACCTTTACTGATGATTTCAATAGGTAAGGTTATGTCTTATTAATGAGACATAAGTCAGAATTTTTTGAAAAGTTCAAAGAGTTCCAAAATGAAGTACAGAATCAATTTGGCAAAGGTATTAAAGCTCTACGATGAGATCAAGGAGGTGAATACTTAAGTCAAGAATTTAGTAATCATCTGAGAGATTGTGAAATTGTTTCACAATTCACTCCTCCCGAATCGGACTTTATTAGATATGGTTCGATCAATGATGAGTCACTTAGATCTTCCATTATCCTTCTAAGAATACGCTCAAGAAACGTCTGCGTTTACATTAAATAGGGTTCCATCAAAATCAGTTATAGAAACACCACATGAGATGTGGATTGTTAATGTTCCTGATTTGTCTTTCATGAAGATTTGGGGTTGCGAGGCTTATATAAAACGTTTAATCTCTGATAATCTCACACCCAAATCCGATAAGTGCTACTTCATTGGTTGTCCTAACGAAACTAAGGCATGTTACTTTTACAACCAGTCCGAGAACAAACTGTTTGTTGCTCGGAACTATGTTTCCTTGAGAAAGACTTTCTTTCCAAGAGGAACAGTGGGAGTAAAGTACAACTCGAAGAAATTCGAGAATCACAGGAGACTGCTCAACCCAATGAGGAAGAGCAGCAGTTAGATCTACAAAGAGTTGTAGAACTTGCAATTGTTGTGCCTGAGGTTTGCAAGGATCTGCGAGTTTCTGAAGAAGTGTCGATCGACACAAAAGTTGTATCGATCGACACAGATCGCGAACCAAAATATTGATTTTGGTTTATGACTTAATTAACTACGGTTTTAAATCTTTGTTAATTAGGTCATGGTAAAAGTATACATATGAGATATGTGCGCGATTTTTACACAAAACTGAAGCTCGCAGATCCGAAAGGATCCGTCACGAACCCGAGAAATGTGGATTTATCGTAACCAATTGCCGTGATCTATTGATCATTGAAAGTGACGGGACTGCGAATTTTGAGAAGCAATGATGGGCCTTGACTCCGAAAATGGTTGAAAGCCGCTGAATCCGAAATGGGATCCATGTCACAGAACCAAGTGTGGACTTTGGTCGATTTACCCGATGGTGCAAAAGCCATTGAGTGTAAATAGATTTTCAAAAGGAAATTGATGTGAATGGTAATATCCATAGCTGGATTGGTGGAAAAGGTTTCAAGCAAATTCATGGTGTTGACTATGAAGAAACCTATTCCCCAGTCAACATGCTTAAATTCATTCGGATTCTCCTAGCAACCGCCACTCATAATGGTTATGAGATCTGGCAGATGGATGTGAAAACAGTTTTCCTTAATGGAATTCTGGAAAAGGATGTGTACATGACACAACCTAAAATTTTCATTGATCCTAATGAAGCTAGGAAGATATGCAAGCTTCGCCGATCAATTTATGGATTGAAGCAAGCATCTCGGAGTTGGAATCTTCGTTTTGATAAAGCAATCAAAAGGTTTGACTTCGTCATGAACAAAGAGGAACCGTGTGTTTACAAGATGACTAGTGGGAGCACAGTTGCATTTCTGGTATTGTATGTTGATAACATACTACTTCTCGGAAATGAAGTTCCATTGTTTCAGTCTGTTAAGAATTGACTCGAAAGTTGTTTTTCGATGAAAATATGGGAGAAACCGTATACATTCTTGGAATAAGAATCTATAGAGATAGATTGGACAAGCTAATTGGATTGTGTCAAGATACTTATGGTGATAAAGGCTTGCACAGGTCCAGTGTGCAGGATTCCAAGAAGGGCTTTGTGCAAATGACTCTTGGTATTTCTCTTAGCAAGACGCAGTGTCCTTCGACACACGCTGAGCAAGGGCGAATGAGGGTCCGGCTACTGCTAAAGGCATTAGATGTCTTAAGATTTTATCTTAATTTTAGTGGGAGTCGTTGTTGTTAATTTTAGTTATGATATGATGTTCGTATAAACATAATTTGATTATGTTATTGAAATCTGACATCTGTATTATTTAATAATGGTTATTAAATAATAGTCCCAAAGTAATTTATGACATTTTATAGGTCATCAAGTATGTGACTTGATCATGAAACCCTATAAGTGATAAATGACATAAATTAAGTTGGTCCCTGGTCAAGGTTGTTAAAGTGGGACATTAACAACCGCGTGAGACTAGTATGTGAGGTGACTGATGACTAAGTTTCATGGAATCATTAATAAGAGTATTAAAGTCAATCACATAGATATGTGTTAGAGAACACATGATCGGACATGACCCACTGATGAGAACTCTACGGGATAGTTATATAAGTGTCATGAGAGTTTTCATTACGACTATAGAGTATAGTCCTTAGACCTGAGTTCATCATGTTTTCTTACATATGAAATGGTCCGCTTTAACCTTGTCAAACGTCAGCCGTAACTGGTGACTATAAAGGCATTGATTGGGCGTATCATGAAGTGTGTGAAGAAACAGGGATGGAACAAGATGGGACTTGTCCCTCCTATATAACAGGAGATAAATATCTCACGGCCCATCGAAGATTTGATACTGATAAATGTGTGGCCACACTCAAACGAGGTGATTGTCAGTCGTTTGTCTTGTCAGTATAAATCGGAGTTCGATGAACATGATCTTGGCTAAATAAGGGTGACACAGATCTTGCCTTATGCCAGATCAAGATATAGTGACAAAGGAATTAAAGGAATAGATGATTCCAGTACAAGTGGGAGATTGTTGGGAATGTCCTGAAATCTATTGTGCTTACTCTAAGTGAAAGTCGTATTGTCGAGATGAGACAATCATATGACACTAGGCAGTCATAATGCTTTGCTAGAAGCCACTTATGATCAATGAGTTTAGAACTCATTGCTAGTGTTATATGATCCTACAGGGTCACACACCTAAGCAAACTGGACGTAGTATACGAGGTTGATCATTAATGTAATGATCTGATGAATTCATATTTGATATGCATTCGATACCAATTTTCTGGGGCAGTGTCGATCGACACATCAACTGTGTCGGTCGACACAACTCGCGAATTGCCAGATTAAAATCGGTTTAATCGTTGGTTAATTCGGTTGTGGTTTAAGTCGACTTATATAAGATATATGGTCGACCTAAACACTAATTTAACCTAATTCACAGCCACCAGAACGGTAAGAGAAACCTCTCGAGAGATCTGATCTCTAAAGGCACTAGCATCCCTCCTGTTCAGTTTGTGTGCGTGTGGATACCAGTAGAGGCACAGCGTTTGAGGTGCTTCGTGATCTCGATTATCTGCAAAACCTTCCGCTGCTAATCACCAGGTAATCTCGAGATCCCATTGATTCGATATAAATGAACCCTAGATCCTAGGCTTGGAATTCAGACTAGGGCTGCCTAATTGGATAAGGAACCGCTAGAAATTCCTTCAGTGAATGGGCAACGTTTTCACACCAGCTCAGTACATAGGCAGCGCCAGAACAGTGGGGTCTATTATGAGGCCACTGCAATCTGTAGATCTAGTGGAAAAGACACATCAAAAGTGTTTGATTTGGTGGAATACTACAGGAGAGTCACTGACATCATATTGATGGATTATAATATCTTCTATGTACCTTTATTCCGGTGTCAATGGGCAGTAAGAGGCAATGGAGTGAAAGTTGAAGATGGGTTCAATCTAGTTAATCTTAATCAGAGTCAAGTATCCTTTTTGAAAGATCCATATATATTAGCTTCTCAAGCAAAACAGGTGTTTTATTCAAGGGCGGATGATACCTCAAATTGGTATGTTGTCTTGAGAGGTCCTTCAAGGAGATATAGTAAGGAAGATGCTGCAGAAGGAAATGCGGACATTGGGCCTTTACCTTCAAACGTTGACATGGATGTTGAAATGGATGAATCTGCAAATGCTCGAACTAATTTTGAAGGCATCTATGTTTGAATGTAGTATGTTATCATTCTTTTGTTATATATGCTTTGTGTGTTTTCTGAGTGGTTACATATACGTATATATGTTTTGTCTTTTGCTTGAATGAAGACTGATTGGTACTTGATTGTGACTGTGTCTGTTATATATGTGTTAATATTATTTCTGATTGATTTCTATTTGGTGATTTCAGGTGAATTGAGATGGGACGAAAGAAGAACAAGCGTGGTAAAAGACAGATTAATACTCCCGCGGTTGAGTCAGATCAGCATGATCGAGAAGCAATGGATTTAGAAGATTTTATGGATTTGGAAGAACCAACTGACTTGGAAGGGCCATTTAATTTGGAAGATACACAGCCTGGAAATAAACTTGTTGCAAATGGATATGCTGGTGAGGAGCCCCAAGGTGAATTAGATCTATCTGAAGAGGGTGGTCAGCAGAATGAACCTAAAAGGAAGAGACAGAGAGGCCCAACAAAAATGAAGAACATCGCTAAGGATCCTAATAACAGAGAGCGGGTTGATTTCACAATCACGGGCCAGCCTTGTGGACCTGGTTCTGTTAAGCTCTCTTCTTACTTAGGTCCTTTAGTACAGGAACATGTCCCAGTGACTCTCGAGGGTTGGAAGAAACTTAGTGAAGAAATGGAAACAGTTCTTTGCAGATCTATCCAGGTAAACATTCCCATTCTTTTGCATATTGCATTTTGAGTAACCTCGGATTATATATCTTCATATGTTGTTGTATGTGTTCTTAATTGCAGGCTAGGTTCGAACTTGATCAACCATATCAAAAGAAAGTTGTTCTTAAACAGATGGGGTGTTTGTGGAGATCATCTAAATCACGCCTAGTATCTAAGATCAATGAGACAAACAATAACCAACAACGGATGAATCTGCGACCTAGTAATGTTTCTCCAACAGAATGGCGTAAATTTGTCAAAGCAAAAACTAGCCCGACATTTAAGGTAACTTGATTTCAATTACTTAAGGTGTTATTGTTATTGAATAGTAGATTATTTAGTAACATTCATTTGTCAAGTTGTGAGTGATTCATTCAAACAAAGAAGGGCCAAACAGATTTCACACACCTGTAGCCGTAAAGGAATGGTTAGATTGGCATAAGATATGGTAAGTAATTTAGCTATAATGTCATACATCTATAAGTATACTACATGTACTTTATGGAAATTATCATATTTGTTGAATAATGTTGATGTTTTGGTATAGAAAAAATGTAGTTCAGACCCCTCAGAAGTGAACAGGCTAAAGGTTTGGGTTAAATCGCGTACAAGAAAGGATGGAACGCCAGTGAATACCACTGCCGCAGAGAAATTTATAATTTCAAATTGTTGATGATTATTGAATTGTGTATTGGTTTTCTGTGACATTTATGATTCTTTTTTTGTATTATGTGTTTTGCAGAAACAGGCAGCTGAATTAGTTGATAGGTGTGCTCATTCAACTGAAACAAACCCTGGAGACGATATGCTTAACCAACTTCTAGGACCTGATAATCCACGTAGACTGAGAGCTATGGGTGGAGGCATGAGTAAGACGAAGTTAGAATGTTTTCAGGTGAAGCAAAAGTGTATGGAAGACATGGAGGCCAATCAAGTTCGTTTAGTAAAAAAAGTGACTGAGTTGCAAGAAGAAATTGATAAAATGAAGCGTCAGGAACGTGAAGTTGGAGAAAACTCAGCTGTAAAAGTAAGTAATTTAGTTCATGCTAGTCATTACCTTAAATACATATAAGTTCTGACATCTATGCATTTTTGCTTCATGTTGTAGAGTGTGAACAAGCGTTCTCAACCTAAGTGTGTGCTTATTGACTGGGATGGTACTGGTGAACAAGTTGCTGAGGGGCGTTTGATTCCATATTCTCCTGAGGACTTAGTAAATGGGACTTGCTTAGGTCCTATAGATGCAAAAGTCTTTATTAACTCTGTCATCAAACCAGAAGCCTTTCTTTAGAGACATGCTTCCTACATGTACACAGTTAAGGAAGCAGTTGGAGAGATGATAGCGTGGTCTGCTAATCACTACACCGTTATAGACCACATGTTACAACAAGAAGACATTGATCATATGTTAAAGTCTTTGACTTATATGTACATATTTCTGAACTTGCTGAGTTGGTCTGTAATTATCAGGCATCTATAAGTATACTATATTTTAATGTGTTTGACAGGGCGCAGGATCAAAGAGTTTGGGCAAATGCAAACTAGCGGATTTAAGTGAAGATGATGTAGTTGTTGCGGAAGAACTTTGGCAAACAGATGAAGCAGAAGCATTGGTGAATGGAATCCCTCTCGGACCAAATGCAGTCAAAGTATTTTTGGATGCAATACTTCAACCTCAGACGTTTATATGGCGGCCTACTAAGGATATCACATATCTAGAGGATTGTTTTAAGTCGTTTGTGTCATGGCCTACCAAAAAGGTTGTGTTAGAGAACACCACAGAAGCATCAGGTCACAACCATCGGCTCAGAAATCTCCATCATCTGAACAAGCATCATGTCGAAAGTCTCCTGGCACAACAACAAATACTATATCACCAATTGAGATATCGCAAGGAACATGTCCAAAAGCTGCAGCAAATGATATTCCATCTCCTGTTTAGAAGTCTCCAGCAGCAACAGGCTCACAAAATCCTGTTGAGAAGTCTCCTGCCTCAAAAAATCTGAAATCTGCAAAGAAGAAAATTCAGCCAACTCTTGTTTCCCATATTCAAAGATCTCAGGTAATTTTATTGTATTCATATGCTTATTTTTATGTTTACGCTGGTTATTATTCTAAATGTAACCATGGTTTATATTCTTGAAATGGGAGCGTAAGAACAATCCAAACACAGTGGTGAAAGAAAATCAGATGTGCCGGTTGATGGATGTTGCAAATGGTAAACGTGTTGTCGCTGAAGGACTCTGGATTTCTAATAATCCAGACATAAATGTCCACTGTGTTCGTTTGGGGGATAATGCAGTCAAAGTTCTGGTTAAGGTTGTTAATGTACCTGATGCAGCAGTATGGAAGTCGTCTTCTGCAATTGAGTGTATGGAAGATGCACTTGGGACATATCTAGCATGGCCAGAGAATAAAGTTTGCATGGTTTGAGGTAGACAAACTCATGTAACTTTTGTGACTAGTGCATTCTAATTTGGTTTTTACAGCTGTTGTATTATTGCAAACTGATTCATATAATTTGATTGTTGTAGGGGATGAAGAAACCATTGTCCGGATTAGCTAGTTTTACTTATGTTATGACTAGTCTGACTTTGTGTTTATCACTAGTTTGATGTTTTCTGGATTTAGACTAGTCTTTTGTACTAGTATTCTGGATCAGAAATCCAAACTATGTTATGACTTGTGTTTTGTGTTTTGGATTGGATACCACTTATGTTATGAATGAAACTATTTCTACTAAAACAAGTTGTCTTTTAATAATTGCATAGCGTTATATTTGGTGAAGTTAGATATCATAGCAAATACGAATGAGCTTTAACCTCTCAGGGAAGCACATATTATAGCAAACAAGAAAGTGCTATTGTCTAATGTTATAGCACATAAAATTTGTTATCAAAATATTTATTACAGCAATACCAAACGCTATAATTAAGAAAAGTTTCCGATTCAGAAATGCTATTATAGATTAATTTATCGTAGCGATAAACATTGCTTATTAGAAATAAAAATAGTTGATTCGACTTGACAAAATACATCATCTGAATAGCGCTATTATATAAGTACCTATTATAACATTCCAGAAAACACTATTATACATGGCAAACCTATAATAGCTTGGGATGTCATAGCGTTCATGAAAATGTTATCAATAACATATTATAGCATTTTTCCGTGCTAAACATGTGCATATTTCTTGTAGTGAGAGGTTCCTTCATCAGAGAAAGCTTATCTTGAAAGACAAAACTGAACCGGAAGTCCAAATTTTTTTGGTTGCGGTCAAGGAACTACCAAGAGTAGAGAACATATACTGATATCTAAGACTGACCCTGAAGATATTGAAATGAAGGCTGAAGAGGGTGAATAATCTTTCGGTGGTTCCCTGACCTCCTGTAGTAGTATATTATATAGTTTATGACTCTAAATCTCTAGTTATGATGTGAGACATGCAGCTAATACAACTGGTGTAGTTGATCTCAATGGTCATGAAAGTGAAGCAACTAAGAAAGAATTTTGAGAGGATTGAAAACTGGTTTTCATAAGGGCCATGCAGAGTTCACAATTTCTTGGCAAAATTGTAATTACATGGATGGGTTCCGAGCTACGCTTATTTGTTCTTCCGACCTCTTTTAAGCTTCTCTTTTCGTCTCTGACACACAAAATTCAGATCCTTGTAAACTACCTCAAGTGCACAACAATATGCTATAGTATAGAAATGTTCGATTTCCAGAGGACCAATGTCACACTATGTTTCTTATGAGAGTGAAATTAAGCTAAGACGAAGGTATTGTTTTGTGTATGAAAAGTAACAATAGCAATAGAAAATATCGATTGTAAAACAGTTAAAACAAATCATTTGGCTAAGGTTTATTCACATGAATCATAGATAATAAATCAAACAATTATTCAGGGAACAATTTACGAACGAGTCTTGAACTCAAACCTCAATTTTGATCGATCCACTGTTGTGCTATTGACAACTTTATCTAAAAAACTAGGATTCTAAACTGCTGTTTAAACCTAGAATTCTAGACAAGTATTATTGAGCAGGTTTGATATGTTCATGATTTACCCAACATCAAACTTTCATTGGTTGAGGACAGATCGCGCACCTAAGTTTCTCCAAGTAACCGCTTACAGTTTTGATGAATAGATTTAACTTAATTTCATATGTTATGTGATCAAATTAACCTAAGCAATAATATCAACTTTAGGTGAATACAACCTAATGATAATCCATATCTATGTTTAATTCAATTACTCATAATTCCATTGAATTCCTTAGGTCTAACTTCAAAATTACTCATACATGAATAGAGAAATAGAGGTCATAGATGAAGAAGAAAACGTTGATAAATAACTTTAAAAGGGTTTAGAAATCTTCTCAAAAGGTTATAGAGATTCTTCTCCCCAACCTTTACAAATACTTCAATCCATAAAAATCTGTAAATAAAACTCTCAAAAGCTAACTCCAAAAACATTTCAAGAAAACTCTCAAAAACGAAACCTCTCTCAAAAACACTTGTATCTTCTTCTCCTCTTTTATTTCTTTAGCTTTTTTTTTTTAATTTTTGTCTCCCCCTTATCCTTAGTGGAAATATAATAGAACAGAGGAGGAAAAGTGGCCATCTACAGGACTTGGCGGTTAAGAATAGATTAGTTTAGCGCATTTAGTGCTTATTCAATTATTGGAATGTATCCTCTTTTAGCTTTTGTTAGGAGCGACTGCTCCAAGTTAGAGCACTTTTTCCGTCTAGAAACTCTGATTCTTCATTTCCTTGGAGTGCATGCTCCATCGACATATGTTCGCCTAAAGCACTTGCTCCATCTTCTAGAGTGCCCACTCCGTACGAAATAATGATTTCTTTGCTCATTTTTGACTCTCTTTTCTCCAAATTAAAGCACTAATTTTCATTCTAAGCTGTCTTTTAACCTGTAGTAACTCAAAAACAACTAAAAGACACGATAAAAAAACTCAAAAACAACTTGAAAACGAATGTTACAGTACGTCAAAAACGCATAAAATCAAATACCCCGGACTTAGATCCTTGCTTGTCCTAAAAAACTCAAATCCAAGTTCAAGAAAGAGGTTTGAAAAACGGGAAATCACAAATTCTCAGAAACCGTATTCTTAACTATGACCAGCAGACCACATATTTCAAAACATGAGCAACCCATCCTTACCAGAACCCCTCTAACATCTTCTCAAACCCTGATCAATACATATGATTTTAAACCCACAAAAGCTCCATTTTTCAGACAATAAACTCTTAACATTCATTAAAGGTGGCGTGAGCTTCTCATTACATGCGATATTTAGGGTAGACGATGCTAGGAATTAAAGAGGCTAGTTTTGTGGTGGATTTCAGAGCGTATAGAGGTTACCAATTTTTTTGTAGAGTATGCATGATATCGCACAAAATGGTAAGAGAGACTGGATCCATTGATGTTCCACAATCTCTAATCACTCTTCTTTTCTTGAGATCTTCCACTTTTGAATCTTGCCTTCATCTTCCATGGATGTTTCTTTTATGCTGAGAGACACATTTTTGAGTTACTAACTCCCTTGTATTCATCATCTCTTTTTCTTTTCCTTTTTGATTTATTTGATCTTTTGACTTTTAAAAAAAAAAAAATTGATGAAGAGGATATCCTTAAATGTTTTGTGGTTCTCTAGCATGAAAATTGTAACTTTCATGGTGCATACACAAGTAAAGCTCGCAACGGAGACAATGGCTTAACTTTGTTTCTCCTCCTTTGGACAATGGCTCAAATTAATACATGTGATCAGAACGGAGAAGGTGCTCCATTTTGTTGTTCTATCACTCTTTCTTATTTCTTCTTGATGTTTGGAACTAGAGTGAGTTAGATACTCTGTCAATCCTTTTCTCTCCGTCTGTTTTGCACAAATCTGAACATGTGAAACTGAAAAACAAGAGTGCATGAAGTCTAAAAGGAGATGTGGTTCATAGTTGGTACTACTACATATAAGCTAGCTATTCAGGATCAACAAGAGTGGTAAAGGAATAAGAAGTCTTGAATATCATTTTGATTCCCTAATCTAATGCCCATAACAAGAAAAATTTCAATCATTATTAGGTTCAAGTAAAGCAGAGTTTATGTCTTTCAGATAAAACCTCAATAGGCTTAATTACAAAGGAGAGGGAGAGATCTTGTAATTCCCCGCTACTGGAGAACCGGGAAACGAAGATGTTAGGATAAGCGTCTTCGCCCGAAGGCTAGCCGACATGTCCTCCCATGGTCCCAAGAGTCCCGCATATGCTTCCTTCTATTTAAACCACCAACGTAACCAGCAATTGAACTCATGCTATTAGTCATGAGGTGGAAAGAACGGGGAAAGGAAAAGGACTGAGTTATTGATTACCCAATGAGTATAGGTTCTAGGGACACATAATATCATCTTAAACCAGCACAATAACAAGAAACAATTCATAAGCTAAGAAAAACTTGCAATCAATTTCCCGAAGGCACACAATCAACCTCAACATCTAACTCGTCCATTTGTGCTTAATGAGCCTACATGCTCACACACTCATGGACCTACACGGGCCGCTACGCCCCGAGACTCAAACCCACACACGATGCAACTCATGGCACTATTCGGAGGGCTCGTCACCCCCCCCCCCTCCTTGATGAAAATAACGCACACGACATCCACCATCATTTGTGTCCTGCAACAACAGCCTTACGGGAACCTACTACATCTATCTCACACGTAGCCATGAATCACAATCAACGTTTTCATTTTAGATGATAACATATGTTTCTATGTTCTTTCAATCACATCACCAAAATTCAAAAACTAGATCTAAACTAAATAGGAAAGAAGATATTAACAAAGAACACATGTCCCGATATTGAGATAGAGTAAGGTAGAGATCACGAGCGGTCCTCGCCTGGCAAAAAGGGAAAAAACATAATTTAGAGACTCTTGGTGCTAGAACGGACTTCAAATCTTGGATCGGCGCGGAAAATATAGTGAGATAGGATTTTGTTTTACTCAAAACGGATAAGAGATGAGCTAGTTATGATTAATTGGAAAGTCAAACTTAAAAGTCAACTGTCCAAGTCAATTTGGTCAAAGTCAACCTGGTCAACCCAAAACCTGACCCAAACTCAACCCAGATCCGTTGACCCGACCCGACTTGACCGAACCAAACATAATCAAACCGGGTCCAATTCTTAACCAACTTAAATCACATAAACCGAATTAAACCGAAGAAAATTAAACTGAACCATGATTAAACCGGTAAACCCAGTTAGCAAACCGGTCACCGATTTGACTCAGCGAGTCACTGAGTTGACTTGGTCGGCGGCGAGATGACTCAATCGCCGGTGGCAGCAGAGGGCGGCGGCAACTCACTAGAGATGGCGACGGCGGACGAAGGACGATGGTGAACGGAAGAGGACGGGGGCGTCTCTCCGGCCCGTGACACCTTTCTGTGGCGGCGAATGGTGGCATATGGCGGCTGGAGTTTTGCATTGCTGGCTTCGTCTCGTCGAGTTGAACGCGGTAATGGCTTCGGATTTTCAAGATTCCTCCCGGTTAGAAAGTTATATGGATTTTAAGAAGTTTCTTAAAGGAAAATAGATCGGATCCAGGTTTTTCCGAGATTACCTTTAGATTGGAACGACGGTAAACTGAAGGATAAGATCACAAGAGACAGTGGCTGCGACCAAAAACGAGCATGGCTTCGTCGGGATCTTCTTTTGCCATTTCTCTTTTGTGGCAACACCTATTTATAAGAAAGAGAGGCAAGGGGACTTAGGGTTTATGAATTGGGTTTTGGGATTTTTGGGCAAAGTTTTGTCAAACTCAAAACATGGCCCAGGAAAATTCTCTCCCACTTGATGGGAAGTTGTCCGGAATTCCAACGCTTTTGATTACTCAGAACGCCTCAGAGTTCAGAGGTACAACAGAATAGATAAGTAAATCAAAGAATGAATCTTATAAATAAAATGGGAGTAGGACTACTATATTTTAGAAGGAACATAAATAAGAAAGCTCAACAATGCCGAATCCGCGGAAATCAAATTGATAAAAGCCAAAACAAACAAAAACGGAAACGGTCCTACTCGTAGCAAATAATGGGGACCCGGCTAGCCACTCGGGGATCCTGCCCTCATCCACGAACCAAAACCAGGTAGGCTACCAGAGCTCGCTTCGAGCGGATCGTCGATCACATAGTCTTGGTCCTCGTTTGGGTCTCCCACAGTCTCAAAACATGAACTCGAGATGGTAATCAAAGCTAAGGGCTCTACACGCTGATGTGCCTCAATCAATTGGGCATAACAGGATGCCAACCCTTCCAAATAGAAGTCATCATACTCGTCCCCATCCTCCATGGCTTCCAAAATACTAGGCCCGAGTCCACCCCAGTACAAGTCCAACCACTCAATCACATGCCGGGTTCTGGATCGTCCAGCCACACCCAAAAACTTAGCAGTGTACGACTCTACATCCAATACACCTTGCCGCACCTGGTTGGGCACATAAACTGGGGGAACATGGCCTTGATGGGCTGGCTCGGTCACACCCTTTTCAACCTTTGGCACCTTCCTTGGTCTGCCAAGTTTACGTGGAACGTCGTAGCTTTAGTCGCCAATAGAAGAGAGTGGTCCATGGTGTCTTCCTGAGCATCGGTTTCGTGGAGGTTGCGTTGCCGGATCTTCAGGCGGTGGCAAAGACGCGGGCTCGAATGGTGGTGATGCAAAGAGGGCTGCAACACTTGGCAACAGTCGGCTAGGTCTTTTGATAGGCACTTGGACGCTCTTCCTGGCGGTCTCGCGAGTCATGAAGGCACGGGCGGTGCTGGATTCGGTGGTGGGGAACATCCTGAAATACACACAATGGTGATGCAAAGAGGGCTAAAATAGTTGGCGACAGTCAGCTAGGTATTTAGATGGGGACTTGGACGCTCTTCATGGCGGTCTCGCGAGTCATGAAGGCACGGGCGGTGCTAGAGTCAGTGGTGGGGAACATCCAACAATACACACAATGGGGTCAGGACAATAACCTAGAATAATCAATGATATATTTGGTGTTTTGAAAAATCCTTTTCACAAAGTTCACTTGGGTTCTTAAACTTTCATAAACACGTTTTGCAAACGGAAATAAAGTTTTTAGAAAACGACAGAAGCTGATCCCTCAGGGCAGAATCGCGGGACCTTAACATAGGCTCTGATACCAATTGTAACGCCCCACTCATAGAGAACCGGAAATGACGAGGTTAGAAAAAGCATTTATGCCCGGAGGCTAGCCAACATGTCCTCTGTTGGTCCCAAGAGTCTCACGCACGCTTCCTTCTGTTCAAAATCACCAACGTAACCAGCAATTGAACTCATGCTACCAGTCCTGCGGGGGGAAAACGAGGAAATGAAAAGGGCTGGGTAATTGATTACTCAGTGAGTGCAGGTCCTAGGAACCCACAATCTCATCTTAAACCAGCACAATAACAAGAAAAAGTCTTAAGTTAAGAACTTCTTGCAATCAATCGCCCGAAGGCATACAATCAAGCTCAACATCTAACTCGTGCATTCGTGTTTAACGAGCCCATATGATCACACACTCATGGACCTACATGGGCCGCTACACCCCAAGACTCAAACCAACACAAGATGAAATTCATGGCATCATTTATATCCTTGTAAACTACCGCAAGTGCACATCAATACACACTAGTATAGAAAATTTTGATTTCCATAGGACCAATGTCACACTATGTTTCTTATGAGAGTGAAATTAAGCTAAGATGAAGGTATTTTTTGTGTTTGAAAAGTAACAATAGCAATAACAAATATTGGTTGTAGAACAATTAAAACAAAGCGTTAGGCCAAGGTTTATTCGTAAAAATCAGAGATAATAAATCAAACAGGTTATTGATAGGTGTAGTTTTAATCCCTATACTAACTGCAAGTGCACAGTGATGTAGTTGTAGTACTTAGGGTATCGAATCCACAGGGACTCCGGTCAACGATAGATGAAGAACATAAAGATTAAACTAGGAGAAAGCAAATTGTAATGGGAAACTAAAAAGCAAGCAGAAAAGTAAATAGCAGCGAGTTTGTGAGCAAGGAGGCGAAGCGTTAGGTTTCAGGAGTTCTCAGGAAATCAGGAACACAAGCAATCAATCAGTCTGGATCTAATCAGAAACTGTTCTAGAACTCAAAACACGGATATAGAATTAACCAAATTCCTTTGCGATAATTCTCTAAGTCTAAGTGTAGCAAACCAAACTTTCGTTTGCGAGAGCTAACAGATTAAACCAGCATTAATTCCAAGTTTGATATGTTCACAATTAACCTAAACCAAACTTTCGTTTGCGAGAAGTTTAATTGCTTATCTAGGTTCTTTCTAGTTAAATTAACCAACTTCCGCTGCATTAATCAACCTAACATCATAATTCTGATTAGCTACTTCAGATTAAGCATTAAGAACAACTTAGATAAAGAACTAGCCGATATGAATCCCTACAGATTAATTTAACTATAATTCTCTGAAATCCTTAATGAGAATCCTTCAACCTAACAGGTAAACTACTCAGACATATTCATCGAGACAGAAAATATCATAAGTAGAAAACCAAATATCATATAATCAAATAAGAACTGGGGTTCAAAATCAAGTCTCTTTCGAGAACAAAACCAGCCCCTAAAATCTCCTAAGAGAATAAGACTTAGTTATGAAGCATAGTAAAAGCGTAGCCTAAACAATGGTTTAAAAACTCTATTTATAACTTAAAACACGAATTGGGGCTTCTTTGTAAATATCAGGAACTTCTGGGCGAAACTGCAATTTCATTATTCTTCATTAAACCGTCGTTTGGCCCATCTCGCATGTGCAACGATCGATGCCACAAGTGTGTCGATCGTTGCGGCTTTGAAATATTGACAGTGAAGTCTATCTCTCGGCCAAATACTCTAATTAGCTCCAGAAAGTGCCATAATCACCAAATATGCTCCAAATGTGCTTGTACCTAATAAACACCTGAAAAGACTCTAAAACATAGTAAAACACTCGATAAATGACACATATACCATGGTTAAAAACCCTAAAATCCATGGTATATCAACTCCCCCACACTTAGCTCTTGCTTGTCCTCAAGCAAAACAAAGAACTAAATGTAGTTAAGAGGTTTGAAAACTTTCAGAAACTCTTTTCGTCATAGAAGCAACAACACTCAGATTCCCCTTAGTAAACCACTGCAAGAATCAATCACAGGATATCAAGACCAACATATACTTCCCCCACACTTAGCAACTGTCCTAAGTAAACTCCACAATCACATTCAAGCATTCAAATTCTCCCTACTGACTTCTGTAAGTATTTAAGTGCGGTCTCACCTAATGAGTATCGATCAAAGGGCACATGGATTCTTACCTTATCAGCTCTAGACCACCATACTATCTTTTTCTAGTCCCTTTCTTCACTTTCCCTTCTTTAACAACTAATTTTTCCCACATTGGGTATCATTTTATTTTATTTTTATCAGTGTTCTTCCCGTTATGGGGTGTACTTTGGACACATTCCATGGATCGCATAAGAGATAATAGTGTTTGCTACTATTCCCATGACCACTTCGGAGTTACTAACTCATCCTCAGTTTATTATCTTTTTTTTTTTACTTTATAGAAGGGGAGAAGGGAACTAAATAGGATAGGTTTACAGGCTGTGTCAGAACTAACAAGGGAATCCGACACAAAGTATACCAAGCCCTTAGGTGAGAAATCTAAGTCAGTATTAAGGTTTGAAGTCAGTAAAAGGATCCTCTGATACCTGAAGTGATGTGGGTGTTCCCAGTAGGTTGATCCGTGTCTGGGTTTTCTAATAGTCAGAGATAGATTCTGCTATCTTCATCCCAATGGTTACTTAAGTTCCTGCAAGTGCTGCTAAACTTCTCAAAAATTCACTGTTTCTTACTTAAACAATTTTGACTCAATAAAACAAAAATTTTGAAAAATGGACTGACTCTTAAGAAAACAGGAAGATAAATGTCAATAGCACCTCCCCCACACTTAAGACACACTGTCCCCAGTAGTGTCAAGCGAAGGATCGGTAAAAATAAATAAAAATTGTTAATGGATGTGTTGATTTCTGTCGTATTTTACCTCTGTCGTTCAAGCACCGATCGTTGCACATAGTGCATTGATAGTTGCTAGGCGATTTTTCGTTGAGTGTCGATCGTTGCTCATAGCAGCAACGATCGTTGCAATGCGTGCATCAGATCAGTCAGCAAATTAGCAGGTTAGTCCGTTGGAATCTATCAAATTTCGAATCCTGCAAGCTGGAAACACTGAAAACAGAGTAAAATCGAAGCAAATAGCGTAGCATATCAAACATATCATCCAAAAACAACAGCATCCTAAAAATCAAAAGGAAAAAGTGCAAAGAAAAATAAGAAAAGGATAAAAAGTACAGAACCGAATGTCTGAAAATGGAGATCAATCTCACTCGCTCTCATCATCTATCCCACCATACTGCTCATCGTCATTGGCTGCCTCAGCTATGCGATCAGTACCACTCGAGGAACTAGGAGTCGGGGATCGTCGTCTGCGTCGAACCTGTGGCTGTCTCCTGCAAGTGCAGCTGCGCAGGAAACCCCAAATGGTCTGAAACATACCCTCCTGACGCTCTCTCCAATCACCCTCAGACATCTCACGCACAGGCATAGACGGGGCTGGATATGGACCGATGTCTTGTGTAGCAGGGGCAGCAGCAGGTGCAGAGGAAGATGACGCTCTCGTAGAAGGCTCTCCCAGCGGATGAGCCATAGTAGGCACTGCGCGTCGAGCTCTGGCAGGAGGGCGGAAACTCAAAGCATCAATGGTATCAATCTGAGTCAGCCCAGCAGCAGGAAGATCAATACCATAATGTGTATCCTCAGGGTCGAAGTAAACCCACACTCGCCCCTCCTTCAGCCACGTAGCACTCTGCAAGTGACTGAGATCCAGGAACTCTCTCTCAGTAACGCACTCTGTATCCCCCATAGGTATCCTGCAGTGTCTGAAAATAGGAGTAAGAAGACTCCCTACTGTCTCCTTGCGCACGCCGTCATAAGGCTTCTTCTGCAGCTCGCAAAGATGATGGGCAAATAAAGCTCCCAGGTTGACTTTCCTAGCTGGGTCTCTCACATCGGTACCCCTGAACTGCTCCCTCAGTCCTCCCAACTCATTCTTACGCATCTTGTTGGCCTCATGCTTGCACAATAGAGTGCGTCCCAAGTTACGCAAGACATACCTGAGAGCCGGATGCCTGACCTGAATCACAGGTGTAGTCCGTGAGTGATACCGTCCACCACCAATGTACTCCCAGAACTGCGCAGCCCCTGCTGGTTCCCAAGGAAGGGACATATCGGTGCGTGGCTGCTCAGTGCTAAACCCATAGATCCTACAGATATCGAGAAGGGGCACTCGATACCTGGCGCCAAGACACATGAAAGTAAAAGTGCCTCCTTGAGCATTCCGTCTGTCCAGGTTCGGGTATACAACCCTGCATGTGGCAAGCAACTGTCTCACCAGCTCTGGGTATAGATCGTAAGGCTGCATCGGCATTGTCCCCAGATCAATGCCTCTGCACAGCTCCATAACCTGCATGTCTATGCCGAGACCATGACAGGTCGAGTAATCAGCAAACTTGGTTGGCGATAGCTCCATGCCACACCAACCGTTATACAGCAGTGTGTCGTACTCGTCCCAGTACTCGTGTAGCGGCCTCTCTGTGAAATCAGTCGTAGTGAGAAGCTTCTTGATAGCCTTGCCCCAGTCGCGATCAGTCCGAATCCGAGCCTTATCTGCTCTTGGCCATGGTGGCCCAATGGTTGCATGAACCAACTGATATGGCTCTGGAGGATCAGAATCTCTGTGCAGCCATTCCGGTGGTGGAATGTACTGTCGTGATGCACTTGCGGCTGTTGCTCTGCGCTTGCGGGGTTGATTCTGAGTTGCCATCTGTAAAACAGAAATTTAAGCAAATTAGTCACGGCAAACTCTCTGTGAAATCGTCGTGCAACGACCGTTGCACTAAGGCAGTGATCGTTGCAAGGCGATTTCGTGTACTCGAACATTTCCCCAGAATCGCAGAGCAACGACCGTTGCACAAGTGCAACGATCGGTGCAAGGCGATTCTGGCCGCAATCAACAGTCAACAAAATCGTTCTAAAATCGTGTAATCAACCACAAAATCGACAACAATCCATCACTAAACAACCTAAAGCATAATCATTTTAACATGCATTCATCAATTTTGATCCAAAATTCCCTAAAAGTGAAATCCGAAAATCATCAAATAGAAGTACATTACCTTGATTCCGTGAGATATGGGTTGGAGAAATAGATTGGGGTGTAAAAATAAGTGAAATAGTGCTTTGAATCAAAGAAATCGATGAAGAAATGATGATTTTAGGTGGATGCTCTTTGTGTTATCGGCGGTGAGAAAATGGAGAAGAAAGAGAAGAAAAAGGGTTTAAGGTAACTTACCTTGGTCGTGGGTGCAACGATCGTTGCATGACAGCAACGATCGATGCTGGTTTAACCAGATCGATTCCGGTTTAGCGCGACATACCTTAATTTTCGATTTAAACCAATTGCAACGACCGTTGCACATGTGGGCAACGATCGTCACACATCTTCGGGCTTTGTGCTCTGTATCTAAAAACTAGCAAAAACAAATAAAAACGTGAAATCCTAAGAAAAACACCAAAAATGAAAAGGAAAAAAATAATTAAACCTAGCAGTTGGTTGCCTCCCACTCAGCGCTTGTTTTAAGTCATTAGCTTGACTTTTTGGAAAGAGGTCAGACTCATGGAGGTTTCAACAGAGACTTTGAGTGTCTCTGTGAATGCCTTATCATCCATGGTGGTGTGTAAGCAGTAGCAGCATGATGTCGTCCAAGGAACGTAGGAAGGAATGTAGGGTGGGATCGACACTTGGGTGGTTTAAAGCTTTTTCCTGCATTCAAAACAGTCGAGTCATGAGGTTTAAACTTAGAGGGTTTATGTTTTACCTTTGGTAGAGATTTGATGTTCGGAGCCTTCTGCTTATGAGTAGCTTTAGGCCTTGAAGATGTTAGAGTAGACTCCTGTGGAACCACCATCTTCTTGTCAACCACTACTGTGCACTGAACAACATCTTTGGACCTTACAGGAGCTTTTGGGAATGGTATGGGAGGTTTGTAGATCCTTTCCTTAGCAACTCCACGAGGTACAAGTGAAACTGGTTCTTTACGGGGTGCAACGATCGGTGCATATGGTGCAACGATCGACGCGGTTGTCTCAGCTCGAGTTTCCACTATAATCTCGTCAGCTTCCTGGTCTAATCCAGCAATCTCAAACTCAAATTTCTCCTCTTGACCTGGTTCAGTATCAGTCTGAGCTATCCAAGCCAAAAGATCCATGTCAATTTCTATTGAGTCAGGTCCGTCGAAGCTCTCAAACTCAGGGTATTCAATATCAGACTCCTCTCTGTTTTCCACAAATTCCATAGTCTTAACTGCTAGATATGGTCCATGATCCATCCTGTGGTCAACCTGAATAGGAATGTCAACGACATGGGCTTCCTGAGTATCCTTCCTTGTGGCAGAACTTGAAATTTGATCCATCTGTGTATCTAGCAACTTCATATGAGTGTTCAAGGACTCAAATTTCTCATTCAGATTAGTGTACAAGCTCTCAAGCTTCGAGTTGAAAGACGATGTGGTCTGTTGTTGTCCTGCAATGGACTGCTCCATCATGATCTCCAGTTTGCTCGTCTGTGCAGTTACAGGAGATGCTAGGCAGGGTGTATAACCATAATCTCTTGATCCTTGAGCATGCCTAGAACCTTGTCTCTGCTGATGTCCAAGTGTTTGTCCATAAAAATCAGCTTCAGCCATATAGTTTACCTCTGTAAATCCTTCAGTTTCTGCATCAGCTCGGAACTGTCTTTCCCTTTGTAGGACGTTGTGGATGTCATCTATCTTATTTCTCATCTCAGCTACTTGCCCAACCAATACATGGTAATCTGGCAAGATGGGGTTTCCTTCCCCATCTAGTTTCTGACCTTTTGCGTTGCATATGTGACCCTCTTGGTCTCGTAAAACGCCGTTTTCACCGCGAATCAGAATCACAGGTTCCATAGAGTGGAGCCTATTGAACGTCTCAGACCTTGGCATCGCTGTTCTCGCCTTGTGTCGATCGATGCAAGGTAGGCAACGATCGATGCAGTGCGAATCCCTGCAATCCCAAAAATCAAAAACGTGAGTAAACAAGAAAATTAAAAAGAATGCTTAGTCTAAATCCTAGTACTAAATATATTGGTGAACTCAAAGAGTCCCCGGCAACGGCGCCAAAAACTTGATAGGTCTAGTTTTATCCCTATTCTACTGCGAGTGCACAGTTAATGCAATCGTAGTATATAAGGTATCGAATCCCACAAGGACTCTCAGTCACACAATAGATTATTAGTAGTTCAGATTTAATTTAGCGAAGCAGGTATGGAAACAGTAAACGAAATAGCAAAGCAAAGCAAGTGAGTTTGTGAGCAAGGAGGCGAAGCATTAGGTTTCAGGAGTTCTCAGGAAATCAGGAACACAAGCAATCAATCAGTCTGGATCTAATCAGAAACTGTTCTAGAACTCAAAACACGGATATAGAATTAACCAAATTCCTTTGCGATAATTCTCTAAGTCTAAGTGTAGCAAACCAAACTTTCGTTTGCGAGAACTAACAGATTAAACCAGCATTAATTCCAAGTTTGATATGTTCACAATTAACCTAAACCAAACTTTCGTTTGCGAGAAGTTTAATTGCTTATGCAGGTTCTTTCTAGTTAAATTAACCAACTTCCGCTGCATTAATCAACCTAACATCATAATTCTGATTAGCTACTTCAGATTAAGCATTAAGAACAACTTAGATAAAGAACTAGCAGATATGAATCCCTACAGATTAATTTAACTATAATTCTCTAAAATCCTTAATGAGAATCCTTCAACCTAACAGGTAAACTACTCAGACATATTCATCGAGACAGAAAATATCATAAGTAGAAAACCAAATATCATATATTCAAATAAGAACTGGTGTTCAAAATCAAGTCTCTTTCGAGAACAAAACCAGCCCCTAAAATCTCCTAAGAGAATAAAACTTAGTTATGAAGCATAGTAAAAGCGTAGCCTAAACAATGGGTTAAAACTCTATTTATAACCTAAAACACGAATTGGGGCTTCTTTGTAAATATCAGGAACTTCTGGGCGAAACTGCAATTTCATTATTCTTCATTAAACCGTCGTTTGGCCCATCTCGCATGTGCAACGATCGATGCCACAAGTGTGTCGATCGTTGCGGCTCTGAAATATTGACAGTGAAGTCTATCTCTCGGCCAAATACTCTAATTAGCTCCAGAAAGTGCCATAATCACCAAATATGCTCCAAATGTGCTTGTACCTAATAAACACCTGAAAAGACTCTAAAACATAGTAAAAGACTCGATAAATGACACATATACCATGGTTAAAAACCCTAAAATCCATGGTATATCAGTTATTCAGGGAACGATTTACGAATGAGTCTTGAACTCAAAATTCAACTATGATCAATCCATTGTCGTGGTATTTACAACTTTATCTAACAAACTATGATTCTACAATGTCGTTTGAACCTAGAATTCTATACAAGCATTAATGAGAAGGTTTGATATGTTCATGATTTATCCCAACATTAAACTTTCGTTGGTTGAGGACAAATCGATCACCTAAGTTTCTTTAACTAACCTATTATACTTTTGATGAATAGATTTAACTTAATTTCATAGGTTAAGTGATCAAATTAACCTAAGAACTAAGATCAACTTTAGGTGAAGACATTCTAATGATAATCCCTATCTATGTTTAATTCAACTACTCATAATTCCTTTAAATTCTTTAGGCCTAACTTTAAAATTACTGACACATTAATATATAAATCAAGACCATAGATGAAGAAGAAAACATGATAAATAAATCTAAAATGGTTAAGAAATACTCTCAAATGGTTGTAAAGATTCTTCTCCCAAAGCTTTACTTCAATCCACAAAAAACTGTAAATAAAATTCTCAAAAGCTCACTCCAAAAACATTCCAAGAAAACTCTCAAAAACTCTTTGAAACCTCTCTCAAAAACACTTGTATCTTCTTCTCCTCTTTTATTTCTAGATTTTTTTATTATTATCTATGTCTCCCACCCCCCTTCCCCTTTTCTTAGTGTGGAAATATAATAGAACATATTTAGAGGAAAAAGTGGTAATCCACATGACTTGGCGGCTAGGAATATATTAGTCTAGAGGATTTAGTGCTTATTAAATATTTGGAAAGTATCTTTTTTAGATTTTGTCATGAGCGACGACTGCTCCACTTGCTCCGATTTCTGCTTCTAGAAGCTCTGATTCTTCATTTGCTTGGAGTGTCTGCTCTTTTACTGGAGTGCATGCTCTGTCATCATATGTTTGCCTGGAGCACCTGCTTCATCTTCTGGAATACCTGCGTCGTATAAAATATTGATTTTTTACTCTTTTTACTCCAAACCACCAATCTTCATCCCAAGTTGTCTTTTAACCTATAGTAACTCTAAAACAACTAAAAACATGATAAAGACTCAAAAACAACTTGAAAAGGAATGTTATAATACGTTAAAATCGCATAACATAAGTCCCCTTTGTAATCTTATCATGTTTTTTTCTTATGAGTTCATCACATTTGTAATCCTTTTTACTCTGACTAGTATATATACACGTTCTTCCGTCCTACCACTTATGAATTACTGCTTTATCAGACGAAAGATCTATGGATACCTCGTCGCCACTAAAGTCATGTCACTCTACCACAAACTCTACCACTTTTTACCCTATTATTAGTCATATTTTACCAAAATACCTTTGTGTGATGTTCCCTTTTAATAATAAACATGAATTTTTCATGGTAAAATTATTCGTCTGTTGAATTGTCGATACTAATTCTTATAATATAAAAATAAATTAGTGTTAAAAAAAGTATTATGAATATATGTTCATTGATAAGATTTATATTAGTTTTGTGGAAAGACTACTTTTTGACCAAAATGTTGCACCGTGAAATGACACCCCCACCCCTATGCATGAAAAGCAAAACCTATAACATATAAGAGATAAGTTGAAAATTAAAAACACGAAGAATTATAGGATTTGCCACACACAACTGTCAGAAGTATCTAGGGAAGTAAAAGGAAGTAGCGTTTGGGAAAGGTTGAAGGTGCTTGTGGGCTATTTTTTTTTTACTAACACACTATGTTGTTGGTTTCTAATTCCATTTATAAAAAACATTGTTATCCATGTAACATAAAAGTTATGGGAAACAGATCAATAACAAAGTTATAGGGTTTAGTGATAACATTATGAGCATTTTAGACAATCGTCCCCTTGATCACCTAATCGTGGGCATATCTTCGAGTAACACCTTATGTTGTTTCTTGCCAATCTAATTCTATTTATAAAAAACATTGTTATCCACGAAACATGACAAAGTTATGGAGAAACATATCAATAACAAAGTTATAGGGTTTAGTGATAACAACATGTTGTTTTCCAATCTAATAGGGCGATAACAAAATTTTCCAGGAAAGTTATGAAAGTTATCGGGTAAACAAATCAATAATACTTTCGGAAATTTATCAATAAGTGTGTGTAAGTTGTCATGTTAATTTAATTTATCGAAAACAAAGTTATCGGGAAAACAAAGTTATCGGGGAAACATATCAAACATCCCTGGGAATCATATCAATGTTCTGAGAGAAATAAAGTGTTTCATGTTTAAGGTTTAGGTTTTGTACTTCAGGGTCTAGCGTTTATGTTGGGAATGCCCTGAAATCATTCTTGTACTTACTCTAGTAACAGTTGTATCGTCGAGAGTAGACAGTCATGTAATACAAGGTGATCATAATGTTTTGCTAGAAGCCACTTATGATCTATGAGTTTAGAACTCATTGCTAGTATTACATGATCTATAGGGTCACACACCTAAAAAACTGGAAGCTTTATATAGGGTTGATCATTATTGGAATGATCAATAAATGTATAATTGTTATACACGTTTCTGAAGGGTGTGTCGATCGATGCAATATATGTGTCGATCGACACAAGAGTTTAATCGGTCTGTGTCGATCGTTTCATATCTGTGTCGATCGACACAAGACTAGGGTTTTACGAGTGCGCATATATAAGATATGTGACGCACGAGTTATAAGATAAGGGAGCCGAAAATTGACCCAAAGACTCTGAACAGAAACGCAGGAAACCCTAAGAGATTAGATCTCTTCCGGCACTAGCATCCCGGACTTTCCAGTTTGCGTGCGTGTGGATACCAGTAGAGGCGCAGCAATTGAGGCACTATCGATCTCGAATCCCTGTTAATCTTCCGCTGCAAACCATCCAGGTATATTCGAGATCTGGGAATGTAGATTCGACTCTAAGCATGAAACCTAGATCCTAGGCTTGGAATTAACAGCTAGGGTTACCTAATTGGATTAGAAACCGCCTAGAAATTCCTTCAGTGGTATCAGAGCCTAAGGTTTCTAGTCGATCGCACCCTGAGTTTTGCGCCTTGCATCGATCGTTGCTTTTAGCATGCAACGATCGACACAACCGTAGATCAGCTTCGAAATCGCATTGTGTCGGTCAACACAAGTGTTGCATCGATCGACACAAGGTGAAAGTCGCATGGTGTCGATCGACACAAGTGTTGCATCGATCGACACAAGGTAACGCGACTGGTTCAATTGGATTGAATTGGTCATTACGATTGGTTGAGCTGGTTAGACCGGTTGATTGCGATTGGTTTGATTTGGTTGGTAACGATCAATGCTAATGTAGCATCGATCGATGCTAACCGATTACCAAAGCCGGTTCAATTGGATTGATCGGTTATCGCATTGGTTCTGGTATGCTGCATCGATCGATGCTAATGTAGCGTCGATCGACATAGAATTGAATTGTTCGGTTATTGAACCTGCGATTACATAACCAAACCATAATTAAACCCACTTCTTAGATTGTTTAGATTAGATGTTTTAGAAGTTCTAAACCTTCTAGGATGCATATATGATATGCGTTAGACTATCAGTTCCGTTCCTCAACTAAATATCAAGTATGTTTAGATGTCTTTCCAATCTTGTCAACTGTCAAGACTTGTTTCATTGTGCGATAGACTTGCAGTGCAAGATGTCCACAATTACATGAGTAAGACAGGAAGTAATCGTGTTGATGGACTTGCAGTGCAAGACATCAACAATTACATGACTCAAAAGATTGGTTTACTTGAATGGGCCATCAAAATCGTTTTGGGCCCAGAGACATCAGGTGGATTGGACATGAGATGTCAATCCACAACCAAGAGTTATATTGGATATAACTAGCAAATAGTTGCTTACCTAGATAGCTAAAATTTGGGTGATAGCCAGTGGCTCACTCAAGTTTCAGTGAAGTATGGGTCTTGGATAATTATATTCATTTGAGGAAACATTGTCTTGAATATAATGCGAGTCTTCTTAATAGTTAAGATTTCTCATTTCTTGAACATCATAACTAATCCTCTCTTATTTTAAGCTATGTCTAGCACAAACCATCATAACAATTTCTCCCTGCGATCCGTCCTTGAGAAGGACAAGTTAAATGGATCCAACTTTCTTGACTGGTATCGGAACTTGAGAATTGTTCCCAAACAGGAGAAGAAGGACTATGTCCTTGAGAAAGTTCTCCCCAAAAAGTACCGAGCCAATGCCTGGCAGACAGATAAGGATGCTTGGGATAAGCATTCTAATGATGTGGTCGATGTGTGATGTCTCATGTTGGCTACCATGAACTCGGACTTGCAAAAGCAATATGAGTACGTGGAGTCGCCAATAGAGATGATCAATGGCCTGAAAAGTATGTTTCAGGAGCAGGCACGAACTCAGAGATACCAGACGGTTAAGTCTCTGATTGAGTGCAAGCTACCAAAGGACGAACTAGTTAGTCCTCATGTCATTAAGATGATGGGTTATATTGATAACCTGGGGAAACTGGATTGTCCTATTAGCCAAGAGTTGGCTACTGACATCATTCTGCAGTCACTGCCGTCAAGCTATGATCAGTTTGTTATGAACTATAACATGAACAACTTGACAAAGAATTTTACTGAGTTGCATGGGATGCTCAAAACTGCTGAACCTAACATCAAGAAGGACACCCCAAATGTCCTTATGGTACAAAAGGGTAAGAAGTTTAAGAAACTTGGTAAGACCAAAGGTGATGGCAAGACGAGCTCGATTGTGAATCCAAGCGAGTCTAACCATGCTCCTAAGGTTAAGCCTGGTCCTTCTAAAGATGATAAGTGCCATTATTGTAATGTTTATGGGCATTTGAAAAGAAACTACAATAAATTCCTGGAAGATTATGAGAAGCTGAAGAAGACGTACGAGACTTCTTCTTCAGGTATTTATGTTATAGAAGTAAATGTTACTTCTTATGGTTCTACTTATTGGGTATTGGATACCGGCTGTGGTGCTCATATTTTGTGAAAATATGCAGGGCCTAAGCAACAGTAGGACTATGGAGAAAGGACAAATGGACCTGCACGGTGGAAATGGAGCAAGAGTTGCTGCATTAGCTGTAGGAACATTTTATTTGTCTTTATCTTCTGGCATGGTTTTTGAACTTAAGAACTACTACTATGTACCTGCTATAAGCAGAAATATTATTTCTATTCCTTGTTTGGATATGGAAGGATATCAGTTTTCAAATTAAGAATAAGCGTTATTCATTTGATTACAATGATATGTTTTATAGTAGCAGTCCATTAGAGAATGGACCTTATGTTCTAAACCAAAACGTGCCTAACTATAACATTAGTACCAAGAGATTCAAATCAAATGATACGAATCAAGCTTTTCTCTGGCATTGTCGTTTGGGCCACATAAATGAGAACGGATTCAGAAGCTCCATAGTGATGGACTTTTGGGCTCATTTGATTATGAATCATGTGAGAAATACGAACCTTGTTTATTAGGTAAAACGACAAAGGCCCCTTTAAACAAAGGTAGTGTCGATCGACACAAGATGTGTATCGATCGACACAGGTTGCGAACGAACAAAATGAAAGGGCCAGAGACTTATTGGGCTTTATACATACAGATGTGTATGGCCAGATGAGCACTAGTGCTAGAGGAAACTTTCAGTACTTCATTACCTTTACTGCTATTTTCAGTAGGTACGGTTATGTCTAATTAATGAGACATAAGTCGGAATCTTTTGAAAAGTTCAAAGAAGTTCCAGAATGAAGTACAGAATCAACTTGGCAAAAGTATCAAAGCTCTACGATGAGATCATGGAGGTGAATACTTAAGTCAAGAATTTAGTGATCATCTGAGAGATTGTGGAATTGTTTCACGACTCACTCCTCATGAATCGGACTTTATTAGATATGGTTCGATCAATGATGAGTCACTTAGATCTTCCATTATCCTTCTAGGGATACGCTCAAGAAACGTTTGCGTTTACACCAAATAGGGTTCCATCAAAATCAGTTACAAAGGCACCACATGAGATGTGGACTGGAAATGTTCCTAATTTGTCTTTCATGAAGATTTGGGGTTGTGAGGCTTGTTTAAAACGTTTAATCTCTGATAAGCTCGCACCCAAATCCGAGAAGTGCTACTTCATTGGTTATCCTAAGGAGACCAAGGCATGTTACTTTTACAACCGGTCCGAGAAAAAAATGTTTGTTGCTCGGAACTCTGTTTTTCTTAAGAAAGATTTCTTTCCAAGAAGAACAGTGGGAGTAAAGTACAACTCGAAGAAATTCGAAAATCACAGGAGGCTGATCAACCTGATGAGGAAGAGAAGAAGTTGGATCTACAAAGAGTTGTAGAACCTACACCTATGGTGCCTGAATTTCGCAAAGGATTCGTCACGAACCCGAGAAATTTGGATTTCTCGTAACCAATTGCTGTGATCTGTTGATCATTGAAAGTGACGAGCCTGCGAATTATGAAGAAGCATTGTTGGGCCCTGACTCCGAAACATGGCTAAAAGCCTCTGAATCCGAAATGGGATCCATGTCACAAAACCAAGTATGGACTTGGGATTGATTTACCCGATGGTGTAAAAGCCGTTGAGAATAAATGGATTTTCAAGAAGAAAATTGACGTGGATGGATATATTCAGATATACAAAGCTAAGTTGGTGGCAAAAGGTTTCAAGAAAATTCCTAGTATTGACTATGAAGAAACCTATTCCTCAGTCATTATGCTTAAGTCCATTCGGATTCTCCTAGAAATTGTCGCTCATTATGATTATGAGATCTGGCAAATGGATGTGAAAACAGCTTTCCTTGATGGAATTCTGGAAAAGGATGTGTATGTGACACAACCTGAAGTTTTCATTGATCCTAATGCTGCTAGGAAGGTATGCATGCTTCATCGATCCATTTATGGATTGAAGCAAGCATCTCGGAGTTGGAATCTTCGTTTTGATGAAGAAGTCAGAAGGTTTGACTTCATCAGAAACGAAAAGGGAACTGTGTGTTTACAAGATAACTAGTGGGAGCGCAGTTGCATTTCTCGCATTGTATGTTGATAACATACTGCTTTTTGGAAATGAAGTACCATTGTTTCAGTCTGTTAAGACTTGACTCGAAAGTTATTTTTCGATGAAAAACATGGGAGAAGCCGTATACATTCTTGGAATATGAATCTATAGAGATAGATTGGACAAGCTAATTGGATTGTGTCAAGATACTTATATGGATAAGGTCTTGCACAGGCCCAGTATGCATGATTTCAAGAAGGGATTCATGTCAATGACTCTTGGCATTAATCTTAGCAAGACGCAGTGTCCTTTGACGCATGCTGAGCGAGAACACATGAGGGTCAGACCACTGCTATACGCATTGGATGTCTTAAGATGTGATCTTAATTTTTGTGGGAGTTGTTGTTGTTGATTTTGCATTATTCTTAGCAAGACGCAGTGTCCTTCGACACATGCTGAGCGAGAGCGAATGAGGGTCAGACTACTACTAAAGGCATTGGATGTCTTAAGATGTGATCTTAATTTTAGTGGGAGTTGTTGTTGTTGATTTTAGTTATGATATGATGTTCATGTAAACATAATTTGATTATGTTAATGAATTCTGACATCAGTATTATTTAATTATGTTATTAAATAATAGTCCCAAAGTAATTTATGACATTTTATAGGTCATCAAGTATGTGACTTGATCATGAAACCCTATAAGTGATAAATGACATAAATTATGTTGGTCCCTGGTCAATGTTGTTAAAGTGGGACATTAAAAACCGCGTGAGACTAGTATGTGAGGTGACTGATGACTAAGTTTCATGGAGTCATTAATAAGAGTATTAAAGTCAATCACATAGATATGTGTTAGAGAACACATGATGGGACATGACCCATTAATGAGAACTCTACGGGATAGTTATATAAGTGTCATGAGAGTTTTCATTACGACTATAGAGTATAGTCCTTAGACCTGAGTTCATCATATTTTCTTACATATGAATTGGTCCGCTTTAACCTTGTCAAACGTCAGCTGTAACTGGTGACTATAAAGGCATTGATTGGGTGTATCATGAAGTGTGTGAAGGAACAGGGATGGAACAAGATGGGATTTTTCCCTCCTATATAACAGGAGATAAATATCTCAGGGCCCATCGAAGATTTGATACTGAGAAATGTGTGGCCACACTCAAACGTGGTGATTGTCAGTTGTTTGTCTTGTCAGTATAAATCGGAGTTCGATGAACATGATCTTGGCTTAATAAGGATGACACAGATCTTGCCATATGCCAGATCGAGATATAGAGACGAAGGGATTATGGGAATAGATGATTCCACTACAAGTGGGAGATTGTTGGGAATGTCCTGAAATCATTCTTGTACTTACTCTAGTAACAGTTGTATCGTCAAGAGTAGACAGTCATGTAATACAAGGTGATCATAATGTTTTGCTAGAAGCCACTTATAATCTATGAGTTTAGAACTCATTGCTAGTATTACATGATCCTACAGGGTCACACACCTAAACAAACTGGAAGTTTTATATAGGGTTGATCATTATTGGAATGATCAATAAATGTATAATTGTTATACACGTTTCTGAAGGGTGTGTCGATTGATGCAGTATATGTGTCGATTGACACAAGATTTTAATCGGTCTGTGTCGATCGTTGCATATCTATGTCGATCGACACAAGACTAGGGTTTTACGAGTGCGCATATATAAGATATGTGACGCACGAGTTATAAGATAAGGGAGCCGAAAATTGACCCATAGACTCTGAACAGAAACGCAGGAAACCCTAAGAGATTAGATCTCTTTCGGCACTAGCATCCCAGACTTTCCAGTTTGCGTGCGTGTGGATACCAGTAATTGAGGCGCTATCGATCTCGAATCCCTGTTAATCTTCCGCTGCAAATCATCCAGGTATATTCGATATCTGGGAATGTAGATTCGACTCTAAGCATGAAACCTAGATCCTAGGCTTGGAATTAACAGCTAGGGTTGCCTAATTGGATTAGAAACCGCCTAGAAATTCCTTCAGTTTAGGGTTTATGATTCATGGTTTTGGATTTAGATTTAGTCTTTAGGGTATTGGGTTTAGTGTTTAGGGTTTAGGATTTAGAGTTTGGGTTTAGAGTTTGGGTTCGAGGTTTAGGTTTTAGTTTTTAGGGTTTAGAGTTTAGGGTTTAGGTTTTAGGATTTAAGGTTCAAGTTCAGGGTTTAGGGTTTAGTTTTTAGTGTTTAGTTTTAGGGTTTAGTTCTTAGTGTTTAGTTTTAGGGTTTAGTGTTTAGTTTTTAGAGCTTAGGGTTCAGGGTTTGGGGTTTAGTTTTTAGCGTTTGGGGTTTAGAATTTAGTTGGCCATGTTGGTGACAACTTCACTATAGATAATTTGTTTAAGTATTAACTGTGTAGAGGTGATATCGAGTTAATAATTAACTTATTTAATTAACATACTCTATAATAACAAGAAACGCAATGCTCTTTTCACCATCTTTTGACTAACACATAAATTTGGGTGAATGTGAGATCCGGGATTCACACTAAGAATTTGTATTCGTGGATTTGGACTTTAGGATATAGAAATGGTATAGTTTCCTATGAATCAAAGACTTTATTGAGATTGATCGTCGAGATAGAACAAACACAATCGAGAAGAGAGTACAAAGTATGAAATCGAGCTATCTAGTCGAAGTGTTCTTAGCCTAGGTTGGAATGTCTTTAATGAGTCGCCACTTCTTCTTTAAATAGTCTCGACCTTGACCTCTTCGTTCCGATATTTTGGCCTCGTCGTCGTAACGATCTCCGAGATTCTCGCGGATCAGTTGAACTTGACAAGACCGAGTTGTTCTATCTCCACGTCATCTTCTGCCGAGCTCGAGCTCGATCGTCTCCGGCTTCGGCATCGTCCGGGCCTTGCCAGGGCGTTTATTTGCTTGGGCCCAACAAAGGAGTCGGCTCTTCTCTTTGTCTTTGATTCTGGGACGGGCTTATAATTACGGGCTTTCGCATTGTCTGTTAATGGGCCGAATTTCCTAGAGGGAAATCCAGTACCAACAATAGCCCCCCAGCCCATTGATTTCGAGAAGTCGAGGTTAATGGGCGGTGGACGTTCTTGGGAAGAGGTGTGTGCTTCGGGTGTGAAAAACCTAATGATTATCTTCGCCCCATCCATAGATCTTATATCGACGGTTGAGATCGCACAGGCCCGAAGGATCACAACTGCCTCGATCTTTTTTCGTGATCATTTACAAATTTCGAATCGAGCGGTTGGGATTGTGGGATACCAAAAATCCCACGGATCTCGAACACGAGGTAGTTTAAAAAGGGGAGTTACCTAGCATGATTCCCATTACTGCTCACACTACGAATCGTTACGGTAACTTCTTCTCCCTCATTATATCCTCTTATTGCCTCTCGCTCATATTCTCTTTTTCGTCGTTCTGAGATTTTCTCTCTCTGGAGATTTCGTTTTTCCTCTTTCCTCGAAAGAAATTTCTGATATATCAAGCTATCATGGTTCGAAAGAGTGCGGTCAAGGCAAGTTCAACCGTGGTGGTGGGGCCGGTTGGTCCCCATCCACCGTCCAGTTTGACTGCCGACCTCATACAGAAGTTGCGGGTCAAATGCCGGATTCCGCCGGAGGTGGAGATACTTATCCCATCTCCGGAAATGTCCCCAGAAACCGTCGTCGAGGGCCATTGCTGTGCCTCTTACACCTATTTTGATAAATGCGGATTGTTTTTCCCAATCCCTCTCATTATCTCATTGGTTTTGGCCCAGCTTCAGCTGGCCTTTCATCAGATGACCCCGAACTTTGTTCGGTACGTCATCGGACTCGGGGTCAGAGCCGTCGAGGAGGGTATCAATTTCAGGGTCGAGGAGTTAATGAGGGTTTGTTCGGTAAAACACAATACTCGTTTTCCCGGGACTTACTACCTCTCTCCTCGCCATGGAAAAATCCTTGATGAGATCCCGACGAGGGATGTATGGAAGAGTAAATATTTTTACTTAAGGATCAGTCATCACTCGGTTGAGGATTTCGATTATTCGGTTATCCCGACAAGATGGGCAACCAGCGTTGGTTAGCTTATAGGGCTTATTGGTTTCTCTGGTTGCTTCGATATTTTCTATCGACATCGAGTCATCTGCTAACAATCTTTTGGGTTTCTTTGCAGAGGCGCCTGAGTCACCATCCTCGAATCCAGATACGCCGAGTTTGATAGCTCGCCTTCAGAGAGGAGATATCCGCTGGTGTAATTTTACTGACCAGCGAATCCGAGCTGCTTTAAGTCATGCGGCCCGACGACCTCCTTCGTACCGACCTCGTCTTTTGCGAGACGAATCACGCCTCCCTTACCAGCCCACTTCGGCTCGAATCGTTTGGGATCCGCGTCAGATTGTCGAGCGGACTGGAGAGAGTAAGTGTTCTGGTTAGTTTGTCTGGGGGTCATCGTGCTACATGCCCTCCGTTTGCCGGGCTGACCCGAATCTATTTTGTTTGCAGATCGACCTGTTTCGGGCGACAGTTCTACTGCAAGTACCCCTTCTCTGGAAAAGATGTCGAGAAGATCTAGCAGCCATCGGAACGGGAAGGATCCCGTTGATCTGGCAAAGAAAATGAAGGTTGGTGACTTGAGCAACGCCCTTCTTTTTGCCATGGACGAGGGGCCTCCTCCTCCTCCTTCGATTCCACCTCCGAACTCTGCTCAGGTTTCTCTCCCCCAGGCCGCAGGGTCCGGAGAGGCTAATGCGGTGGTGGAGGATTTACCTCCTGTTCGGGGACCGGTTCGGGTCCCGTCTAGGGTGCCGGTTATGCGCAAATCTCGGTCGAATGGTTCGAGGGGATCAAACGGTCGGAGCCGGAGTGACCCTCCTCCCCCGGCGGCGAAGCGTCAAAGGACTGACGCGGAGGTAAGCTCGAGGAGATCAAACCAGGGTGTTGAGGCTCGACCTGCCTCTTCTGGGTCCTCCGGGTCTTTCAACTGGCGCTTCAGGCATCAGAAGGATTGTCCGATTGCGGATGACCCGACGGGTGTGGCCTATCTGCTGAGGTATTTTAAGCCCGCAGGTGTTCAGCTCCCGGCTGTCGGGGATATGGCTCTCGGTGATATTTACACCGAGATGATGGCGGCTTCTGGGAAGGTGACGATTTTCCTACCTCGTTTTTTGATATGTTTCGTGCTCACTCTTCGTTCCTTTTTTTGTAGGCCTTGGAGGCCGTGAACAGGTTTGCGGCTAGGGCTGAACGAGAGCTGCGGGAGGTGCCGCAGGCGAGTGAGCTCGATACCGTCGAGAAGACAGTTAGGGATCTGAGAGAGCAGTTGCAAGGGGCCTTGGCTCGGGAGGAAGAGCTGCGGAAAAAGGCGGGTGATCTGGATGCGCAGTTGCAAGGTGCCTTGGCTCGGGCTTCGGTCGCCGAGGAAGCGAGTCGAACCGCTACTGAGGCAGGTCGGGTTGCGGACGTGCGGGTCGCGCAATGTCAGGGTGATTTGGACAAGGCTCTTGCCGACCGAGAGTTTGACGTCAGGGTGGCGGCCCATGAGGCTAGGAAGGGGCTGAACGGCGAATACCTTAGGATCCTCTACTCACTGGCCGACCTTGACCCCTGTTATTTTGAGGTCATGTAAAATCAATACGTTCTAAGAAGAAAGATTTGAAAATCAACTTCATCGATATCATCTAGGTCACCTATTTTGAGTTATGGACACACAAGGCCAAAACATGTGTGTCGGGCGTGCGACCCATCAACCTACTAGCAATGGGGGAGAAAACATAGCATGTCGCAACAAAAGCTTGATTTGAGGCGTCAGCAAAACACTGCCGTCTATTCCCTTCAGTCCCTTAGCGCCCCGGGACGGGAGTGGGGGGGACGGTCGTTAGACGGCAACAGCAGCACCGGCTCCACGAAGTCTGAATCGAATCTTCCACAAAGGAATCCGATAAGTGAGATTTCGAGTAAGTCTTTTTATCGAAGGTGTTGGAATTATGTCCAGTAATCTCTGTACTGTCTCTAGAACGTAAGAGTATGTCAATGATCAGACATAAGTCATATAATACTGGGGGTCATGATGGCTTGCTAGAGTCCGCTCATGATCTATAAGTCTTGGACTTATTGCCTTTATTATATGATCCCATATGGGTCACACGCCTAAGCTAACAGGAAACTATGAGGAAAAGGCTTAGCAGAAGTACGGTAAAAGTGCTAGGCATTTACCGAACTTAGAGAGAGATTAATGGGTCTGATTAAATCTGAGGAATTTAATTAGACTGGGAATTTGGGCCCAAAAGCCCAAAAGAATTAGAGAAGGGTTTTATAATTAAAACCAAGTCTAATTCTCTCTTCCCTAACCCTAACCCAGCCGCGATTTCTCTCTCTCTCTGCGGCCTCCCTCAGCTCGGTCTAGCAGCCATTTTCTGTGATTGCGTGTGTGAGCCTTTGGAGGATCCATCCCTTAGTGGTTCTGCTGATCTCTGATCATACCTTCTCTTTCCGCTGCATAAACAGGTATAAGGTGAGATCCATAAAGTTTCTATTCAAGAGAACCTAGATCTGCATGTTTAGGACTGTTGAATCTGAGAATTGAATCTGGATTAACACTAAACATTCCTTCAGTGGTATCAGAGCTATTGGTTCTGTGGTTTTTCTTGTTTAGAATCATGTTTAGGATTGTTTAAAGAGGTGTTTTTGAATCAATCTACTGATAAGAGAAAACACTTAAGAAACAAGAATTAAAACCTAAACAAACTAATGAAAATCGCAAACCAAACTATATGATTTGGTATGCGTCGGTTTGATGATGCACGGACCGATCGCTTTAGGATCGAGTCGCGTGATCATCCGATCGCGAGACATGGATCGATCGGCCGAGTGGATTACATGGCGATCGTGTCCCGCCTGTCTCGAGCGTCGTCCCGATCGTCTCGTCCAGCTGCTGTCCCGATCGCGTGAGGCTCTTGGCCGTCCGGATCGTGTCTTGCTCGCGGACGTCCCGAACGATCGGCCCGAGCTATCCCGTCCGATCGCGAGAGATGGCCCGGCTGTCTCGTCCCGATCTCACGGCCCGGCTGTCCCGTAGCGTCTCGACCATCGTCCCGTCCGGCTTCAAGTGCGGCTGGTCGATTGTGATCGAAGAACTAGGTCACGGCCGTGAATGGTCCGTGACCAATTCGGTTCGGTTCGGTTTAAAACTTGATTAAAATCAAAACGTCACGGTTTAATAAACAGACTTAATAAATTTATTAAGTTCTGGTTAAACCGGGATAAGAAATCCAAAGTCGAAATATTGGATTTTGTGCCTAAACCAGGATTTTCTAATTTGATTTGGTTGGACCAAATAAATTGAGAAAATCCGGTTTAGTAAATAACCGGTTGACAATTGTGGTCATCGTAGTAATTAATTTTGGTTAAGACCAATTTTAATGAACCAGACCGGTTATGTCATTTAATTGGACAATTGGGTTATGTCTTGGACATGGACCAATTCTTGGGCCTCGGGCCAAGAAGTTAAAACAGTTGGGCCAATTATTTGAGTCTTTTCTTCAGAATTAATTTAAAATTTATTTTTATAAAAATTATAAAATCGATTTTAAATTAATAAGTTTCCAAAATTTTGAAATTAGAAAGTTTCTTAAATTAGAAGTTTCTAGATTTGCATGTTTTGGATTTAAGGAAATTTCTATAATTAAAAGTTTCTAATTTTAGAAAGTTTCCAAAAATAGTAGGTTTCCAAAATGGAAAGTTTCCAAAAATGGAAAGTTTCTCAAAATAGTAATCTTCTATTTTGGGATGAAATTTTAATAAACCTACGAACCTCAAATAATATCAAGCGTTGGATGTCTTGTCCAGGCTATGTCAGCTGTCGAAGCCCATTCAATTGTATTCATGGCCTTACAGTGTGAGGATGTCTACTTTTTGCGTGGGTAAGACGGTTTGTGATTCATAAATGTCATTGGGAGTCCCAGACATTAATGATTACATGACTGTATATTCTGGTTTTCTTGACTAGGCCATCGGGAGTCCCGGGCCTTGAGACATCAGAGTGGATTGGGCCTCGGGCCCAGATTCACAACCAAGAGTTATATCACGGATATAATTAGCCGACATAGGGCTTACCGATATAAGCTAAGGTTGGGTGATGGCCAGTGGCCCACTTTGATCTTAGTTATATGTGGATCTTGGAATCATTATATTCTATTGAGGGTAACTTATGTTATTGAATATAATGCGTGATTAATCATATTAATTATAATACAAGATTAATCATATTGAACATATTAACTAATAACCTTTTTATCTTATATATTTCAGCTATGACTACTACAAGCACACAAAACACATTCTCAATCCGGTCTGTTCTCGAGAAGGAGAAGCTGACTGGAACGAACTTCCTGACGTGGTCAAGGAACTTGAGGCTGGTCCTCAAGCAGGAGAAGAAGGATTATGTCCTTCGTGATCCCCTCCCCGAGAGGCCTCCTAACAATGCCGCCAGGACTCTGCATAATGCTTGGGAAAAGCATTCGTCAGATGAAAATGATGTCTATTGCCTGATGTTGGCGACAATGACTGCTGAGCTGCAAATGCAGTTCGAGAGTGTGTTGTCACCCATCGAGATAATGGCAAGCCTGAAATCACTTTTTCAGGAGCAAGCAAGGACTGAGAGGTTTCAGACAGTTAAGAACCTCTTAGACTGTAAGTTGGCTGCAAATGCGGCAGTGAGTCCTCATGTCTTGAAGATGATGGGTTATCTCGATCATCTTCAGAAACTCGACTGCCCTATCAGCCAGGAACTTGCCTGAGACATCATTCTGCAGTCATTACCTGCAAGCTATGATCAGTTCATTCTGAACTTTAATATGCATGGCTTGAGTAAGACATTGCCTGAGCTTCACGGAATGCTCAAGACTGCAGAGCCCAACTTGAGGAAAACCGCCAAGGACCCCAATGTGCTTATGGTGCAAAAGGGCAAGGGGTTTAAGAAATCCTCTGCTAAGGATAAGGGAAAGGCTAAGGCTGTCCAAGTCTCGGACAAGGACACGCCAAAGCCCAAGCCCAAGTCTAAGGCTGGGCCTACTGACATCTGCAGGTTCTGTAAAGAACCAGGGCATTGGAGGAGAGAATGTAAGAAATTCCAAGAAGGTCTAAAGGAATTGAAGAAGAAGACTCTCGAGACTTCTTCATCAGGTATTTTTGTTATAGAAGTTAATACAACTACTTCTGATAATACCTCATGGGTTATGGATACTGGTTGTGGGGCTCATATTTGTACTAATATGCAGGCACTCAGCAACAGTAGGAGGCTGAAGCAAGGACAAGTGGAGCTACGAGTTGGGAATGGAGCGAAAGTTCCTGCACTAGCTGTAGGCACATACTTGTTGTCTTTACCTTCGGGATTGATTTTAGAACTCAATAATTGTTATTTTGTACCTGCGATAAGCAGAAATATTATTTCAATTTCTTTGTTGGATTTGGAAGGTTATGATTTTTCAGTTAAGAATAAATTATGTTCCTTCAATCGCAACAATTTGTTCTATGGTTGTGCCCCTCTTACGAATGGGCTTTACATACTTGATCAATCCGCGCCAATTTATAACATTGATACCAAGCGGTTCAAACCTAATGAGGAGAACCGAACGTTTCTATGGCATTGTCGTTTAGGGCACATCAGCGAGAAACGCATCAAGAGGCTCCATTCGAATGGACTTCTTGGCTCATTTGACTTTGAGTCATGTGAGAAATGCGAATCCTGCATGATGGGCAAAATGACACGGGCCCCCTTTAATAAACCTAACGAGAGGGCCAGTGACTTATTGGGCCTGATACACACTGATGTGTGTGGCCCAATGTCCACAAATGCAAGAGGAAACTATCAGTACTTCATTACCTTCACTGATGATTTCAGTAGGTATGGATATGTTTATTTAATGAAACATAAGTCTGAATCTTTTGAGAAGTTCAGAGAATTCCAAAATGAAGTACAGAACCAACTTGGCAAAAGCATTAAGGCTCTTCGGTCCGACCGAGGAGGAGAATACTTAAGCCAAGAATTCAGTGATCATCTAAGAGAGTGTGGGATCGTGTCCCAACTCACTCCTCCTGGAACACCTCAATGGAATGGTGTGTCTGAGAGGAGAAATCGGACCTTATTGGACATGGTTCGATCTATGATGAGTCACACAGACCTTCCAATATCCCTTTGGGGATATGCTCTGCTAAAAGCAGTGTTCACTCTAAATAGAGCGCCATCGAAAGCAGTAGCAAAGACACCATATGAATTATGGACTGGAGTGGCTCCAGTGCTGTCTTACCTTAGAATTTGGGGTTGTGAAGCCTATGTCAAGAGATTAATCTCAGACAAGCTTACACCAAAGTCTGATAAATGCTACTTCATTGGTTATCCGAAGGAAACCAAGGCTTATTACTTCTATCTACGTTCCGAGAACAAGATCTTTGTTGCCCGGGATTGTAACTTTCTTGAGAGGGAGTTTCTCTCTAAGAAAGACAGTGGGAGTAAGGTACTGCTTGAAGAAATTCAAGATGAACAGGATACTGCTCAACCTAATGAGGAAGAGCAGCAGGAGGACCTACAAGAAATTGTAGAGCCTGAACCTGTAGTACATGAAGTTCGAAGATCCGGGAGGATCCGTCACGAACCCGAGAGATATCAAGGATTCCTCATGACTAACTGTCATGATCTTCTGATCATTGATGGTGATGAACCATCGAACTTCAATCAAGCCATGATGGGCCCAGATTCCTCTAAGTGGCGCAAGGCCACTGATTCCGAAATGGACTCCATGTCGGTCAACCAAGTGTTTTCGTTGGTTGACTTACCCGCTGGTGTAAAAGCCATCGAGTGCAAATGGATCTTCAAGAAGAAGATTGACGTGGATGGAAATGTCCAGATTTATAAAGCCAGGTTGGTGGCAAAAGGTTTCAGACAAGTTCACGGTGTGGATTACGATGAAACCTATTCACCAGTGGATATGATGAAATCTATTCGGATTCTACTAGCAACTGCAGCTTTTCATGATTATGAAATTTGGCAGATGGACGTGAAAACCGCCTTCCTGAATGGTATTCTGGAAGAGGATGTGTATATGACACAACCTGACGGTTACATAGATCCAAAGAATGCTGGAAAAGTATGCAAACTTCACAAATCCATTTATGGATTGAAGCAAGCATCGAGGAGCTGGAATCTTCGTTTTGATGAAGCGATCAAGCAATTTGACTTCATCAGAAACGAAGAAGAACAATGCGTGTATAAGAAAACTAGTGGGAGCAAGATAGTATTTCTTATTCTGTATGTCGATGACATACTGCTTCTCAGAAACGACATTCCAATGCTGAAGTCGGTAAAGGACTGGCTTGGAAGTTGTTTTTCCATGAAAGACATGGGTGAAGCCGCATACGTTCTTGGAATCAGGATCTACCGGGATAGATCTAGAAGGCTGATAGGCTTGTGTCAAGATTCATACATTGACAAAGTCCTACAAAGATTCAGCATGAAAGATTCCAAGAAGGGCTTCACGCCAATGGTACATGGCACAACGCTAAGCAAGAAGCAGAGCCCTACGACGGCTGCTGAGCTTGAGCGCATGAAGAATATCCCTTATGCATCTGCAATAGGATCTATCATGTATGCCATGATCTGTACTCGTCCTGATGTTGCTTATGCATTGAGCATGACGAGTAGATACCAGTCAAATCCAGGTGAAAACCATTGGATTGCCGTCAAGAATATCCTGAAGTATCTAAGACATACTAAGGATAAGTTCTTGGTATACGGTGGAAGTGATGTGCTTAAAGTCAGTGGATTCACGGACGCAAGTTTCCAGACAGACCAAGATGATTTCCGGTCACAGTCCGGTTATATCTTTTGTCTGAATGGCGGTGCAATCAGTTGGAGAAGCTCCAAGCAAGACACCGTTGCTGATTCCACTACAGAAGCTGAATATATCGCCGCTTCAGAAGCTGCGAAGGAAGCTGTTTGGATACGAAAGTTCATTATTGAACTAGGTGTGATACCAGATGCGGCTGAGCCTCTGGCACTGTTTTGTGATAACAATGGTGCTATTGCTCAGGCAAAGGAACCAAGATCACACCAGAAATCCAAGCATGTTCTAAGAAGATTTCACTTGATACGTGACATCATTAATAGAAAGGAAGTCAAGATCAGCCGAGTTCAGACAGATGATAACGTCGCTGATCCGTTGACAAAGCCACTCCCAAGACCTAAGCTCGAGTTCCTAACTGAAGCTGTAGGCATTAGAGACATTGAAATGTAATCTAAATTTGAGTGGGAGTTTGAGGGCTTTATTTAGTTTTTGATATGTTCTTGTAAAACATTTTATGTTTAATGAAATTATTATTTCGAGATTATTTTAACTGTGATGAAATAATCGTTCCAAAATGATATGAACCATTTTATAGGTCATCGAAGTAAGTGACTTGATCTTGAGTTATCAAAGTCATTTAGCTTGATCATGAGACCCTATATTTGATAGATGGCTTATATCATCATGTCCCTAGTCGAAGGTTGTTGAAATTGGAACACCAACAACCGTGTGAGACTAGATTGGTATGTGATTTATGACAAAGTCTCGGTGTGTTATAGATGCGCGGCATCAAAGTCAGTACATAGGTGTATGTAGGGTACATACGACCGGACAAGACCCGATTATAAGAACTCTTCAGGATATTTATATCTGTGTCATAAGAGATTCTTACTACGACTATAGAGTATAGTCCTTAGACCTGAGTTCGCATGCATGTGACTGCACATGAACTAATGCGCTTTGATCATTGTCTAATGCTGTCGTTAAGCGATGGTTATAAGGACCTTGATTGGGTGTATTATGAAGTGAATAGTTTACAGTGATGGAACAAGACGGGATTTGTCCCTCCAATGTAAATGGAGTGAATATCTCTAGGCCAATCGGAGATTTGAATACTGGAAAATGCATGGCCATGCTCAAACGGACTTTCCCGAGTCGTTTGGATTGTCAGTATCAAATCAGAGTCCGATGAACAAGATTAGGCTCTATAAGGATGACACTAATCTTGCCTTATGACTAATCGAGATATTGAGACAAAAGGATTATGAATACAGAGATTCCAGTTCAAGTGGGAGATTGTTGGAATTATGTCCAGTAATCTCTGTACTGTCTCTAGAACGTAAGAGTATGTCAATGATCAGACATAAGTCATATAATACTGGGGGTCATGATGGCTTGCTAGAGTCCGCTCATGATCTATAAGTCTTGGACTTATTGCCTTTATTATATGATCCCATATGGGTCACACGCCTAAGCTAACAGGAAACTATGAGGAAAAGGCTTAGCAGAAGTACGGTAAAAGTGCTAGGCATTTACCGAACTTAGAGAGAGATTAATGGGTCTGATTAAATCTGAGGAATTTAATTAGACTGGGAATTTGGGCCCAAAAGCCCAAAAGAATTAGAGAAGGGTTTTATAATTAAAACCAAGTCTAATTCTCTCTTCCCTAACCCTAACCCAGCCGCGATTTCTCTCTCTCTCTGCGGCCTCCCTCAGCTCGGTCTAGCAGCCATTTTCTGTGATTGCGTGTGTGAGCCTTTGGAGGATCCATCCCTTGGTGGTTCTGCTGATCTTTGACCATACCTTCTCTTTCCGCTGCATAAACAGGTATAAGGTGAGATCCATAAAGTTTCTATTCAAGAGAACCTAGATCTGCATGTTTAGGACTGTTGAATCTGAGAATTGAATCTGGATTAACACTAAACATTCCTTCAGAAGGATCAGAAAAAATTGGGTCCGGATCTCCTGCGGGAATTATTTTGAAGATCCTTGAGTAACACAAACATTGGTGAGAATCCAATGCCCCGAAAACCCAAGGGCTCCTCCGCAAGGTTCGTCCACGGTAAAGAGTATAAATTGACTTATTATACTCCTGAATATGAAACCACGATCTTATAATAAGAACAAGAGATCTTTCTCGATCAATCTGTTTGCCCCTCATTCTTTGAGTTCCCGCTCTTAGCCGTTGGGAGTCCGATGCGATGGGCAGCGCAGGGGCCGGCCGCCCTACCTAAACCAATCATCATATCGGTCCCTAAGCCCCATTGCTGGAAAGGCTCGGCTTCAAAACCGTACGTGGGGCTTCCGCCTCTCTTTAAAATTTAATTAAAGAATAAAATTAACTAAAGAAAAAAAAAAGAAGGATCCATTTTTTTTTTATTTTTTTTAATTTCTCCTGAAGTAGAAAGTAGATTCAACCATCTGCCTAGATCAGAAAGAGATAGCTCTAAGAGAAGCTTTCCCCGTTCTGACCGGTGCATCCAGAGCAGAGCAACCTCCCAGTTTTGGACGATGCTTATGTAGAAAGCCCTTTGTTTTGTGTTTCTAGTATTTCATTGACTAGCTGTTCGTTCTTTTTTCTATTCTTTTTTCCGGGAATCGTGTTACGTAAGAATACTAATTAAGTTAAGATAATCATACTAATAATAAAGGGTTGCTTCGCTAGGGCCTATAAATAGAAGCTTCTCTCTATTTGACAAAGTAGAAGTCGGAGTTATAGTTTTATAACAGGAGATTTCAAGTCTGTTGGTGAGGCGGCACCCGGATTTGAACTGGGGAAAAAGGATTTGCAGTCCCCCGCATTACTTTGGAGCCCACCAAGTAAGACCTAAACTTCTCAAAGGCGAAAACTACGGCGAGGAGCGTAAGCGCGGTGGTGGCATAGTTGACTTGCGCGTCGTCCAAGGTTCTACTAGCATAGTAGATGGCGCTCAACTTCCTGTCCTTCCTTTGCCCCAAAACGGCTCCAACCGCGTAGTCACGCGTATGTATAAGATCGAATACTTTCTAAAACGGATTACTAATCCTTAACTTTTCGAGGCACCCTAAGAGCTCTATCTTGCATTAGGGAGTCGGGGTTCTCCTACACCACCCTACTGTTTGTTCATAGGGGGTCTCCAGCCATGCGGAAAGCCGCACAATCGCAACAGGCACGATGTTCCCACACATCTAACCAGCTCGCGTGGTTCACCGGTTCCACCGAAAACTCTCATTTGTTAAAACGGAGCATAGTGCGCTTTAGGCGCCGAGCGAGAAACCTCTCTTCTTTCGTTTCGGTTTATTCACTATCTGAAACTTAGCACTTGTTTGATCAAAGTAGGTGATAAAGTAGCCGGAAGACATGGAAATAAAGGTATCATTTCAAAAAATTTGCTTGGCTGAAAAAAAAAAAGATCAAAAAAAGAACGCAGAATTCAAAGAAAATAATGGTTTACAAAAAAGAAATGGCATAAAAAAAGCCTTTCGAAAAGGTCAGGGCGAAGGGTATCCAACCAAGCAACAAGGAAAATTACGAGAAGCAGAACAAAAGAAGATAGGGGATGGGATTCTAATGGATATTATCCTGTAGGGTGGGCGCCGTATGAGGCGAAGATCTCAGGTACGGTTTTGTAATAGCGGTGAGAATAGTAATGTTATTACCGACTAGGATTATCTAACAGTTTAAGAATTCCTGTCTTGTTTTCCACATCCTTCTTTTTTTTTCTCATATCAGATAACTAACATATATATAATTAAAAAAATTACGGGATTGCGGCGAAGGAGAGCCAAAGGAAGGTCGCTGTGAGTGCCGAGATGAGGCTTCAGGAGGCTTTGGCCAATATTGCGCTTATCGCTGAGTTCGCTTCTGGCGAACTTGATCTGACCAAGGAGGTGATGGACTTGGCCGAGAAGAAAAGGCTGACCACGGAGGAAATGAATGCCGCAGCGGTGTCGGATTTCAGTATCAGCAAACTTAATTTGCCGGTGATGTCGGACGATTCCGTGGTCTTGGCACGCCCTTTGAACCAGGTGGCCGCTCGTCTTGATCAATATGGATCAAACCTTCCGATCGGAGTCAGTTCGCGTGTTAGCGACGAGGGCGAGGGTCGACTTGAGGAGGACAAGGTGACTGATGACCAGATGGAGGATCAAGACGAAGCTTCCTCTCCTTCCAAGCAGTTCTAGTTTTTCCTCCTTCTTTGTTCGTTGTTGCCCAAGTGGGCTTTTGATTTGTTTCCAGACATTCGTTGCCCGAGGGGGCTTTTTTTGTTTCTGGTGTTGCCCTTGGTGGGCTTTCGTTCGAACTCGAGGACATTATGTCCTTTCTTCTTCTTTTTTATGAATCGCTTTTTAAATCTTTCATGCCTTAGCATAGATTTTATCGTTCTTATGCCTTAACATGCGATTCGAGCCGTTGTGGCAATTCGAACTTCTCGAGAGGGATCGAGCAGATAACTCGTCTTGAATTGCCTTAGGTAGTTCTTTGCGAACTTTTAAGTCAATTGCATTTGAGCTCGAGCTCTTCGCCAGGAATAGTCTCAAGCGCGACTACTTCGTAGTGTAAGATTCAGCCTTAATCGCTGAATTGAAAAGAGAAGCATTAAGTATGAGAACGGATCGAAGTAAACTTACAAAGATTTGGTTTGGAGTGTGTGTAGAGGTTGTATGCTTGAATAGCCGTCTTGACCTCGTTATTTTGATTGTGGGGTGGGGTAGTCCCCTAATTCTTTTAATCCGTATGAGGCTTAGAAGAATTGTATTTTATGGAAAGATCATACTGGATCTCTTTCTTTGGGACGATCATTTCAGTTCGTTCGATTTGGAAGGACCGTTTTAGGTCGCTTTATTTGAAGGGATAATTTCATATCACTTTATTTCTTGGAGAGATAATTTCATATCGCTTGATTTCGGGGGAGGCCGTTTGAGGTCTCTCGGAAGGGATAATTTTATATTGCTTATTTTAGGAGAGATAATTTCATATCACTTTAGCTCGGGGAGAGGCCATTTCAGGTCGCTCGGAAGGGATAATTTCATATCGCTTTGATTTTGAAGAGATAATTTCATATCACCTGTTCTAGAAGAGATAATTTCATATCACTTTGGCTTTCGAAGAGATAATTTCATATCACTTTTAGGAATGTATTGGCGAAGTATTTCGCAGTGGCTCTGACCTTTACGACAGAAAGAAACGTTGGATTAAGGGACTTATTTTTATTTCACAAAGATAAGTCAGTGTGACTTCGTCAGAAGTTGCTGAGCTCGGTATGAGCTTTGTGTTGGGGGGCGGCTGCGCTCGAAGTCGAGCTGCCTACGTACCCTTTTTTAAGGGGATCAAGCCATTTCGTAGTTCGATTATGTTGATGTACTCCTAGTGGAAATACTTTTTGAGGTTGATGATGTTCCAAGGTCGTAGTTCAGGCTTCTGGGTTTCTACCGACTTGAGTCGGTAGACCCCGTCCTTCACAACGTCAGTGACCTGGTAAGGACCTTCCCACTTTGCTCCTAATTTTCCAGCGTTTTCTTCCTTTTTATGGTCGAACACTTTCCGTAAGACGAGCTCTCCTACCTGAAACCTTCGAGTTTTGATTCGGGAATCATAGTAGCGAGCTGCGGCTTGTTGGTAATTCTGGAGTCGAGCTAATGCGAGGTTCCTTCTTTCGTCGACGAGGTCGAGCTCGTCGGTTATCATCTTGTTGTTAAGTTCCTCTTGTCGTGGGCATTCTTCCTTGCGGATGCTTGACACGAGAATTTCGGCTGGTACTACCGCCTCGATTCCGTAAGCCATCGATAAGGGAGTCTCGCCAGTGGATTTGCGGGGGGTAGTCCGGTAGGCCCAGAGTACGGCTGGGAGTTCGTCACTCCAGGTTGTTTTGCACTCGTTGAGCCTTTTCTTGAGACCGTTCATAATCGCTTTGTTAGCTGCTTCTGCTAGCCCGTTCCCTTGGGGGTAGCGTGGCGTTGAGTAAGTTAGCTTTATGTTCCAAGTTCTGCAGAACTCTTTGAACGTGTTTGATATGAACTGAGATCCATTATCGGTGACGATCTCGTAAGGTAGTCCATGTCGGCAAACGATGTTTCGCCAGACGAACTCCTTAACGTGAATGTCCTTAACTTTTTGGTATGACTCTGCTTCAATCCACTTGGTGAAGTAGTCCGTCATCACCAATAGGTGTGTAGTTTTCTTTTTGCCGGATGCGACTAGCGGTCCCACAATGTCCATTCCCCATCGCATGAATGGGTATGGTGATGAGATAGAGGAGAGTTTCTCCGACGCTTGGTGGATAATTGGAGCATGCTTTTGGCATTTTTCGCACTTGTTGGAGAAGGATTCGCATTCGGTGGCCATTGTCGGCCAATAGTAACCTTGCCTTTTGATTTGTACGGCCAATGCTCGTCCTCCAGAATGGCTTCCGCAGGATCCGTCGTGCGTCTGTGTAATCACGGCTAGGGCTTGCTTTTTGTCAAGGCATTTGAGGTAAGGTCCGGAGAGGCTCCTTTTAAAGAGCTCTCCTTGCGTGACACAGTACCTTGCACTCTGTGTTTTAAGTTTCCGCGCCTCCCATTTGTCGTTGGGAACTTCGCCGTTTGTGATGTATCGAATGATCGGAGTTCTCCAATCTTCGTCGTTGTTAGGCTCGGGTCCCTGACTAGCGGATGTGGCTTGGATTGGTCCGTCGGGGACGTTCGCAACGTACACGGCGTTTCTAGGATCGAGGTCATCATCAATCTCGATGATGTCTGAAGGATTGTTTAGTGTTTGTCCTGGTTTAATTCTGTCAGATTAAACTCTACTAAACAGATTGGATCTAGGTTCTCTTGCAGAATCATAAGGGATCTCAGTAATACCTTGTTTATGCAGCGGATTAGAGAGGTATCAGTCAGAGATCAGCAGAACCACCAAGAGGTTGTTCCTCCAAAGGCTCACACACGCACACTAACAGGAGAGAGGCTGCTAGACCAGCTGGGAGAAGTCGCAGAGAGAGAGATGGGAGGCGCAGAAGAGTTAGGGAGAAAAGAGAGCTAGGTCAAGTTTTAGTCATAAAACCCTTGTCTAGTTCTGTTGGGCTTTTGGGCCCAATTTCCAGTCTTATTAAATCCCTTAGATTTAATCAGGCCCTTTAATCTCTCTAAGTACAGTAAATGCCTAGCACTTTTACCGTACTTCTGCTGAACCGTTCCCTCATAGTTTCCTGTTAGCTTAGGCGTGTGACCCATATGGGATCATATAATAAAGGCAATAAATCCAAGACTTATAGATCATGAGCGGACTCTAGCAAGCCATCATGACCCCCAGTATTATATGACTTATGTCTGATCATTGACATACTCTTACTTTCTAGAGACAGTACAGAGATTACTGGACATAATTCCAACAATCTCCCACTTGTACTGGAATCTCTGTATTCATATTCCTTTTGTCTCAATATCTCGATTAGTCATAAGGCAAGATGAGAGTCATCCTTATAAAGCCTAATAATGTTCATCGGACTCTGATTTGATACTGACAATCCAAACGACTCGGGACAGTCCGTTTGAGCATGGCCATGCATTTTCCAGTATTCAAATCTCCGATTGGCCTAGAGATATTCACTCCATTTATATTGGAGGGACAAATCCCATCTTGTTCCATCACTGTAAACTACTCATTTCATAATACACCCAAACAAGATCCTTATAACTATCGCTTAACGACAGCGTTAGACAATGATCAAAGCGCATCAGTTGATGTGCAGTCACATGCATGCGAACTCAGGTCTAAGGACTATACTCTATAGTCGTAGTAAGAATCTCTTATGACACAGATATAAATATCCTGAAGAGTTCTTATAAGCGGGTCTTGTCCGGTCGTATGTACCCCAACATACACCTATGTACTGACTTTGATGCCGTGCATAAATGACATCCTGAGACTTTGTCATAAGTCACATACCAATCTAGTTTCACGCGGTTGTTGGTGTTCCAATTTCAACAACCTTCGACTAGGGACAGGATGATATAAGCCATCTATCAAATATAGGGTCTCATGATCAAGCTAAATGACTTTGATGACTCAAGATCAAGTCACTTACTTCGATGACCTATAAAATGGTTCATATCATTTTGGAACGATTATTTCATCACAGTTAAAATAATCTTGAAAAATAATTTTATTATTAAACATCTCAAATGTTTTACAAGAACATATCAATAACTAAATAAAGCCCTTTACAAACTCCCACTGAAATTAAGACTACATCTTAATTTCACTTATCCTACAGCTACAGTCCGCGACTCGTGCTTAGGCCTAAGGAGTGGCTTCGTTAATAGATTAGCAACGTTCTCATTCGTTGAAACTTGCTGATCAACTCAACACCTCTGTCATTTATCTCACGGAATAGGTTATACCTACCCTCAAGGTGTTTGGACCTCTGATGTGCAGCTAGCCTCATCTATGCTGGGAATCACATCAAGTTCAGTGATGAACTCTTCTTTCCAAACAACCTATTTCGCCGCTTTCCTTGCTGCGAAATGTTCAGCTTAAGTCATGGAGTCAGCAACAGTGCCTTGCACCGCCAGACAGACACAAGATATAACCGGACTGTGACCGGAAATCATCTTTGTCTGTTGGAAACTTGCCTTTCAGACTCTATCGACTTGTAGCACCTCACTTTCTCCGTAAATCAAGAACTTATCCTAAGTATTTTCCAAATACTTGAGGATATTCATTACGTCTATCCAGTTATTCTTTACTGGATTTGACTGGTCTTTACTTGTCTTGCTTAACATTAAAGCAACATCAAAACAAGTACGTGTCATGGCATACATGATAGATCCAATTGCCGACGCATATGGAATCTCATCCATGCATTCAAGCTCAGCAGATATCGTAGGACACTGTTTCTTGCTTAACGTAATGCCATGTGACATTGGCATAAAACCCTTCTTGGAATGCTGAAAACGTGTAGGACTTTGTCAATATAAGAATCCTGACTTTGTCCTATCAGCTCTTTTGGATCTCTATCTTTAGTTCCAAAATCCAAGAACATACGTGGTTTTACCCATGTCAATCATAAAACCAACTCCCAAGCCAGTCCTTTACCGACTGCAGCATTGGAACGTTATTTCCGAGAATCAGTATGTCTTCGACATACACTATGAGAAATGCAACATCGCTCCCACTTATCTATTAGTAAACGCACAGTTCCATCTCGTTCCTGTTCAAGTCAAAACCTTGACTACTTCAACAGAACGAAGATTCCAACTCCGATATGTTTTGCTTCTATCCATGAATGGATCGATGAAGCTAACTTACATACAGTGTAATTTTTCGGAGTCCGGGCTCACTTTCGCTTCTGTGAATTTCGCAGGTTCGTCACTTTCAATGATCATCAGATCATGGCAAATAATCACGAGAAATCACTCTCGGATTAGTGACGGATTCATTCAGATCTGCGAACTTCAGGCTCTACAGGTGTAGATTCTACAGAAATCTGTAAATCCATCCGCTGCTCTCCCTCGACAGGTTGAGCAGCCTCCTGTATTTCTCGAATTTCTTCGAGTTATACTTTTACTCCCACTGTTCTTCTTGGAAAGTAACTTCCATTTTAGAAAACAGAATTCCGAACAACCTAACTTCGTATTCGGAATGGACGTAAAAGTAACAAGCCTTGGTTTCCCTAGGACAACCAGCGAAGTAGCACAACTACAAATACTCAGTAAAGACGAATTTGGATCATTTCCAATCCACATTTATGTGGTGTCTTTCAACTGATATTGGTGGAACTATTTCAGCGTGAACTTAGAAATTTCTAAAGCGTTATTCTTAAAGAATATCATGGAAGATTCGTGTGATTCATCTTTAATCTTTTATAATAAGATCTGATACTTTCTCACAGAAACACCTCAAGTTTTTCAGGAGAAATGAGCTGTGAAACTACTTCACACTCATTCAGATGATCACACCATCAATGACTTAAGTATTCTCACTCGTGATCTAATCCAGAGTCTCAATACTTCTGTCACTCAGATTCTATACCTCATTCTGGAACTCTTTCGACCATTTCAAAGAATTCCGACTCGTGTTTCATCAAATGAACACAGTCATACTCACTGAAGTAATCAGTAAATATAATGAAGTACAGGAAATTTTCTCTGGCATTACTGCTCATCGGGCCACATACATGAGTATGTTCAAGGTCCAATAAGCCTTTGGGCCTTTCTCTAGCTCGGCTAAGATGGGCCCTTTGTCTTTTGGTCCAGTAAGCAGAATTCAAGTCTCATAAGATATCCAATCAAATGAGCCCAAAAGTCCATAACTATGGGATTTCTGAATCCGACTCACTCTATGTGACCAAGACATTTACGCCAAGAAAAATCAGGTTTAATTCATCAGATTTAAACCAATTCGGTATTTATGTTACATTTAGGCACTCTTTGGTTTAAGATATAAAACCCATTCCTTGAATAGGGTGCTATAATTAATATTTCATTAAGATCAAAAGAACAAAACTTGTCTTTTATCCAAATGAAAAACATTCAAATTCTTACAAGAAAATGAAAGACAACTCTGCTTAAAGCAGGTACATTGTAGCAATTACTTAATACAAAGCCAAGCCTCAAAGGCATCTACAAGTGAAAACCCTACTGCTGAGGCAGCATCCATAGCTCCTTCCAGACATGCAGTTCCATTTGTCCTTCCTTCAACGTTCTACTGTTGCTTAGGCTCTGCATATTATAACAAATATCAGTGCCACAACTAGTATCCAATACCTATAAGGTAGAACTTGAAGTAACAACATGAATACCTGAGGAAGTAGTCTCATACATCAACTTCAACTCCTCATTATCTTCCATGAATTTATTGCAATCTCTCTTCCAATGCCCAGTCTCTTTACAGTAGCAGCACTTACCAACGTAAGAGGTATCTGACTCGGGCTCAGAAGACACACGCTTGCCATGATTCAAAATCTGGACAACTTTGACTTCACCCTTGTCAGCATTAGGTTTAGTAAACCTACCCTTCTCCTTCATGAGATTATACAGGGTACTCTTCACGTTTGGCTCAACTGTCTTGAGCATATCATGCAGTTCAGTCAGCGTCTTCGTTAAGCCTTTCTTGATATAGTTCCTTCTGAACTTATCATAGCTTGACGGCAGTGACTGCAGAATGATCTCAGTTGCCAATTCTTGGCTAACTGGATAATCCAGTTTCCTCAGGTTATCAATGTAACCCATCATTTTACTGACATGAGGACTCACTGGATGATCATTTGGTAGCTTGCAGCTAGTGAGAGACTTAACCAACTGGTATCTCTCCACTCTTATCTGCTCCTGAAATTTCAATTTCAGGCTGCTGATCATCTCTATTGGCGACTCCATGTTCTCATATTGCTTCAGCAAATCTGAGTCCATGGTAGCCAATATCAGACCACGCACATCTACCGCATCATTATAATGCTTATTCCAAGCATTATATACTGCATGAGAAGCATTGGACCCGATCCTCACGGGGAGAGCTTTCTCAAGGACATAGTCCTTTCTCTCCTGCCTGAGGACTAGCCTCAGGTTCCGCGACCAAGTCAAGAAATTTGATCCGTTCAGTTTGTCCTTCTCAAGGACACACCGGATCGAGAAAGTGTTTTGATTGTTTGTGCTAGTCATAACTGAAATTTAAGATAAAAGGATTTTAGTTAATATGTTCAATATAAGTAAACTCGCATTATATTCAATAACATTAGTTACCCTCAAAAGAATATAATGATTCCAAGATCCACATATAACTAAGATCAAAGTGGGCCACTGGCCGTCACCCAACCTTAGCTTATATCGGTAAGCCCTATTTCGGCTAATTATATCCGTGATATAACTCTTGGTTGTGAATCTGGGCCCGAGGCCCAATCCACTCTGATGTCTCAAGGTCCGGGACTCCCGATGACCCAGTCAAGAAAACCAGACTATACAGTCATGTAATCACTAATGTATGGGACTCCCAATAACATTAATGAATCACAAACTGTCTTACCCACGCAAAATATAGACACCCTCACACTGTAAGGCCATGTGTACGATTGAATGGGTTTCAACAGCTGACATAGACTAGACAAGACATCCAACGCTTGATATTATTTGAGGTTTATAGGTTTTCTTAAAATTTCATTCCAAAATAGAAGATTACTATTTTGGAAACTTTCCATTTTGGGAAACCTTCTGTTTTAGGAAACTTTCTAAAATTGGAAACTTCCTAAAATTGGAAACTTTCTAACTATAGAAATTTCCTAAATATCCAAAACATGCAAATCTAGAAACTTCTATTCTAAGAAACTTTCTAATTTGAAATTTTGGAAACTGATTAATTTTAAAATCAAAATTTAATTATTAAATGAATTTTAAAAAATAAATCTGAAGAAAAGACTCAAATAACTGGCCCAATTGTTTTAACTTCTTGGCCCAAGGCCCAAGAATTGGTCTATGTCCAAGACATAACCCAATTGCCCAATTAAATGACATAACCGGTCTGGTTCATTAAAATTGGTCTAACCAAGATTAATTACTACGATAACCACAATTGTTAACCGGTTATTTACTAAACCGGATTTTCTCAATTTATTTGGTCCAACCAAATCAAATTAAAAAACCACTGGTTTAGGCACTAAATCCAATTTAATTTCGACATTGGATTTCTTATCACGGTTTAACCAGATTTAATAAATATTATTAAGTCTGTAAACCGTAACGAATAGATTTTTAATCATTTTAAACCAAACCACAAACCAAAACCGAACCGACCCATCGGTCACGTGAACCGATCACGACCGAGTCGCAAGCTTCACGCGACCGAGAGGAGACACGATCGGGACAGCCGCAAGCATCACTCATCCGCGATCGGGTCGATAGTCGGGACGGGACGGGACGGGCCGAGAGAGGCGGGACGCGATCGTCCATCTCTCGCGATCGGAACGACCACGCGACTCGATCCGGCAAACCGATCGGTCCGTGCGTCACTCCGATCCGGACGTCCGACTCGACCACACTCCGACGCAGCCAACCGATCCGGACGTCCGACACTCCGACCACACGATTTAGTTTAGGGTTTTTTATAGGTTTTAATTCGTTTGTTTCTTAAGTGTTTTCTTATCAATTTCAAGTATAGATTGATTCAAACACTTCTAAACAACCTAAACATGATTCTAACAAGAAATCCTAATAGAACCTGGCTCTGATACCACTGAAGGATTGTTTAGTGTTTGTCCTGGTTTAATTCTGTCAGATTAAACTCTACTAAACAGATTGGATCTAGGTTCTCTTGCAGAATCATAAGGGATCTCAGTAATACCTTGTTTATGCAGCGGATTAGAGAGGTATCAGTCAGAGATCAGCAGAACCACCAAGAGGTTGTTCCTCCAAAGGCTCACACACGCACACTAACAGGAGAGAGGCTGCTAGACCAGCTGGGAGAAGTCGCAGAGAGAGAGATGGGAGGCGCAGAAGAGTTAGGGAGAAAAGAGAGCTAGGTCAAGTTTTAGTCATAAAACCCTTGTCTAGTTCTGTTGGGCTTTTGGGCCCAATTTCCAGTCTTATTAAATCCCTTAGATTTAATCAGGCCCTTTAATCTCTCTAAGTACAGTAAATGCCTAGCACTTTTACCGTACTTCTGCTGAACCGTTCCCTCATAGTTTCCTGTTAGCTTAGGCGTATGACCCATATGGGATCATATAATAAAGGCAATAAATCCAAGACTTATAGATCATGAGCGGACTCTAGCAAGCCATCATGACCCCCAGTATTATATGACTTATGTCTGATCATTGACATACTCTTACTTTCTAGAGACAGTACAGAGATTACTGGACATAATTCCAACAGTCGCTACTGGTGTCCTCAGGACATTCTTTGTGCTTGACATCGTCTTTTATGGCAGGCCCGTCTTCTTTCAAGGACAGAGCTTTGAGGGCTATGTCGATGCTTCGTTTTTCGATCCCTTCGACTGGTATGATCCTTTTGAGGTTAGGATCTGATGTCGATGCTAATGCGGCTAGGGCATCGGCTGCAGTGTTTTCCCCTCGCGAGATTCGTGTTAGATCAAAGAATTTGATTTGTTCGGCCTGTGTGTGGACTACCCGTAGGTATGCTTCCATTCGTTCGTCTTTGGCCTCGTAGTCGCCATGGTATTGGCTCGTGACCAGTTAGGAATCGCTGAAGGCATTTACTTCTCGGGCTCCTATTGCTATCGTAAGTCTGAGCCCGGCTATCACCGCTTCGTATTCTGCTTTGTTATTTGATGCGGCGAAGCCCACTCTGAACGATTGTTCTAGTACTTCGCCGGTTGGGGAGACTAATTTCACTCCGACTCCGGATCCTTGCCTCGAGGAAGCTCCATCGACGTAGAGTTTCCATCTTTGGGCCGAAGTCGGGTCGAGTTCTATAGTCGGAGGGAGCTCGATTACGAAATCTGCCAGTACTTGTGCTTTTAGGCACGTTCGAGCTTTGTATTCAATGTCGTACTCGCTAAGTTCGATAGCCCATTTGACCAATCGACCCGACTGGCTTGGTCTGTGAAGGATGGTTCTCAGCGGCTGAGAGGTCATCACTATGATCGAGTGCGATTGAAAGTACGGTCGGAGTTTCTGAGCCGATGTCACTAGCGCTAAGGCGAGTTTTTCCATGGCGGGGTATCTGGTTTCAGCGTCGATCAAGGTCTTACTGATGTAATATACCGGCAGTTGCTCGTTTTGTTCCTCGCGAACCAGGACTCCACTTACTGCTGCCGTCGAGACAGTTAGGTAGAGGTAAAGGGGTTCTCCTTCTACTGGTTTCGCCAGTATGGGTGGTTCGCTTAAGTAAGCTTTGAGCTGAGTGAAAGCTTCTTCGCACCTTTCGTCCCAGAGGAACTTTTTGTTTGCTTTGAGCAAGTGATAGAAAGGTAGACATTTATCAGTCGACCTTGAGATAAAGCGATTCAGAGCAGCTATTTTGCCGGTCAGGCGCTATGCTTCTCGCGTTGTTCTGGGAGATTTCATCTCTATGAACGTTGCGATCTGTTTGGAGTTCGCTTTGATCCCTCTTTCGGTCACTAAGTAACCAAGGAATTCTCCTGAGGGAACCCCGAAGGTACACTTTGCTGGGTTGAGTTTCATCCCGTATTTATTGAGAATGGTAAAACATTCTTTTAGTTGGGGGATGTGATCCTCATACCTGGAAGATTTTACCAGCATATCGTCGATGTAGACTTCCATGGTTTTGCCTAGGAGTCCTGAAAACATCTTGTTGACGAGGCGTTGGTAAGTTGCTCCTGCGTTTTTTAGTCCGAAGGGCATGACTTTGTAGCAGTACGTGCCTCGATCAGTTATGAACGAAGTCTTTTCTTGGTCCTCAGGGTTCATCAATATTTGATTGTACCCTGAGAACGCGTCCATAAAAGATAGTAGCTGATGTCCGGTGGTAGCCTCGACCAGTCGGTCGATGTGCGGGAGTGGGAAGCTGTCCTTTGGACATGCTTTGTTGAGATCCGTGAAATCTACACAGACCCTCCATTTTCCGTTCTTTTTCTTAACCACTACGGGATTGGCAAGCCAGTCGGGGTACTTGACCTCTCTGATCGATACGATTTTTAATAACCGATCGACCTCATCATTGACGGCTTTGGCCCGCTCAGGGCCTAGTTTTCGACGCTTTTGTCTTACCGGTTTGTAGGTTGGGTTGACATTCAGTGTTGGAATTGTGTCCAGTAATCTCGGTACTGTCTCTAGAAAGTAAGAGTATGTCAAAGATCAGACATAAGTCATATAATGCTGGGGATCATGATGGCTTGCTAGAGTCCGCTCATGATCTATAAGTCTTGGACTTATTGCCTTTATTATATGACCCCATATGGGTCACACGCCTAAGCTAACAGGAAAATGTGTTGGAACGGTTTAGCAGAAATACAGTAAAAGTGCTAGGCATTTACTGTACTTAGAGAGAATAAAAGGTTTAGCCACTGTGCATCGATCGATGCATAAGGTGCAACGATCGATGCAGTGCGCAAACACCGACGAGTTAATTGGTATTTGGGCCAAATGGCCCAAACGGAACAGGACGAGTTTTGTGTCATAAAACTCGAGTTTCAGACTGATTAACCCTAACACTTGAGCCGTAAACTCTCTCTCTCTGCGCCGAGTTCCCCTAGTGGCCTAGCAGCCTGCTTCCTGATTGGTGTGCGTGTGTGAACCACTGGAGGAGTTATCACTCGGTGGCTCTCTGATCTCTGGCCTGTTCTTCCTTTCCGCTGCAATAACAGGTATAAGGTGAGATCATCATTTGTTTCTATTCTGAGAAGAACCTAGATCGCATGTTTAGGATAATCTGAATCTGGAATTGAATCAGGATTCATCTAAACGATCCAACAGTGGTATCAGAGCTTTAGGTTCTGGTTTTTCTTGTTTAGATTCATGTTTAGGATTGTTTTAAAGAGGTGTTTTTGAATCAATCTACTGATAAGATTAAAACACTTAAGAAACAAGAATTGAATCCTAAACAAACTGTTTAAAAATCGCATGACCAAACTATATTGATTTGGTATGTGATCTAAACTGATTTTGCATCGACTGAGATCGCATTGCATCGATCGATGCAATGCAAGGATCGATCGTTGCAGTCGCGAGAGATTGACCGCGATCGCATGGATCGTTCAAACGATCGCATGGATCTCACGAGAATCTCTCGGCCAAACCTGATAACCGTTCGTGCACACGTGAGAGCATCGATCGATGCAGGATCGATGAACGATCGTTGCAGGATCGATGCTGTGAGCATCGATCGATGCGGTTAGGGTTTTGGCTCGGTTTAATTTAATTAAAATTAAACGTCTCGGTTTAATAAACAGATTTAATAATTTTATTAAGTCTGGTTAAACCGGGATAAGAAATCCAATGTCGAAAGAAATATTGGATTTAGTGCCTAAACCAGGAATTTCTAATTTGATTTGGTTGGACCAAATAAATTGAGAAATTCCGGTTTAGTAAATAACCGGTTGACAATTGTGGTCATCGTAGTAATTGAAACTTGGTTAGACCAGTTTTAATGAACCAGACCGGTTATGTCAAATAATTGGACAATTGGGTCATGTCTTGGACATGGACCAATTCTTGGGCCTCGGGCCAAGAAGTTAAAACAATTGGGCCAATTATTTGAGTCTTTCTTCAGATAAATTTAAAATTTATTTTATAATATTATAAAGTCGATTTTAAATTAAAGTTTCCGAAATTTTATAATTAGAAAGTTTCTTAAAATAGAAGTTTCTGAATTTGCGGGTTTTGGATTTTAAAGAAATTTCTAAAGTTAGAAAGTTTCCGGTTTTAGAAAGTTTCCAATTTTAGAAAGTTTCCAAAAATAGTAGGTTTCCATAAATAGAAAGTTTCCCGAAATAGTAATCTTCTATTTTGGGAATGATTTTAATAAACCTACGAACCTCAAATAATATCAAGCGTTGGATGTCTTGTCCAGGCTATGTCAGCTGTCAAAGCCCATTCAATTGCATTCATGGCCTTACAGTGTGAGGATGTCTGCTTTTGCGTGAGTAAGACGGTTTGTGATTCATAAATGTCATTGGGAGTCCCAGACATTAATGATTACGTGACTGTATAGTCTGGTTTTCTTGACTAGGCCATCGGGAGTCCCGGGCCTTGAGACATCAGAGTGGATTGGGCCTCGGGCCCAGATTCACAACCAAGAGTTATATCACGGATATAATTAGCCGATATAGGGCTTACCGATATAAGCTAAGGTTGGGTGACGGCCAGTGGCCCACTTTAATCTTAGTTATATGTGGATCTTGGAATCATTATATTCTATTGAGGGTAACTTATGTTATTGAATATAATGCATGATTAATCATATTAAATTTAATACGAGATTAATCATATTGAACATTTTAACTAAAATCCTTTTATCTTATTTTTCAGTTATGATTAGCACAAACACTTTCTCGATCCGGTCTGTCCTTAAGATGGACAAGCTGAACGGATCAAATTTCTTGACTTGGTCGCGGAACCTGAGGCTAGTCCTCAGACAGGAGAGAAAGGACTATGTGGACTCAGACTTGCGGGAGCAATATGCTACCATGGACTCAGACTTGCGGGAGCAATATGAGAACATGGAGTCGCCATTAGAGATGATCAGCAGCCTGAAATTGAAATTTCAGGAGCAGATACGAGTGGAGAGATACCAGTTGGTTAAGTCTCTCACTAGCTGCAAGCTACCAAATGATCATCCAGTGAGTCCTCATGTCAGTAAAATGATGGGTTACATTGATAACCTGAGGAAACTGGATTATCCAGTTAGCCAAGAGATGGCAACTGAAATCATTCTGCAGTCACTGCCGTCAAGCTATGATAAGTTCAGAAAGAACTATATCAAGAAAGGCTTAACGAAGACGCTGACTGAACTGCATGATATGCTCAAGACAGTTGAGCCAAACGTGAAGAGTACCCTGAACAATCTCATGAATGAGAAGGGTAGGTTTACTAAACCTAATGCTGACAAGGGTGAAGACAAAGTTGTCCAGATTTTGAATCATGGCAAGCGTGTGTCTTCTGAGCCCGAGTCAGATACCTCTTACGTTGGTAAGTGCTGCTACTGTAAGGAGACAGGGCATTGGAAGAGAGATTGCATTAAATTCATGGAAGATGATGAGGAATTGAAGTTGATGTATGAGACTACTTCCTCAGGTATTCATGTTATTACTTCAAGTTCTACCTTAAAGGTATTGAATACTGGTTGTGGCACTGATATTTGTGATAATATGCAGAGCCTAAGCAACAGTAGAACGTCCTTAAAGGTATTGGTTACTGGTTGTGGCACTGATATTCGTGATAATATGCAGAGCCTAAGCAACAGTAGAACGTTGAAGGAAGGGCAAGTGAAACTACATGTCTGGAAGGAGCTTGGGATGCTGCCTCAGCTGTAGGGTTTTCACTTATAGATCCCTTTTAGGCTTGGTTTTGTATTAAGTAATTGCCACAATGTATCTGCTTTAAGCAGAATTGTCTTTCATTTTCTTGTAAGAATTTGAATGTTTTTCATTTTGATAAAAGACAAGTTTTGTTCTTTTGATCTTAATGAAATATTAATTGTAGCACCCTATTCATGGAATGGGTTTTATATCTTAAACCAAAGAGTGCCTAAATGTAACGTAAATACCGAATTGGTTTAAATCTAATGAATTAAACCTGATTTTTCTTGGCATAAAAGTTTTGGTCACATAGAGTAAGTCGGATTCAGAAATCCCATAGTTATGGACTGTTGGGCTCATTTGATAAGATATCTTATGAGACTTGAATTCTGTTTACTGGACCAAAAGGAAAAGGGCCTATCTTAGCCGAGCTAGAGAAAGGCCCAAAGGCTTATTGGACCTGGAACATACTGATGTATGTGGCCCAATGAGCAGTAATGCCAGAGAAAATTTCCTGTACTTCACTGTCTCTACTGATTACTTCAGTGAGTGTGACTGTGTTCATTTGATGAGACACAAGTCGGAATTCTTTGACATGGTCGAAAGAGTTCCAGAATGAAGTATAGGATCTGAGTGACAAAAGTATTAAGACTCTGGATTAAATCACGAGTGAGAATACTTAAGTCATTGATTGTGTGATCATCTTAATGAGTGTGAAATCGTTTCACAACTCATTTCTCTTGAAAAACCTGAAGGTGTTTTCTGTGAGAAAGAATCAGATCTTATTAGAAATGATTAAAGATGAGTCACACGAATCTTCCATGATATTATTTAAGAATAACGCTCTAAAAATCTAAGTTTACGATGAAATAGTTCCACAAATATCAGTTGAAAGACACCACGTTAATGTGGATTGGAATCGATCCAAATTTGTCTTTACTGAGTATTTGTAGTTGTGCTACTTCGCTGGTTGTCCTAGAGAAACTAAGGCTTTTTACTTTTACGTCCAATCTGTTTTCTAAGAAGGGAAGTTATTTTCCAAGAAGAACAGTGGGAGTAAAAGCATAACTCGAAGTTTTCTTAGGGAAACCAAGGCTCGGTACTTTTACGACCATTCTGTTTTCTAAGAAGGGAAGCTACTTTCCAAGAAGAACAGTGGGAGTAAAAGTACAACTCGAAGCAATTCGAGAAATACAGGAGGCTGCTTTACCTATTGAGGGAGAGCAGCGGAAGGATTTACAGTTTTCTGTAGAATCTACACCTGTGGAGCCTGAAGTTCGCAGATATGAAAGAATCAGTCACTAATACGAGAGTGATTTCTCGTCATTAGTTGAACCTGATGATCATTGAAAGTTCGCATGATCTAATGATCATTGAAAGCGACGAATCTGCGAAGTTCAAGGAAGCGAAAGTGAGCCCAGACTCCGAAGAATTACATTTTGTGTAAAGTTGGTTTCATCGATCCATTCATGGATGGAAGCGAACATATCGGAGTTGGAATCTTCGTTCTGTTGAAGAAGTCAAGGTTTTGACTTAAAACAGGAACGAAATGGAACTGTGCGTTTACTAATAGATAAATGGGAGCGATATTGCATTTCTCATATTGTATGTCGAAGACATACTGATTCTCGGAAATAACGTCCCAATGCTGCAGTCGGTAAAGGACTGGCTTGGGAAGTTAGTTTTGTGATTGACATGGGTAAAACCACGTAAGTCTTGGATTCTGGACCTAAAGATAGAGATCCAGAAGAGCTGGTAGGACAAAGTCAGGATTCTTAAATTGACAAAGTCCTACATGTTTTTTCAGCATTCCAAGAAGGGTTTTATGCCAATGTCACATGGCAATACGTGAGAGGTTGTTTGGAAAGAAGAGTTCATCACTGAACTTGATGTGATTCCCAGCATAGATGAGACTAGCTGCACATCAGAGGTCCAAACACCTTGAGGATAGGTATAACCTATTCCGTAAGATAAATGACTGAGATGTTAAGTAGATCAGCAAGTTTCAACGAATGAGAACGTTGCTAATCTATTAACGAAGCCACTCCTTAGGCCTAAGCACGAGTCGCGGACTGTTGCTGTAGGATAAGTGAAATTAAGATGTAGTCTTAATTTCAGTGGGAGTTATTAAAGGGCTTTATTTAGTTATTGGATATGTTCTTGAAATAACATTTAAGATGTTTAATGAAATTATTATTTCAAGATTATTTTAACTGTGATGAAATAATCGTTCCAAAGTGATATAAACCATTTTATAGGTCATCGAAGTAAATGACTTGATCTTGAGTCATCGAAGTCATTTAGCTTGATCATGAGACCCTATATTTGATAGATGTTTTATATCATCCTGTCCCTAGTCAAAGGTTGTTGAAATTGGAACACCAACAACCGTGTGAGACTGGATTGGTACGTGACTTATGACAAAGTCTCAGTGTGTCATAGATGCTCGGCATCAAAGTCAGTACATAGGTGTATGTTGGGGAACATACGACCGGACAAGACCCGCTTATAAGAACTCTTCAGGATATTTATATCTGTGTCATAAGAGATTCTTACTACGACTATAGAGTATAGTCCTTAGACCTGAGTTCGCATGCATGTGACTGCACATGAACTGATGCACTTTGATCATTGTCTAACGCTATCGTTCTGCGATAGTTATAAGGACCTTGTTTGGGTACATCATGAAGTAAGTAGTTTACAGTGATGGAACAAGACGGGATTTGTCCCTCCAATATAAATGGAGTGAATATCTCTAGGCCAATCGGAGATTTGAATACTGGAAAATGCATGGCCATGCTCAAACGGACTGTCCCGAGTCGTTTGGATTGACAGTATCAAATCAGAGTCCGATGAACAAGATTAGGCTTTATAAGGATGACACTAATCTTGCCTTATGACTAATCGAGATATTGTGACAAAAGGATTATGAATACAGAGATTCCAGTACAAGTGGGAGATTGTTGGAATTGTGTCCAGTAATCTCGGTACTGTCTCTAGAAAGTAAGAGTATGTCAAAGATCAGACATAAGTCATATAATGCTGGGGATCATGATGGCTTGCTAGAGTCCGCTCATGATCTATAAGTCTTGGACTTATTGCCTTTATTATATGATCCCATATGGGTCACACGCCTAAGCTAACAGGAAAATGTGTTGGAACGGTTTAGCAGAAATACAGTAAAAGTGCTAGGCATTTACTGTACTTAGAGAGAATAAAAGGTTTAGCCACTGTGCATCGATCGATGCATAAGGTGCAACGATCGATGCAGTGCGCAAACACCGACGAGTTAATTGGTATTTGGGCCAAATGGCCCAAACGGAACAGGACGAGTTTTGTGTCATAAAACTCGAGTTTCAGACTGATTAACCCTAACACTTGAGCCGTAAACTCTCTCTCTCTGCGCCGAGTTCCCCTAGTGGCCTAGCAGCCTGCTTCCTGATTGGTGTGCGTGTGTGAACCTCTGGAGGAGTTATCACTCGGTGGCTCTCTGATCTCTGGCCTGTTCTTCCTTTCCGCTGCAATAACAGGTATAAGGTGAGATCATCATTTGTTTCTATTCTGAGAAGAACCTAGATCGCATGTTTAGGATAATCTGAATCTGGAATTGAATCAGGATTCATCTAAACGATCCAACATTCAGCTCGTGGCTGGTTAAGTCGATATTGATCCCTTTCATGTCTGCTGAAGACCAGGCGAAGGAGTCGACGTTCTGTTTGAGAAAAGAGACCAGTTCATTTTTAACTGGCTCTGATAGGTCGATTCCGACGCCAACGAGTCTTTCGGGATGAGCATCATCTATGCAGACCTGAGTCGTGAGGTCCTTTGGGGGTCCTATTTGACTTGGGTCGTTCGACCTTTTGGTCTGCATGGTGGCGAGCTCCTCCTCTTTTTGTAATTGCTACGCAGGGGATTTCTCGATCTGCTTGTATCCGTTCATGTAGCAATGACGGGAAATCTTTTGACTTCCGTAAATGGTTTTGATCCCTTTGGGAGTTGGGAATTTTACGCATTGGTGGTAGGTTGATGGTACCGCTTTCATGTCGTATATCCATGGTCGACCTAGGATTGCGTTATAGGGAGCTGGCCGATCTACTATGACGAACTCCGTCATTCTTCGAACTCCTCCAGCGATTACTGGGGCGAAGACAGAGCCCATCGAGTACGTCGTTTCGCCAGCGAAACCTACTAGTGGTGTCTTTTCTTCCACGATCTCGGAGTCGTTGAAGTCCATCTTTTTGAACGCGTCGTAAAAGAGGACATCTACCGAACTTCCCGTGTCAATCATTATCCTTGAGAGTTCGACATCTCCCACTACTAGACAAACGAGGAGGGCGTCGTCGTGTGGTTTGTCGAGATTACTTGTCTCGCTTTCGTAGAAAATGATTTCGTGGTCTGGACCCAACATTGGGGTTTTCCCCTCTCTGTCGGTCTCGACTCTTCTTTGAAGAGCTTTGATCGAATTGACCGAGTCGCGGCAAAGCTTGTAGCCACCGAAGATGAAGTCGATTCGTTTAGGGGGTATAGCCCGTACACCCCCCCCCCCCCCCGGCAGAGACGAGGGAGATTGATTCTCGAGCGTAAACTTTTAGCAGGAGCAGGAGGCGGGGATAGTGCCGAACCTCCCGGAGTGCCGCTCAGGTTGAGCTCGCCGAGGATGAACTCGACTCGCTTTCGCGACCCTTGAGGGAGTGTTTCGGGGGATTCCGGCTCTTTTGACCGTTCCCGTTTGTTCTGAGAAGGCTTTTTGGAGTTCGACTCCTTGGTCTGTTTGTTTTCCTTTTTGTCGGGCAGAGTTTCCTCCTCGACTTTGAAGTCTTGTTTGCTTTCGGACTCTCGCTTTTGAGCCTCGGCTTTAGCTCGAGTATAGCAATCTTCGGTCGAGTGTCCTCTTTTATTGTGGAAATCACATAATTTTTCCTTGTCGAACTCGAATTTCTTCGAGCTCTTTGGGCTCTCGACCGCGTTGACGTTCCCTGATTTACGGGAATCCTTTTTCGAGTTCTAATTCTGCGAGCCCGACGGGTTCTTTTCTTTTCGGTGTTTTTCTCTGAGGGCCGGGTTTCGTCCTCGAGGCGAGCAAAGGCCGATGCGCGATGGAGGGCGTCATCGAGCGTTTGAGGTTCGCGGACTGTTATTTCCTCGCGGAATCTGGTTGAGAACCATAGTCCTCGTCTTAATGCTTCCATAGCTACCTCGTCTCGTGGGTTCGCGATTTTGGATTTTATTTCCTTCAATCGGTCGATGTACGAGCGAAGTGTTTCGTCAGGTTTTTAAGAGACGCCAAATAGGGCTGCCTCAGTAGTCTTTTCTTCGATGAAGACGGAGTATTGTTTGAGGAAAGCCGTCATGAACTGGGTGAAGTTGTCAATGGACCCTTCTTCCAGTCCGGCAAACCATTCTAGGGCGGAGCCCGATAGGTTTTCCGCGATGAGCCTGCAGAAGGCCGGCTCTCTCTCCTCATCGGTAAGGTACACCCTTGCCATCGCTAGTCGGAATGCCCTGATGTGGGCTTTCGGGTCTGATTTCCCAGAGAATTCTGGAAACTTAGTTTTCTTGATTTCTCGGATCCTTGCAAACGCGATCCGATCTGTGAACGGTGTTTGTTGTGTTTCTTCGATCACTCGATCGATGTCAGGAGCCGCGCTTGTTATCATGTGAACTTTCGAGCTCAGACTGTTGAACTGGGCCTTAGCCTGCTCGATGTATTGTCTAAGCATATCGTGTTCATCGCCCTCTGCGGGTGCGAACTGGGCTTGTGCCTGACCTGACGTTTGTTCCGGAAAAATGGGGTCGAGGAGATCGATCGGTGGGACCGACCTTGTCTGGTCAATCTGGGGCGTTCGGAACTGAACCGTGTTTGATCCGTTAAGGAGTCCCGAGCTCAAGGCGAAGGCAGAGCCTCCTAGTTGCCTCGGTCGGATATTAGAGCTATTCGGGAAAGGTGGTGGCCCGGGTAATGGTCGGTTTCTTGATCCGGTTGGATCTGTGACCATTGAACTCGAACTGAATGGGGTCGGTATCGCGATAGGGGTCATTGTAGGGCGGAAGCCGCTATTTGACGCATTACCGAAATTTACCGACGTTCCCGGAGGAGTTACTACCTGGGAGAAGTCCAAGCGGGTACACGGTGGAGGACTTATGGGAGTTCGTGTTGGTCTGCCTCCTTGGCTTTGACTGGCGAGCTCTTCAAGACGGGCGTTAAGGCGCCGCTCTTGTTCGTCGAGCTGCGTGGCCAGAGAACGGTTCGCGATCTCTTGGGCCCTTGCGCTTGCCTCGTTATTTCTCGTTCGATTTACCAACAGGCTTAGCATCGAACGGATCTCGGCAAGATCGCTTGGCCCTTGTCTCTGTGGAGCAGAAGGTAGTGGCGAATTAGGTCTGGTTATTCCAGATCCACCTCCTGGGGTGGGTATTGAATCATTTCTCATCCACACCCAGTTTCTGCTCAGATCATTAGTTCCTGACAAAACATTTGTCAGAGTCTGGCTTGTCGCGATTGTTTGAGCGACGGAGCCGGCTGGTGCCGAGGTCGTGGAGACTGAGGCAGAGCTTGTCAACACGCCGTCGGTCTGACCCATGTTTCTTACCCCGGTGGTGTTCTGAGGAACGTTGTCGACCGTTTGAGGGAGGTCAACTGGTGGTGTGGCGCTGGGAGAGCCAGTTTGGTCGGGATTCATCTCGATCTATCGGATCTAGGATCTGATTCTTAAGATAGGAAAAGCTATAGAATGTCCCCACAGTCGGCGCCAAATGTGAGATCCGGGATTCACACTAAGAATTTGTATTCGTGGATTTGGACTTTAGGATATAGAAATGGTATAGTTTCCTATGAATCAAAGACTTTATTGAGATTGATCGTCGAGATAGAACAAACACAATCGAGAAGAGAGTACAAAGTATGAAATCGAGCTATCTAGTCGAAGTGTTCTTAGCCTAGGTTGGAATGTCTTTAATGAGTCGCCACTTCTTCTTTAAATAGTCTCGACCTTGACCTCTTCGTTACGATATTTCGGCCTCGTCGTCGTAACGATCTCCGAGATTCTCGCGGATCAGTTGAACTTGACAAGACCGAGTTGTTCTATCTCCACGTCATCTTCTACCGAGCTCGAGCTCGATCGTCTCCGGCTTCGGCATCGTCCGGGCCTTGCCAGGGCGTTTATTCGCTTGGGCCCAACAAAGGAGTCGGCTCTCCTCTTTGTCTTTGATTCTGGGACGGGCTTGTAATTACGGGCTTTCACATTGTCTGTTAATGGGCCGGATTTCCTAGAGGGAAATCCAGTACCAACAGTGAACATATTCTATAATGTTGAAGACCTAATATTGGAGTTATCTTTTAACTAACACATAATATTGGTGGTTGGTAACTGAATTTATCCAAAACACAATTTTTAGAAAAAACTTAATTTTTATTAATTCCATGTCCGGAGCTTCCAAACAATTGTAGACCACATTGTAAAATTAATTATTTATACACTATATACTACATATTTTGTGTAGGGAGCAGTTTTATTTATCGTTACCGGCGGACCCAGGACTCCTTTTGACCGGGGTCAAAAATTTATAAAACAAGAAAAAAATAAAATATATTAGCGGTCAGGTGAGGTTAGAACTCTGGTTTTTAGGGGGTTCAATAATCAAACTTAACCAAAAATGCTGATGTTTCTTTATAGATTTTGCATACATTTAAAAGTTTATCAAATTTATGGGGTGTCATGTGACCCCACATATCTTCAAGTAGGTCCGCCTCTGCCGCCACTTCCATTTTGTCTAGTGTATGGGTATTACAGAGAGAAAGTAGTGTATATATATGCTTTGATCTAATTTCCACACTATCATATATACTTTCTTAATTTAAAAACTATTGGGATATATAGATTTAACCCACCATTAAAAAAAACACAAAACTCAATTTTACATATTTGTGAAACTGCTCCTTCCATGAAAAATAATTGACCAATCATTTGATTGTGCCTTATTCTTTATGGGCCCTCAGTTTGAGCTATATTGGCTTTCTCTAAGCCCATTACATCAAAAGTCTGTCTACCATTGAGAAAAACTTTACTCTTTCTCTTCTTTGGTTCGCTTCTTGAAATTCTAAGCGAAAATCCTAGTGGTTGCTCGTCACATCTCTTTAGAGTTTAGTTTAGTGTATCCGCCATGAAACACGACAAGAAAATAATGTTTCCGGGGATCGTTAATCCATTACCCGATGACACAACACGAGATCGAAAAGCCTTTGATAATGGAAGGAACGCTCCGGATAGCCGATCCCAATGGATGTCATAATCAGTGGAGGGATCCATGTTGAGGAATAGAGGTTCATATGACACATGTTAAATTTATAGTTTTAGTTTTAAAGCTTTGGTGCATATATACAAAGATTTTGTAGCTCATTTGGCTATTTACTCCACCACAGACCCCCTTTAGTCGAGGCTGCCGTTGAAATCAACAGCAATAGGTCTGGAAAGACTTATCTAATAGTTTGCTTTGACCTTAGGTTAGAGAAGCTCAGCTTTACTGAAGTAAAGGTAACACCATATATCACTGCTTCATGGAATTCTGATAAACTACAATGGTAAATTAGGTGTAATTGTGTCCGGAGATAATGAAGGGTATTCAAGAGTTTTGTTAATGAAAGAAGGGAAGTAGAAGTGTTAAGTTGTGGGTTCTAGAGGATGTAAAAAAAAAACAGGAATGGTCTACTTATTGCCAGCTTTGTTGAAGAATATAGTTGGAAATGCCTTTTTATTCTTTGCTGGAGTGACTCGGGCAAACGAGATTGTCTTGTCGCCAAGATTTACCGTCTAGCTTTTCTACTTCAGTATCGAGGGGAACACTGTCGCCGTAAGAGTTGAAATCCAAGGAATGGGTGCGTCTAACTATGGAATGCATCACACCTTTGTAGAACATGTAGGGGATGTGAAGCTCTCCATATTTTAGAGAGACTTTGTTTAGCTTTAGCTTCCCATCAATTCATCAATCATCATAGGATCTTAATGCATGTACAATTTATTTCTGTTTTTTTTTCTCTATCCATTCCGTTGCTTACTCTTTACGGTGATCAATGGTTGGCCTACGTTACTCTTTAGAAGCAAATCAACTTTGTGAAATTGTATATTCGTGAGTTATATTTTGCTACTTGTCCAGAGTTTGGCAAAGAAAAAGGAACACTTCTTTGATTTCAGATGGACAGGAATGTATTTCTCGGCTCTTTGCGCTATGTATGATGAATAACAATATGCTTTTATTACAGCTCAAGCTTTCAAGGAAATGATTAAAAATAATTAAAATTATGTAGTTCTCTACTGTTGGTTAAAACTTAAAATACATGAAAAACTTTGAATGCTGGTAAGATCTTGTGGCACAATCACTTGTCGAAAACCAACGAGCATAACAAAAAAAGTTTGTCCAACCAAACTGGAAATTGTCCAACCAAACTGGAAATGAGTTATTAGTATTTTCGCCGGATCCTCAGTTTTTTTCTCGACAAGGGAATAGGAGAGATCAATATATTTGCCTCCAAGAACTGCTCAATCATTCTGCCAAAAAAAAAAAAAAAAAAAAAAAATCATTCTCTTTGCATCAGAACATGAAGCAAATCAGAGGAAAAGACCTGAGGCTTTTGTAATTCTGGATACTTACAAATTGCAGATTGACTTCTGCGAAGCTGCTATTTGTCGGTCAGGAAAAGAATCCTCTAGCCTTAAGCTTAACCATACGTACAGATCCAAAACCTGTTCAATTTTATGATGCACATATTCAGACCTATCTAGTTAAACTACCAAAATTCGAACTTTTTTCTCTTGGTTTCAGTTAATAAACAAAAGTAAATCATTAGAAATTAGAAAGATGTTACCTTGTGAATGGATTCAAGTTCCTTGAGTTCTGTTGGTGTTCCGGGAATCTTAACTGTGTCATCTGAAAGTATCTCTCGGAGCCTCACAAGGCGTGTCTTCGAGTAGTTTTGAGCAAACTGATGTATTAATGAATAAATAAAGTAAAAAAGTGAACAAATTGTTTTACATGCATAGAAACCATTAATAAACATATCTTTTTACCTGTGCAAATCCCCGACCTGATATTTCATCATTTATGTCAACCGGACTGCAAGAAATAAATAAAGTTTGATCAATCCAAGCTTGTGTTCCATTTGAGATCTTATTAAATGCAGGAAACAAGAAAAGACGAAAATATGTTACTACCTGACCACGAATAGGTACTTGTCTTGCAATTTAAGGGGTAATTCATCAACAAGAGCTGCAGCTTTCTGAAAATCAAGACCATCACATGTGAAACACACATATTCTCTTTCTGATGTGTGAACAGAAGTAGATCATCACTTAGTTTTACCATCATGTCTTCAACATTAGAGATGAAGTAGTTTGAAGACAACTTAGCATTTTCAATGAAATGTTCCTGCCAAAGTTAAAGCCATGATTTCAGATCCACTCATTAAGGACCAAGAACAGCTAAAAAGGCAAAAAAATGTATCTTACCAATATCTTGTACAGTCCGAGTTTAGGGTGTGCTTGCGAATATCTAGATAGGAGGTCATATGTTGGAAATAGTCCAGCACGCTGCATGATATTAGAAGTTTTGAGCAAACTTAAACAATCATAACAAGGAAAAGATGTGGAGAACTTATCTTAAGGTTATATAATAAAAATTACCTCAATAATAGGTGAAGGTGATTTCAAAGAAGAGTGGAGCAACGGAAGATCCTCTTTATCCAAACAAGTTACTTCGCCAACAGGAAACTGTGACCGGAATCTGCCAGCTCTCCCTACAACAGGACCATGAGAACATTAGAAAGGACAGCATATGATAAGAACTAGAAACGATTCTCCCTTTATTCACTCTCTGAATCAAATACAGAAGACAAACAGAGAAAAAACTGAGGCAAAGAACCAAAGATAGAACCGTAAGGTGAAATCTAGAGCACCCTAAACTTTTCTAAGCCACAAAATCAATCCTCTAGCTTCCCTTTAATCTTTCAGCTCTCAACAACCGAGAATGTATGTTTCTGAGCTGGAAGAGCTACACTTCCAGTCACCACTCTACTCTAGTCCTGCCCTAGACTTGACAAGAACACCTTATTAACATACTACCAGAGCTCTTGTAGTGGTAATTGGTTTTTTTTTTTTTTTTTGAAACATACCTGCAATTTGTTTAATCTCAGATACTGTTAGGTCTCTGGTCTCAGTACCATCAAATTTTTCAAGTGTGGAGAAGATAATTCTTGAAATATTCAAATTAAGACCCATGCCAATCGCATCGCTGGCAACAAGCACATCAAAGTCATTGGTCGCGTCGTTAAACCTTGTTGCCTGTAGTTCTTAAAGAGTATAAATAAAATAGGGTAGAAACATATGTACTCTAAGACCATCCAGTGAAGTCTCAAACCTGTGCTGTACGAGTCTCTGGAGGCAATGAACCGTAAACCACAGAGCAAAGATGCTTTCCCGCCTTTTCAATTTTGTTCTGTGAGAAAGGTACAAAAATAAAGACGAGAAAACCACTCCATACTGATGAAGTGTAGGATAATAGAGCTATGTATGCATCGTAATATGTCCTATTTCTTTCTGGCAGCTAAAAATATAAGATGTAAGAAGAGAGTACAATATAAATAACTGCTAACCTTATGCCGATATATATCTTGTCGTGAAAAGGTTACAAGACAATCCCCAGTTTTAATATCGGAAACTGACCGAACTGGAACCTTCAAAGGGACTAATGGCGAAAGCCTCTCATATGTACGAACCTAAATACAAAATAAAAGAGATCAATTCAAGAGGTCGTGATTAAGTCGAGAATGTCACAGTATTCCTATATTATTAAGAAAGTATTCGAATAAACATGGTACCTCAACATCATCTCCAGTTACTTTCAGTATGTCTTCAACAAGAGGTACGACAGCTGGATCACCACATAAATGTAGTTCACTAGCTGCAATCCCAAGTAGAGCACGAGTAAATGAAAATCCCCTTTGTTTACATCCCACCATCTGAGATCACGGAAAGAAAGGATGTGAATAAGAAAACAAACATTTATTGCCAATTTCTTCTTCAGCCAAAGTAAAGCAAGACTAGCCTGAATTTCGTCAATGATGGCACAATCGTAGACAGATGTAACATCAGCCATTTCAACTGTCACAGATTTGTGATTTGCCCCTTCCACTAACTCTTTCTCTTGTCCCGTGATCAAATCACATGGAACATTTCCTTTGTTTAACCGTTTAGCTACCTCCCATGCCAACAATCTTAACGGACCACAATATACACCTTCAAGTAAAAAAAAAAAAAAGCAATCTTAAATTGGCTTCCAGAAAGACAAAAAAAAAAAAAATGGTCACCTTACCTGAAGAACTCCGCTCAAGTTGCTTAAGGGCATTATATGTTTTACCACTGTTTGTCGGGCCAACATGTAGAATGACTTTACGCTTCTTCTTCCGAGCAATTGGATACCATGTATGAGGGCAGCTGAAAATTCAAGGTTATGACATGAATATAAATCAACTAACTCTCCATTTTGTTGCTATTGGGAAGATTAGGCAATATCCATCTTACGTGAGATCAGTGAAATCGAAATTTGAGGTTGCTTCCAAGCCTGTGAAGTCGTACTTTCTGTAGTTCCTAGTCAAGACACCTAATCTCAAACACTCACCAAACTCAGGTTCCAAGTGAAACCGCCACAAACTTCCCTTATCAGCTGAAACACGAAGCCATCATAAAAATTCAACATAACCAATCCAATCTTCTTCTAAAAACTAAAGAAAAAGGGCCAGATATTGCCAAATTTGAAGCTAAAAGGTCGAAATTTCTGCATCTCAACTCCATTCTTATCAACTGGAGTCGACTATGTCTATGTAAGTAAAATTCCAGCAAATTCTCAGAACCAAACGAGAAACAGAAAACAGGGAAAAAAAAGGTTTCAAAGATCCAACCTTGAAGAACACGAGAAATCCCGAAAGCTGAAACCTTTCGAAGCCGAAGAACAGAATACGCCATTATATAATTTGTTGGGACTAAACGAATTACACAAGGATCAAATACAACTCGAATAGAATCACGAAACCTCTCATATGAATTTTTTATAATTAGAAGCTGAAGGAAGAAACGCAGACTACCATTGTTAGACCTGATTCTTCTCAGAGGTCAGCAAGAAGCGGGAGAGAGAAGAAAACGAGAGGTTGCTTGCAGAAAAGAAATGTTAATTTACAAATAAATCCCCCTAAACATTTTCTTTACTCTTTTACATCTTCAACTTTAGAAAATAGATATGTCGAAAGTACCCCTAACTATCTTGTGGAATTACCCCATCACCCGTCTTGTTCCTCAAGTCGCTTTTATATCTCCAGCGACCGGAGGAAGAGGAATCGAAAGTCGGAAAAGATTGAAGGAACTGAAGAAGCCTTAGCACAGATCTGAAGATGGAATGCGTGTTCGGTCTCGTTGGTAACGGATTCGCTATCGTGGCGGCGGATACATCAGCGGTTCACAGTATCCTTGTCCACAAGAACAATGAGGACAAGATCATGGTCCTTGACTCACATACGCTCATAGCCGCAAGCGGCGAGCCTGGTGACCGGTAAATCCTCCTCCGCCTCTCTATGTCTCTGAATCAGTAGATGGATTTGATTCGTGTTTTGGAATTTGTATAGGGTTCAGTTTACGGAGTATGTTCAGAAGAATGTTTCACTGTATCAGTTCCGAAACGGGATCCCTTTGACTACCGCTGCTGCAGCGAACTTCACTCGTGGAGAGCTCGCCACTGCTTTGAGAAAGGTGAGCTCTTTTCTAACTTTCTTCTTTAATTTCGGAATTTGCCATTATGTTGTGAGTTTGGGACATGTTGGCTGTGATTTTGAGCTTAGGGAATTAGGGTTTCTAAGTTCTATGCATTAGATGCTTTTATGAGGTAGTGGGATTTTTGTAGAATATAGCAGATAATCGATTGCTGGAACAACTTGTAAGTCTTGGAGATGATAGATAATGTGCTTATTCTTGTTTTTTTTTCCTCTTTTGATACAATTTAGTTGACCATGTGTGTTATTAGTGCTAGATTGAAACTTTCCTCTGTCATACTGTGGTTTTGCTAGTTAATACCCTTGTTGAGATGCTTATGCCCCTTGGTTCTCGGGTTTCACTTCCTCGTCTTTTAGATTTTTTTTTTTGTTGTTGATTCAAGTAGTCCTGAGATTTCGACCATGAGCATGAGTTTTAAGTTCTCCAGTTGTGACTTCTTTACCTCAAAATATATTTGGATGCACTTGTAAGAAACACCTACATTTTCATTGTGTAGAACATATAATGTACTTTTTTTTAGATGATCAAAGAATTTTAGCAGTGCAATTAGACTATTGTTTCAAGACTTCTGTTGCAGTTTTGTGAATTCAAGAATCTTTCTTGTTCTGTGGTTAGATGTCACAGAAGTCACTCCTGGTTGGTTAAAGTAACAAAGTTTATTCACCTTACTTGATAAGTGATTGCAGTGGCTTTATAATAAGAATGTACAAAGACTAGGAAGTTTTCTGCACCCTTTAAAAGGTTGCAAGACTATGAAGTTGTTTATTCTGATATCTATGTGACTTGATTATGAAAACCGGATACTCGTGCACACCTGATTTGTGATCTCATTGCTGTTTGTTCTGTTTGATTCTAGAATCCGTACTCTGTGAATATCCTGATGGCTGGCTACGACAAAGAAGCAGGCGCATCTCTATACTACATTGACTACATTGCAACTCTTCACAAGGTTGACAAGGGAGCATTTGGTTACGGCTCATACTTCTCACTCTCCACAATGGACAGGCACTACCGCAGCGACATGTCTGTTGAAGAAGCCATTGAATTGGTGGACAAATGTATACTTGAGATCAGGTCAAGGCTGGTCATTGCACCACCAAACTTTGTGATCAAGATCGTGGACAAGGATGGAGCTCGTACTCACGCTTGGCGTCAGTCTGTACAAGATGTCACCACTGCTTCTGTCTAAGTCTGTTATGTTGGTTTTTACTAAGCTGACATTTGCCTTAATGTTGAACTTGGAAAATTAGTTCCCAGATGCTATGATATGGCTTTGAAATGAAAACATTTTCCTTATGAGAGAGCTTGCTAAGTTGTGTATAGGAAGCCAAAGTAACATGTTCGCATGCTAAGTGATCTCTCCCACATGAGTCGATATATACACAAGAACATTTTGAATTATACAACCATGGCATGTAGACCTGAATCATTATTAAAAGTCGGCAAATAAATTATATAATCAGAAAAGTAGTTCAACAAGCAGCTTAATTAAAAACCAGTCACTAAAACGTAATCAGATTCTCTCTCTCTCACAAGTCTCCATCAATTGTGTGAACCACAAGGAAACTTCATCAAAATGTGTTGCGAAAGTTGGTCATCCAGATGTTGCCACCTCCTTATTTTCGTCTTTTTCTACGGCGTTAGTTCCTTATTTATTTTAGTTGCCCTCCCAACACAATTACCATTAAACTCAAACAACCAATTAAACAAACTCTTTGTCGGAACAACACAAGAAAAACATGAAACCTGGAGTGTGTTTACTGTTTCTTACAGTTTCAATGGCGACGGTTTCTGCTCAATCGAGCTGCACAAATGTCCTAATCAGCATGGTGCCGTGTCTCGACTACATCACCGGAAACTCTTCTTCTCCTTCTCAACAATGCTGCAATCAGTTGGCTAATGTTGTCAGGTCTTCTCCTAAGTGTTTGTGTGAGGTTCTCAAAGGTGGAGGTTCTCAGCTTGGGATCAGTGTTAATCAGACACAGGCTCTTGCTTTGCCTAAAGCTTGTAATGTTCAAACTCCTCCTGCTAGTCGCTGCAACAACAGTAAGAATTGACTCTTTTTTCTATTGGATTCATGTTCTCGCTCTCTCACGCATCAAGAGTTTGTTATTTTCAGGTGGTTCTTCGGTTAATTCGCCTACAGGTTCATCAAATACTTCAGGTCAAGGGATAACTTGGATATATATATATATATATATATAAAGAATTAACGGGTTTCAGTAACCTTTATGGAACCTAATTGTATCTTCTTTTCCACGTTATCTATGAACAGAACATGGAAAAGGATCATCATCTGATGGGAGTTCTATCAACTTCTCATTCCCTCTTCTCGCCATCCTTTCCGCGGCTTCCTACATCACAATCTACTCAAAATACTGACTTTTTAAATCCGTACTCTTTTAAGAACATATTCTTTATTAATCTCACTGTATTGTGGTGTTGTATGATGTATTTTGTGCTCTATAAAATCCCTACGTTTGTAGCTACCAATTAAGTGTCTCGTATGTGTTTGCTTTATGCAATAAGTATTACTTTCTAGGACATTATCACACTACACAAACATTGATTTTACAAAGGAGGCAATCTATGTTGGATTTAGATATGCAAGCAGACCGATAAATGTTCTTTTAGGGCTTCAAGTCTTGAACGAATTATCTAGGGACATATATTAACGGGTTGAACTAAGTTAAAACTAATTTAAATAAAAAAATTAGCTGATTTCAGTTATCCGTACTATTAAAAATAATTTTTGACTACTGAAGACGTGTTAAAAATAAATTCATATTCACATGTTAAAACTATATTATTTGAAACAAGCATTTACATATATGTAATTAAATCGAAAATCTAGCAGATCAAATATAGTATCTTATATTACTAAAATTACATTCTATACAAAGATTATTGATTTTAGCAACTTTTTAATGAAATAATGGATTGAAATAAGTTAAAATTAACTTAAATTAAAAATTATCAAATAAAATATAACTTAAGACAGGTTAAAAAAAGATAACGGATTTCAATTATCCACACTATTAAAAATAAATTTTGACTATTACAAGACATGTAAAAAAATAAAATACACAAACATTATCAAATAAAATACATAAACATAAATTATCCATATATACACATACACAAAAAATCCGTTAAAGCATTATTTCATTAATATATTAGTCAAAATATATTAATGAAAAGTTGCTAAAATCCGTTAAAAATTTCACTATACACAAAAATTTAATTAACGATACAGGTTGCTAAAATCTTCTAACATGTCTTCTAATTTCACTATACACAAAAATCCGTTAAAATTTTCACTATACACATACACAAAAAAATCCGTTAAAGCATTTATGTTAATGAAATAATGCTTTAAAATAAAATACACAAACATAAATTTCACTAGAAGACATGTTAAAAAATTTGACTATTAGAAGACATGTTAAAATTTATGTTTGTGTATCAAATAAAATACACAAACATTTTTACACCAATAAGATTAGCTAATCATCTATTAAAAATAACAATGAGTCATGAATATTAAAATTATAATAAAACAATATCAAGCAAAAAATCTCACATTTAACACCATTTCATCATATTTTCATTTAATATATATTGAATTAAATAGTTATTAAATTTATTTTATAAAAATATAAATTTAAGATAAAATATTTAAAAAACATAAACCCGCGCTTTTTTAGCTCGGTCAAAATCTAGTATATTTTAATTTATCAATTTTTGTAATACCATAATGTATTTTAGTTTAGGCGAATTTTGTAATGCAAACTTAACCCTTGGACCGGCTGTAAAGAGTTTTAGGCTCGATAACACTACATATTGTTTTGAATTTTATATAGTAAATTGGTATTATTTATATAAATTTTGAATTTATATATATAAATGATAAAATATTTTTAAAAAGATATTTATGTATTGGTTTCTATACATAAAAATATATAATTACAAATTATTTTATTATTATTAATTTTATTTATTATAAATTATAAGATATCTTATTAAATATAATAATGTATGTATGTTTAATTATAAATAGTTTCATAAAGATTTTTATAATATTATTATTGTTCTTAAATTAATTTGATAATTTTTATCTTTATAAAATTTATGTTTAATAATATTTGTGTTAGCACATGGTGCGAGCGAATCATACTAGTATTTTGTTAAATATAAAGAGACTTCTGATTCAGACCTTTATCGTAACCAAACAAAAATAATCATGTTTTATGTAGATGGAGAAGATAAAAAGAAATTAACATGGGATATTGGTTAGTAAATTTTAATATATTGAATGCGTTATTAGCCTAGCGATTTTAGAAATTTTATCAAAATAACTTGATTTATAAATAGTAGTTGAAATCTAGTATTATTAACTATTATTAAATTTCAAAATTCACATTTTAATTTAATGGATTTGGAATTGTTTTGAAGTTTAAAAAAGAAAATTAAATCCAAAGATAGACCTTCCTATTTCAAAATACATATGTAAGATCAATAAATATTTTCAGCCTCACATGAATTTATAAATTAACTAAATACGTAAACCAACATAGTTGTTAGGGATTGAAAGGCCTAAAGGCCTTTTCTTGTCAACTTAAATCACCAACAAACTAAGACTGAAAAAAATCGAGTAAGACAAGATATAAAAGTGTGTAGGAGAAAGCAGAACATAAAGAAAAACAGAGCACACAAAGCTTTTAATAAGTTCACGTCCTTAATCATGGGTAGCTACGTCTCGCTGGAATTATTTCTGAAATCTAACCCCCCCTGCCGTTACAATGCTTTCACTCGGTTACTCTTTACCTCCCAAGAACACTTAAGCAAACTTATACTTTGTGTAATGTTTTCTTTCTATCTGCCTTCTTGGCTTGTTTGCTGTCTATCTATGAGTGACGCTCCCACTTATATAACTGAGCTCAGGAATTGACCTAGTCCCATCTGTGGCCATCTCAAGCTTCCTTGTATCTGTGGCCATCTCATGCTTCCTTTTTTTGGCAGATTGTCCATTAATAAACACTCCCCTCCCTTGTGCAATACTACAAGACAAATCAGATTTTGCTTTTACTTTTCACAACAGCAGCACAACAACTCTTGGGGTCGTGCACAGATTTGGTCACATGAGTTGATTGATAAGCTGACACTCCTTCCTCTCCAAGTATTTCATTTGCTTTTGTCTTGATCTTTATGGCTATTTCCAACAATAGTGATGATAAGTTTTTCTTTTTCAACAAACCCCATACACTAAATCATGTTTATTTGGCATTGTGTATGCTCCGTAGAGCATACCATTCCAGATTTGTCTAATCTATATGGAAAAGTAATATTGTATGTGTGTACTTTTTCAAGACGTTATTACAGACATTGGAGTTGTGAAAAAATGAAACAAACTAAAATCTTCAAAATGTTATGGTTGGAATCAACCCTCGAATCGCCTATTTTGAGCCGAATGTGGATCCAACGATCAAACCGATAAGACAAAAGAGAAGAAAATATCACTGAGGTTTGATACCCCGAGTGTCTACCCAACCCGATAGTTGTGAAGAGGAATAACGGCTCGTGGAGAGTATGCATGGATTTTACCGATCTAAAGAAAACTTATCCCAAAGATAGATTTTCTCTGCTGCATATCGATCGCATCATAAAGGCCACTACGGAGAACGAACTACTGTCATTTATTGACGCATTCTCAGGTTACAACCAAATAATGATGCACCCAGACGACAGGGAAATGACAACATTCATAACCGACCGAGGAACATATTGCTACAGAGTTATGCTTTTCGGGCTGAAGAATGCCGGGGCTACGTAACAACGACTGGTAATCTAGATGTTCACAAACCATCTCGGACACACCATGGGGGTGTATATCGACTTTATGCTGGTTAAATCTTTAGCAGTGGGAGACCACGTAAAACATCTACGGACATGTTTCGACACACTCAACCAATATAACATGACTTGAATCCGGCCAAGTGCAACTTTGGGTTACGTCAGGAGAATTCCTAGGGTACATAGTCACCCACAAGGGAATCGAAGCCAATCCCAAGAAAATCACAGCCATACTCGAGCTACCCTCTCCAAAAAATGCCCGAGAAGTACAAAGACTCACGGGACGAACAACCACCCTCAATTGATTCATCTCAAGGTCGAGGGATAGGTGAATATCCTTTTATCAGTTGCTCCGTGAAAACAAATAATTCGTATGAGACCACAATTGCAAGGAAACATTCCAATAACTAAAAGAATATCTAACGACACCGCTCGTCCTAGAGAAACCTGAGGACGGAGAAACTCTGATCTTGTACATCTCGATAACCAGCTCGGCAGTTAGTGGCGTACTCGTTAGAGAGGATCGGGTTGAACAAAAACCGATATTCTACATCAGCAAAACACTTGACGTAGAAACAAGATACCCGACCTTGGAAAAACCTCCCTAGCCATCATCATTTCGTCACAAAAGCTACACCCATACTTTCAATCGCACTCAATCGTTGTGTTAACTAACCAGCCTTTGCGTACCATACTTCACATTACAAGTCAGTCCGGAAGAATGGCAAAATAGGCAGTAGAAATCAGTGAGTACGACATAGAGTACAATAACTGCACCACCGCAAAATTCCAAGTTTTAGCCGACTTCATCGTCAAACTTCCCCCAGATATTACGATCGCCGAGCCACGAGCTGAAAACTGGTTCTTTCACGTTGATGGATCCTCTTCACGGCGCGGATCGGGAATAGGAATACGCCTAAAAGCACCCACCAGGAAAATACTCGGGCAATCCTTATGTTGGGGATTTTCAGCATTAAACAACGAATCCGAGTACAAAGCCATGATTCTCGGGCTCCGACCCGCTAAAGGACTCAAGACTAAGATAATCGAAGTGTTCTGCGATTCGAAACTTTTGGTCATGCAGTTCAGCGGTGTCTACGAAACGTGAAACGAAAGAATGAATGCATACTTAAATGTCGTACTAGATATTGCCAAGGAATTCGACTCCTTCACGATGAACAAGATCCCCCCCCGAGGAGACAACACATCAGCAGATGCCCTGGCCCCTCTGGCATCTAGTTCCAGTCCGGATCACCGACGAGTCATTCCTGTTGAGAGCATCAACATTCCGAGTATTGAAATTCCAAAAGGAATTTGTCTCATCGATTAACCGCATAACCCGCAAAATGACACCGAACCCGAAGAAGAATCTGTGGAGGCAGGAGACGAGGAAATGTCGGAAGATGAAGTCCACCATGTTGATTGGCGGGAAATTTTTTTGGCTTATATCGAAGATGGGGAGTACCTCCGGATAAATGGGCAGCACAACGACTGAAAATAAAAGCGGCATGATATACTCATCTAGATGGAAACTAATGAAAGTGGAGCGCGTCATGAGTCTTGCTCATGTGCATCGAAGGAGGAGAAATAGGCAAGGTCATCAGTTAAACTCACGAGGGTGCAGGAGGTAACCACACATGAGGTCGGGCTTTGTCATTAAAAATAAAGAAACAAGGCTATTATTGGCCAACCCTGGAAATCGATTGTGAAAAATTCAAAAGGAAATGCGAGAAATGTCAATGGCACGCACCCGTAATCAGTTCTCTGACCAAAATATTGACGGTTGCAGCACTGCCTTACCCATTTATATGTTGGGCCATGGACATCGTAGGACTACTCCCGATCTCCAATAAAAATGCTACATGTTGGTGATGACAACCACTTTACCAAATGGGTTGAGGCCGAGGCCTGCGCCATGTCAAAGATGTCGAAATTCAGAAGTTTGTGTGGAAGCATGTTATATAGAGGCATGGTCTGCCATACGAGATAGTCACGGACAATGGGACCCAATTCATCTCCAACAAATTGGAAGGGTTCTGCGCAAAATGGAATATAAGGCTGAGCAAATCAACGCCCAGATACCCACAAGGAAACAGACAAGCAGAGGCCACAAACAAAACAATAATCGACGGACTGAAAAAGCGGTTGGAGGAAAGCAAGAGCGCTTGAGAGGACGAACTGGACAGGGTGTAATGGTCACACCGGAAAACTCCCTGAAGATAGAAAGGTCGTACGCCATTTTCTTTGTGCCGTGGAATGGAAACAATGGCACCAGCGGAAGCAAGCGTTCCAACCCTCCGCCGAACAATCCTGGTGCAGAATCCCGATCTCAACAATGAAATAACTTTAGATCGCCTCGACTTCGTAGAAGAAGAACATGACCAATCTCTACTAAGGATCCAAAATTAGCAGCAGCTTACTAATAAAACCAAAAAAATAAAGGACGATATTTCGAAGAAGAAGACCTCGTCCTAAGAAAGGTCTTTGAAAACATAGCAGAAAAGAACACATGGAAGCATGTTGCCAACTGGGAGGGACCTTATTAAATATCCAAAGTAGTAAATCCTGGTGTTTACGAGCTAATGACGATGATCGGAGACCTAATCATATGCTCATGGAACTCCATCCACCTGAAGAGGTACTACTACTAAAAACAAAAACAAAGAACTAAGAACGGCTTGATCCATTTCCCAAGGTACGTAGGCGGCCTTTCCAATGTGCATCTGTAACTATCAAACACATGTATATCCTTAAAAACTAAAAAGGTACCACGATCGAAAATAACAAAACCCGATCAACACCCACTCTCTGGCCAAGAGTGTGGTTCACACGTTTCCCACAAATGTAGCGGTGAAATAATCCGTACCCGACCAGCTTTAAGCCTTAAAAACTTAAGCCATGGTTAAAGTCGGCTCCGTCCAGCATAATGCGTTCCTCATGGATGCAATGGTGAAATAACCCACGCCTTAGGCCAACTTAAGCCAGGGTTAAAGCCGGGTCCGTCCCACATAATGCGTTACTCATGGATGCAATGGTGAAATAACCCACGCCTTGGGCCATAAGCCTAAAATACTTAAGCATAAGGACTAAAATCCATGCTCAGTCCCACATTAGGCTCAAGGTCGGGACGAATTAAAATTAAGCCGGGCAGTAAATTCGTCAACAACCAAGAGTCGAACCAGCATAAGCCAAGCCGCGCTCACGATACAAACCTTCGGAAAAATCAAGTACTATTATCTGATCCATTGTTTTATAAAAAAAAATCTCTTTTAGGCCGATCTTCTCCCAAACATAGGAATCATCGAAACCATCATGAGCACTCTATTTTATAGGTCATGTATAACAAGAACTTCGCTTCAGAGAAGTTAAGGGAACTTGTCAATTAGAAGATAATCTCCAAAACAAAGATCAGGCGAATACAAAAATGTGCAACACACCAAGAGAGGTAAAATTAGAACTCGAAATCAAATAAAATAACTCATTTTATTCATATTAGGAAAGATACATCGATAAATACAAATATTTCGGAAATATACATCTGAAAATACAAACGCCACTGAAAAAAAAAAAGTAGGACCGAACAAGGGAAGGAGGAAGAAGACGAGGATCTGAAGAAAATTTTCCAGGTGAATTCGGTGATAAAAATGGGATCACTGACCTTCCCCAGAAACAAATCTCGGAGCAGACGACCTCGCTCATGTGAACTCAGTGACAATGATCGGTTCCCCGACCTTCCTCAAAGAACGAAACTTGGAGATATGATTTCAAAAATCCAAATGGCCAGGTTGAACTGCCTCTATTTCCCGAGCCGCCTCCTCTCCCAACCAAACATCCCCCTGATGCGGAGTCATTCGGCATCCCCCGGATAGGGCCCATTTTTCTCCCTCACCCCTCCATTTCGCTACAAGGGAAATTCAAAGAAGTAAGAACAAGAGAGAAAAATAACGAAGGAAGAAAGTCAAGGGTCGACTTACACTGTGGACATCTGATCTAAGATATAGCGACATGAGCCTCTTTTGGAAGAAATATGGTGCTTCAAGACCACCGTATAGAAGGGTCGAAGCACTATCTCTATGTTGAAAAAAACGGCAAACGGACCTGGTCGTGAGAAACCTCTCGTCCATCAACGGTAAACTATTCAACAAGGAGAAAACACCACCATCGACCGACATCCGAGATTAATCTAGAGACTCATAAGGATAGCATCAACCAAAGGAAAAGAAACACATTGAGGAAAGCCAGAAACAAAGAAATGAGAAAGTTTTATGAAATAATATCAGGAAGAAGGGAGATGAATGGATCGAAAAGAAGCAAATGGGAAATTTACAAGAAAAGGGGGCAACGATTACCAAGGTGCATTAAGCGGTGAAACATATGTTTATCTCCCAAAGAAACACATCCATTCGTAAAAGTCCAAACCTACGACAATTCAAACGGTGTTTGGCTTCCCAAAGAAACACATAGTAAAATCATTTGGACCAAGCCCCAAAGCGTCTTTTTCGTTTCTCTCGCCAAATTAGATAACACGCCAAATCAGATCAATAGTAAGACAAGACGTAATGGGAAAAGACAACACAGTGAACCGTCAAGCCGCCATCAGGGAATGAGCCGATCAAAGACACAACCAACCCAATTCGCCACAATCATAAACTCATTCACCGAACTAACAAGGGGGGAACTGTTGGTGGTGGGTTGAGCACCCCTTTATTATCCGCTCTGTAACGTCCCCTTCCCGTTTTCCGCTGACCGACGAGCTGACCGGCCAACAATCAAACAAGAACATGACCGATCAAACCCGAGCAGCCATACGAGAAGAGTTTGTCACAATATGAAGCCAGAGACGGTCCGGTTTGAGTCAATGGCTCGAACTAAACCGTCATTGACTCCGTTTAGCTCGTTTCCATGATACAAAGCTTTTCAACTTGTACAGCTTCCACGAGTTGTGTTCGGTTCGGACTAAACCGTATATCAGGGAATTATTCCGCTTTTATTACTTTAAAAATTATAAACAATATACTGTCTAATACAAATATGTTAGCGGGATATCCCAACAAAATCCGAAACCGAAAATAAAGTCAAAATGCGTAAACAGACTGATGGTAAATGCAACCCTCGAGACTACTCCGAGTATCCTACGCGTCCGCCGAGCTACGCCAAACCTGAAAAATACAAAAGAGTCTAATGAGTAATCTAAGATTTCCCAGTGAGACGGCTCCCAACTAAAAGGCTGCTAACAATCTAATAATCCCGCTCAAACCCAAAATAACAATCAAGTACAATAGCTGATCATGTGCTACCGAGACGTGATGAGCTCCACAACACACAAGCATTCAAATAACAACACATAACATCAACGAAGGAAATCGTGAACACTGCGGCACATGCCCTTGATTAGACTCGATCTACACTAAACGCATCTCTAATACAATCTCCACACCATGGGCTCCAAACGCGAACTCGGTAACTTCCACGGAACACTTAGCTACCCCACGGTAACTAAAACCTCCCACGACTCCTAGACGAAAACACGAAGTCCTACGACTAGGAAACCGTTCTCTGTCCATCGATACGCGGTGACTCGGGTTACCCCTAGATAACCAAAGCTTCCATGCAGTCCGGACCTAGGACGCGAACCTGTATTCTCCGGACCACACACCTACCGGCGTCACTCAATAGGTTAACACCATAACCAGAATCACCACCCGAAGGCACGTGAACCGATCAGGTAACTACCAGAGCATCTAATCGGGTCAGAAGTACCAGAACGCCATCTCTAGACTTGCAGGGTCTAACGCACCTTATAGGGTCCTAATAACATCAATGTAAACAATAAAACTCATTGGGACTCTATCACGCAAGACCGACAAGGTCAACATAAATAAATCCAATCACAACTCCCAATCTAGCCCGCAAGTCCTATCACCAACTTCCACGTCACCCGACATTGTCTGGTTTAATACCGGATTAGGCATCTATCCAAACTTATCCGGTCCCGCACCAGAGTAAGTATCTACCAGTTTAGTCTACTCGGCCGAACACTGAAGTAGATAAAAAATCAAGCAATCAGCTGTCTACTCGGCCCAGCACAGAAGTAGATACACAATCACACAAACAATCATCACAACACCACACAACTAATTATTTAGGTTTATGAGTCTTTTAATATTTTTTTTAACCTTACTCATTCAATTTGCTACCTTGGGATTAGTGGATTACTAATCCCGTAGACGGCTTAATCCAATTAAAATATTAATTCTTATCCCTTAAATTCTTATATTTAATCTCTTCGATCCGTCATCTTGAGATTAGTAAACTTACTAATCTTCTGACTTCACATTATTATTTAATTAATTCATTTAACCCAATAACCTCGACTACTGACTAATTAACCCACTATGTTATTATACTCTAAGTGTGTTATGTGTTTTAACCGTATTTTAATCAATTCATAATTCCCTATATATAGATTCATTTAGATACGTTCTTAAATACTTATATATGCATATACGTCCTAGCAGGCCGTTCTATATGTATGCAACACCCAATCAAGCAATCAATGAATTATCAAACAATTACCGATATAAGCTAACTAGAATGCATCTCTTTAACCTAACCATTTAATTAGTTAACCGAGTTATTAATCAACTTAGCCGTTTTAACCAATTCAATCAATCGGGTATGCAACCTAAACTACGGTTTATCAATTCCGGATCTATATGATTATAACTAAATGCAACACACAATTTAGCCGACTCACAGTGATATTGTGACCACGGATGGATGGATTGACGGATACCACGAGACCCGACATGAACCCGATGCTAACCCGAACTTTCTCCGAACCGTTGACTAGCTGTGACCCGACCTTGACCCAAGCGTTGACCTTAGTGATCTGATCGTACCTTCAACCGAGCCTCCGGACCAATCTCATTTTCTCTCTCCTCTTTCTCTCCTTTTCTCTCTTCCGGTCTTCCTCCTTCTCTCTTTCTCTTCCGGTTATCCTTCTCCTCTCTCTCTCTTCTCCTCCGGTTCTCCTCTTCTCTCTCTCTCTCCTTTGGTTCTCCTCTTCTCCGGTCCTCTTCTTCTTCTTCATGCTTCTTCTTCTCTCCCTTCTTCTTCTTCATGTGTCTTCTTCACGCTTCTTCTTCTCTCTCTCTTCTTCTTCTTCTTCTTCTTCTTCTTCTCTTGCTTCTTCTTCTTCTTCTTCTTATTATTATTCTTCTTCTTCTTCTTCTTCTTCTTCTTCTTCTTCTTCTTCTTCTTCTTCTTCTTCTTCTTCTTCTTCTTCTCCCTCACGCTCTTCTCTTCCTCCCCTCCTTCTCTCTCTCTCTTTTTTTTTTTTCTTTCTTTCTTGTTTTAGTGTGAGTAAAATGAGAAGCATTGGGCTCCCTTTATAGCTGAAGCCCCTTTTCTTGATTGAAGACACATGTCCTCCCCTCCATCAGAATCATCCACGCCACCCCACCAAAACTCAGCCAAGTTCCATGCACGCTTCTCTTCATGACACCTTGCACATTCCAAATTCAATGAATCTAACTCATCCTTTGAACCCAATAAGAAGAGGTGTCTCCTAGGAGCAGAAGACACTTGTCATTTCAGTGTTGATTATGACCAAAACTAGTGAACCAATCCACTCAAATCATCCTGTAACTCCATTCCGTTCGGAAGCTTTGGTTTAGTCGGTTTTGCGTTTAATATTTTAAAAACTCCTTAGATGCTTCTATTAATCCACAAAACCTCATTTTCATATTCTAGATGCTCTTAGATGAATTTAGCAATTTGAATCACTCCAATTGGACACCCCTAACTCCCGATATGAATTTTACATGTTTTCTCGGTTTTGTCGGTTTTTATTCCCGACAGACCGTTAAAATATTTAAAACTCCATAGCCTCCGAAATAAATCTTCCAATCTTCTTTTTTTTAAATACTAGACTCTTTTATAAGCATTTAGAAATTTTTTTCACCTCAATCGGACACCCGTAAATCCTGTTATGAATTTTACGAGTTTTGTCGGTTCTATCGGTTTCCTTTCCCGATAGTCCGAAAAACTCATCTATGGTCCGTTTCCACCATTCTTGGTCCTCTAAATTGTTTTATTTATTTAAAAATAATAAAATTTGGCCCGTCTCGGCTTCTGGCTTGCATTTTAGTAAAATTACCAAAATGCCCCTCAAGTCTTGAAACTTACGAAAATGCCCTTGTTGACTTTCCGATTGCCCGTTGACCAATTTTGTGAGACAGGGTATTACGTTCTTCCCTATTTATAGGAATCCGGTCCCCGAATTCTCCGTTACTGACAAACTTTGGATCGGTACCAAACCCCGTAAGTCGCCACTCTGAAACTGATTCCACTGCTCCAATGCTCGGACTCTAAACCAACTGAACTGCACTCCCGATGCCACTGACCTCTGAAACACCAACTTGCACAAAACCCAAAATACCGACGTCTTAAACTTCCCACACTGAGAACTTGACTCACGATTACTTCTGGTTCCTCATCTCTAATTGTTTTCACCGAACTTTTGATTCACCTCTGTTTCCAAAATCGCTTAACTCTGACTCCTCAAAAAATTTGCGCCAACAGTTGAGCTTCCCAAACCAATAATTCTGACTTCCCCACTTCGTCTCGATCGCATAACACTGGCTCGTCCTCCTTTCCTAAATGCTTGACTTGCTCGCCTCGCTTATTGCTTCCATTTGGTACTCCACTACTCGTTTCCTTCCATTTGACTGAATCGTCATGCCCACACACGCCTCGAATCCTACGATCACTGAACTCTAAGCGTCATTGACTCCACAAAGGCTCTTCCCACTGATACCCTTGTACATAATCTTCTACCGTTACTGATGTCTTCCAAATCCCTTTGCCTACTCATCATACTCGTCTCTCTTAATTCGTTCTGCCACTGATATCCAAACTCTTTTCTGAATCCATACTGACTTGCTCTTCTTAACCAATACGGGTCAACTTCCATGATGATCCAAAACACTTTCTTGCTCTTCAGGGTTCGGGTTTGGTCTCGTTCACGTCAAATCGTCCATCACGTCCTGCATCCACACTCTCAACAACACTGGAACGGTTAGACATTTCTAACTTACTTTTCGATATCACTTCCTTATAAATATATTGGTATTTAGTCACGTACCCAACGGTCACACGTGGCTAATAAACAATATCTTATGATTCCGCTCAATCTCAAATAAGCTCCCTATAAAAACCGCTTTTCCAATTCTGAGCTTAGTTATATCTAAGAGGTTCTCTACCCTTTTTAAACAACAACAAATCTAACCGATAACTTATCGTTTCGTTTATATGAAACTAATGGTATAACACTTACCCATACGTCTAACACCCTAACCGATCAATCAAACGATTTCGCTACCAAAAATCAAGACTACTTTCTAGCAACCTAGCGAGTCAAACAAATGCAATACTAGCACACTAACAATTCCAGGATGCAATCCTATCAACTTAGCGAGCAAACATATGCAATGCTACTAATCAAATCGCCCCATGAGCAATGCAATGATAACATCAGACGCTCTAGCAACTTAACGATCAATCAAATGCAATGATTCAAAATCAACGACCAACAACCTAGCGAGCAATCATAGCATCAATCAATTCAACATTCTAACACGCTAGCAAGGTAATCAATCACACACAATCAATCAATCAAGAAAATCGGCGATTGCAGTCGTCTCTAAGGGTTTTGATGGAAACCGTCTGTTCGGACCATCATTTGTTTTCACATCGTAACTATATTGCATTCACATCCCTCACGTGCATGCAACATAACTACTCCGTTACTCAAAACGAAAAACCAAAATACTCCGCATACACTACGTAAATAAAAATCTATACACCACATAGAGTTTTAAATACATAGGTCTATCGGAGTCTACATACTAGAGGTTCCAATCCGTCCCAAAAGAAACACCGCTACAAACAACCGAATCGTCAGAGACGAATGTGATCCGATATACACACATCAAAAGTGAGTTAGAGCCCTTACTTACCTGGGCCTAATCTATTTCCTAATATCTCCAACATGAGTGGTACAACTCATGTGGATCCTAATCGACAGGTGCGCCAGGAGGATGGAATGAGTGTGGTGGTGGTGGCGGAGCGACGCGGTCTCGATCATGACAGGAAAGGAGTGCAATGTACTTCTCGGCAGCAAATGAAACAAGAGATGAGTTGTTCTGGTGGTGACGACAACTAATACTTGATAGGGTCAGGTTTTAATACTATTCTACTGCAAGTGCACAGTTAAGTGATTGTAGTATATAGGGTATCGAATCCACAGAGACTCTGGTCTCGATAGATAAAGAACCGTAGGAATTTAAACTAAGAAGAAAGCAATTTGTATTAAACTAAATAGCAAAGCAAGAAAGTAAACAAGTGGCAGATTGTTGGTGGTGAAAGCAGTTAATTAAAGGCGCTAAGTCTAGGGCGTTCTCAGGAAATCAGACAAGCAGACAAATCAATCAGTCAGGATCTAATTAAGCACAGTTCTAGAACTCAAATCACGGATATAGAATTAACCAAATCTCTTTGCGAGAATTCTCTAAGTCTAAGTGCAGTAATCCAAATCTCTTTGCAATTACTAACAGATTAAACCAGCATTAATTTCAAGTTCGATATGTTCACAATTAAACTAAACCAAATCTCTTTGCGAGAAGTTTAATTTCTCAACCTAAATAGTTCAGATTCTAAATCACACTCTCGTGTCGTATTTAGCAACCTAAGATCTAGATTCTAATTGATCAGGTTAGAACTAGCATTAAACTCAATTTAGATCGAAGAACATTCTATTCATGTGAATCCTTAACTGAATTAAACAAGTCTAACAAGTCATGAAATCCTTAATGAGAAACCCTAAACCTAAATATGAATCTACTCAGACATAGAATATAAAAGCATAATCAAAGAATTAATAGAAATCATAAAAGAGATAAAATAAATAAAGGGGTTCGAAATCTTCTCCAAAATAAAGTGAAGTACAGGATCAAATCAGCCCCAATAGCTCTAAAAACTCTCTGCTCTTAATTATTAAAGCGTATCTAAAATAAACACCAAAATCCTAATTATATAGGCATAATCTCGGCTGGGGCTTCTTTGTAAATACTGGAGACTTCTGGGCCAAAGTGCAAAATCTTGAATCTACATTAAACCGCCGTATTCGGCCCATCTCGCTAGTGTGTCGATCGACACCAAAGGTGTGTCGTTCGATGCATGATCTCAAAATCGGACAGTGAGCTCAATCTCTCGGCCAAGCACTCCAAAAATCCCCAAAATGCTCCAATATCTCCAATTCTGCTCCAAACCTGATTATATCTGTAATAGACTCTAAAAGAACACAAAAGAACACTAAAACACAATTATATCATGGCATAAAACCGGTAAAAACCATGATATATCAACTCCCCCACACTTAGCCTTTGCTTGTCCTCAAGCAAAACAGAGAACTAAAATGTAGTGAAGAGGTTTGAAAACTCTTCAAAAACTCTTTTCATCTTAAAAGCAGCAACACTCAGATTCCCCTTAGTAAACCACATGAAAGAATCAACCTGCAGACATCAAGACCAACATATACTTCCCCCACACTTAGCAACTGTCCTAAGTAAACTCCACAATCACATTCACGCATTCAAATCCACCCTACTGACTTCTGCAAGTATTTAAGTGCGGTCTCACCTAAGGAGTATCGATCAGAGGCACATGGACTCTTACCTTATCATCTCTAGACCACCATACTATCTTTCTCTAGTCCCTTTCTTCTCTTTTCCCTTCCTTAGCATTCTGATTTTTCCCCATTGGGTATCATTTTGTTTTTTTTATCAGTGCTCTTCCCGTTAAGGGGTGTACCTTGGACACATTCCATGGATGCACATGATATGAAAGTTGTAGCTACCATTCCCATGACCACGTCGGAGTTACTAACTCATCCTTAGTTTATTATTATTTTTTTTTTTATGGAAGGGGAGAAGGGAATTAAATAGGACAGGTTTACAGGCTGTGTCAGAACTAACAAGGGAATCCGACACAAAGTATACCAAGCCCTTAGGTGAGAAATCTAAGTCAGTATTAAGGTGAAGTCAGTAAAAGGATCCTCTGATACCTGAAGCGATGTGGGTGTCCTTAGTAGGTTGATCCATGTCTGGGTTTTCTAATAGTCAGAGATAATCTGCAGTTTCATCCCAATGATTACTTAAGTTCCTGCAAGTGCTGCTAATCCTCTCAAAAAGTCATTGTTTCATACTTAAAAGTTTTGACTCAATAAAAGAAATTTTGAAAAATTTAACTGACTCTAAGAAAACAAAAGAAAGAAGTTAGTAGAACCTCCCCCACACTTAAGACGCACTGTCCCCAGTAGTGTCAAGCGAAGGATTGGGAAAAAGAAAAGAAAAATTTGTTTAAGGAATGGTTATGTTCTGTCGGGTTTTACCTATGTCGCTCAGGCATCGATCGTTGCACTAGGTGCATCGACCGTTGCTAGGATATTTTTCGTGTATGATCGATCGTTTCTCAGGACCGCAACAATCGCTGCAGTTCGATTTCGATCGTGTTGTGACGATCGACACAATAGTGTGTCGATCGACGCACTGCGATTCGTCTGAGACCTGCAAACAAAAACTCACCAAAACCAGAAACAAAACGTAAAATCCTACAAAAACACTAAAATTAAAATGCAAAAAACGAAAACAGTGGGTTGCCTCCCACTCAGCGCTTGTTTAACGTCAATAGCTTGACGGGACGAACAAGATCAGTTTGCTGGAGATCCTGACAGAGACTTTGATTGCCTCTGTGCAAGCCTCCTCATCCATGGTGGAGAATAAGCTGTATCAGAATGATCCTGTCCAAGAAAAGAAGGAGTAAACTGCTCTCCAGGATCCAAAACCGTAGTGTGACTTGACTGCTCATCATCTCCATCCATAATGGTGAAGGTCTGCCCATCTATCAGTGGTTTGCGCAGCTTGTCCATCTCAAAATGCAGCGGCTAATCTCCCAGGTGGAGGTCTATCAGACTGTGTCTGACATCTATCATTGCTCCCGCTGTAGCCAAGAACGGTCTCCCAAGTATCAACGCATCATCAGGATCACTGTCATACTTCAGCACTAGGAAGTCTGTTGGAACTAAATAGTTTCCAACTCTCACCGGGATGTCCTCAAGGAGTCCTTCCGGAACTCGTATAGACTGATCAGCTAGGACAAGAGAGGTCCTAGTAGGAGAAAAATCCAGCATACCCAGCTTCTCTGCCACAGAATATGGCATGAGACTTCCAGCAGCTCCCAGGTCACAAAGAGAGCGCCTAAAACTGTCCTCGAAGATAGAACAACTTAGCACAAAAATCCCAGGATCAGGCAGCTTCTTGGGAACCTTGGTTAACAGCACATCACTTATCTGTTGAGGGACTACAATCACCCAATCTTTCAGCTCTTCATCTAAAGGAAACATCTTGTTCAAATAACTCTGTACACATGGGTGATAAGATGGATCATCAGATGATGAAATTTCTTCCAACTCTTCACCAATCTCCTCTAGCTTCTTAAGCTCTTCAATCTCCTGCTTAATCACTTCAGATACTGAGGGATATAGTCTAGTGAATTGTGCATAAATCTCTTCCTGAGTAATCTCAGACACTCCAGGGAACAAGCGATCAAGCTCCAAATCTGCATCAATGCTATCAACATCCGGCGAGTCTGTCTGTTCACGACCTGCGTCGACCGACACTAGGTCTGTGTCGATCGATGCAACACTGTTTTCACAGTTTTCACCCCTAGTGTCGGTGTGTGTCGATCGATGCAACACTGTTTTCACAGTTTTCACCCGAGAGATTTTCTCCAAAATCCGAAAATTCAACCTCTACTACCAACTCAGTTGTGCTTAACTCAAATCCTTCACCTAGGTGAGATCCATCATCAATGTACACAGACCAGGCCTTAATATGGGTGTCTGCTACTCCTTTTCCCTTCATAGAACTGAAAATCTAATTCACCTGAGTATCCAACTGCTTCATATGAGTGTTCAGAGACTCAAACTTTCCATTGAGATCCTCATAGACAGCATCCAACTTCTTGTTGTAGTCCACATAAATCTTGGTCTGACTCTCCAGCAGTTGTTCCATCATTGTCTCCATCTTACTCTCATGAGCAGTGGCTGCAGGAGGAGTCTGATAAGACGAAGATCCATAGGTTCTCTGAGTACCTTGTCCAAAAGGTTTCTGAAAACCACTTGTCTGTCCAAAACCAGCTGAGTTCTGATTGCCTGTGAAGGCACTCTTCTGTCCTCCATTGAAGAATCTGTTTCCCTGCTGATTACCAAATCTGTTACCTTGGAAACCAGACCCTCCAATGTAATTCACATCTTCTTCCTGAGTGTCCTCCTCAGTCTGAATTACCTCTACATCTTGGGCAAAGTGGACAGCCTTCTTACCAGCCAGGAGATTGCAAATTGTGTCCAGCTTATATCTAAATTCAGTCATCTCTGAATTCTCTACACTTTCACCAGATTTCTTCCTCCTCTCATCCATAGTCTTGCAACTGTTGCTGCTCACTAAGTTCTCAATCAACTGCTTAGCTTGTGCAGGAGTCCTGGTGTTGAAGTTTGCATTACTGGAGTTATCCAGCGCATACTGATATGGCAGATCTATGCCTCTGAAGAAGATACCTAGAAATGTGACCTCAGTGAATCCATGGTGTGGGCAGTCACGCTGGTACTTCCTGAATCTCATCCAAGCAGTCTTAAGAGGCTCAGTAGGACCTTGGGTAAATGTCAGAATGTCCTGTCTGGACTGATCGGAACGCGCATCATCATAGAAGTGAAGCAGAAACTCACTCTTCAGGGCTGCCCAAGTATCAAACTGCCCAGGTGGCAGTTGCTTCAGCCATGCAACAGCGTCTCCAGCGAGACTGTATGGAAAGAGCTTAAGGAACAGATAATCCTGGCAGACTCCATCATACTTCATGCCATTGATTAGGTCCTCAAACTGATCAATGTGATCCATAGGCTGCTCCGTGGGATGACCATGGAAGGCATTCTGTCTCATCAGCGAGTAGTACATGGTTTTGATCTCAAAATCATTCCTCTCAAAACCAGGCATCACAAGAGCTGACCGGTTTGCATGAAACTCATCCGGTCTGTTGTAGTCAGCTAAAGTCCTCTCATGGACAACCATCTGTCTGTTTTGGGCCGGTATTTGACCTTGGTTCTGCTCCTGTTGCGGTTGCTCAGGAGGATCAGGGATTACATTTCCTTCAGCATCAATCCGTTGCCCAGCAGCATTGTACGGATTGTTATCTCGGTCCCTCAGGGTACCTTGAGCATCATGCATAATGATTAGCTTCTGTACCACCATCTTTGCTCTTCTTTCTCTTCTGTTAGTCCTCTCTAGACGTCCAAGTTCTTCAAGTCCGAGATTAACGAGGTTCAGGTTCTGATTACTTCGAGTTTCACGCGTCTGCATAAACTGTCTGTAATCGTCAAGCAACGATCGATGCTATCAGTGCAACGATCGATACAATCTCAGAATCGCCTAGTGACGATCGACACAAAGATGCAACGATCGACGCAAAGCGAAATCGGTACCTGCGACAGAGAGAAAACAGAGAGAAATTAGTAACTTAGAATAAAAACAAAACAAAACGAAACAAAAATAAAAAATCTTAGTAAAAACCCTAAGTTCGATCCTATCGAAGACTCTAAGAGTCCCCGGCAACGGCGCCAAAAACTTGATAGGGTCAGGTTTTAATCATATTCTACTGCAAGTGCACAGTTAAGTGATTGTAGTATATAGGGTATCGAATCCACAGAGACTCTGGTCTCGATAGATAAAGAACCGTAGGAATTTAAACTAAGAAGAAAGCAATTTGTATTAAACTAAATAGCAAAGCAAGAAAGTAAACAAGTGGCAGATTGTTGGTGGTGAAAGCAGTTAATTAAAGGCGCTAAGTCTAGGGCGTTCTCAGGAAATCAGACAAGCAGACAAATCAATCAGTCAGGATCTAATTAAGCACAGTTCTAGAACTCAAATCACGGATATAGAATTAACCAAATCTCTTTGCGAGAATTCTCTAAGTCTAAGTGCAGTAATCCAAATCTCTTTGCAATTACTAACAGATTAAACCAGCATTAATTTCAAGTTCGATATGTTCACAATTAAACTAAACCAAATCTCTTTGCGAGAAGTTTAATTGCTCAACCTAAATAGTTCAGATTCTAAACCACACTCTCGTGTCGTATTTAGCAACCTAAGATCTAGATTCTAATTGATCAGGTTAGAACTAGCATTAAACTCAATTTAGATCGAAGAACATTCTATTCATGTGAATCCTTAACTGAATTAAACAAGTCTAGCAAGTCATGAAATCCTTAATGAGAAACCCTAAACCTAACTATGAATCTACTCAGACATAGAATATGAAAGCATAATCAATGAATTAATAGAAATCATAAAAGAGATTAAATAAATAAAGGGGTTCGAAATCTTCTCCAAAATAAAGTGAAGTACAGGATCAGATCAGCCCCAATAGCTCTAAAAACTCTCTGCTCTTAATTATTAAAGCGTATCTAAAATAAACACCAAAATCCTAATTATATAGGCATAATCTCGGCTGGGGCTTCTTTGTAAATACTGGAGACTTCTGGGCCAAAGTGCAAAATCTTGAATCTTCATTAAACCGCCGTATTCGGCTCATCTCGCTAGTGTGTCGATCGACACCAAAGGTGTGTCGATCGATGCATGATCTCAAAATCGGACAGTGAGCTCAATCTCTCGGCCAAGCACTCCAAAAATCCCCAAAATGCTCCAATATCTCCAATTCTGCTCCAAACCTGATTATACCTGTAATAGACTCTAAAAGAACACAAAAGAACACTAAACACACAATTATATCATGGCATAAAACCGGTAAAAACCATGATATATCAATACTCCCGGGCAACAACGGTGGTAATGATGGAATAACATCCGGTGGTGGTGGCTGCTGCTAAGTGACCCCGAACTCTTGAATCTCCTATAACTTGATCAAATAGTTAACCATCATGTCTGCTCTCTGCTGCTCAGAGATAGGCTGCGAATACGTTAACACTCCGCATGCTAGTAATATAGGCTTCGACTAACTGGGGTAGAACCAACAAACTCACAGTCGTCCATACTGATGTCGCTCATACTGAAGTCGCGACCACACACACACACCAATCCTCCTAGGACAACTCTGCTGTAAGACTGCACCAAACACAGAACTGTTAGTACACTCCTACAAAATCTCTAACTTACCCAATCCCTCGGTTTGACGGACGCGACTCAGATTCCTAATGCTTGCATTGGCGACAAATTTCGACTCGATAAAACATTGAAAACGTTAAAAAATCGGAATTTTCGAATCCATGACGAACCATGCTCTGATACCACCTTTTGTAACGCCCCTTCCCGTTTTCCGCTGACAGACGAGCTGACCGGCCAACAATCAAACAAGAACATGACAGATCGAACCCGAGCAGCCATACGAGAAGAGTTTGTCACAATACGAAGCCAGAGACGGTCCAGTTCTAGTCAATGGCTCTAATTAAACCGTCCTTGACTCTATTTACCTCGTTTCCACGATACAAAGCTTTTCAACCTGTACCGCCTCCACGAGTTGTGTTCGGTTCGGACTAAACCGTATATCAGGGAATTATTCTGTTTTTTTTACTTTAAAAATTATAAACAATATACAGTCTAATACAAATATTTTAGCGGGATATCCTAACAAAATCTGAAACCGAAAATAAAGTAAAAATGCGAAAACAGACCAATGCCAAATGCCAACCCGAGACTACTCCGAGTATCCTACGCGTCCGCCGAACCACGCCAAACCTGAAAAATACAAAAAATTCTAATGAGTAATCTAAGATTCCAACACTGCGGCACATGCCCTGGATTAGACTCGATCTACACTAAACGCATCTCTAACGCAATCTCCACACCATGGGCCCCAAACGCAAACTCGTAACTTTCACTGGAACACTTAGCTACCCCACGGTAACTAAAACCTCCCAAGACTCCTAGACGAAAACACGAAGTCCTACGACTAGGAAACCGTTCTCTGTCCATCGATATGCGGTGACTCGGGTTACCCCTAGATAACCAAAGCTTCCATGAAGTCAAGCAATAGGACGCGACCCCGTATTCTCCGGACCACACACCTACCGGCGTCACTCAGTAGGTTAACACCATAACCAGAATCACCACCCGAAGGCACGTGAACCGATCAGGTAACTACCAGAGGATCCAATCGGGTTGGAAGTACCGGAACACCATCTCTAGACTTGCAGGATCTAACACACCCTATAGAGTCCTAATAACAGCAATGTAAACAAGCAGACTCACCGGGACTCTATCGCAAGACCGACAAGGTCAACATAAATAAATCCAATCACAACTCACAATCTATCCCGCAAGTCCTATCACCAACTTCCACGTCACCCGACCTTATCCGGTTTAATACTGGATTAGGCATCTATCCAAACTTACCCGGTCCTGCACCAGAGTAAGTATCTACCAGTTCAGTCTACTCGGCCCAACACCGAAGTAGATAAACAATCAAGCAATCAACAGTCTACTCGGCCCAACACAGAAGTATATACACAATCACACAAACAATCATCACAACACCACACAACTAATTATTTAGATTTATTAGTCTTTTAATCTTTTCTTAACCTTACTCATTCAATCCGCTACCTTGGAATTAGTGGATTACTAATCCCGCAGACGGCTTAATCCAATTCAAATATTAATTCTTTTCCCTTAAATTCTTATCTTTAATCTCTTCGATCCGTCAGCTTGAGATTAGTAAACTTACTAATCTCCTGACTTCACATTATTATTTAATTAATTCATTTAACCCAATAACCCCGACTATTGGCTAATTAACCCACTATGTTATTATACTCTAAGTGTGTTATATGTTTTAACCGTATTTTAATCAATTCATATTTCCTCATATATAGATTCATTTAGAAACGTTCTTAAATACTTACATATGCATATACGTCCTAGAATGTCGTTCTATATGTATGCAACACCCAATCAAGCAATCAACGAATTATCAATCAATTACCGATATAAGCTAACTAGCATGCATCTCTTTAACCTAACCATTTAATTAGTTAACCGAGTTATTAATCAACCTAGCCGTTCTAACCAATTCAATCAATCGGAATGTAACCTAAACTACGGTTTATCAATTCCAGATCTATATGATTCTAAATGCAACACACAATTTAGCCGACTCACAGTGATATTGTGACCACGGATGGATGTATTGACGGAACCCACGAGACCCGAGATGAACCTGATGCTAACCCGAACCTTCCCCAAACCGTTGACTAGCTGTGATCCGACCTTGACCCGAGCGTTGACCTTAGTGATCCGACCTTGACCCGAGCGTTGACCTTAGTGATCCGATCGTACCTTCACCCGAGCCTCCGGAACAATCTCATTTTCTCTCTCCTCTTTCTCTCATTTTCTCTCTTCCGGTCTTCCTCCTTCTCTCTTTCTCTTCTCCTCCGGTTCTCCTCTTCTCTCTCTCTCCTTTGGTTCTCCTCTTCTCCGGTCCTCTTCCTTCTCTCCTCCGGTTCTCTTCCGGTTCTCTTCCTTCTCTCTCTCTCCTTCTTCTTCTCGCGCTTCTTCCTTCTCTCTCTATCCTTCCTCTTCTCCACGTTTCTTCTTCTCTCTCTTCTTTTTCTTCTCTTGCTTCTTCTTCTCTTGCTTCTTCTTCTCTCTCTTCTTCTTCTTCATGCGTCTTCTTCACGCTTCTTTTTCTCTTTCTTCATCTTCTTCTTCTTCTCATGCTTCTTCTTCTTCTTCTCATGCTTCTTCCTCTTCTTCCTCCTCCGGTCTTCTTCTTCTTCCTCCCCCAGTCTTCTTCTTCTTCTTCTTCTTCTTCTTCTTCTTCTTCTCCCTCACGCTCTTCTCTTCCTCCTCTCCCTCTTTCTCTTTTTTTTTTCTTTCTTTCTTGTTTTGGTGTGAGTAAAATGAGAAGCATTGGGCTCCCTTTTATAGCTGAAGCCCTTTGCTTGATTGAAGACACCTGTCCTCCCCTCCATCAGAATCAGCCACGCCACCCCATTAAAACTCAGCCAAGTTCCATGCACTCTTCTCCTCATGACACCTTGCTCATTCCAAATTCAATGAATCCAACTCATCCTTTGAACCCAATAAGAAGAGGTGGCGCCTAGGATCAGCAGACACTTGTAATTTCAGTGTTGATTATGACCAAAACCAGTGAACCAATCCACTCAAATAATCCCGTAACTCCATTCCGTTCCGAAACTTCGGTTTAGCCAGTTTTGCGTTTAATATTTTAAAAACTCTTTAGCTGCTTATATAAATCCACCAAGCCTCATTTTAAGATTCTAGATGTTCTTAGATGAATTTATCAATTTGAATCACTCCAATTGGACACCCGTAGCTCCCGATATGAATTTTACAAGTTTTCTCGGTTTTGTCGGTTTCTATTTCCGACAGACCGTTAAAATATTTAAAACTCCATAGCCTCCGAAATAAATCTTCCAAGCTTCTTTTTTTAAAAAATACTAGACTCTTTTAGAAGCATTTATAAATTCGTTTCACCTCAATCGGACACCCGTAGCTCCCGTTATGAATTTTACGAGTTTTGTCGGTTCTATCGGTTTCCTTTTCCGATAGTCCGAAAAACTCATCTATGGTCCGTTTCCACCATTCTTTGTCTTCTAAATGTTTTATTTTTTTTTAAAAAAGAATAAAACTTTGCCCGTCTCAGCTTCCGGCTAGCATTTTAGTAAAATTACCAAAATGCCCCTCAAGTCTTGAAAATTACAAAATTCCCCTTTTGACTTTCTGATTGTCTGTTGACCAATTTTGTGAGACAGGATATTATACGCTCGGACCATGAAGAAAGGCCAGACAATTGAAATAGGCTCGTGAAAATATGCAGAGCCCATTTAAACCAAAGACACTCTCTCACGTAAGCCAGGGACGATACGACACGTGTGCACCGTCCATTGTACAAATCACAAGATATTATTATGATTACCTACAAACCAAACTACTAATTCAACATTTAATGCCGCCGGACAACAATACCCACTGTAAGCTAAAGGGTTAAGTAAACTAGCGGACACCCCCAACCGAGCTACGAATCCGAGAATTAAGGGAGGCAAACACTATAAATACAAGACCCCCAACATTAATGAAAGGCATTGAATTATAGATAGAGAGGAGGAAATTTTAGAGAGAGATATCCACATCATAGGCTCCGAGCTACGCTCCTTTGTTCTTCAGACCTCTGTTAACATCCCTTTTCATCTCTTTTTTTCTTGAGTTCATCATATTCGTAACCCCTTTTTACTAAGATTAATATACATAAGTTCTTCCGAACTACCATTTATGAACTACTGCTTTATCAGATAAAGGATCTACGGATACCACGTCACCACTAAAAAGTCACATCACTCTACCACTCTACCACTTTTCCATCCTATCACTAAATACACTTACCAAAATACCTTATGTGAAGTTCCCCTTCAACAGATAATGTCAAAGCAACTCATATTAGAACAAACTATAAATTATCAAATTTTGGAGAGTAGGAGATTCAAGTGGCCACCTGAATTGACTTGTGGGCATCTACATATATGCTACCTTGTTTTTTATTTCAGAAAAGATTCAATGGTTGTGAAGTTATAATCAATATATTCTCATCAAGATGATCAATTGGTTATAACTTACGGAATATTATATACAATTTAAATATTATTGAATGTAAATGATGACGAAATTACATTTTATGTTTGAAAGTCTTATTTTAACTTATTTTTGTCTTTAATCTATTGTGATTTTTTATAATTTATTGGTGATTTAAAAATGCACAATATGTATAATATATATATATATATATATATATATATATAACAATACAACTTGTGTTTACTTTGATAATTTTGGTTTTTAATCATTCTCAAAAAAAAATTAAAATGTATTACCGCTCAAATATGTAAGGTAATCCCATTACAGCTGCATTACATTAGAGCACAAACAGCCGTGTTACTCTGCAGAGTTCCTTAAAAAAAATTTAATATTATTATTTTTTTTTAGCAGGCGAAAAAAAAAATTAAAAAAAAATGGACCAATCCTGTAGCGCTACGTCGGCGCTACAGGGAAGAGACATTTTCTTAAATAAGAACTTTTAGGAACGCATGTTAACTATTGATGTGGGCCCCTCAAATATTTTTTTTTTTTTAAGAATCCGTGCTAAGGAACATCAATGTTCCTGGTCTTATCATTCATAATTCTAGTAACTCGCATCGCTTTGGAGTTACACTGTTTGTACATTCGAATCACAAATCGCACCTAAAACAAACTGCCATTCAGAACCTTAGACATGTCATTCGTCAAAGGAGCCTATCGAGTTCCGGGTGGAACGCTGAGAGGCTTCTGTTGCACTTTTTCAACCAAAAAAATATTTTCCCATGTGAAGTTAACTATAATACTGCGGATAGAAATGTATGATGTGGAAGGTATGACACACATTTATATATGGGAGAAATCTGGAAGACAGTTAGTCGCAAGAGTCAAACAAATGTCTAGAGAGGTCAAAGCAAAAATGGTAACGGAAATTAACTAACACCTACTTATTCCTTTTAATTAATTAAAGTTTATCTCCTCGCGAAAATCCCATTTTGAACAAATGCCGACAGAATTTGCGCCAAAAAGAATCATCCTCGCACATGCGACAAGCCAAGTACATTTACAGAATGATGGTTAAGAGGCTAGTGATTCTGCAATATCTAGAAAAACTATAATATTTAATATTAAATCTTGTGATTATGGTCCTGTTCGACCAGTAAAGTCGGTCCAACTTCTGAAAACCTAAACTGTAACATCTCAAATTCGGTCCGTTTAAAATTTTGGTTAAAAAGGAAATCAAAAGCCTAAAGCCCTTGTTTTTATATTTAAATTAAAGTTTCTCCTTTCTCTTTTCCCTATAAAAACTAAAGCCACTTTTCAGAAAAAACATTCTAAACTTTTTTAGTAAAGCTCTATAGAATTTTTGAGCCGTTCGAGTCAATAATAGGACCATTCCTCTGTTTCTCTCTCTTTCCTTCATCAGGTAACTCTCGAAACCCTAGATCTAGCCTCGTTTTTAAAAACCCGTGTTGTTTTTGTTATAACCTAAAAACTATCCCGAATCCCAAAAATTCAAAGCCACCACTATGATCAACTCGACGAGACGAAGCCGGAAGAATCGACCGCTCGCCAACGCACCGCCGCACGCGCACTCACGCGCCGGAGGAGTGCCGCGCTCGTGAGATCCACACGCCGCCGGAGATTCACGCGCCACCGTCATGCGCCGGAGCCGCCGTCACACACCACCGTCCGCCGCCGACCATCGCCGAAGAGTTGCCGGAGCGCCGCCACCGTCCGCCGCTGGAGCCGCAGTCGCGGAACCACCACCTCCGTCGCTGAGTCAACTCGCCGGCAAACTGAGTTGACTCGGTCGGTTGGGTCAACCGGGTGGACCGGTTCAATCGGGCCCGGTCCGGTTTACCCCCATTTGATCCAATTCAATTTCAATTTCTGGTTTTCAGTTTCAATTCCTAGTTCAGTTCGGTTTTCAATTTTGATTTCTAGTTTAACCGGTTTTCAATTTCAATTTCTGGTTCAATTCGGTTCTCAATCCAATTTCCTGGTTTAGCTGGTTTAGGATCAGTTTAGGGACAATTGGGCTGGTTATGAATTGGGTCTGATTCAGTCTGGGTTGGGTCTGTGTCTGGGTTGACCGGTTGACTTTGATCTGACCGTAGACTTTTAGTCAACCAAATTCAAGTAGCCATAACTCGCTCGTCCTTAGTCCGATTCGAACGAAACGAAAGTCTAACCCACTTTTTTCTGTGCTCTTTCAAGTATGAAGTCCATTTGGGCGTCGGGAACTTAAAAACTACGCTTTTGCCCTTCTTTGGCCAAGGTGAGGATCGGTCTTGACCCTTGCTTATCTCATTCAATTCCGGACACGAGTCCTTCGTTAATATCGTCTTTCCTAGGTAGATTAGGGTAGTAAAATGCATGATGTGATTGATTGCGGAACATAGAACTGCTAGGTTATCGCTTAAACCGAAAACGTTGGTTGTGCGATATGGATATGGGTGGAATAGTGGTGTGGTAAAGCCCCCAAAAGGGTATTGTGTGCAGGGCGTGTAGGCCGGTAAAGGTAACGCGTCCTTTGTATCGTCGGAAGAGGGTTTTGGCGAGCCCCCCATGTTTGGCTTCAAGCCGGTTGTGTGAGCTTCGGGCTGTAGGGTCCATGAGTGTGAGAGATTTGGGGCTTGGTAAGCACGAATGGACATTAGAATTGTGTGGTGAAGCCTTCGGGCGTTGATCGCAAGGTGATATTAGCCTAGGACTTATAGCTCGTAGTTGTGTGGCGTAAGCCGGGATCGCGGGTTCCTAGAAATCTGCCCTCGCTGGGTAATTGTGTTTGAAACAATTACTCAGTCCTCTTTTCCTTTCTCGTTCCCTTTTTCTTGCAGCTCTGGACGCGGGATTGATCGATCGATGATGTTCTTGGTGGATTTGAAATTGAAGGATGCGCATGGGTTCCTAGGACCAATTGAGGAGGTGGCCCGGTCGGACCGTTTTTCGATTCGACGGGTGCCCTAACGCCGCATTTCCGGTTCGCCGGGAAATGGGTATTACAGTTTGGTATCAGATCTTGGGTTAAGGTCCCCCAGTTCCGTCCTGAGGGATCAACTTTCGTTTTTTTTCAAAAATTGTGATTTCAGATTTTTTTCAAAAGTGTTTGCGAAAGTTTATAAAAATGGTTACTTTGCGAAATGCTTTTTTAAGCACCAAATATATCACTGATTATCTCATGTTGTGACCTCACCCACTTTTGTCTTATGCAGGATGTCTTCTGACTCTAGTTCCGATTCTGGGTCCGAGTATGCTCCCAGTCTCGTCAGTGTGTTCCGTACCCGTGCTACCGCAGGGATGAGAGTTCCGCCACGCATCATCCAGAGGAGGCGTTTTGCAACAAGAGCTTCAGTCGTAACCCCGCCACAAGCCCTGGTTTTTGAGGGTAGACCCATGCTTCTGTCGATGTCAGCTGCGACCGTTTTGCGACCACCAGGGAAGAGGGGACGATCTCGGAAGATGCTTATGGATATCCCGTCCACATCTGCAAACCCGGTATACGCACCGAGTGTTAGGAGGCCATGGAAGGAGCCAACTGTGGAGGAGGACTACCCCGAGCCGACAGCTCGCGTCTGCTATAAGACCATGTGAACCCCAACTCCATATTACCTGCCTTATCCAGAGATCGGGCCGGAATCGATTCCGCAGGAAAATGACACCCCATGAGCTGAGCCAGCACCACGGGCGCGAGCACCCCTGCCAGACATACCCCGGCCGTTCCAGGTGGTCGGAATGAGTGTCGATGTGTACACACAACAATTCCTCTGGGCCACAGCTCGCATTCACTCTCGATCATCGACGCATTGGCTGTCCTTGGTCATGGATGTACTCTTACCCGAGATCCGGCGAAGGATGACGGAAGGTAGCGTGTATTGGAATTACAACCTAGTGGTTATGGCAGCACGCTACGCTGATGATGGCAGAGCAGCATGCTGCATGGGACCGCGAGCAGAGACTGAGGCAGCAGCAGGATGCCTTAGATCAGGAGTGGTTGAGGGAGCAGCAGACTGCACGGGAAGATAAACAGGAGCGGGCACGCCAGCAGAGGGCCGCATGGGATCATGTGCAGGAGCAGTTGCGGCATCAGAAGGAGGCAGTTGTGCCACCGGTCAACACCATTTCCAGTTCGGGTACGGAGCCGGATTCTGATCCAAAGGAGTACCAAAGCGGTGCAGACCTCGAGTACCGGGCCCCAGGATCATAGAGTGGCTAGAGTCAGAGGATCGGGTCTTTTGGGGAGTAGGTCATAGTTATTCTTTTATTGTTTGGGTTTTCGTTATGAGTTTCTTCCACGAATTTTACGTAGCTGGTTTTTTACTATTCTATTCATCAAACTATGCAGCCATACACCCTTATATTATATACTTATTTCTTTCACTATCTCGTGTTTCCCCCGTTCGGATTCCCCCAGTACAAGTCTTCGCGCCCAGAGCAGAATGGAACCCTTGAATTCTGGAATGATCGGGAAACCACTCACCCCAGAATTCAGAACGAATTCTTTTCAGGGGGAGGGGGGAGAATTGTAACATCCCAAACCCGGCCCTTTTAAATTTTTTGTTAAAAAGGAAAATAAAAGCCCAAAGGCCCTGTTTCCATATTTAAATTAGGGTTTCCCCCTTCTTTTTTCCCTATAAAACCTAGAGCCATCCTTTAGGAAAATCATTCTAAACTCTTTCCAGCGAAGCCCTGTCGAATTCCCGAGCCATTCGAGTCACTAGTAGGACCATTCTGCCATTTCTCTTTCTTCCCTTCACCAGGTAATTCCCGGAACCCTAGATCTAGCCTCGTTTTCTAAAACCTGAGTTATTTTTGCTATAACTTAAAAACTACCCCGAATCCCAAAAATCTGAAGCCACCACCGTGATCAGCTCGACGAGACGATGCCGGAGGAGTCGACTGCTCGCTAACGCGCTGCCGCACGTGCCGCCGGAGGGTCACGCGCCGGGAGCCATGCACCGCCGTCACGCGCCAGAGCCGCTGTCGTCGGATCCACCGCTGGAGCCTCCGCCTCCGCCGCTGATTCAACTCGCCGGCAAACTGAGTTGACTTGGTCGGCTGGGTCAACCGGGTTGACCGGTTCGATCCAGTTCAATTGGGTCCGGTCCAGTTTACCCTAGTTTGATCCAATTCGATTTTAATTTCTGGTTTTCAGTTTCAATTCCTTGTTCGGTTCGGTTTTCAATTTTGATTTGTGGTTTATCCGGTTTCCAATTTCAATTTTTGGTTCAATTCGGTTCTCAATCCAATTTCCTAGTTTAGTTGGTTTAGGATCGGTTTAGGGGCAATTCGGCTGGTTATGAATTGAGCCTGATTCAGTCTGGGTTGGGTCTGGGTTGACCGGGTTGACCGGTTGACTTTGACCTAAACGTTGACTTTTAGGCAACCAAATTCAAGTAGCCATAACTCGCTCGTCCTTAGTACGATTCGAACGAAACGAATGCCTAACCCACTTTTTCCGTCCTCTTTCCAGTTATGAAGTCCGTTCGGGCGTCGGGAACTTCCAAATTAAGATTTTGCCCTTCTTTGGCTAAGGTGAGGATCTGTCTTGACCCTTGCTTATCTCATTCAACTTCGTTAATATCGTTTTTCCTAGGTATCTTAGGGTAGTAAAACGCTTGATGTGATTGATTTCGGAATATAGAACTGCTAGGTTATCGCTTAAACCGAAAACGTTGGTTGTGCGTGATGGATATGGGTGGAATAAGGGTGTGGTAGGGCCCCCGAAAGGGTGTTGTGTGCAGGGCACGTAGGCCGGCAAAGGTAACGCGTCCTTTGTATCGTCGGAAGGGGGTTTTGGCGAGCCCCTCATGTTTGGCTTCGGGCCGGAAGTTGGCTTCGGGCCGGTTGTGTGATCTTCGAGCTGTAGGGTCCAGGAGTGTGAGAGATTTGGGACTTCGTAAGCACGAATGGACATTAGAATTGTGTGGTGAAGCCTTCGGTCGTTGATTGCAAGGTGATAAGCCTAGGACTTGTAGCTCAAAGTTGTGTGGCGTAAGCCGGGATCGCGGATTCCTAGAAATCCGCCCTCGCTAGGTAATTGTGTTTGAAACGATTACTCAGTCCCCTTTTCATTTTTCGTCCCCTTTTTCTTGCAGGTCCAGACGCGGGATTGATTGATCGATGATATTCTTGATGGATTTGAAACCGAAGAAAGCACGCGGGTTCCTGGGACCAATTGGGGAGGCAGCCCGGTCGGACCATTTTCGGTTCGACGGATGCCTTAATGCCGCGTTTCTGGTTCGCCGGGAAACGGATGTTACATAAACGGTCGCATCCTTGGCCCACCGTATAGCCAGTTACAGTCCAGTCAACAATTCATGTTAAAAGCTGAAACTCGTACATCTTCCTAGTGTGTTGATTTGGGCTTCCGGCTTTGTCAGGTCGCCATTGCACTGCTGACCCTTCTCAAGTGGGACTCAAACTAGAAGGTTTTAGAACAACACAACCACTTTAATCGATCTTACAACTTCGTCACTAGACCAAAACCCACTGAGTAGGAATTCGTAATTTTTTATATGTAAGTTTTGAGTATTTATTGATATGAGCAACAAACGAAGATCAAACAATTGAAGAGTGGAGCCTTGAGCCGGACCACCTTTGTCTCCATTACCACAAATCAGAATCTCATGTCGCTTAGAACATGGAGCCAATTATTGCATCTATTGTCCTCCCTAATCTTATTTCTTTCAAATCATCATTTATTTAACACAAAACATTGGTCTCCTTGCAATAATTATTTACTTCCATGTGGACTAAAACACCTAAAACATACATGCCAATTGTCACAACGTACAAGCTCTCTGGTCCACCTTAGAAACACTGAAATCGAGGTATTATGTGGTTCTTTAATTTGAAAATGGATTTTTATAATTAACTATTGTATGTTTCAATTGTTAAGATAATGTAACTCCAAGGTGTGATAATGCATTTGGTCTAGTTCTCAACTTTTCTAGAATATAATATTAATGTTCCCAAGTCTAGAGCCAACATATAAACCCCACCATGCAAACATGTATATCATAATGTGTATATATACAATTAGCTAGGGTGTTGAATATTCACATATCCACAAAAGCATTCATTCCATCGTCAATCTATCCTCATACTAGAGAATCATATGTTCAAAAACAGCTAAACATTTTATCGTTCTTTCTTTTTCTTAATATAAGTTATATAGCAGTTTTAGAGGCACAGACTGGTCAATAATGGAGATCAAATCGGTGACGTGCGAGTGTTGCAGTTTAACGGAAGATTGTACACAAAACTACATTAGTAAGGTCAAAGCTAACTTCGCCGGAAAATGGCTTTGTGGGCTTTGTTCCGAGGCGGTGAGTGACGAATTCAGCCGTGATCGGAAGTTGACGACGGTGGAGGAAGCTGTTAACGCACACATGTCGTTTTGTGGTAAGTTTAGAGCCAACCCGGCAGAACTCGTTGCCGACGGCATGAGACAGATGCTACGTAGGAGGTCTGGTGACTTGTTGCCGGCGAAGTCCAAGAAGTTCGGAAGATCTAACACCACGTAGTTGTGTTATACATATTTTTCCTCTCAGTACTTTCTTGGCTTTTAGGGTTGGCTAATGTACAATATAAAAACCATCGCACTTAGCTTAAAAAATAAAAACATAGATATACGTATAACTCTTTAGGGTTGGCTAATTACGTTACTAACTAGGCCTGGGATATAAAACTGAACCGAAATTATCGAACCGAATTTTAATGAACCGAAACCGAACCGAACCGAAGAAAAAAACCGATTGGTAGTTTTTTTTAAATAGAAAAAACCAAAAAACCGAAAAACCGAACCGAAGAACCGAAGTCCCTAACCTATTATTCATTATTGTAGATTTGTAGTTGTCGATCGGTTTTGATTTTCATAAAAGTTTCAATCTTCCCATATATATATATATATACTTTTGTCAGTTTGTGTTTATGTATTTGATATATAAATATACATATAACATTGGAATATAAAATTGAACCGAAATTATCGAATCGAACCGAACTGAAGTTTTATGAACCGAAACCGAACCGAACCGAAGAAAAAAACCGATCGGTAGGTTTTTTAAAAACAAAAAAAAACCGAAAACCGAATAACCGAACCGTAACCGAACCGAAGAACCGAAGTCCCAGGCCTATTACTAACAAAACAAAAAAAAATCTATGTGACGGTGTTTTACATTTTAACTCTTTACATGAGTACAATTTGACAAGACCATAAAATATCTCTTTCATTGGTTTAAAACAAATAGTGACAGTTGACAAAAAACAAAAAACAAATAGTGACATGTGATAATTTTAAACCCGAATCTAGAAAGCGAACCGGAACATCTTCGGAGTCTTGGATCACTAGATCAACCCACTATGATCCAATCCGACCGTTGATTAATAGATTGATAAACTTAAATATTATTTGAATTTAAAAACAAAATCTTCATAGCTTTTAACACAATAACAGAGGAAGAGGGAAAATACAAGGAAAACAATGTATAATGACAAAATCGTAAGAGCATGTACATTGTGGGATATAAGCCCAAGTTTCTCACGGAATCCTATGCAATATGGTTTAAAAATAAATCAAATTGAGTAAATAACTTAAGAACCGATCCTAAAATAAGCAATTTAGTATCCCGTTTTTTAGCCACGTGTTTGGTATCTATTCGCTATTTTTTTTTTGGGGTTGAAACCCGCTAGTTCACACGGAAGCTTCTCAAACCTTTGTCATTCCTTCGATCATTTCCCGTTTCAGACAGATAGGAGTGGTTTTGTTCTTGAGAGGCGAGACGATTGCGAGGTGATTAGGGTTCTGCAATTCTAGGGTAACCGAGGTTAAGAAGTCGTGATTATCGACGTTTGAGGGTTCGATTTGTGTTTCTTGATAGATTTAGGAATCGATTAGGGTTATTTGTTAGGGTTTTGCGGGGTTCGATTTGGGGTTTTTTATTGAGAGATTAAGGAATCGATTTAGGGATTTTGTTAAGGATTATTGGGGTTTGATTTAGCTTTCTTGACCGTATTTAAACGGGGTTTTAAACGCGTAACAGTTTGTATCGGGAGGGTTTGTTATAAATTTTTGAATCGATTTAGGGTTTTCGTAATTACCTTGGATTGGGGTACGATTTGTGGTTTTAAACGTTCGAAGGCTTCGATTTATGTTTCCATATAGCTTTCGTTTATTTTCTTAAAGGATTTACATATTGTTGATTAAATGATGCTCTTACGTTCTTAACGTTTAAAGGATTTAGGTTCTGTCGTATGTACATGCTCTTATGTTCTTATTGTTTAAAGGATTTAGGTTCTCCTTGTCGGATGTACATGCTCTTGTGTTCTTAACGTTTAAAGGATTTGCTGATGTTCTTAATCTGTAAGGATTCTCATTGTCGGATGTACATGCTCTTGTAAGGTTTAGTGATTGTTCTTAACGGCTTATTGTGTGGTGGTTTAAATGTTTTATGTTCATAATGTTCTTAAGTTGTCTGTTTATAGGTTGTCTGTTTTTAGAGTTAATAGGATTCAGTTCAAAGTTTACATAGGATCGTATGTTCTCTGTGATGGTAGGTTCTTTGTTTTGAAAGAACAGAGTATTGGATGTTCTCTGTGATTCCTGGCATAGGATTGTAGGTTCACTGTTATTGTATGGTTTATTGAGAAATGTTGTACATAGGGTTCTCTGTTATTTCTGCCAAAGTAAATAATGAAATGAATGTTTGAACATCATATTCAGTTTACTTTTGATAGTACTGTGATTCGTGTGTTCTTAATAGGTTGGTGTCGGAAATCTATTGTTGTTTAAACATCCTAAACTTGATCTAATTCACACAGGTATAATGACTGACCCATACCAAGAGAGGAGAGACATGAAGAAGCTGAAGGAATACATCGATAGGAGGGGTTATGTAGCAGATGCCGAATATGAGATTCCCACAAAGTGTCCATGTGGTGGTGGTATTGTGCCCGAGGTAGCTGCACAAGAAGCTCAAGATAGCATGCCTGGGAAGCGTTACTTCACATGCAAAGTGTACAAGGTAATTTCAGTTTATGGCTTGTTCTTGGATGTTCATTTCAAATGTAATCATATGTTCAACTTTGTTTATTTTTTGTGCAGGATGATGGCTTGCATTCCGTCAACCCTGGGTTTGTGGTGTGGAGGAGGAGATTCGGAAGCTCACTAGAGAAATTGAGAACCTTAGGGTAAGTACATTTTTACCATTATATTGTAACTCAGATTTTTATAAAGGACTTACCGACTCTTCTCTAACTTTTCAGGAGGAGGTCTGGAAGCTCACCAGGAGGGTTACTGAGCTTGAGAAGCCCACTTAAGGTGCATTTTTAAAAATTTCTTGTCTATAACTTTTGATCTTTTAAAACTAAAAAGTAACATAACTTAGTTAAATACTATAACTAGAAAGATACAGTTTAAAAACTTAGTTAGGTACTATAACTAAAAAGATAAAGTTTCTTGTCTTAACTCTGGATGTTTAAAAACTAAAAAGAAAATACAGTTAGATACCATAACTTAAAGATACAGTTTAAAAACTTTAAGAGATGTTCACTTGTACCATATCATGACTTGATGGGTATTAAGTTGATGGGTTTAAAAACTTTAAGAAAATACAGTTAGATACCATATCACAATAATCCAACCCTTTTGACTTGATGGGTATTAAATTGAGGTTTAGTCTCATGAATTAGGATATGATGTGTGTTTAATGGCGTATTGGTTACGGGTTAGGTCGAATAGTAGTATAAAAAATTGAATGCAAGACACTCAATAAATATACATTGTTTGTCCTCAAACAATCTTAACCTTGACCCCTTACAAAAACCTAAATACGCTTCAAAAAATGGAATCTAGTTTCACATTTTCTTTAGATTCACCAGGTTTTGTTAACCTACTTGCTAGTCAGACAGTAGACCTAGATTCATCAGAACTCCCTAGGTTTAGCAGCCAATGTTCTGATGAAGCTAGTGTTAAGGAGAGGAGGAAATGGTCCCCTAAGGAGGATGTAATCCTCATTGGTGCTTGGCTGAATACCAGCAAGGACCCAATAGTTAGTAATGAGCAGAAGGCAGGTGCTTTCTGAAGGAGAATCCAAGAATATTACAACTCTAGCTCATTGCTTGTGGGGATGCAGCCTAGGGAGCTAGGCCAGTGAAAGCAAAGGTGGCAAAGGCTTAATGACCAGGTATGCAAGTTCGTAGGGTGCTACGATATGGCTTTGAAGGCTCAATCAAGCGGTCAAAATGACAATGACGTGATGAAAGGAGCCCTTGACCTCTTCTACAACGATTACCATAGTAAGTTCACCCTTGAGCATGCGTGGAGGGAGCTCAGGCATGATCAAAAATGGTGTTCCACGCTTCTGGGTAAAGATGGTGGAAAGGAGAAACGGAAGCACATTGTGGATGTTGATGGGGAAGATGAGGTTAGACCTCCTGGAGTTAAGGCTGCAAAAGCTGCTAAGCGGAAAAGGGGTGGAAAGGAAGAGGTCTTAGATAAGTTACAGAACATGTTGGTTCTGAAGGAGATGTTAAACAAGCAGCAGTTGCTACACCGTTTGCTAGCTAAGATAGAACCACTCTCTGAAATTGAAAACACTTTAAAAAACAAGCTAATTAGTGAAATGTTGGGAACTAACTAGGTATTTAGTATATGTTGTTATATGTTGCTGAGTTTCTGTTATTTTACTCTTTTATTCTTGTTTTCATGCTAAGTTTTTTATGTTCTTTTGTGTTTCAGGAAGAAGCCAATGACATGTGACCAAGATGGAGCAACCTGTTTTGTTTGTTTTTGTTGTGTTGTTCTGCTAAAATCTTAAGAGGTCACGGGTATAATGTTAAGAGGTCACGGGTATTATGTTATGTTGCATTATCGGCTTTATATGTCACGGGTATTGAACTTGGTTGTTCTTTTGTGAAACCATATTGTGTATTTAAACGATCTTCTGTTTGCAATGAAGTAAAACAAGTTCTAGTTCTTCTTATTGTTTTCTATAAAACTACCTTCTTCTTTAGCCTCAAAATATATCTACTTCCTCTTAAGTCTCTTCTTTTCTATAAAACTACCTTCTTCTTGACCCCCAAAACACAAAATCTTCATTTCTACTTTAAAACACTTACCAAAATGTCTTGGTCTTCTACAAATGACCTTGATAATCAGTTAAATGAAGTATTTAGAGAAACATTTGAACATCACTTCGAAGAAACGTTCGACCAAGTTATGGAAGGCCAAACAAAAAAACAGAAAAACGCGAGTTTATTGAAAGGAATCGAGAAGAGGGCCACAACAGATTGTGGAACGACTATTTTAGTGATGAACCTACATATCCGCATCGTATATTCAGACGCCGTTTCCGTATGAACAAATCATTGTTTACTAGGATTGTTGCTCGCGTCTCAAACGAGGTTCAATACTTTCAACAAAGAAGGGATGGAGGCGGTAGGCTCGGGCTATCCGGACTACAAAAGTGTACAGCAGCAATCCGTATCTTGGCTTATGGTTGTGCGGCTGACGGGTGTGACGAATATCTACGACTAGGTGCAACCACTGCGTTGTTGTGTTTGGATAAATTCACTGATGCAATAATAGAGTTGTTTGGACAAGAGTATCTAAGAAGGCCACACAAGATGATCTTCAACGACTTCTCGATATTGGAGAGATACGAGGGTTTCCTGGTATGATAGGAAGCATCGATTGTATGCATTGGGAGTGGAAAAATTGCCCGACCGCTTGGAAAGGACAGTATACGCGTGGTTCAGGAAAGCCAACAATTGTCTTAGAGGCTGTAGCATCACAAGACCTTTGGATATGGCACGCATTTTTGGACCTCCAGGTACTTTGAACGATATTAATGTTCTTGATCGGTCACCTGTTTTTGATTACATATTACAAGGTCGAACACCAAAAGTTGAATACATGGTCAACGGGAACAAGTATCATTTGGCGTACTACCTCACGGACGGAATTTATCCACAATGGGCTACCTTTATCCAATCTATAACCCTACCTCAAGGTCCTAAAGCTGAGTTATTTGCTGAACGTCAAGAATCTGTCCGAAAAGATGTCGAACGTGCTTTTGAAGTATTGCAAGCTCGGTTTGCAATTGTTAAGAATCCGACTATTATTTGGGATAAGGCAAAAATAGGAAAAATTATGAGAACATGTATCATACTACACAATATAATAGTAGAAGACGAACGAGATGGATACACTCAATTTGATACATCTGACTTCGAACAAGGAGAAACAAGCCGAAGTTTAGAGGTGGATTTTAGGTACTCAACAGACATGCCGACAAACCTCAGTAATATGATTGGCATCCGGAATAAAGTTCGTGATAAACGGATACATCAACAATTGAAAGCCGATTTGATTAAGAATATATGGAACAAATTTGGTAGTCTAGAATAGTAATTGTTGTAAGTTTTAATTTTATATTTACAATAAATAAAAATTTCAAATAAAATGTTTTTAAAATTATTATTTTTAAAAGTTAAGAACCCCACTTAAAGGTTCATCAATGGATGAAAAAAAAAATAATGAGTTCTTAACTATTCCTAACATATTAAAAAAACAATAAAAAATTATTAAGAACCCCATAAGGGGGTTCAACAATGTGCATGCTCTAAGAGTTATGAAATTTAACCCTTGCATAAAGTTGCATGTAAATTGTTTGAATAAACTTAACAAACTTAAGCCTTATGGCTTGTAACCTTTTATTTCCTTTTGCAATTTAATATGAAAACTTTCTTTCAAAAAAAAAAAAAAAAACTTAACATTTTCCTTTTTGAAAAAGAGATGTGAAACAAGGACTTCAAAAACCATATATGATATGAAAACTAAATCGTAGCCACGACAAATAAGACGAAAAGAAAATCTTAAAGAACAAAAGTTTGAAGTCATAAGAGAAGGCTAAATAGATAGGCTATTCGAAAAACTAAAGTTGATGCCATCTCTAAACATCGTCTCCGACTTCTGCTCTTCGTCATGACTTCTCCTAATGGCTTCAGAATGCGCTATAATCTCCAAATATGCTACAAATGTGCTAAAACATGTACAAGACTCTAAAAGACTCCAAAACACATGAAAGACTCGATAACAAAGACCTATATCATGGTTAAAAATCCATATAAAACATGATCTATCAACTCCCCCACACTTAGCCTTTGCTTGCCCTCAAGAAAACAGAAAACCAAGATCAGTCGAAGAAGTTTGAAAACTTCAGAAACTCATTTCATCGTCGGAGCACCACACTCACATTCCCTTTAGTAAGCCACATGAAAACAAGCCTGCAGAAATCAAGACCACAATGTACTTCCCTCACACTTAGCAACTGTCCCAAGTAAACTCCACAATCAAGTCAGAGCAAACTCACCCTACTGACCTCTGTAATCAATTAAGTGCGGTCTCACTGAGGGAGTATCGATCAGGTGAAAAAAAAATACTCTTACTCTGTCAGTACCTGATCACAAGACTGCCAACTTATAGTTCATTTCTTCTCTCTTTTCTCATTTCAGCAGCTGATTTTTCTCTTTTGGGTATTATTTGTTTTATCAGCTGCTCTTCCCTTTTTATATGGGGTATTACTTTGGACATGTTTCCACGAAGCACATGAGATAATAGGAGTCTCTACCACTCCCACGATCACTTCAAAGCTACTAGATTATCCGCAGTTTATTAGTCTCTCTTTTTTTATTTGCTTGAATGGAGGGAGAAGGGAACCGTACTCAGACAGTTTTACAAGACTTTCAGGACTGACATAGGAATCTGATCCAATGTATACCAAGCCCTTGGGTGAGAAAAATTAAGCCAAGTTAGGGGTGAAGTAAGTAATGGATCATCTGAATACCTGAAGTGATATGGGTGTCCTTGGTTGGTTGATCCGTTTGGGGTTTTCTAACAGTCATAGATCTGCTGCAAGGCTGTCCAATGATTACTTATGTTTCTGCAAATTTGGTGATTTCCTAAAAAAGTCCTAGTTTCCTACTTAAGGTTTGACTCAATAAAACGACTCAACCGACTCTAAGACAACAGAAAACGATGTGTCAGTAACTATCTCCCCCACACTTAAACAACAATGTCCCTAGTGTTATAGAAGCTTGGGCTCGGGAGAACAATAATCAATGTGAACAGAGACTGAAAAAGTAAGAGCACTTACATGTATACGGGATTTATGTCGACCGGCACACAACAGGTATCGAGCAACACCAGCTTTGGTGGACATCTGGTTTGGTTCGAGTAGTGTGTCGATCGATGCCAAAGATGCGTCGATCGATGCTGCTCATGTGCGACTTGTTCTCACGCCTTGAACACACCAAAACAAGAAAAATGAAAGCAAAAAAAATCAAAAAAAAAATTAAAACAGACTCACTAGTGGGTTGCCTCCCACCAAGCGCTTGTTTTTAGTCATTAGCTTGACTGTGGGCAGGTGATTAGGCTCATGGGGGATTCAACAGAGGTAAAGAGTACCTTTGTGAATGTATCCTCATCCATGGTGGTGTATAAGCGGTATTAGCATGAGACTTTCTGATAGGCTCTAAGTTTTATTCCCTATACTAACTGCAAGTGCACAGCAATATCAATGTAGTATATAAGGTTATCGAATCCACAGGGACTCTGGTATTCAATAGATTCAGAACGGAAGAGATTAATACTAGGAAGAAAGCAAATTGTTGTAAAGTAAATAGCAAGGCGAGAAAGTAAATCAGTAGCAGGAATTTGTTGTGAAAGCAATAAACTAAAAGCGCTAAGTCTAGGGAATTCTCAGGAAATCAGACAAGCAGACAAGTAAATCAGTCAGGATCAAATTAAACTCAGTTCTAGAACTCAAATCACGGAATTAGAATTAACCAAATCTCTTTGCGAAAATCCTCTAAGTCTAAGTGCAGTAATTCAAATCTCTTTGCAATTACTAACAGATTAAACCAGCATTAATTTCAAGTTCTATATGTTCACAATTAAACTAAGCCAAATCTCTTTGCGAATAATTTAATTGCTTAACCTAAATAGTTCAGATTCTAAACCACACTCTCGTGTCGTATTTAGCAACCTAAAGTCTAGATTCTAATTGATCAGGTTAGAACTAGCATTAAGCACAATTTAGATCGAAGAACATTCTAATCATGTGAATCCTTAACTGAATTAAACAAGTCTAGCAAGTCATCAAATCCTTAATGAGAAACCCTAAACCTAACTATGAATCTACTCAGACATGATTAATGAAACAGAAATCATAGAAATAATAGATTGCATATAAGAAATTAAATAGATAAAGGGGTTCGAAATCTTCTCCAAATAGATGAAGTACATGATTAGATCAGCCCCAAAAGCTCTAAAAATCTCTTAGCTCTAAGTATGAAAGCGTATCTAAAATAAAAGCCAAAACTCTAAATATATAGGCATAATCTCGGCTGGGGCTTCTGTGTAAATACTAGAACTATTCTGGGCTTCTCTGCAAATCTTCATAACTTTGTTAACCGCCGCGTACGGCCCATCTCGCTAGTGTGTCGATCGACACCAAAGGTGTGTCGATCGATGCATGATCATCAAATCGGGCAGTGAGTTTAAACTCTCGGCCAAAATGCTCCAAAACTCCCAAAATACTCCAAAATCTCCACATTAGCTCCAAACCTGATTAAACCTGTAAAAGACTCTAAAAGAACACAAAAGACACTCAAAACACATCTATATCATGGCATAAAATGGGTAAAAAACATGATATATCAACTCCCCCACACTTAGCCTTTGCTTGCCCTCAAGCAAAACAGAGAACTAAAATGCAGTGAAGAGGTTTGAAAACCCTTCAGAAACTCTTTTCATCCTAGAAGCAGCAACACTCAGATTCCCCTTAGTAAACCACATGAAAGAATCAACCTGCAGACATCAAGACCAACATATACTTCCCCCACACTTAGCAACTGTCCTAAGTAAACTCCACAATCACATTCAAGCATTCAAATTCTCCCTACTGACTTCTGCAAGTATTTAAGTGCGGTCTCACCTAAGGAGTATCGATCAAAGGCACATGGATTCTTACCTTATCAGCTCTAGACCACCATACTATCTTTCTCTAGTCCCTTTCTTCTCTTTTCCCTTCCTTAGCATTCTGATTTTTCCCCATTGGGTATTATTTTATTTTTTTTTATCAGTGCTCTTCCCGTTAAGGGGTGTACTTTGGACACATTCCATGGATGCATAGGATATGAGAGTTTTAGCTATCATTCCCATGACCACTTCGGAGTTACTAACTCATCTTCAGTTTATTATCTTTTTTTTTTTTTATGGAAGGGGAGAAGGGAACTAAATAGGACATGTTTACAGGCTGTGTCAGAACTAACAAGGGAATCCGACACAAAGTATACCAAGCCCTTAGGTGAGAAATCTAAGTCAGTATTAGGGTGAAGTCAGTAAAAGGATCCTCTGATACCTGAAGTGATGTGGGTGTTCTCAGTAGGTTGATCCGTGTCTGGGTTTTCTAAAAGTTAGAGATAATCTGCAGCTTCATCCCAATGGTTACTTAAGTTCCTGCAAGTGCTGCTAATCTTCTCAAAAAATCATTGTTTCTTACTTAAACAAATTTTGACTCAATAAAACAAAATTTTTAAAAAAAAATTTAACTGACTCTAAGAAAACAAAAGAAAGAAGTTAGTAGAACCTCCCCCACACTTAAGACACACTGTCCCCAGTAGTGTCAAGCGAAGGATTGGCAAAAAGAAAATAAAAATTTGTTTAAGGAATGGTGAAGTTCTCTCGGGTTTTACCTCTGTCGCACTCAGGCATCGATCGTTGCACTAAGTGCATCGACCGTTGCTAGGCGATTTTTCGTTGTGGATCGATCGTTGCTCAGGACCGCAACAATCGCTGCAGTGCGATTTCTGTCGTATTGTGACGATCGACACAGTGGTGTGTCGATCGACGCACTGCGATTCGTCCGAGACCTGCAAACAAAAACTCACCAAAACCAGAAGCAAAACGTAAAATCCTACGAAAACACTAAAATTAAAATGCAAAAACGAAAACAGTGGGTTGCCTCCCACTCAACGCTTGTTTAACGTCAATAGCTTGACCGGACGAACAAGATCTTTCAGGCACCGAGAGATCTCGACAGAGACTTTTTCTGTCTCTGTTCAAGTCTCCTCATCCAAGGTGGCGAGTAGGCTGTCGTAGAATGCTCGTGTCCAAGAAAAGATGGAGTAAAATGCGCTTCAGGATCTATAATCACAGTGTCATCCGGCTGCCCATCATCTGCTTCCATGATGGTGAATGTCTGCCCATCTATCAGTGGTCTTCGCAGCTTATCCATCTCATAACGCAGCGGTTCTTCTCCCAAATGGAGGTCTATCAGGCTGTTCCTAACATCAATTACCGCTCCCGCTGTAGCCAAAAATGGTCTTCCAAGTAGTAATGCTTCATCCGGATCACAGTCATATTTCAGCACTAGGAAGTCCGTTGGAACTAAGTAGTTTCCAACTCTCACCGGGATGTCCTCAAGAAGTTCTTCCGGAACTCTTATAGACTGATCAGCTAGGACAAGAGAGGTCCTAGTAGGCTTAAAATCCAGCATTCCCAGCTTCTCTGCCACAGAGTATGGCATAAGACTTCCAGCAGCTCCTAAATCACAAAGAGAGCGCCTAAAACTATCTTCGAAAATAGAACAGTTAAGCACAAAGACCCTGTGTTAGCTTCTTCGTGATCTTAGTCAGCAGAACATCACTAATATGTTGAGGAACTATAATCACCCAGTCTCTCAACTCCTCATCTAAAGGCAGCATCTTGTTCAAATACCTCTGCACACATGGGTGATATGGTGGATCATCAGATGATGGGATTTCTTCCAACTCTTCACCAATCTCCTCTAGCTTCTCAAGCTCTTCAATTTCCTGCTTAATTACTTCAGACACTGAGGAGTGTTGTATAATGATTTGCGCATAGATTTTCTGTTGAGAAATCTCAGAGACTCCAGAGAATAAGCTATCAAGGTTCAAATCTGCATCAATACCATTATCATTCGGCAAGTCTGTCTGTTCACGACCTGCATCGACCGACACTAGATGTGTGTCGATCGATGCAACACTGTATTTTTCACCCGAGAGATTTTCTCCAAAATCCGAGATTTCTTCTTCTTTCACCAATTCAGCTGTACTTAGCTCAAATTTTTCACCTAGGTGAGATCCATCATTAATGTACACATACCAGGCCTTAATATGAGTGTTTGCTACTCCTTTTCCTTTCATAGAGCTGGAAATCTGATTCACCTGAGTATCCAACTGCTTCATGTGAGTGTTCATAGACTCGATATTTCCATTGAGATCCTCGTAGACAGCATCCAACTTCTTGTTGCAGTCCACAGAGATCTTGGTCTGACTTTCCAGCAGCTGTTCCATCATTGTCTCCATCTTACTCTCATGAGCTGTAGGTGCAAGAGGAGTCTGATAAGATGAAGATCCAAAAGTTCTCTGAGTACCTTGTCCAAAAGGCTTCTGAAAACCACTTGTCTGTCCAAAACCAGCTGAGCTCTGATTGCCTGCGAAGGCACTCTTCTGTCCTCCATTGAAGAATATGTTTCCCTGCTGATTACCAAATCTGTTACCTTGGAAACCAGATCCTCCAATGTAATTCACATCTTCTTCCTGAGTGTCCTCCTCAGTCTGAATTACTTCTACATCTTGTGCAAAGTGGACAACCTTCTTACCAGCCATGAGATTGCAAATTGTATCCAGCTTAGATCTAAATTCAGCTATCTCTGAATTCTATACACTTCCACCAGATTTCTTCCTCCTATCATCCATAGTCTTGCAGCTGTTGCTGCTCACTAGGTTCTCAATCAACTGCTTAGCTTGTGCAGGAGTTCTGGTGTTGAAGTTTGCATTACTGGAGTTATCCAGCGCAAACTGATATGGTAGATCTATGCCTCTGAAGAAGATACCTAGCAATCTGACATCAGTGAATCCATGGTGTAGACAGTCACGCTGGTATTTCCTAAATCTCATCCAAGCTGTCTTAAGTGGCTCAGTAGGACCTTGGGTAAATGTCAGAATGTCCTGTCTGGACTGATCGGAACGCGCATCATCATAGAAGTGACGCAGAAACTCACTCTTCAGTGCTGCCCAAGTAGTATACTGACCAGGTGCCAATTCCTTCAGCCATGCAGCAGCGTCTCCAGCGAGACTGTATGGAAAGAGCTTGAGGAACAGATAATCTTGGCAGACTCCATCATACTTTATGCCATTGATTAGGTCCTCAAATGTATCAATGTGATCCATAGGCTGCTCTGTAGGATGACCATGGAATGCATTCTGTCTCATCAGCGAGTAGTAGATGGTCTTGATCTCAAAATCATCCCTCTCAAAACCAGGAAGAATTAGAGCTGACCGGTTTGCATGAAACTCATCCGGTCTATTGTAGTCAGCTAAGGTTCTCTCATGGACAACCATCTCTCTACCCTGAGCCTGTCTTGACGCTTGGTTCTGCTCCTGTTGCGGTGGCTCAGGAGGATCAGGGATGACATTCCCTTCAGCATCAACCTTTTGCCAAGCAGCATTGTATAGGTTGTTATCTTGGTCCCTCAGAGTACCTTGAGCATCGCGTACTAGAATCAGCCTTTGTACTACTATTCTTTCTCTTCTTTCTCTTCTGTTAGTCCTCTCTAGACGTCCAAGTTCTTCAAGATCGAGATTGATTGGGTTCGAGTTCGGATTACTTCGAGTTTCACGCTTCTACATAAACTGTCTGTAATCGTCAAGCAACGATCGATGCTAACAGTTCAACGATCGATTCAATCTCAAATCGCTTAGTGACGATCGACACAAGAGGTGCAACGATCGACGCAAGGCGAAATCGGTACCTGCGACAGAGAGAAAACAGAGAAGAAATCAGTAAAACAAAAATAAAATAAAACGAAAATAAAAAAACAAAAATAAAAATTCCTAGTAAAAACCCTAAGTTCGGTCCTATCGAAGACTCTAAGAGTCCCCGGCAACGGCGCCAAAAACTTGATAGGCTCTAAGTTTTATTCCCTATACTAACTGCAAGTGCACAACAATATCAATGTAGTATATAGGGTTATCGAATCCACAGGGACTCTGGTATTCAATAGATTCAGAACGGAAGAGATTAATACTAGGAAGAAAGCAAATTGTTGTAAAGTAAATAGCAAGACGAGAAAGTAAATCAGTAGCAGGAATTTGTTGTGAAAGCAATAAACTAAAAGCGCTAAGTCTAGGGAATTCTCAGGAAATCCGACAAGCAGACAAGTAAATCAGTCAGGATCAAATTAAACTCAGTTCTAGAACTCAAATCACGGAATTAGAATTAACCAAATCTCTTTGCGAAAATCCTCTAAGTCTAAGTGCAGTAATTCAAATCTCTTTGCAATTACTAACAGATTAAACCAGCATTAATTTCAAGTTCGATATGTTCACAATTAAACTAAGCCAAATCTCTTTGCGAATAATTTAATTGCTCAACCTAAATAGTTCAGATTCTAAACCACACTCTCGTGTCGTATTTAGCAACCTAAAGTCTAGATTCTAATTGATCAGGTTAGAACTAGCATTAAGCACAATTTAGATCGAAGAACATTCTAATCATGTGAATCCTTAACTGAATTAAACAAGTCTAGCAAGTCATCAAATCCTTAATGAGAAACCCTAAACCTAACTATGAATCTACTCAGACATGATTAATGAAACAGAAATCATAGAAATAATAGATTGCATATAAGAAATTAAATAGATAAAGGGGTTCGAAATCTTCTCCAAATAGATGAAGTACAGGATTAGATCATCCCCAAAAGCTCTAAAAATCTCTTAGCTCTAAGTATGAAAGCGTATCTAAAATAAAAGCCAAAACTCTAAATATATAGGCATAATCTCGGCTGGGGCTTCTGTGTAAATACTGGAACTATTCTGGGCTTCTCTGCAAATCTTCATAACTTTGTTAAACCGCCGCGTACGGCCCATCTTGCTAGTGTGTCGATCGACACCAAAGGTGTGTCGATCGATGCATGATCATCAAATCGGGCAGTGAGTTTAAACTCTCGGCCAAAATGCTCCAAAACTCCCAAAATACTCCAAAATCTCCACATTAGCTCCAAACCTGATTAAACCTATAAAAGACTCTAAAAGAACACAAAAGACACTAAAAACACATCTATATCATGGCATAAAATGGGTAAAAACCATGATATATCACTTTCCAAGAATGATGGAATAGAACCATGGCGGGAGCGAAGCGTGGGTGGGTTACTGCGTTTCCCTGCATTCACATCAATGTGGTTAGGAGGTTTAAGTCGAGAGGATTCATACCTTTGCTTTAGTGGATAGTAGATGTCTAGAGCTTTCTGCTTAGCGGCAGTTGCAGGCTCTAAAGATGTTAGAGTAGGATCATGATGAACCACTATCTTCCTCTCTAGTATCATACACTTTGGCCTCACCAATCTGAACCTCTGATTTCACCTCAACACTGAAGGTCTGACCATCAATGGTGGATTTTCGCAACTTATCCATCTTGAATTGCAAAGGCTTATCTCCTAGGTGGAGATCAACCAGACCGCACCTCAAATCAATAATTGCTCCAGCTGTAGCCAAGAAGGATCTACCAAGCAACAGAGGATCATCCGGTTCAACCTCGTATTTCAGCACCACAAAGTCTGTTGGAATCAAGTAATTTCCAACTATGATAAGAATGTCCTCTAGAACTCCTTCTGAAATCCTCTTTGATCGATCACCTATGATAAGAGAGATCTTAATAGGTTGGACGTCCATCAGTCCCAATCTCACAGCCGCAGAATATGACATAAGATTTACACCAGATCCTAAATCACACAGAGAACGCTTGAAGCTGTCCTTAAAGATGGAAAAGTCTAGCACATAGACTCCTTGGTCTGGAAGCTTCTCTGGAATCTGGTTCTGTAACACTGCACTGATCTGTTTAGAAACCATCACCACCCCTTCTTTCAAATCTCCATCCGTGGAGATCATCTTCTTCGTATATCTCTACAGAGAAGGGTGTTTCCTCAAGGCATCAACTAGTGGGATCTCAATCAGCTCCTTATGCATCACTACCATGCATCTAGCTTCATCCAGCTCCTGTTTGGAACTCTTAGGAGCTCTAGAAAAGGGTAATGGAGGCTTATAGACTCGTTCTGGCACTTTTGTAGGTTCCTGGACTCGTCCGGATTGAGTGTCGACCGGTACAAAAGATGCGTCGATCGACGCTGGCTCTTCATAAGCTGATTTCTCCTTCGGTCCAGGGGTGTGTCGACCGACACCAGGTGGGTGTCGATCAATGTTGGGTTGCATCGAGATTTCTGTGTCGACTAAGGTTGTTACCCCATCGTTCGAAACTCTGTCAAAACATGAATCGATGTTCAATCGGGTCATGCAACGATTGACACTAGAGATGTGTCGATCGATATTGGTGGCCGACAGAGACAATTTATCATTCAGAACAGTTTCTGTGAATGTATCTTACTCATGTCTCAGCTCGAACTTGCTCTCTACTAAGACATCATTGATGTATTGCTTCTAATTATGCTATGTTCATCTTGATCCATCTTGTCTTTTCTCTTCTCCAGCAGTGTATTGAACCAAGACATCCAGCTTTTTGACTTGGGTGCTCTGAGATTCGATCTTCACATTCAAATCCAGGTACCGAGCATCTATCTTTCCATTGAAATCCATTGTACTCTTATGCTAACCTTCCAAAAGCTTCTCCAACATAGCCTTGATCTCAGAGTGCTCATTAGGTGGAGGAGAAGTCTGGTATGATGAGGAACTATAGTTCCTAGAGAATGAGTTGTTCTGCTGGAAAGTTCTCTGAAATGCATGCTTTAGAGTGTAACCAGAATTTTGTCCTTGCTGATTCCCATATCTCCGACCTTGATAACCAGTTCCAGCTATGTAGTTGACATTTTCTGACTCATCAACTGGTTCGAAAGTTTCTACATCTGCAGCAAAGTGGACCTGCTTTTTCCCAACTAGAATGTTGTGAACAAAATGTATCTTGTTCTTCATCTCTAAAATCTGAGTTCCATCCACATTTCCACATGATCGTTGGTGCTCCAAATCAGAATTCTTGGTGCTATTGCTAGACACCAATTTTTCAATCAGTTCCTTAGCTTGCTCTAGAGACTTCGTGTTGAAGTTTCCATTGCTGGAAGCATCCAATGCTATCTGATATCTCCAATCTACACCTCTGAAGAAAATGCCCATCAGCTGAACTTCAGAGAAACCATGATGTGGACAATCGCGTTGGTACATCTTGAAACGTATCCAAGTAGCTTTTAAAGCTTTTGTAGGACCCTGTTTGAGCTGGAGAATGTCTTCCCTTAGCTGATCATATCCCGCATCATCATAGAAGTTTCTAAAGAACTTCTTTTTGGTCTCATCCCAAGTGGTAAGAGTACCTGGCGGAATCTGCTTCAGCCAGCTCGCAGCCTCCCCACAAAGAGAGTGTGGGAAAAGCTTGCAGTGAGGGAAGTCATAGATCACTCCATTATGATTCATTCATGTAACCAGATCCTCAAATCTTTTGATATGGTCCACAGGATGCTCATGTGGAAGACCATTGAATAGATGCTGTCCAACAAGAGTGTAGTAGGATGTCTTCAGCTCGAAGTCATTCCTCTGAATCGGAGGAGGTCTGATCGCAGACCTATTAGCATAGAACTCGTCATGTCTATTGTAATCAACAAGAGTCCTACTAGCTTACGCATTCCCTTGCGTATCTCCAACAATTGCGCTAGCAACTTGTTCAACACCTCCAGCTTGATTTGCGCCCGCAACAACAACTGGTGCTACAACTGGTGCTACAATGGGGTTTCCGTCCCATCAAGTTCTGACCCTGATTGTTGTAGGCATTATTCTCAAGGTCTCTCAGAACACCAACTTCATCCCGAATCAACACCACGACATTAGGATTCAACATCTTCACTAGTTTATGTGCTTTCTTGTTTGTTCGCTCTAGCTTTGCAAGCTCCTGGTTCCGAAGAAACAAAAGCTATGTGTATGGATTGCTTCTGGGTGCACGATTAGGCATGCACTATCTGATTCACGATCACTGTGTCGACCGATGCAGATGTTGCGTCGATCGTTGCAATGTCGTGAGCTGTGACGATCGATGCCAAAGAAGTGTTGATCGATGCAAGTGTTCTTCATGCAACCTGAAATGCATAACGACAAAAAAGAAAAACGTAAGTAAAATTAAAAACGAAAAGCCTAGTCTAAACTCTAAACTTAAATCTATCGAAGACTCAAAAGATTTTCCAGCAACAGCGCCAAAAACTTGATATTTTCAAAGTTTCAATTCCCTAGAGCTACACCGCAAGTGCACATATATGAATTTGTAGTATATAGGGTTCGAATCCACAGAGACTCAAGAATCTTACGATAGACTTGTAGTGTCGAATTAAGCTAAGCAGACTAGTAAATAAGCAACTAAACAAATCAGGAAAGTAAATAGACGGTTTGTAAGCAAGTAGGAAAAGCGCCAGGTCAAGCGAGTTCTCAGAAAATCAGGAATATAAGCAAACCAATCAATCGTGATAAAATTAAGAACGGTTCTAGAACTAGAATCACTGAAGTATAACAGACCAACTTTAATTTCGAGTATTAACTATGTCTAACAACCTAGAAAACCAAATTTCTTTGTGAGTTCTAATGTTCTAAATATGCATTAATCTCAGGTTCGTTTGTTCACCATTTCCCTAAACCAAATTTTTTTGCGAATAGACAAATTGCCCATCTAGGTTCTTTCTAGCTAATTAACCGAATTTCGTTGCGAGAATCAACCTAATATCAATAATCTAAGTGGCCAGTTCAGATTAAGCATTAAGATCAACTTAGACACATAACTAGAAAGTATGAATCCCTATAAATAAATCAACCTAATATTCCATGAAATCCCTAATGAGAATCCCTAAACCTAACAGGTAAGCTACTCAGACATGGAAATCATTTCAATAGATATGATGAATAGAAAACTCAATAACATAAAAGAGAATAAGAAACATGGTTCGAAATCTTCTCTGTGTTGAGTATCTGATCAGCCCCCCCCCCCCCCCAAAAAAAACTCATAATCTCTCTGAATGTAAGATAAAGCGTATGAAAGTGTAGCCTAAACAATGGCTTAAACCCTAATATATTAGCTAAAACACGTTTTGGGCTTCTTTGTAATTATGAAAAACTTTTGGACCAAGCTGAAAATCTGCAAAAGTCTTCATTAATCGGAAAAAATCAATCTGATGGACGTCTGTGTCGATCGATGCCAAAGAGTTTCATCGGTCGACACTAATGGTGAATGTGAACATCAGGTGTGAATGACCGATATCCATGGCCGATAATGTTACGGCGATTTCAGCACTTCTGCATCGACCGACATAAGAGCTGCATCGGTCGATGCCATCTCTAAACATCGTCTCCACCTTCTGCTCTTCATCATGACTTCTCCTAATGGCTCCAGAATGCGCCATAATCTTCAAATGTGCTAAAACATGTACAAGACTCTAAAGGATTCCAAAACACATGAAATAATCGATAACAAATACCTATATCATGGTTAAAATCCCATAAAAACCATGATATATGAAAATTTCTTGCATTGCGGCGAACAACGGCAGGTTACGGCATGGTGGATTTTCTTGGAGGTCTTGTTTTGTTTCTGAGGACAAGGGAGTACCCCATGGGCAGATCTAGACATTTAATTAATATGGGGCATATAGCCATATATTGTAAACAATATTTAAACTAAGGGCACTATTACAAATTTAATACTATTTTCTTAATAAAGTATAAATATTAGTTTAGAGCAAATACAACATCCTTGGCTTACCTGCGTCTGCCCCTGGAAAAGCCTCGCCTTCTTTGCGGAGGTTTCTTCATTTTACGCTTGTTTCAGGCTACTGCGGTGACTCTGTGTCATGCTTCTAATGGGTTCGATGGATCTTTGTTGTGTGGCGACGGCTACTAAGCTCCGACTCTTTTCCAAAAAAGAGTTTCTCTAGCTCCTTTTCCATGGTTTGCCGAGTTTTCCGCCGGTATCGGGTAAATATCTGTTTTGCGAGTGATGACATGTTGTGGTGGTGTGGTGGGGTTTGAGAGATGCAAGGACTTTGTTTTCACTGGTGTGAGACGTCATTGGCCCGTATCCGGTTGGTCGTGTCCGACACTCTCCCATAAGTTTTTGTTTGTTCTTGTGGTTATATGTGTTTGTTATGGTAGGCTTGTAATTCTAGAAAGTAGGGTTTGATTTGGTTATTAGATTTAGTTATGTCTCGCTTTCTTAGTTGTAGGAAGAGGTAGTAAGGTTTCGGAATGGTGATGCTTTTGTTTCTATGCTAACTGATATTGAAGAATGATTTTGATAGAGTGAGCACCTATAGGTGTGTTATTTGAGCGTTGATTCTTGATGTGGAGGATAGTCTTGATCAAGCCTCTCTTCTCTCCGTTAAAAAATAATTTTTTTTCTCGAACTGCTAGATGAAACAACTTCCTACACTTTAATTAGTGTCTCTAGTCATTTTCTTGTTCTTTTTTTACCTGGATTTGGCTTTTTGTTTTCTAGGATTTCAAACTATTGCGATTTTGGTTTTGTTGCTATCAATCAAAAGTTTCAAAAATAATGATTGATTTTTGTTTCTATGTGTTTTTTTTTGTTTTTTCTATTATAGAACCAATTTCTAGGTTAAGCAATTCGTTAAACTAATCTGTAACATCTTAATTTTCATTCTGTAACAATATTTATATTCTTAGCAAAAAAAAAAAAGATAGGCTATTAGAGTTCTTAGATTTTAAAAATGGGTGGCAAGCTAATCGATTCAAGGGAAATTTGGCTAATGGGGATAAAATAAAATGAATATTGTCCTTATAAAACTTTTTCACCATAATTTTGTCCCTTTAGTATTTAATTTTTTAGAAATCCGATTTTAACCTTGAATAATAGTTTTAAAAATAAAATTTAACAAAATAAAAAATTATTTTCCAATAAAAAAAAATAGAATTGGTTATTTCTTTCTGGGCTTACGATCTTCATTATCTCCGTCGAATCTTCGTCTACTCCTCCGCCTCCTCTCCGTCGATTTGGGTTTGCAATCTCCTTCTCATTTCTCTATTTCTCCTCTCAACCTTCCCCTCACAGGAAAACCCCAATCCCTTTCTCCTCCTTGTCGAGATCTTGAGGATCGTGAGGACATGCCAAGACGAGAAAACAGAGCGATCGTGAGGATCAAAGTTTTTGGAGTCAGATTGATATAAAAGGGCTCATCGAAGAGTACTTAGTGACTTGATTTTGTTGGTTTCAGCCTAGAGGGTTTGTACTTCATGGCGCTGATTATGTTTAACCCACAAGTCTCTGTGGCTGCTCTTTCAGTATGGTGAGTTCTAAGACTCTATGAAGCTTTCATTTTTAATAAGAGAATTAACGATCGAGAATAAGAAATTCTTTGAAGGATGATGAGAGAGAGAGATAAAGAGAGAGAAGCAAATTCTCTCGAAGACCAAACAAACTTTAATAACTTTCCACCGAAAGTTTCTGAAAAAGAGGAAAGCAAAGAGAATATTAGCTCCTTTTGGTCGGCTGAGGGACCTGACTCCGCCGAGAGAGATAATCTGAAGTCACCGGAAAATCCAAAAAAACAGCATGAGATGGAGGAAGACAGTTCGAAAGAGAGATCCCTGGTTCTCCAAAGCGTGATGAGGGAGACAAGAGAGGGGACAAAGGTTTTGACCCTGAAAGCTGCGGAGGATTTGACTCAGCAAAGTTCTGGAGATTCAAGGGCTATGACAATCGAAGGTATAAATGGATCCCCACCAGAGGCTGACGTGAAGGCAATAGGAGAACATAAGGTAACAGGATCATGGGCAGGAGTTGTTCAGGGCAACCCAAAGATGCAGAGATACGGATATCAGATTGAAGACATAAATGGAATCCCAACCATTAAAGTTCCGAATGAAATTCTGGAAAACTCTCCACCGTTATGGGAGGACCTCATCGTCGGAAAATTCCTGGATACGGCTCCGTATATTGGAAAAATCCATTTGTTGGTAAATAGAATCTGGCCTCTCACGAATAAAACCGTTAAGATTGATGCATTTGTCGTTGACAAAACAACGGTAAAGTTCCGTATCAAAGATGCAGCTGTCAGAAATCGAGTTCTAAGAAGAAAAATGTGGAACCTATGCAACGTTCCGATGGTGGTGGCTAAATGGAGCCCAAATGCAGAGGAAATGCAACCGGAGATGCAATCAATCCCCCTCTGGGTAGTGGTGAAGAATGTACCGAGATCCATGTTTGCGTGGAAGGGCTTGTCCTTTCTAACAAGTCCAATTGGAGAACCTAAAAGTCTGCATCCGGATACCGAACAATGCAAAAGCTTTGAAGTAGGAAGGGTTTTTGTGGAAGCCGACTTGACAAAGCCTTTGCCGAAGTGTTACAATTTCGACATGAAGAATGGTGAGAGTATCATGGTTACTTATGAGTATCCTTGGTTACCACCACGATGCCAAGGATGTCAAAAATGGGGACATAAGACTGAAGAATGTTTAAACACGGTTACTAAAAGCAACGGGTATCTATCCAAGATACCACAACAATATAAGAAGGGAGATGTCTCTCAGTCTACTGAAGTGGCGACAGAGGGAGGCGGAGAAAAGTCGGAGGAACAGAGTATATGCGATTTGGTTAAACACGGAAACGGAGGTCGAGATGAGTCTTTCATAGAAGGAAGGAAATCGCTAGAACAAAAGAGTGATAAAACAATTATAATTGCCATGGAAGAGGAAAAGGTTCAAGATAAGGAGGAAAAGGTATATGTGGAGGAGGGGAAGGCAAATGAGCAAGAGGCAGGAGGTAATTGGAACACACCAACAAAAACGATCAAATCACCTCCAAAGGTCACAAAGGATTCAAAGTTCGGGGATGTCAGTATACTCTCTCGTTACTCGGCTTTGAGTGATAGGGATGAAAATGGAGAAGAGATGGTATTAAATGCGAATGAAAATGGAGAAAAAATTGCATCTCATGACATTGAAGATGGAGAATTAATAGAAAGCTCGAATGTACGTGAGGACCTGGAAGAGAAACGCAAGACAGGCTCGAACATTATTGTGGACAAGGATCCTGAGGTAGCACAGCATACCCAAACGACTCAAACGAGTGGAGAGCATGGCATGAGGCAATCCACCAGAATAGCAACAAGAGATGCTCAGCGAGGTCAAACAAGTAAAACCGTGGTGAACACCAATCGCCAAGGTACTCAAAAGAAAGGCCACTCCCGAAAAAATCTTTAATATGTCAGGGTTTTTCTGGAATATTAGAGGATTCAACAAGATTAGTAAGCATGGAGTAGTGAAAGATTGGGTCCACCGAAACGGTTTCGATTTTGGGTGTTTGATTGAAACAAAAGTGAAGGAAAGGAAAGCAACGAGGTTATTATCTGAAGTTTTTAGGGACTGGTCATGTTTGACTAACTATGAATATCATCGTTTGGGAAGGCTATGGGTGGTATGGAAATCAAATGTGCGGATTACCCCGATTTTCAAATCTGCACAAATAATTTCGTGCTCGGTTTTGGTTGAAGGTAGAGATGAGGAGATGCTGGTCTCCTTTGTTTACGCATCAAATTCAGTGGATGAGAGGAAAGACCTCTGGGAAGATTTGAAATCTCATCAGGATTCTCATCTATTTAGAGGTAAAGCTTGGATGATTTGTGGAGATTTTAATGAGATCCTAGAAGGAGAGGAGCACTCACTTTATGATGACTCTCCGACTATCCGGATTGGGATGAGAGACTTTCAAGAAACAGCAAGATATTGTGAACTTTCAGACTTGAGCTACCATGGTCGTAAATATACATGGTGTAACAAGAGAATAGAGGGAGTGATAAGCAAGAAATTGGATAGAACTCTAGTAAACAAGGAATGGATCACAAAATATGCTCAGTCCTATTGTGTTTTCGAATCGGGGGGATGCTCGGATCACTCTAGATGTCGGTTTTATTTAAAAGCAGAGGAACCAAGAAAGAAACGACCCTTCAAGTTCACCAATGCGATCGTGACATACCCTGGATACGCTGACCTAGTATCCGCAGAATGGGATAGTTCACCACCTCTATACCACTCCACATCAGCCTTGTACAGATTATCAAAGAAATTAAAAGCACTAAAGCCTTCACTTCGAAAGATGGGAAAAGAAATGTTCTGTGAGCTGTCAAGAAGGACCAAAGAAGCATACTTAACCTTATGTGAGTCGCAAGAGAAGACCTTAGAAAATCCTACAAGTCAGTGGGTCGAAGTGGAGAGAAGAGCATATGAACGATGGAGCAAGCTAGCTGACTTGGAAGAAAAATTCTTAAGACAAAAATCAAAGCTCTTTTGGCTGAAGTCAGGAGACCAAAACACAAAAGCTTTCTTCCATGCGGTTCAGACAAGAGCCTTGAGAAATAAAATCAGCGAGATTAATGGAGCAGGAGGGGAAGTAATCTCGGATGGTGAAGGAATCAAAAACGAAGCGGTTCGACATTTTCGGGAATTCTTAAACATCAAACCATCCAACTTTTCAGGTTGGTCGACGGAACAACTACAAGACCTCTTGGAGTTCCGGTGTGCTGCAGAGGACAAAGACTTGCTTATACATGAAGTTACAGAAGCAGAGATAAAAAGAGTTTTATTCTCAATGCCGAAAGACAAATCTCCGGGGCCAGATGGGTATACGGTGGAGTTTTTTAAAGAGACGTGGTCAATTGTTGGGAAAGATATGCTGGTAGCGATCCAATCTTTCTTTCGATTGGGTTTCTTACCAAAGGGTGTTAATTCCACTATATTGGCTCTAATCCCAAAGAACAAGGAAGCTAGAACTATGAAGGACTACCGGCCAATCTCATGCTGCAACGTGATATATAAAATCATATCGAAGATACTTGCCAATCGACTAAAAATCATCCTTCCAAAATTCATCGCACCAAATCAGTCGGCGTTTGTAAAAGACAGGTTACTAATGGAGAATCTATTACTTGCTACGGAATTGGTGAAAGACTACCACAAGGAGAATATTGATGCAAGGTGTGCTATGAAAATAGATATTTCCAAGGCTTTTGATTCAGTTCAATGGGATTTTCTGGTAAATACTTTGAAAGCAATGGAGTTTCCGGAAAAGTACATTCACTGGGTAAAACTGTGTGTTACCACAGCTTCTTTCTCAATTCAAGTTAACGGAGAATTGGCTGGGTACTTTGGTAGTGCAAGAGGACTAAGACAAGGGTGTTCCTTATCACCTTATTTATTCGTGATATGCATGAATGTATTGTCGAAGAAACTGGACTTGGCAGGGCATGAGAGAAAAATTGGATACCACCCGGATTGTAAAGCCATGAAGCTCACACATTTATGCTTCGCAGACGACATATTGGTGTTTGTAGAGGGAGATAAACGCTCAATAGTGGGGACGTTGGAAGTCTTTGATGATTTTGCCCAACACTCAGGGCTACACATAAGTATCGAGAAATCGAAGATTTACATGGCTGGGGTTCAAGAGGCTATGAAAGAAGAGATACTGAATGAGTTTCCATTCGAACATGGATCATTACCGGTCAGATACTTAGGACTTCCGTTGCTGACAAGAAGAATGACGGCTTCAGACTATGCACCACTAATAGAAAAAATCAGACTCACAATCGGTTCCTGGACGGCTAGATACCTTTCCTTCGCAGGACGTTTACAACTACTCCGTTCAGTGATCTTCAGTCTAACGAACTTCTGGATGGCGGCCTTTAGATTACCAAAGGCTTGTATTAAGGAGATAGACAAGCTATGTGCGGCTTTCTTATGGTCCGGGCCAACACTCAATACGAAGAAGGCAAAGATAGCTTGGTCGGAAGTATGTAAACCAAAAAGCGAAGGTGGCTTAGGAGTGAAATCGCTTGAGGAGGTAAATAAAGTGTGGGTACTGAAACTCATATGGAGAATACTCTCCGCAGGTAACTCCTTATGGGTTAACTGGATTCAACGACACTTGATAAGGAATGGATCCTTTTGGGCTCTTAAAGAAACAACGAACTTAGGATCTTGGATTTGGAGAAAGCTGTTAAAGTATCGCGACACAGCAAGAAACTTCTATAAAGTGGAAATTCAATCAGGAGATAAGGTATCTTTCTGGTTCGATGAATGGAGTAGCCTCGGTCGATTATATGAAGTTTTTGGAGCGAGAGGGTGTATTGACATGGGGATCTCGAAGACAGCCACACTCGGATCAGTACTAAAACAAGTGAGAAAAAGAAGACATAGGAACGAGCTGCTGGTTCGAGTAGAAAATGAAATAAGGGAGGCCAAAACAAGACAAAGGCGAGAGAATGCTGATGTGATCTTGTGGAAATCAGTGAATAATACTTTCAAACAAAATTTCAATACGAAGGACACTTGGGAATTGATGCGAGAAACTAGTCCTCAGTGGAGGCCTCATCAAGGTATCTGGTTTTCATATGCAACCCCTAAGTTTTCTTTTGTAGCTTGGTTGGCAGCAAAGAACCGACTATCAACAGGTGATCGAATGAAAAAATGGAACACAAACACTAATGGAGGTTGTTCTTTTTGCGATGCACTGATTGAAACAAGAGAGCATATCTTCTTCGAATGCTCGTACACGAAACAGATTTGGGAAGCACTTATGAAAGGAGTAATGGGGACCAACTTCACAACAAGGTGGTCTGAAATCCTGGAACAAATTCAAAGACCAAGCACCAACCAGACCACTACTTTCATTCAAAGGTATGCCTTCCAAGCTGCAATTCACCTTATCTGGAAAGAGAGAAATAATCGACGACATGGAGAAAAGCCTATGATGACAGGAAACCTGGTTAAATCAATTGATATCACGATCAGGAATCGACTGAGTACAATACGAAGAGTTGGTGTAAAGAAGTACGAAGATGGATTGCGAACGTGGTTTGCCACTAGAATATCCTTGTAAAATTTCAAGTTTTAAGAAACAAAAAACGTTAAAAACGTGTTTGTAAAACAGTTTATTTTTTCTTTGAATTAAATTTAACATTTCATTCAAAAAAAAAAAAAAAATAATAAGAGAATTAACGGTTTGTTATAACATGAACATATTGGGATGGCCGATCATGGTGGCATATGGCTTCAATGCGGCTGTGAGGTACATTACATTACAAGACATAAATTTACACAAACACTTGAAGAGAATAGCTTAATGATATGATGAAACAAATTTGTGTTACATGTGCAAGAGTGTCGAATGAGTTTGGAGTTGATCACCCAAGAAGAGCGTTATTGATAGTGGCTATGATAACTTCTGTATCGATTGGAATTGTGATCTTGATGACTCTCATTGTGTTACGAGACATGTATCAAACAATGTTCTTTGATGATGAGCATGTGTAGCTGTTGGAGATGGGTGGCAAGGGATCGTTGCATATGTGAATGTTGGGTGTTCAAACCTCTGTTCTGCTCTTGATAATCTATAAGACCAACTGGGACAAAGAGATGAGATCGAAGCATTTCTTGTTTCACGGAACAGTCTTGAGGATTTTGGACTAAGAGATTGTCATGAATGTGTTCAGGCATTAGTGGCAGAGGCTAGAATACGGAAATGGGAGGTGGAACAGGTCGTAAAGAAGAATAAGAGATTGTGGAGATCAAATACGTAGATCGTAAATAAAATGGTACAGAGAGAGGTAGACGAGCAAATCATATTGTGATATTGAGTAACACTTATTTTTAAGCTTGATTGGACAAAACAAGAATCTGAACACCTAGTGATATTACGGAAGGAGGCTAGAACGAAGTTCTCTCATTGTAGCTAATTCATTGCCATTAGTGTAATTTGTTGATGACGTATCATACTTCAGGTACCTTTATCTGTAAAAAGAAAAAAAAACTTGTTGCTTACATTTGAGAAAAATCAGTGTTATAATTTGTTGATGACGTATCATAGCCATCCTAGTAGAAAAATCAGTGTTATAATGTTGAGTCTTTTTTGCCTTACATTTTTATAAAATTTCTCATGGATGTTGTTTCTTTATTTTTTTTTTTCATTTTTCATTGGGTCATGTTCATAAGAAAAGCAATACCAGAGTTGGATCAAGGAGCATAGGCTATCCCAAACTAATCTATGGTGGGCAAAGGAGAGTCACAACTTTTCTTTGATTTGGAAACACATCATTTTGTTGTGAACATCTTTATTTGCTTTGTACTTGTCCTATAGTTAATGAATGACTAATATTCCATTTTCACCACAAGTGCCCATAAAAAATTATAAATTAATATATACTATAGTATAAAATGTCCAAGATCAGAGTCGATGAAAAACTTCTAAATATAGAATCAGTGTATTTTGGTAAAATAAACAAATGCCGATAGAAAATATTATAAATATGGATAAACATATTTAGAATTTATTCCTAGATTTTCTTTGTTTTTGTAACAAATTTGGCAGAATGTACATTCTACCACAAGTATAATGAAGATAAAATGGTAGATTGTATCTTCTGCGAATGGTAGAATATAAAAGAAATGATAGATTGTATCTTCTGCGAATGGTAGAATATAGAAGAAATGGTAGAAAACATATTCTATCAAATGTGACGATTGACAGAGCAAAGAGTAAAATGTAGAATATGTATTCTGCGGATGATAGATCATAGTGAAAGTGGTAGATAACATATTCTACCATTGGTAGATCATATTAAAAACGGTAGAATAAGGTAGAATATGCATTCTACAGTTCGCAGAGTAAGAAGAAAAAATAATTTTTAAAAATCAATTTTTTAATAAAAAAATAAAATAATTTTTTTTTATTAATGTTTCTTTACTTTATCTTATTTTTAATATTTTTAAGGAATTTTAAACTATTGAAATTTGAACTTTATCAAATATATAAGGGCAATTATGTCAAAATTAGGTAAAAAATGAAAAAGGTATAAAAGGACAATGTTCAATTTATTTCATCTCAATTAGCCAAATTTCCCTCGATTCAACCGGTCTAAGCCTAGAAACATTGATGACATACTATAGAAAGATACATATATATATATATATATATATTTGTGTGTGTGCAAAGAATATAATTTTTTGTCAAATTTTAATTTCATTAAACATTTTCGGATCTACAAGATCGGCAAAAGACAAGCTTTTCCGACAAACAAAGCCGGAGGACGACAAGATATCCCCAGAGTCAAAGCCCATAAGAAGGAAATTAAAGCCCAAACAAGGGAAACATAACCAAACAGAAAATAAATTACAATCGAAACAAAGTTAACAAAGCTAATCGAGAACCTAAGATTCTGGATAATCACGTAGACAATGGGAAGCGCGGAACAAAGTAGTAGACGCAGAAGAACCGATAATCAACCAAATAACCACACACGAGAATCTATTACCTAACCACCTAAATTTCACCTAAAAAGTCAATATCACACTATGTGATGAGGACATCAACCCATCATTGACCCGGCATACTAGAGGATGGCTCACCAAGCCGGTACATGCCTTCGGAGTGAAGCAGCTTTATCGTACCAGGGATATAGGTGCACATTTTGGACCGTATCTACCTAACCATGAGGAGTTAAGCTACAAATCGATATGTTTTGGAAACCTGACTCACAATGGAATCTGCAAGAACTGGAATCACATCAATACCATTTTATATAAAGAAGTTATGCCCGTTTCAATACAGGTGATTTTCAGGGAACCTGCTGAAGACCGACTTGCACATTTTGGAGTGCTCAGAATGAACCAGTATGACTCAAGGAGTAAAGAAAATTGTTCCGGATTCTTGAATCATCAGGGAATACATGAGAGTTGGAATCACACCAATACCAGCTTGGACGAAGAAGATATGCAAGATCAAACCCGAAGGTTGCTGGACCTGCCTTATTTGGAAGCTCACGGATTTAGTGAACTCCAGAACTATGTTTGGCGACCAGGAGCACGTGCAACATATCCTTGGGCTGAGGTTTATATTCGTTTTCCCTTAAGTGTGGTTTTATCCCAACTGGGTTTTCCCACTAAGGTTTTTAATGAGGTAAACCAAAGCCCGATACAAGAGAAGGAGAATCTGGCCCGTCCAACCTTCATTGTTGTCTTTTCTTTTATGATTTCGACCAGGCCCTTTTTGGCCCACTTGTAACCTAGACTATTGGCTATTTAAGCCTCTCTTTTCATTGTTAAGAATTTAAGTAAGTTTTAAGCAAAAGAAAACTCTAAAGGTTGTCGATCTCTTCCTCCTTGCGTGGCTGCCCCTTGGAGATTAGATCTCTTCTTGCTTCGTGCTTTCTTGTTCGAATTGTTCCTAGTGCTCTCAACGTTCTGTAGTTCTCAGACCATCACCGACCATCCACTGACGAGGAAGAGAGCGCCATCGGCCAGCTTCCAAGTCCCACTCGTCCCATCGATCTGCCTTCGACCATCGTCCTGCTCGTCGCTTCTCGACCATCTCGACCACCACGACCCCATCTTACATCATCTGGTATCAGAGAAAAAAGCTCCTACCTCCAGATTGTGTTCATCCAACCTTTATCTTCCTCAATTTCGTTTTGCATTTTTTTGTTTTTTTTTCTTTGTTTATTGCTTCTTTATAAAATCGAAAAATCCAAAAATAGTTATCATTGTTCTTGCTTTTGTTTTCATTGTTTTTGTTTTAGTTGCGTTCATAAACTAAAAATCAAAAAAGAAAAAAATCTGTTGTGTTAGAGAAATTGAAATCGGTCATTTAAATTGCTAGGGTTTTCACTGCATGCTCCATTTGTGTTTGCGGATTGTGACTATATGCGACTGGCCTTGAATTTGTTTATGATCTCATATTGCATACTTGGTCGTGCTATTATTCTGTGTTTGCATCATTCCAATTTGAAAAAGAAAAAAAGAGTTCTTGTTAAGGAGGAAAACAGCCGCATATTAAGTTGAATTGTTAGGGAGCATTAGGGCTTTACTTCTTAGACCGGTTTTGGGTTAACTAATTGACTTTCGGTTTGTTTGTCTTGCATTGTTAATTATTTAATTAAATCTGATGTCAACTTGCATCGTTTGTCTCCATTAACATATGCTTACATCATATAAAAAAAGAAGTTTGAGATAATTAAGATAAAGACTTGATTGTTTGCATTGTGGTACCACTTGTGTGCTTTCGGTCTAATTCTTGTTTTGTCTTTGGTTCACTTCGCTTAATTGGTTTAATCTTGTACCTGCATGAGAACCACAGAAACTCATTAAGCAATAAACCAGCTGCATCATCATTTGTGATTGCTTGCAAACGTGAACTATCCTTCACAGTTTTATTATTTGTTTTTATCTTCTTTTTTTGTTCTCTTTTGCGTGTGATGTTTTTTATTAAGTGTGCATAACATATTTAAACATGGGAGATAATCAAGCGAACCAAGCTGCCGCGCTAAACCTGACCCAGCTACTGACCGCGATCCAGGCGATAGGTGCTCAACTCGACCGTCTCGAATGCCCCATCGACCAGCAGCGACAACCTCGACCTGGACGAGCACGGCATGGACAGCATGACCGTGGACTCAATCTGGACTATACTGAAGGAGACAGTGCCGCAGACGAGATGGAGCCCGAGCCACCAGACCTTTACCGGCCTCACCACACCACTAGACTAAGACCATTGCCAACTCCAACTAAATCTCGATATAGTTCTTATGTCCTCGAGTCACAACCCATGTCATTTTCAGGAACCGAGGATTATTTTCACTGGGAGGAAGATCTGGAGGACTACTTTTGGGATCATAACATCCCAAGGAGAGATCAGCCTTCGTATGCTATCCGAACCCTAACCAGAGATGCCTATACATGGTGGAAGAATGAGGAGAAATGGCGAGCTCACTACAAAGAGCCAGCATGGACGTGGATGGACCTTAAACAGCTCCTATACGAGCAATATGTCACGCCAAGATAAACGACCCAGGGCCGTCCACGCCTTTCGACCGCCTCGACCAAAGTCCCAATGCCCGAACTGCCTCGATCAAAGGTTAAAGTGTTCCGACCCAACTCTTTCCCATCTGATTGTAATGAATCAAAAATTGTTTTAATGCACTTGTCATTGTCCAAAAGTGTTGAGAAGGATGCAGGTAAAACAAAGAAGCAAATGGGCCATGCCGACACCTCGACCAAGGCAGCAGCACCATCCAGCATTGTCCAAGGAGAATTGGACCCAACACTGAATAGACCAGCGACCTCTGAGTTGTCTAATGATCCACACGCCTTCAACTCTTTGCAGACCGAGTCCACCCAAGAATCTGTGACAAGAACACCAGAGCTGAGCCCTAATTGCACACCTAAACCGCGAGCCGAACCCATACATGAAGAGGTTCATGCCTTGGCCAACACTAAGGTGATTTCTGAAATTAAAAACGTTGGAACCAAGGTAGATAATTCACGAGTACATGAACTGGTCCAAGCTGAGACTTGTTTAGATGTTAATGATTCCATGACTGCGATAATGCACTTGTTTCTTGCCAAAAGTGCCCATAATATTTCAGGAACTGAGAATTATTTTCACTGGGAAGAAGATCTGGACGACTATTTTTGGGATTACAACATCCCAAGAAAAGAACAAGCCTCGTATGCTATCCGAACCCTGACCGGAGATGCCTATACTTGGTGGGAGAATGAGGAGACGATACGAGTTCACTACAAGGATCCAGCATGGACGTGGAAGGATCTAAAAAGGCTCGTATACGAGCAATATGTGACGCCAAGACCAAAGACTCAGGGCCGTCCACGCCTTTCGACCGCCTCGACTAAAGTCCCAAAGCCCGAACCGTTTCGATCAAAGGTTAAAGTGTCCCGACCCAACTCTTTTCCATCTAATTTTAATGAATCAAAAACTGTTTTAATGCACTTGGGATTGCCCAAAAGTGTTGAGAAGGACGCAGGAATGATAGAGAGTCCAATGGACAGCACGGACCAACGGACCGGAGGCGAGACCGAGAAACAAGAGGAACCGTCCGACCCAAACACAGCTGACAGTGTTAATCAGGTAAGTCTTTCTCTAACAAAGTTCATATCTACTGATTCCACAGAAGTACTAAAAGATCTGAGGAACTTGAGAAGCATGAGGAATCAGTTTGTTTAACACCACAAGTAGAAGAAGGCGTTCCTAAAACTAGTGCGAAGGAATTAGAATCAACCTATTTATCTTATCCTAAAGAACACCTTATGCACTTGTTTCTTGCCAAAGGTGTCCAACTTATTTCAGGAACCACACAAGAGAACCGGAAAGAAGTACCACCAGACCTTGGACAGTGCAAGAAAGCATCACCACCACCAAAGGAGAACAAGACTGAGGCCAAAGAAGATGATGGTACAGAAACTTGTCATTGGCAAGAAAACCAGAGGAGAGGCGTGCTGTTGGATCACTTACTCAAATAAGAACCGCCTGATGCTCCTTACGTCAACGAGCCACGGATTCATCAAGGTAAGGTCATGGACTCACAAAACCGCATGAAAGCTAACTTGCTTTCTCTTGGTGCAGGTTATACAATTTCGAGGTCGAAATCTTTTCAAGAGGGAGAGTATGATGAGGAAATCAACCCATCATTGACCCGGCATACTAGAGGATGGCTCACCAAGCCGGTACATGCCTTCGGAGTGAAGCAGCTTTATCGTACCAGGGATATAGGTGCAAATTTTGGACCGTATCTACCTAACCATGAGGAGTTAAGCTACAAATCGACATGTTTTGGAAACCTGGCTCACAATGGAATCTGCAAGAACTGGAATCACATCAATACCATTTTCTATGAAGAAGTTATGGCCGTTTCAATACAGGTGATTTTCAGGGAACCTGCTGAAGACCGACTTGCACATTTTGGAGTGCTCAGAATTAACCAGTATGACTCAAGGAGTAAAGAAAATTGTTCCGGATTCTTGACTCATCAGGGAATACATGAGAGTTAGAATCACACCAATACCAGCTTGGACGAAGAAATTATGCAAGATCAAACCCGAAGGTTGCTGGACCTGCCTTTTTTGGAAGCTCACAGATTTAGTGAACTCCAGAACTATGTTTGGCGACCAGGAGCACGTGCAACATATCTTTGGGCTGAGGTTTATACTCTTTTTCCTTAAGTGTGGTTTTATCCCAACTGGGTTTTCCCACTAAGGTTTTTAATGAGGTAAACCAAAGCCCGATACAAGAGAAGGAGAATCTGGCCCGTCCAACCTTCATTGTTGTCTTTTCTTTTATGATTTCGACCAGGCCCTTTTTGGCCCACTTGTAACCTAGACTATTGGCTATTTAAGCCTCTCTTTTCATTGTTAAGAATTTAAGTAAGTTTTAAGCAAAAGAAAACCCTAAAGGTTGTCGATCTCTTCCTCCTTGCGTGGCTGCCCCTTGGAGATTAGATCTCTTCTTGCTTCGTGCTTTCTTGTTCGAATTGTTCCTAGTGCTCTCAACGTTCTGTAGTTCTCAGACCATCACCGACCATCCACTGACAAGGAAGAGAGCGCCATCGGCCAGCTTCCAAGTCCCACTCGTCCCATCGATCTGCCTTCGACCATCGTCCTGCTTGTCGCTTCTCGACCATCTCGACCACCACGACCCCACCTTATATCACTATGCATCCCCATTGGGGTAAATCTTACAAGAGATGACTGCTAAATCTAAAGAAAAACCTACTTATTCAACTAATCTAAAGGACGGTGGAAAGATTAGACTCTTTTTTATATTCTCGAGATAAAGGATAACCGAAACTTAACTTGGTTCAAGCCAAGCAACTACAACCGCAAGTCCCAAGATCCGAGATAAAACCGTAAAACCCCAAGACTAGCTACCAAAGTTAACTAAAACCAGAAATTAAACCAAGGAAACTAACCATAATACCAATCACAAACCATACCCATTAGATCTGGGAAGAAAAAAACAGTAACAGGCCACCAAGCAGAGAACACCAAGGACCGAGCATAACCATAAACAAAATCAAAACTCAGGCAAGGTCTCATCAGGAGCAAACCGCCCAGAGGAACGAGCCGCTACCGGAACTTGGAATAACGGCGATAGAGGAGCCACACACCGACCGCGACGAGCGAGAAACGGCTGACGAGGCATCCACACCGTGAGCCAGACCTTCGCCGGACAACGGAGCCTACACCATCACGAACTCCACAGTTTGATGGCATGGCTTCAAGAGGCAAGGTCGCCGGATAACAGTGACAGGAAACGAAGCTAAAAAATAGGGCAAACGAAAGAGGAGGAGATGAGCCGTCGAGATGCGCTGGCAGTGACGCCAATGACCGGCGACGGCTCACCTCAAGCGGCAGATCTGAAAAAGGCTCATAGGGCGAGCGAGAGAAAGAGAGAAGACAGAGACTTCGCGACGTGATGAGTTTTTTATGTGTGTGCAAAGTATATGTCTAACCTTTTTACTTACACGATAACACAATTGTTATATGTTCTTACGTAAAAATGTTTGTTGTAATCAATAAAGATTTAGATGTATACATTAAATTAGTTAAGGGTCTAACTCATTTATAACTCAAAAATATTACCAATCATGCATTAATTTTAGTTTAAGGTTGAGTTGTGATGTGTTATAGTTAAAATCTTGAGTTATTTTCTTTGTAAAATTGTTAAGTAAAAAAAAACTAACATCATGGAAAATTTCATGTGTTAGAATATATTAGATCTTAGTTAGCATTTATTTTATATATTTATTTTATTTTCCCAGTTTATATACGTTTTTTTAATAATATTTTCAACAATAATCCAAAGAAATAGTAATTAATTGACCTTGCCTCCATTTTGATATTCGCAGGTCGCAAGCTGTTTAGTGAAAGATTTTAGGTATTTTTATTGATCGTTATAGAAAAATTATTGTTTTATCGAATTCACTGATTCAATTATTTTTGTTAGAAAAATGCATATGATTCGGTTTGAGTTGTGTTAATAATTCTGAATAAAGATCATTCCCCAAGATCCAAACATAAATGTTTCGGATGGGTCTATAAAACTTGTGAAATTTATCCAAACTAGTATTAATCTTTTTTAAAGTTACTAGTTTAGTATCCTTCATTAAAAGTTTACTAAGTTAGTATTAAAAATACGTAAAAATACTAAAATGCTATTATGATTAAACTGTTAATTAATCTTATTTTATCTTAAAACAAAAAATCAAAATTAAAAAAAAAATCTAAATCAAAAATTAACAATCAAAAATATGATCAAAAACGAAAAAACTAAATTAAAATTATAAACAAAAATTATAAACAAAAACTAAAAAATTTTAAAATAAAATTAAAAATTAAAAAAAAAAAAATTTAAACAAAAAAAAATTAAAAACTAAAAATCAAAAACTAAAAATTAAAAATTAAAAACTAAAAATCAAAAACTAAAAGTTAAAATAAAAAAATAAAAACTAAAAATTAAAAACAAAAAAAATAAAAAAACTAAAATTTTAAAATAAAAATTAAAAATTAGAAATTAAAAATTAAAATAAAGATTAAAAATTAAAATTAAAAACTAATCTTAAAAATTATAAACCAAAAACTAAAAATTCATAATTAAAAGTAAAAATTTAAAATTTAAAACTAAAAATTAAAAATTATATACTAAAAACTAAAAAATCATAATTAAAATTAAAAATTAAAAAAAAAAATTAAAAATTAAAAATTAAAAATTAAAAATTAAAAATTAAAAATTAAAAATTAAAAATTAAAAATTAAAAATTAAGAATTAAAAATTAAGAATTAAAAATTAAAAATTAAAAATTAAAAATTAAAAATTAAAAATTAAAAATTAAAAATTAAAAATTAAAAATTAAAAATTAAAAATTAAAAATTAAAAATTAAAAATTAAAAATTAAAAATTAAAAATTAAAAATTAAAAACTAAAAATTAAAAATTAAAAATTAAAAATTAAAAATTAAAAATTAAAAATTAAAAATTAAAAATTAAAAATTAAAAATTAAAAATTAAAAATTAAAAACTAAATATTTAAAACTAAAAATTTAAAATTTAAAATTTAAAATTTATAACTAAAAATTTAAAAATATAAATTAAAAATTAAAATTAAAAATTAAAAAATAAAAAATAAAAAATAAAAACTAAAAATTAAAAATTAAAAATTAAAAATTAAAAATTAAAAAAATTTTGTTCTCAAAGCTTCCATTGGAGGCGTTTTTTCTTTCAACAAAGCAAAAAAAAATTTATTAAAGTCAATCATAATTGCAAACAATTTACTTTTCTTATGTAATCTATTCAAATTAGTATAATTTCCAAACTAACTTCCTAAAATATTGGGTGGTTACAAAAGGTAAGTTTTCGAAAATATATTCGTTTAAAAAAAAAAAAATCTTATACTTAGATATTTCCGATTTTCTATTTTATCTTTTTAAAAATATTTTCTAAATATAACAAAACCTATATGAAAATATTTCCTAAATATTTTCCTATATGGCCGAAAATTATTTATTATAGGGAACCTCTATGGAAATAATAATTTTATAATTGTATGGGATTTTCTTGAATTTTTTTCAAAAAAAAGAATGGAGAATTATAATAATATATATGGAAATTATATATTGTTTCTAAAATATATATAATAAAAATAATTTAAAACATTATTTATCTACAAAGTTTTGTAAGATAAACTATTTTAAAATTTTCAGAAGTCATTTTTAATATTTTCAATAATATTTTAAATTAAAAGTTAATTTAAAAAACTGATTAAGGACATATACAAACAAATCTGCAAAAATATGTTGTTTCTAAAATGCCACGTCGTCAAATTTGAAAAATCTGTAGAATCTAAAAACAAATCTGCAACACGTCAAATAAATCTGTAACACTATAATACTAGTTTTATAATTTTTTAAAGTCTTTTCTCTTTGTAACAGAGTTTTTCGAAATCTGCAACAAATACAAAAAATCTGTAAGACTAAAAATAAAATCTGCAAATTAAATCCGCAAATTCTTGTAAAAACTGCAAAATCATATTAAAATATATTCAACACTGTCAAAAAATCTTCAAATCAAATCTGTAAAAAAAAACAAATCCATAGAACTAAAAAATATCAGTAACACACTAAACAAATCTGTTACACTACATACTAGTTTACTAATATTAAAAGCACAATATTCTTTGTTGCGGATTGATATGAAATTCGTAACAAAGAAAAAAATCTTCAACACGTAAATTTAAATCTGCAACCACAAATATGTAATCTCTCTAACAAATCCGCAACCAAAAAATCTTCAACACATGACTGCGAATTTAAATTCGTAGGGAATGTGATATTTTCATAAATAATTAATTTTTGTTGCTGACATGGAAAAAAATTTAGTGGCAATCCTTTAATAATTGTTTTCCTTCCAAATGGTTATATGGACACAAAAATATTTTTAAAATGGCCAAAAGATTAATACTACTTTAGTAGTTCCTATATTTTTCATACTAAATAAATAAATCTCCAATAAAACTTTTTAAAACAGTAGAAGTAAATACGAATAGGGAGCGAAGCTTGAGAAATAGCACAATTTTCTAATTTAGTGTAAGTTTATTTAGTGTAAGTTATTATATTGATCAAAAACTCTCTTCTTTAAAGTACGATCTTCTCATTTTTTTGTTACTTTTTTGACAAATAAAAAAAAATCATCGTATTTCTCAAACTTCCTTTTGTTACTTTTTAATAAATAATATTCTTAAATTTTAAACCTTCGAATGTGAAATCGTATTGTTATATTCTCGTATGATCATTGTTATATATTAATCCATTTTAGTAAATAATTTTAGTCCACTTAAAGTATGATCATCTCATATTGTTATATTCTTAAATTGTATCATAATCTTGATTTGGGAATTTTATGTGCCAAAACAAATTATAGATCATTGTTATATATTAATCTTATTCCATTAATTTTATAAATTATTTTAAAATTATCAGTGTATATTCTCTTATGCTTATTTTTTTGGATGAAGATGTCTAATGATGGCAATGTTGATGATATTGGTGCTGATAACGATGGAACTATTAGTCGCAAGGTAATTTTCCAAGTGATATGATAAATTTTAAAATTTAAAATTTATAATATTTTGATTTGTTAACAAAAACTATATATAAGCAAAAGCAAATTATGGTCATTCGATTAGATGAGTTGTATTATCAAGGTTTAGAAAATCTTACAGACGAAAAGTTACTAGAATTATATGATCTGGAAGATGAAAAGTATATGAATAAGATTCTACAACCTTTGATGAATTATTACAAACATCACCTTTTCCAAGAAACCAATGGCGTTTGAACGGGGAATTAGTTGACGAAATGTCGAGAGTCAGATTCGTAATAATCCAAATCATTGCATGCACATGTTAAGGATGCATCCAAAAGCATTTCAGAACCTATGCACAATACTGGAGCAACATTACAACTTAAAGACTATTGATAATACCAGTGTTGATGAGATGGTGGCGATGTTTCTCGTTACATTTCCCAAAATGATACGCAACGGTATGTTGGGTTGTCATTTGGTCGTTCCCAAGAGACTATCTATCAAAATTTTCTTGCAGTATTGGACGTAGTGGAAAGTCTTACATGTGAATACTTAAAAACTCCAACAATGGAGTCACTCCAGCATTACCAAGAAAATTACGAGAAGGTTCAAACTATTGTCCCTTTTAGTGGATTTATTGGGACAGTTGATGGGATGCATGTCAGAGTAAAGGTTGTAGGTAGTGTTGCAATGGGTATTGGGATAGACATGAACAAACAAGCTTAAACATAATGGGTATTTGTGATATAAGTATGCATGGCTAGGCGCATCTAGTTCTATACATGATTCATTGGTGTTGCAATATGCAATATATGGAGATCATGTATTCCATAAACCTCGTATAGTTAAATACTATCTTGTTGATTCTGGATATGCAAACAAGCAAGGATTCGTTATGTAATTGAACGAACGTTCAGAGTTTAGAAGAAAAAATGGAGAATCCTTAACAATTTGCCTTGTTACAACGTCAAGACTCAAAATAGAATTAAAAATATTGAGAAGCTTCATTATTACTGTTGAAAATATTTATTATTTTAAATTTTAAGTTAATATTAATCTCTTTAATTAATTTATATTACTGATATTAGAATAAATAATATTATTATTAATAATTGTAAAAATTTAATAATACATACTACAAATTATATAGTAAAAATGTTACCAATCGTTTGTTATAATCAAAATGATAACTCATATTTCTACGGCAAACGTACGACATAAATCTATAGTTTTAATTAAATAACTTTTATTACAAGTTACATTGAATTACAACGCATACTGCAATTCAACTTTAATACTACATGTCACCACTTGGAACTAATGAATAGAGATAACATATGTTTAACTCATCCGTTGGATTGTTAGAAGTCTTTTTGTCATTTGAAGTTATACTTTGATTAACCAAGGTGAAATACATTGGTGAAATTCAAAAGCCAGCATAAGAAGGAACAATAAATAAGGAAAATATTAGAATATCCCGGAAACATAAATTGATGGAAAATAAATTTTCCCGGAAGAAGACCGTATGAAAGGGAACTAAAACCTATAACTAAACCAAACGTGAATGGATGAAGATCCAAAATTTTGTGATGACAACCCAAACTTGCAATCAAGACACATGTGAAAATCTTTGAGTGAGACTTATTGTTGTTGCCCACGGCCCACCAAACGATAACTTTAGCTTCATGAACAGCCACTGAGAGACACACTCTTAGATCCAAAGAACCTAGACTTCATAACCCGACAAGAAGGAACCGATATTATCTCTAATACAATCGTCCGGATACGGTTTCAACACACTCATATGCACCCAAATATCCCTTAGATAGAAGCCCTAAACGAAACCTAAATCTCAATAGATTTATAGAAACCTGAAGCCTTAGCAACCGAAAAACACCGAGAGCAAAACAAAACTGGAAAGCGCACACAAGAGCTCCACAACGAACAACCAATTCGCAAACTAGATGCCAAAACCTCACTTTGAATTACCGACATGTATGATTAGCAAAGGAAGCACAAGACTAAACTATAAACCAAATGACCTACTCATCAAACCAAACCCAATAACACCAGCCACACAACCAAATCACATGGTTAACAACCCCTAGACTACAAGACTCGATACAAACCATTCGAGACCACGAGCGTTGACCAGACCTGCAACCCGATGAACCTCCACCGACCGGAGAACAAACCACCGACACGACGAACGCCTGACAGAGAACAAAACAGCTACGACTCACTAAATAAAACCAACGCCAAACCACGGACCAGCCACTGCCGAGCTTCAGCCGCGGAAAACCAAGACAAAGACAAGGGAAGAAACCGCCACAAAAATGAAACAGGGGATGGTCGGCGAATGAGACTGCGGATGAGAGGTGGTGAAGATAGGGATTGACTCATTCAATCAATGGAATGGCATAGATATGAATCACTCAACACTCTAACCACGATTCTGAAGCTGTATCATTTGGTAATAGAGCCGAAAGGCTCCTAACAAGTGTATTATATCCTTTACTTTTTGTTTAATCCCATTAAATTGCATTTATTTCATTTGTTCATTGTTCATGGTTTTGCATCCATATTTGTTATGTTTACATCCATTCATCCGTTTAGGTTTTTGTTTGATTCATTACATACATAAAAAAAGCCAAAACAAGTTTTCTCATTGTATCTAGTTTCTGTTCATTGTTCTTCTTTGCATTCAAAATCGGAAAAATTAGTTATGTTTTGCTTTAGTTCATTAACTGTTCCTGTTTTCTCATTCACCTTTGCAAATCAAAAACCAAAAGAATTTGCATTAGTTATTGTTTCTGTTGAGTTCTGCCTTTAGAATTCTTATTGCACCTTCATAAAACGAGAAAAACAAAAAGTAGAAGTTTTTATTGTTTGTTTCAATTTCCCTCTTGGTAAAAACCAGAACTATGTTTGTTTTATTTATTCAAAATCATATTTCCACTATTAGAGTCTTGCAGCATTTGAAAATTCAAACAAAAAAAAAGAGTTAAGAAAGAATAGAATAGAAAAGCATACCATCTTAGTTACTTATTTTTAATCAGAAAAGGCAAGGAGCATCCTATTCACATTATTTCTAAAATTCACATTAATCTCCCTAAAACCCCATTGATACTCTTCTAAAATTTGCAGGCACATAAACATGAAAGAAAAAGACAATTGGGAGCAATAGGAACAAGTTTTGTCTCAAGAAGAAGACCATGGTCTAATATTGATTATGAGGAGGATCCAAATAATGGAGACCCTGAACTAAAACCCCTAGACAACTATTTATATGAAGCAATTCAGGCATGATGGTCTGGAGAGGAAGAGTATGATCATGAAGCATACTCAGAAGATAGCTTCAATGGAGAGGCAGAAGTTGAATCAGAATCAGGACAATGGGATCAACAAGCAAATGAAGAGTTTGGGTCGGAAGAACCATAACCATGGGTGTAATACCCCGTTCTCGAAAGCAATAAAATATTATTATTATAAATAATAATGTTTTATTTCATAAAATGAATTATATTTTCATTATAATTATTTTTGGGAATTTTTGTGAATTCTCATAAATAATTCTAGGAAATAAGCTTTTATCGATAAATTATTAAGGCAATCGGGTGCATCGGAAAACCCTCTAAAGTGCACCAAAATTATGAAATTTCGACCACAGCTCTAATAACTTATGTATGAGTTATGGTTAAGAGGAATTAGAAAGATTTCATCCCTGGATTAAGCAAACTTGTGGACTTGGACCATGAACCAAGGAGACTTGGGCTGGGGATAATTAATTTTTGGAAATAAAACCAAGCCTAAAAGAGAATGAGCCACGAAATTTTCTAAGAAGAAAGGAGGAGAAGGATTCATTGAATCTAACTTAAGGATTCATTGAATATTAAGGTGCAAGGAACATGGGTGCCATCTGAATTGGTGTCTTAGAAAACTTCTAGAAAGATTCTAGAAGGGGGAGTGACAAGTGTAGGGTGAAGAAGAAGGAAGGATTTGATGCATTGGTTTTGGATGATATTTGGAGGTAAAAACGTGGAGGAAGGAGGAGAGGAAGGGATGACAAGTGTAGGGTGAAGATTCATCTTGTTTTAATATAAATAGGAAGCTTCAGCTCATTTCCTCACAACTCAGATCACAAGAGAAAAAGAAATAGAGAGGGAGAGATAAAGAAAGAAGAAGAAAGTTAGAGAGACAAAGAAAATGAAAGAAAAAATAGAAGGAAAAGTATCAGAGGAGCGATGGAATATTTCGTAAACAGAGATTTCCAACGTTCATCCTAAGTACTGACTTTCTCTTACTAAGTGGGCAGTTAGACGCTGGTCGGTTAAGTTTAGGGTTCGTTAGTGTGAGATCGATCCAGAGGTACATTGTGGAGAAACAATCGGAGTTAGGTTCGGCAAGCTTCGAGTTCAGGTTCGTCAGAAAGAAGTTGTCGAGAAGTGGGTTGGAGGTTTGGGTCGGGTTTTGGTCGGGTTTTGGTCAAGAGACGTTCCGATCAAATCCGCCTTTCAGCCGAAATCACAGTGATTTGGTTACGTTTGATTGTATGTTTCATTAGGAATAGATCGAGTGTGCATATAGACCCCATAATTAATAAACCATAGAGTTGTAGGTTATCGTATCCGGATTTGAATATAATAGAACGCGGTTAGGTTGATTAAATAATTAGAAATATAAATAAACCGGCTAGAATAACATATATGAATAGCACGTTTAAATATCGGTAATTGCGTAGATAGAATTGATTGAGTGCTTGATCGTTAAGTGTGTGAGAGTCGGAACTCGCATTGTCAAAACTTGTAGAGCAAACTTTTAGGGAACAGAAAACTCAAAGATAAACCAGTCGAAATAGTAAACCCGGAGGATATTTTATTGATAAGAAATCGAAAAGAGTACAAAGATCGGAAAAGAGAGTAAGAAATCGGAAAAAGAGAGTACAAAGAACCGAAACGGCTAAGAAAAACTGTTAAGTTCTTAAGTCTAGATGCTAGGGTTTTTCGCTATATCTCAATCGTATGACCACCATCTTTTTTCATAGCTGCGGGAAGTCGGCTCCGAGGATATAATCCGTAAGATTTGCGGAAATCTTCCTGTTGTTATCTCCTTCCTTTTTCCGTTCCGGTTTACCTTTTTATCTCGGATTTTCCTTGATCCTCACTTCTTCGAGTTTATATTTCCGCGACTTGGCCTATTTGCGAGTGGGCCGAGAACGGACAATCCGAGTCCATTTGTGTACGAACCTCTTTATTCGGCCCAAAGTCTCGGATATACGAGTGTTGGTCATTTGGGCTTAAGTTCATATTTCTTCTAACTTGGTCCGTTAATTTAGTTTATCGGCCAAGAAGGTTAAAGCCGATATTTCCGAAGGTGGATCGCGGCAAGTTTGTGCATATCGGTAAACGTTTGATTACCCGTTTGAGAAGTTTAGAGAAGCAAAGTCCAACTCGGAGGTTTACGGAAGATTCATTCAGCTCGGGATTTCCGAAGGGATATATCATGATTGGAAATGAGAAGGGAAGGATTCGGATCCGAGCTAGTTAAGCTCGGGTTTCGAGCCGGTTCAGCTCGAAAAACCCGAGCTGGTTCAGCTTGGAAAACCCGAGCTGGTTCAGATCGGATGTCCGAGCTGGTTCAGCTCGGTTTTCCGAGCTGGTTTAGCTCGGTTTTCTGAGTCGGTTCAGCTCGATCTTTGTCTGTTTGGATGTTTCGTCGATCCGTAGTTCTTGTTGGAAGATGCATTTGTCCGATTAAAGTGTCGTCCGTTTCGTATGAAATGTATTTGTCGAAACCACTTTCCGATAAGTTGTTTAGATGAAGTTGTTGGTACTTCGTATGACTTGTTTATTCGTATGAAACATTGTTTGTCAGTAGCGGACGTTTGTCTGTGTTTGATTGTCCGATCTTTTTTCTACTATTGTTTTCGTCGAGGGGGTTTTCGACCCCAACAGTTAGCCCCCCAGCTCGCCAGACTCGAATGCGATGATGGCGAGGTTGTTTCGTATTCGAGGCGAAAACAATTGTTCGAAAGAACTTTGATCAACCCGCCTCCGTGTTATCGTCCTTGAGACAACAGGCCGTCGATCGCGGTTGATTCTTCCATGCTCGGCCAATCCGACCACATGCCTAATCATGACTTGTTCTGCCATGATTTGTTCGGGCATGCTTGCGACAAAATGATTGAAACGTAATCATTTTGAAATCCCATGCCTTGGTGAATTCTATAAGTATTCACTCCTTCATTCTTCAATTTTCATTCCTCTCTCCAAAGGTAACTTCTCTCTCTAACTTCTTCTTAGTTTTTTTGTCAGTTCAAAACTTTGGACCTTTCCACGATTGAAATTTTTGTTTGACGGTGTTCTCGGCAAAGATGGCGGTTCGTGAGTCAAGCCGTAATCGTGCTAACTTTTCTTCCGAAGGAGAGTCGCCTGGAGTCTGGCATTCGACCAGGTCTCGTGCTGGCCGACTTCGTCCCTCGGATTTGCGGATGTTCGCTTAGTCGGGAAGAGTTCTTGCGTTATTGGGATCTTCCCCCGGATAAGCCAAATAAAAACCGTCCGAGGAAAAAGAAGGTGATCTCGGACCCTGTCGATTCGACGCTGTTTTCGGCAGAATCGATCATGAAGCTTCGGCATGATTTTGAGATTCCGGAGAATGTGACGATCAGGATACCGTCTCCCAGTGACCAGGCCGACTCTCCTCCGAATGGATATTTCACGGTGTATGAGACCTTCGTTGAGTCGTGCTTCCTTTGGTTTCCGATTCACGAACTCATCGTCCGTTACCTTCGTCGTCACAGACTGGCCCTTACGCAAATTACTCCCCGGAGTCTTAGGAATTTAATAGGCATATTGGTTCGCAGTTTCGAATGTGAGGTCGATCTTCGAGTGCTTCACCTTCAGAACATGTTGCACGTGGTTCCGATAAAGCGCAGCCCCGAACACTACCTCGGGCTCTATATGCATCGGGTGGTCATACGGATTCCGAAGACCACGATCGCCAATGTAGGCATTACTTCTTCTATGTTTTGATCGACGAGGCTCCTGTCGGAGATGCACGTATTCCATTGATGATATCGAAATGGGGGAAGCTTGGTAGCGGACTTGGTTGTTCCCATAGTTTGAACTTATATTTGGTCGACCTTCTAACGAAAATTTTCTTTTGCATTTTCAGTAAAGGATACTTGCTTGACGTGCCCACCGCAACTGGTTCCTCTCGTCTGGACGTTTCAGGAAGGAGGTACGAATTGGAATCAGCACTTTTCATTCAAGCGTGTATTTCGTGCTTGTCAGATGGACAAGATTCGTCAGGCGACTAGGGCCGACGGGATGGCGAATGCTGATGATGAGCACCCAGATGACGTGGTTATTCAGGATAATGGTTCGATTTCCCCGTGGCTTGCGGAAGGATTCAAACTTCCCGAGTTTGATTTTGAGGGCTTAGATGAATGGGTCGGTCAGGATCCTACAATGGGTGAAGGCATTCCTGGTTCTTGTGTTTTCGAGGATGATGGTGAGGGAACGAATGTTCCGCAAGTTTCACCATTGGAATCGTCGGATCAGGTCGTCGCGCCTCAATCTGGTCGAAGATCCAAGAAGAAGCACAGGAAGGATTTTGAAGTTCCGCAACCTGACCTTGACCCGGTCCGGTTTAGTCGCGACAACGGTGGTTCTTTGTATGCTAACGTTGCCGAGGTCGCTGGCTTTTTCGCCGATGCTCGTCATCCCGGAGATCTCCCGGTTCAATACAAGGATATGATATGCGGTGATTCACTTGCTAGCACTGGGTAGGACATGTTAAGGATTAGTTTCTTCATTCTGCTGTAGAGCGTGCAATCTTATCTTGTTGTTTTGTTAATTTGTTCGAACTTGTTTCAGGCGTGGGCTTCGGTTAACCGTCACGCTGCTGAGTCCGATATGAGGCTTCGAGGGATCCGGTATCGCTTTGCGAGATGTTCCGTTGACAATGCATGCTTGGCGGAGTCTGTTGCTTCTATGAGGGCTTCTATTGAAGGTGGAAGAAATGAATTTGAGGCGGCGAGGCTTTCCCTTGGTGTCGAAAGGGATGCGGGACTCGCCGAAGTTGAGGCTTTGAGGACTCAACTTGCCAAAAGGGAGGCTTCTCGCGAGATCTCTCTCAGGGGCGCGGCCGAAAGCGGGAAAAGAGGGATGTTGACGAAAATTGCATCCTGGATTTCTAAGTTTCGAAAAATCTTTTCGAAGTTTCCTTCGGCAATAGAGAGGCAAAGTCAGTTTGTTGCGGTGAGGAGAAATTTGGATCTTATCGCTGATTTGAGCTCTGAGGATCCAGCTGTGTTTGAGTCTGAAGAGACGGACCTAATGTCGAGAGTCCGGCCGGATGAGGGAGATGCCTCCGAGTACATTCGGTTGATTGCTGATGCCGAGGATTGCGTTGATTCTTCTCTGTTTCAAGGTGATGTTGCTAGCTCATCTCAGGGAGATGTTTGGTTTTAAGAAGCGTTTCCGTTGTCTTGTCGTGCTCAGCTTGTCTTTGAATATTTGGAAGGTTTAAATGCTTTTGTTCTTCTTTGTATTTTCAAGGTTAAATGTCTTTTGAATGTATTGTGTCTGACTTGTTCTTTTTGAAAGAGCTTTGGACTCGCTTTATAAACCGCATTGGCTTGAAAATGCCGTGATTTATTTGGGAAATACGAGCTAGTTTGACTTCGGAAATCCGAGCTGGTTGAGTCGAATAAGATCTGCTTCAGCTTGAGATTTCTGAATTGACTTGGCTTTGGTCCGAGCTGGTTCGGCTTGGGGCTTCCGAGCTGGTCTGGCTCGGATGCGAGCTGATTCAGGACTGAAATCCAAGCTGGTTCAGCCCAGACCCGAGCTGATCTAGCTCGGAAATCCGAGTTGTTTCAGCTCGGAATTTCCGAGCTGGTTTGGCTCAATTTCGAGCTGATTCAGCTCAAAAATCCGAGATGGTTTAGCTCAGACCCGTGCTGATCTTAGCTCGGAAATCCGAGCTGGTTTAGCTCAGACCCGAGCTGATCTTAGCTCGGTGATTCCGAACTGGTCTGGCTCGGGAATTCGTAAGATGTGGCTTTTATGATATTCTGACATGTGTGCTTGGAAGCGTCCTACCGGGTTTTGAAACTGTGTCCGAGAAAAAGGCAAATCGTTTTGCGGACTTACAATGATTCAAATGGTGTGCTCGGGAGCGTCTTTACCGGGTTTTGCAATGATTAGAACAGTGTGCTTGGAAACTTTTTACCGGATTTATAAAGATTCGACCGGTGTGCTCGGGAGCGTCTTTACCAAGTTTTGCGATTATTAGACCAGTGTGCTTGGAAGCGTTTTACTGGATTTATAAGAGTTTTGTTTTCGACTTTAGTACTAGTGCGGTATCTGCCATCTTACATTCCCAAGTCGGTCGTATACTGAATAATGACGTTGTCGAGACCAGTGTGTTGTGTTTTGTGATTCCAATTTTTTTCGAAACTCTCGCCTCGCATCTTTCGTTCACTGAAAATAAACCGGTATCCGCATGACCACCTTTCAAAGATACCGAACCAAGATATACTTGGTTAAAACGTCATTTTACCAGTGTGCTGAGTAGCTTCATACTGGATATCGGGGGTTTATTATCGTCTCCAGTTATGGTGCGGCAGATTTGAAGACCTGTCAACAACCCGTATTCGGGATCTTACGTCGACCTCTCGACTTATGTTCCCTTCGCCGATAATAAACATACCTTGACGGTATTAAAGAATTTTTATAGCGCGCTTTTATCCATTTGTTGGATGTATAAAGCCTTAATCCGTATAGGATGTTTTGGCTAATATCCGTAAAGGATATATGAGTTTGTCCACTGCGGCCGTCAGCGGACACGGTAAGTCGTTCCTAACAACTATGCATGCGATAAACTAGTAGGCGGATTCTGAGTTATAAAGTTTGTATCCTACTTTCAATCAAAAGGAAAATAAATAAAACAAAAATGAAAGAAAGAGTTAATTTTGTTACCGGATGACTTCAAGAATTCGGTCGGGGAGTTGAATTTTTACGGAGAACGCTCAGCTTGGGATTTATTCGGAGAATGATCCGGCCTGGAATCTCTGAACTGGTTCAACTCGACCCGAGCTAGTTCAGCTCGAATTTCCGAGCTGGTTTTGGTGTCTGAGCCCGGGTTGGTTCAGTTCGGTTAGCTCGGACTCTCCTAGCTGGTCTGCTGGAAAGTTCTTTGCCGGTTTGCTAGAAAATCCCTAGCTGATTTGCTTTGAAATTTCCGAGATGGTTCTTTCGAGTTTCGAGAATTGCTTTAAATTTTTGCGAGATCCGATATGGAAGTATAGATATAAACGGGCCCACTCCCCCCCCCCCCTTTTTGAGAGGGAGGACATCTAAACTGATCAAGAAGATCGGCTGCCTACGTACCCCTTCCAGGGATCAAGCCGTCCCGTAGTTCAAAATGTTCCGATTTTTTTTTTCTTTTTTGACATTTCTAAGTCTTCAGTATCGGAATCTTCTTAGGTGCATCGCGTTCCATCCTATTTTGGTGTTTTCCATGGTTTCAAGCTCATATACTTCAGGACGGATCTCTCTCGTAATTATGTAACGTCCTTCCCAGTTCGCTTCTGTGTTCCAAAGCGCCGAGCTTCGCCAGAATCTTCTTAGGAAAAGATCTCCTACGGAGAAGTGTTGATTGTGATCGTAGATTAGGTGAGATGGGCAGCTTCTCTCCGTTGTACTTGTCTGATGGCCTGATTCTCCGTTCTAGGGATCGCCAGGGTCCGCTGTTCTTGACTTCCATAAATCGTGCTAATTCCGAAGGGGGTTGGAAACTTGATGCATAGATGATAAGTCGAGGGGACCGCCTTCATGGAGTTTATCCACGGATTTCCGAGAATCGCTCCATAGATCGTTGGGCGATCTACTACCGTAAACTCGATGACTTTGAAGACTCCTCCTGCAATTATCGGCAGCTCGATCTTTCCGAAGGTGGTTATGGGGTCTCCGGCAAATCCTATCAGGGACGATTGAGAAGGTATCACTTCATTCAAATTTACGCCCATTTTCTTTAGAGTCTCACAGAAGATTAGGTCCACAGAGCTTCCGGTGTCGATAAGTATGTCTGGTACACGACGATTCCTGATGATCAACTCTACGACTAGTGGTTGTTTGCGCATGTCGTCGAATGTTATCGCAGGATTTGTATAACGATTTGACTTGCGCTGCCTGATGCTTCTTCTTGGGATAGTTGTGTCCCATGACCGTCGAGGATAAGGATCGATAGAAAGTTTTGGTCTCGGGCGGTATTGCGGCCTTTCCACGATCATGTTTATCCTTTGTCTGCCGATTGCTTTAGGATCCTCGTTGTTACCTTTCCTTCGTGTGTTATTGCCTGTCGCGGTATGTCCTTCCTGATGGTTTCGCTCTCGATCCATTTTGTTTGAATCGTTGCTTTTGTTCGGCCTATTTGACTAGTTTCCGATCTTTCCATCGTCGAGGTCCTTCAGAGTTATCGTATTTCCCAGTTCTCCAGCTACGAGTTTGGCCGCGAGTTTGATTCCTAGTTTGCGACAGTTGGCGGTGTTATGTCCGTAGGATTGGTGGTGGTCGCAGAAGGCTTTTTCATCGTAGGAGCCGGGATTCCTCGTCCAAGTGTTCTATGAACTTTTCCTTTGTTCTGTCGGCCTGTCTTCTTGTCGCTCTGATCCGATTTGGTAGTTATGTGATCCGATCGTCCTTTCGGGCCGCGAAGTTCTAGTCGGCTTCGAGACTCGCCTCTCGCTGCTTGTGCTTGTCGATAGACGAGCCTCCTTGCTCGCAAAGCATCTGCCATCGTTTGTGGTCGGTTTAGCGAAATCTTTCTTCTAAAATCTGACTCGTACCAAAGTGCTTTCTTTAGTGCGTCGATACCCATTTTGTCGCTTAAACCTTCAATGCGGCTGGCGACTCTTTTGAATTGCTCGATGAACTTTCTCAGGCTTTTCGTTTCGCCCTGACTCAAATCCCACACATCGACGTCAGACGTATCCCTATCCATGAAGATCGAGTATTGCTTCATGAATTCCTCCGACAGCTGTTGAAAGTTTCCGATGGAATCGCGCTCCAGCCTTGAAAACCATTCGAGGGCTGCTCCTTTTAGATGTTCTACGAACAGGAGGCAGAAACCGGCGTCTTTATCCTTTCGGGTGAGATTCGCTCTTCCCATTGCGATTCGGAAAGCCATCATATGGGCCTTTGGATTAGTCGTTCCGTCGTAGAATGGGATTTTGAGCTTGCTCGGATTGAAAATCCGGGTTCCGGTTATTCGAGCTTTGAATGGTGTCTTCCGTGATTCTTCCAGGACGCGATCGATTTCCAGTGCGGCGCTTGTCGCCCGGTGAACCTGTGACCGTACAGTTTTAATCTCCGCGGTTGTCTGAGCCAGCGCGTCCCTGAGTTCATCGAGCTCGCTCCGTCTGCTGTTTCTTTGCCGTTCAGTTGGCCCGCTTTGGCGAGCTCGCTCCATGTCCTCTTCTTCTGGTAGTTCATCGTCGCTTAGATGTGGGACGTATCGATCTGCATCGATTCTATCTTCGTCATCGGAGGGTGATGCGGTATGATCCTTAGGCGGAGTTGATTCTTCATTTTCGTAGTCTTCTGCGTTGTTTGCTGACGCAGATTTTTGACCTCGAACTATCGGAGGAGGATCTGTGGTGTTGGGTCTTGTCGCTGGCGGGGTTCGTTCGCCCATGGTTTGCTTCGCGATGTTGCGACGAATTCCTTGTCAGCTCTCCGGACGTTGAGAAGTCTAGGCGCCTTCGTTCGGTCGAGGCGAAATTCACCGTTCGGGTTGCCCGCGTACGGTTCCCAGTTTTCAATTTTTCGATCAGTTCAGTGAGGGAGCTGTTCGCTTTCTCCTGTTCTTCTTCCCTTTGTCTTAGCACAGCTACCATCTCTTTTAGCTCGACAAGAGTCGCGTTGATTGTCGTATCCGATGCAGCCGTGTTTGTAACGTTGCCGCTTGTCGAGGTGTTACCAGCGGTAACGTTGGGTGTGTTGTCGTCGATCGGTAGCTGCTGATCTATCTCGTCTCCGTTTCTGATGGTAACCATATCTTCGGATCTGCTATTCGGCGGTTTTTGAGTGTCGAAAGTTTATATGTCCCCACAGACGGCGCCAAATTGTGAGAGTCAGAACTCGCACTGTCAAAACTTGCACAGCAAACTTTTAGGGAACAGAAACCTCAAAGATAAACCTGTCGAAATAGTAAACCCGGAGGATATTTTATTGATAAGAAATCGAAAAGAGTACAAGGATCGAAAAAGAGACTAAGAAATCGGAAAAAGAGAGTACAAAGAACCGAAACGGCTAAGACAAACTGCTAAGTTCTTAAGTCTAGATGCTAGGATTTTTCGCTATATCTCAATCGTATGACCACCATTTTTTTATAGCTGCGGGAAGTCGGCTCCGAGGATATTCTCCGTAAGATTTGCATAAATCTTCATGTTGTTATCTCCTTCCATTTTCCGTTCCGATTTACCTTTTTATTTTGGATTTTCCTTGATATCTCACTTCTTCGAGTTTATCTTTCCGCGACTTGACCTATTTGCCGAGTGGGCCGAGAACGGACGCTCCGAGTCCATTTGTGTATGAACTTCTTTATTCGGACCAAAGTCTCGGATATACGAGTGTTGGTCATTTGGGCTTAAGTTCGTATTTCTTCTAACTTGGTCCGTTAATTTAGTTTATCGGCCAAGAAGGTTCAAGCCGATATTTCCGAAGGTGGATCGCGGCAAGTTTGTGCATATCGGTGATCGTTTGATTACCCGTTTGGGAAATTTAGAGAAGCAAAGTCCAGCTCGGAGGTTTACGGAAGATTCATTCAGCTCGGGATTTCCGGAGAGATAAATCATGATTGGGAAATGAGAAGGGAAGGATTTGGATCCGAGCTGGTTCAGCTCGGGTTTCGAGCCAGTTCAGCTCGGGTTTTGAGCCGGTTCAGCTCGGTTTTCCGAGTCGGTTCAGCTCGATCTTTGTCTGTTTGGATGTTTCGTCGATCCGTAGTTCTTGTTAGAAGATGCATTTGTCCGATTAAAGTGTCGTCCGTTTCGTATGAAATGTATTTGTCGAAACCACTTTTCCGATAAGTTGTTTAGATGAAGTTGTTGGTACTTCGTATAACTTGGTTATTCGTATGAAACATTATTTGTCCGTAGCGGACGTTTGTCTGTGTTTGATTGTCCGATCTTGTTTTCGACTATTGTTTTCGTCGAGGGGGTTTTCGACCCCAACAAAGTGTTGCATTGCATATAGCGGCATGACTAGGAAATATATGCATATATATAGTATAAAACTGTACAAATGAATCTATATATAAGAAATTAAGAGATAATTAAAATATGAATTAAAACTCAACAAAACTTAAAATATGATATAATGGGGCTATGGTTAATTAGAAGCGAGATAAAATAATTAAAGAATTATGAGGGTAAAAGAAATGGGGTTAAACCGTCTAGGTGGTTAGTAAAGTTACTAACTCCAATCTAGCGGTTAGACAAATTAGATAATTAAACTAAAATTAAATTAAATAATTAAAATGAAGTAATTTAGGCTGCAGGGTTAGTAAGTTTACTAACTTCAATGTAGTAGAATTAAACCGGAATTAGTTAATTAATGGGAACTAAGTTAAAACTAGGAATTAAACCTAAATATTAATTAAAAGGAATTAGGTTGATTAATTTAAGTAAGTGCTTATAAGTATTTGCATGGTTAATGTTTGACATGTGAAATTATCGTCGTGTTGATTGTGGTTTTACCTACTCCAGTGTTGGACCGGGTAGACTTTGTTGTTTGATTCCTATTCCGGTACGGGACCGGATAGAACGTGTTGAGATAGTGATTGGTGAAGTTGTGATTAGGACTTGCGAGATATTTTTGGGTATTGGGTTAAGTTGTTATTGATTGTTTTACCTTTATCGGTCTTGTGTTGAGTCGTAGAGGCTCAGTGAGTCTGCTTGCGTGTCGTAGAGTTTGTTATTATTGTTAAGATTGTTTAGGGTGCGTTAGATCCCGCGAGTCCTGCGTTGGCGTTCCAGTTCTTCCTTCTCGATTGGATCCTCGAGAGATCCTGGCCAGTTCACGTATCTTTGGGTAGTGGTTATGGCTAGGTGTTAACCTACTGGGTGACGCCGGTAGGTGTGTAGTGTAGAGCAACGGGACATGTCCTAGGGCCGGGCTGCATAGAAACTTTGGCTATTTATCTAGGGGTAGTCCGAGTCACCGCGTATCGATGGACAGAGAACGGTGTCTTAGTTAGGACTTCGTGTTTACGTCTAGGAGTCTGGGAGGTTAAAGCTGTAGGCAGCTAGGTGTTCATGAGGAAGATTACCGAGTTCGCGTTAGGGGCCCATGGTGTTGAGTAAGCATTAGACTGGCGATTAGTATTTAGATCGAGTCTAATCGAGGACATGTGCCGCAGTGTTTCTTGATTTCCTTCATTTGAGTGATGTGTTATGTTTAGCCGTTACCTGGTGGTAGCATGTAATCGGTTTATATTGTTGTTTTCATTGATTGTTATTGCATGTTATTTTGGGTTTGTCCGGTAGGGTTTCAGCCTTTGTAGTTGGGAGCCAACTCACTGAGCGATCTTAGATTACTCATACAACTCTTATTTTTTGCAGGAAACCTTAGCGGGAGACCGGGTAGCTGTAGATGGACGTTAGGCCAACCGTAGTAGATTTTTATTCCTTTGTAAAGGGGTATTTTGTATTTCGATTTTAAGATTAAATAGGTACCGCATTGGTGTTTTATTTGTATCATACATTTTTTTATGAAATAAAAATTAAGTATTTTATATTTGCAATGTGAGTAACTTTGATATTAGACTAGTCCGGTCTAACACAACTCACTGACGCGGTACAGATTGAAAATCCTTTGGCGGTCGAAGCAAGGAACACAAAAATCGAGGTTATAGATGGATTGGCTGCTACGGTTGAACTGTCTCAGACTTCGAATGTAACAACTTCTTTCCGTTTGACTGCACGAGTTCGAACGGTCATGTTCTTTTTTGATTGTTGGCCGGTCAGCTCGTCGGTCAGTGGAAAAATGGGAAGGGGCGTTACAAAGGTGGTATCTGAGCATGGTTGCGTCCATGATTCCAGAACTCACATTTTCAATGTTTTATCGAGTCAAAAAGAGTCGCAAAGGCATTTAGGTAAATCCGGTCACGACAATCTGATAGAATTTACGTAGTTAGGATTAACCTTTTGTTCGTGCAGTTGGAAACAATCGATCGGAGTGGAGGCTGGCTTTGAGTTTTGATGATGGGTTGTGATGGATCGGGAGGTGAAATACCAGAGTCGTTGACAAGTGGAGCCATGGAGCCAAATGAAGAATGACGCTAGGTGAATCGAGGAGTCGGTAAGGCAATGGAGGACCAGGAGTTAGCACCGTAAATCAGGATATGGTATGGAGAGTAGCGGAGGTGGAAACTGTGAATGAGGGGTCAAAGGATCAAAGGCGCATCAACAAAAGTCAAAGGAGGAAAGGTCAAGGCGTGAATGATCATTGCAATCCTAAATCAATTCTCACCAACTCCAATCTAGCGGAGATTTAATTAAAATGAAGTAATTTGGGCTACGGGGTTAGTAAGTTTACTAACTCCAATGTAGTAGAATTAAACCAGAATTAGTTAATTAATGGGAATTAAGTTAAAACTGGGAATTAAACCTAAATATGAATTAAAAGGAATGAGTTGAATTAATTGAAGTAAGTATTTCTAAGTATTTGCATGGTTAATGTTTAATATGTGAAATTATTGTTGTGTTGATTGTGGTTTTACTTACTCCAGTGTTGGACCGGGTATACTTTGTTGATTGATTCTTATTCCGGTACGGGACTGGTTAGGACAGGTTGAGATGGTGATTGGTAAAGTTGTGATTAGGACTTATGGGATAATTTTGGGTATGGGGTTAAGTTTTTATTGATTGTTTAAACTTTATCGGTCCTTTGGTGAGTCGTAGAGTCTCAGTGAGTCTGCTTGCGTGTCGTAGAGATTGTTATTGTTAAGAATGTTTATGGTGCGTTAGATCCCACGAGTCGTGTATTGGCGTTCCGATGCTTCCTTCCCAATTGTATTGCAACCCTAAATCAATTCTCACTAGTCCAGCAAGCGGAGAAGCGCATCCAGAAAGAGTAAGCGGGCGGTAAACCCTAGATTTAATTTTTACCTAAACCCTTAGGACATTAGTCCCCGTAGAGGTAAGTACGTCTCTAAACTTTCTTATAAATTTGAGTTGTGGTTTTTGCATGCATTACATAATAGAGATTGCATATTAGTTTAAAAGAAATAGTTGGGTTGGTTGGTATTTAGAAAATTGCGATGTGGGGATCGAAGTTTCTAGTACTTGTGATAAAGGAGGATAAGTCATATAATTGCATTAATTGGGATAAGAGTTCCATTAGTATTGTTACTTTAGATGGCATATTGGAAAAATTATTGGAAGGAAGGTAAGAGTAATTAGTGTGGTGGGTGGATTGATTTCCAATGATTAGTGTTATGGAATTTATACACCATTGATGATTGACCGTGCATGTTCTTGTTTGATTGTTGCACGACCGGTTATCAATGATTGTATAGTGGAAATAACATCACTTCATAGGTTTATAACTTTAAGTAAAGTAATAACTGCTAACTCTATTGTGAGGTTTGGATAAGTGTTGTTTAGGGTGTGCTGGTGACCGGATCTTAAGGATATAAAAATCCTTATAGTTGAGTAGAGTTTAAGTCTCAAGACCAAACCCGAACCCAAAAAGATCAAGATGAGGATTTCAGAAATTTTCAGAGGAGTGGTATAAGATCAGAGTTCGAGAAATTCAAGGGAAGTGGAAAAGTTGCGGGCTAGCTGAAGAAGGTTGTTCTAATGGTCAGGCAGAGGATGAATGCAAGAGCTGTTTTCCAAAAAGTTGAGATGGAGATGAACATGGATAGAGGAATCGACGAGATTGGAGAAATCAGCAACGACAATGATCGGTTGGAATGGAATTCAGATAAAGACTCAAAATTTTTTCATAAAAGGAGTCGATTGGGATCAAAGTTCGAAATTCATAGTAGAGGTGAAGAATCTCAGGCGTGGAGAAGAGATAAGGAAGGGTCATATAGGAAGCAAAGGTAGTTCACCGAGAAGACAAGGACCGGTTTCAGCAGAAGTCATTTCATATGATGTCTAGGGAATTGCTTATGAAGGGTGGTCGATACAAAATTATAAGCTATCGATAACCGTCCAAGCATGTTCTTGTTTGATTGTTGCTTAACCGGATATCGATGGTTGTATAAGGTAAGTGTCTAACATTATTTAATTGTTGAACCCATATGGTGTAAGGATTGACGGAAAAATTGGTTTGTCAGAAGTAGTATCTATCTACAGGACAAGATAGATACAAAGGACTGGATCATCATAAGCAAGAAAAAGGAAGTATCAGCTAACGTGGAAATGTTTATCGAAAGGAAAGATAAACATAGAAAAGTAAAGCAGTAGGAATGGAGGAATTATTTAAGGCAAGGAGTATGATCACGGAGGAAGCAGAGACCGAGGTTCAGAAAGGCGGAATCCGATATATATAAAAAAAAGAATGGATTGACTCGGAGGAAGCCCACAGAGTTCAAGTCAGCAAGTCAGGAGTTTTTGGAAACCCAAGTCTTATCAGAAGGAGTCTGCAAGAAATTGCCAGGTTGTCATGGAAAGAATGGAGCATAATCACTCTGCGTAGAAATCTATCGAAAGGACAAGATAGATTTCAGGAAACCTAAGGAGCAGTCAGTGCAAAGTTAAAAGAAAGGATTGTCAAGAACATGGAAATTTCTCTAGAGAAAATTCGAATCATCATTGGATAAGTCATCAGAGTATTGCAGCGGAAGTGTGGTCGGCAAAACTTCAGAATTCGAGGATGAATTCTATTAAGGGGGAAGGATGTATTACCCCGTTCTCGGAAATAAAGAAAATATTATTATTATATATAATTTATTTCATGAAATGAATTATGAAATTTCGACCACAGCTCTAATAAATTATGTATGAGCTATGGTTAAGAGGAAGTATCAAGATTTGATACCTGGATTAAGTTATGAGTTTTGGATCATTAAAAAATATTTAGTGATCAAAAATTATTAAACAAACTTGTGGACTTGGACCTTGAACAAGAGGACTTGGGCTGAGGGATAATATATTTTTGGAAATAAAACCAAGCCCAAAAGAGTATGGACCAAGAAATTTTCTAAGAAGAAAGGATGTGAAGGATTTATTGAATCTAACTTAAGGATTCATTGAATATTAAGGTGCAAGGAACTTAGGTGCCACCTCACCACTATACATTATATCTGAATTGGTGTGTTTGCAAGCTTCTAGACAGCTTCTAGAAGGGGGAGTGACAAGTGTATGATGAAGAAGAAGGAAGGCTTTGATGCATTGGTTTTGGATGGTTTTTGGAAATAAAAACGTGGAGGAAGGAGGAGAGGAAGGGCTGACAAGTGTAGGGTGGAGATTCATCTTTTTAGTATAAATAGGAGGCTAGCTTAAGCTCATTTCCTCACAACTCAGATCACAAGAGAAAAAAAAATATAGAGAGAGGGAAAGAAATAAGAAGGAAGTTAGGGAGAGAAAGAAAATGAGCAGAAAAAGAGAAGGAAAGGTATTGGAGGAGCGATAGAATATTTCCTAAACGAATATTTCCAAATTTCATCCTAAGTACTGACTTTCTCTTTCTAAGTTGGCGGTTAGACGCTGGTCGGTTAAGTTTAGGGTTCGTTAGTGTGAGATCGATTCAGAGGTACATTGTGGAGAAACAATTGGAGTTATGTGCGAAACGCTTTGAGTTCAGGTTTGTCAGAGAGGATTTTTCGAGAAGTGGGTTCGAGGTTCGGGTCGGGGTTTGGTCAAGAGACATTCCGGTCACATCCGCCTTCCAGCCGAAATCACAGTGAGTTGGTTATGTTTGATTGTATGTTGCATTAGGAATAGATCGAGTTTGCATATACACCCCAGAATTAATAAACCGTAGAGTTGTAGGATATCTTACCCAGAATTTGAATATGATATAACGCGGTTAGGTTGATTAAATAATTTTGAAAATTAAATAAACCGGCTAAGATAATAAATATGCATAGCACGTTTAAATATCGGTAAATGACATGATTGATTGTTTGCGTAGATAGAATAGATCGAATGCTTGATCGTTGAGTATTGCATTGCATATAGAACGGTATGACTAGGAAATATATGCATATATATAGTATAAAACCATACAAATGAAGCTATATATAAGGAATTAAATGATAATTAAAATATGCATTAAAACTCAACAAACCTTAAAATATGATATAACCGGGTTAGGGTTAAATTGAAGAGGGTTAAAATAATTAAAGAATTATGATAATAAAAGAAATAGGGTTAAACCATCTAGGGGGTTAGTAAGTTTACTAACTCCAATCTAGCGGTTAGACAATTTAGATAATTAAACTAGAATTAAATTAAAGAATTAAAGTAAAGTAAGTTTAAGAATTAATTAAAATGAAGAATTTGGGTTACAGGGTTAGTAAGTTTACTAACTCCAAGGTAGTAGAATTAAACCGGAATTAGTTAATTAATGGGAACTAAGTTAAAACTAGGAATTAAACCTAAATATGAATTAAAAGGAATTAGTTGAATTAATTGAAGTTAGTGTTTCAAAGTATTTGCATGGTTAATGTTTGATATGTGAAAGTATCGTTGTGTTGATTGTGGTTTTACCTACTCTGGTGTTAGGCCGGGTAGACTTTATTGTTTGATTCCTATTCCGGTACGGGACCGGATGGGACGGGTTGAGATAGTGATTGGTGAAGTTGTGATTAGGACTTGCGGGATAGTTTTGGGTACTGGGTTAAGTTGTTATTGTTTGTTTGACCTTATCGGTCTTGCGTTGAGTCGTATAGTCTCAGTGAGTCAGCTTGCATGTCGTAGAGTTTGTTATTATTGTTAAGACTGTATAGGGTGCGTTAGATCCCGCGAGACTGGCGTTGGCGTTCCAGTTCTTCCTTCCCGATTGGATCCTCGAGAAATCCTGGTCAGTTCACGTATCTTTGGGTAGTGGTTCTCGCTAGGCGTTAACTTACTAGGTGACGCCGGTAGGTGTGTAGTACGGAGCAACGAGGTCATGTCCTAGGTCCGAGCTACATGGAAAATTTGGCTATCTAGGGGTAGTCTGAGTCACCGCGTATCAATGGACAGAGAACGGTGTCTTAGTCGTAGGACTTCGTGTTTACGTCTAGGAGTCTGGGAGGTTCTAGCTGTAGGAAGCTAGGTGTTCATGAGGAAGATTACCGAGTTCGCGTTAGGGGCTCATGGTGTTGAGTAAGCGTTAGATTGGCATTTAGTATTTAGATTGAGTCTAATCGAGGACATGTGCCGCAGTGTTTCTCGATTTCCTTCATTTGAGTGATGTGTTATTTTTAGCCATAATGTGGTGGTAGCACGTAATCGGTTTGTATTGTTGTTTTCTTTGATTGTTATTGCCTGTTATTTTGGGTTTGTCGGGTGGGGTTTCAGCCTTTGTAGTTGGGAGCTAACTCACTGAGCGATCTTAGATTGCTCTTACAACTCTTTTGTTTTGCCGAAAACCTTAGCGGGAGACCGGGTAGCTGTAGCTGGACGTTAGGTCAACCAGAGTAGATTTTCCATGCCTTTGTAAAGGGGTATTTTGTATTTCGATTTTAAGATTATGTCGGTACCGCATTTGATTTTTATTTGTATCATACATTTATTTTTATGAAATAAAAAATAAGTATTTTATATTCGCAATGTGAGTAACTCTGATATTAGACTAGTCCGGTCTAACACAACTCGCTGATGCAGTACGGGTTGAAAAGCCTTTGGCTGTCGAAGCAAAGAACACAAAAATCGAGGTTAGAGATGGAATGGCTAGAGTTTTTGACTCCGGGTGAAATATCTTTGACTTCGAATGTAACAACTTCTTTCCGTTTGACTGCACAAGTTTGAACGGTCATGTTCTTGTTTGATTGTTGGTCGGTCAGCTCGTCAGTCAGTGAACAACGCGAAGGAGGTGTTACAATGGAAGCAACAAGCAAATGAAGAGTTTGGATAAGAAGAAGAACTAGAACCATGGGAGAATAACACCAACCATGAAACTTATCCAGAAGATGAAGAATGGCAAGATGAAGGAGAAAGTTCACAGTATAACCCAATGAATGAAGATGAACTACAATCATGCTATGACTCCACAAGTGAAAATAAAGAAGAAGAGATCAAACAAGAATTATACCACATATTTTTTTTTTCAAGACATGATCAAGGACCATAAGCATATCTAAGATGGAAAAGAGACTTGGAGGATTTGTTTCAATCAAACCAAATCCCGGAAGATCGGAAGACATATTATGCTGAAGCAACTCTCACCGAGGATTCCTTCATGTATTGGGATCAAGATGCCAACATAAAGCTTGATTATGATGTACCAGATTGTTCTTGGGAAGAAATGAAAGATCTATTCGTGGATGAAGCTGAGAACAACCATAAGTACTATGTGAAGATTCGTTCCAATCCAGAACCAATAAGATGGATTCTAGTAAGTAGACCAAGTCCAAGGGCTAAATCAAAGAGGATTCACTGTCCTATGCCACAAAAGCTCATTCCCAACACCCACAAGGAAAAGACTAAGACTAAGCATGCAACTCAATCAAAGAAAGTTTAAACGGAATTAGTTCATCAATCTGTGAAGCAAAAGCAAAGCTCTACGTCATTGTCTAAACCACAGAGGAAAAGAGAGAAATGTAAGTCTATAAACTTTCAAAAAACAACTAGTACCATTTGCTATAGGTGTCCCAAGAAAGGTCATTATGCTGCAGCTTGTCCAACTAGAACAGTAGATACTTCTTATTCACTAGAACTAAAACCGGATTCATCTAATGATAGTCTAGTCCAATCAAGTTCTGAAATGTCTATTTCTAGTATAATGCATTTGTTTTTGCCAAAGGTTGTTGATACAGGACACACTAAGGAGAAAAGAGATCATGAAGTTGACAAGTACAATGAGAAGCAATGTTTTGAAGCTGTCACACACCAAACAGACCAAGACAAGGAGCTTGAACAAACAGCCCTCAGAACATGTGTGATGAACAAGCCTCATCCAACATCAACTGACTTAGTTCCTAAAGTCACCAATCTTAAGTCAAAGATGTTAACAAATCCCACACTTGGTATACTAGTAAGTGAAACATATGAACTTGTTCAATATTGGAATAGCATCTTATCTAGTCATAGTTTCAAATACTATGTTTTCAATGAGTCAAGTTCAAGTATAATACACTTGTTCTTTTCCCAAAGTGTCAAGGAAGAAGCAGGTACCATAAAGACCTCTCCCCATCTCTGGCGGTGAGCGCCAGCCACCGGGAGTAAAATCCGGTGAAGATCGGCGGGAGGCGGATACTTTGGAAAACGTGCCCAAGAAAGTTAAATTAGAACGACCTCGTAAGTTACCAACCTTTCGTTCATTTTTAGAAGTCTAAAATGAACACTTTTTCTGAAGTTGAATAGTTTTTGTCAACGTTATGATTCATTTTCATTGAAAGGAAAAATGCCTAAATATACAAGCAAGCCCAATAAGCAAATAAGATAATTACAGGAAACACATGATAATGATTCATGAAAACCAAAAAACACAGTGTCAGCTGATTATTAAAGCCGACATGCAGATCCAAGTACTTGAGGAAATCACCGGAAAGCTCACCAATAAATCTCTCTTCTTTGAAGAAATCTACTTGCCCGGTCAACAACTTCGATAATGATTCGCCAGAGCATCAATTGCATATAAGGAAGAAGAACTGCTCCTAATTCACTTCATGAACTGCTGATTTCAAGGAAGTTTATCGCCGGTCAAAATGCCCAGTGTATTGGATTGAACATCAGCCACCATAAATGCTCCTCATGAACAGGTGGAAGCAATAAAAATTACTCCATGAAAAATCAGAGAACAAAAAAGAAACATAGGAGAAAAGCAATAGAGGATAGCGAGATAGCAACGGCGGAAATGAGATCGGAAGTCCAGCTACTCCGGAAGCAAAACGATCAGATTAAAGATATGATTTTATTTGAAATCAGAAAACAAAATTACATGAAAAAAAAAACCGAAAATAGATATGAAATCCGCTTTAATCATATCTTTGTGCTACTCCTAATAGTTGAGAATCAGAGAAGAAAGAGAGAGAAAAACTAGAGAGAAAATTTCTCTCTCTAGAAAGAGAGAGAGAAGCGACTGTTCTTTCGTCTCCGAAGCTGAATATTAAATTATTAATTTTACATGACTGTTTTTTATACGAAAATAAAACGATTCTAGAAAAAAGCTTTTGGGTATTTTTAAATCTAAAAAAAATAGGGTCCATCTCACCACTCCAGAAGCTTTGTATCATCTTCAGATTTTCGGTAAAATTAGCCGTGGCCTTATCCTTCCTCTGGTTCTGGATTCTGGTACATAACGTTCCTGCCCATATATTTCCCGCAGTAAGACCCACGTATCGCGTTTGGAACTCGCTGCTATGGGTCCATATTTGGGAATAGTAAAAAGGTATTGTGGAACATTTTCGATCTGTTAGAAACAAGTAACAAAAACGACTTTTATCAAAACAATTACGGTTAATCAAAAGCATTAAAAAAACATAGAGATCCGAGTGAGGCCAAAAAACTTACTCGGCCACACATTTATGGACCCATTCCTGAATAGGGATGTCATCAGCATCTTTTGCATGCAGTTTCTGCATAACTCTGTCACATCCCTACGGAGGCCATAAACATCAGCTCCAAGAATTATACCTCAGTGGCCTTCTCCATCATTAAGTCCGCTTTGTTCACTAAGGACCATAAATCTTTCTTCACGTGCCAACATAACATATGAAATCAAAGAGACATCATAGGGATAGAGCAACAAGTGTTTGACATGATAATATGGTGGCAAATCTAGTTACCACGTGGTTAGTTTTTGATTCAAGATTAGCAGATTTATACTCATCTCCAAAAAACTGAGAAGAAGAAATGGACTTTGCGTTTGAGAACTTTTTTTTCTTGCTTCATACGATTCTTCAACCTAGTTAGAAGATGATAAGTAACAGTTTCTGAGTTTCACTATAAAAAACACACACACGGCTTACTTACTTGAGCTTCCCAAGGGCCGGAGCTTGATTTCTTGGCACTGTCCATTCCGAAATCTGCAAAGCTTGATGAAGGGTTTGGTGGAGCGTTAACGTAGCTATCAAGCTCTTGTGTACCACCACCGCTTTCTCCTCCAGATTGCAAGTTGTCATTGTACTCAAACCGAGATGATTTGGCTCTGGTGTTGTTAGTTGAAAATACAGCGGGAACAACATGCACAGATTCGTCCGGTTCCTGGTCATAGAGACTTTGTTCATGCTGCAGAAGAAAAACAAAATATAATCTTTTAATCTGAACAAAGAGAAGAGAAACGTTCATGCTGCAGAAGAAAAAACAACCTGAGAATTACCTTAGTAGTAAGCTTCCGTGCACCAAGACGACTAGTGTTAGAAGCTTTAGGCGAACAAGTGGCTTCAAGTTTCACAGAAGAAGTTTCTTTAAGAGGTAACTCTTGGTTGACAGCATTAGAAGAAGAAACCGGATTAGATTCTTCAGGTAGAACGTTAGTAGTATCTTCTGCCATGGCTTTAGAAACTACTTTCTCAAAAAGAATCTGCCTATACAAATCGGAAGCCCTTGAAGTGTACTTAGCCTCGATTCTGCCATCATCGATCCATCCATGTTGCTTGAAGAACACCTGAGCACGGTTATTGCCACCAAACATCATTACATTGAGCTCCACATCGTTCCATGAGTCTAAATCTATTGATCTATATCAAACCGGAAACAAAGAATTTTGGTGTGAAATCAATCAAATAAGCACAATATATAGCCAATGGATCGATGATTTGAATCAGCCTTACGATATGGAAGTTCAAAAAGCTTAAACCTTAGCTAGAATCAGCAAAAATGGATCACGATTGTTCCTCAGTTTTACCTGATAAGAAGACCGAGGCTCCGATGAGTGGCTGAACAATTCTTGCAGAGAAAAATCCCGAATGAAACCGATGCCCATGTCGGATTCTTCGCGCTACAGTCGAAGCATACCTAGAAGTATCAAAACGGAAAATATTCTATTAGGTATGATCCCAATGGAAGATCTTCTAGTCGAACAGCTCCCGATCAAGAAACAACTCTCAAGTAATGCACAAGGAAAACTACAGAAAATCAACTACGAAAAAAATCCCCAACCTTGTTCTCAGATTTTGCTCTCAGTTTTCTAAAAACTATATTTTTGTTGGGAAGACTGGGAGAAGCCATTAAAGACGAAGTTTAGGGATTTGCAAGAGGAATGAAGTGATTTTCCCTTTTAGCTTAAAAACTGATCTCTTATCCTTACAAAATCCATCTACTATTACAGAGTAATGAAATTTGCAAAGACGAAATTGATCTTATTGGTTTAGTTTAATTTTTGTTTGATTTTAAAAAATTTAAAAATTAAAAATGGAACAAAATGTTGAGGTCAAAATTCTCCTCGACGAAAACAATAGCCGAAAACGTGATCGATAATCTGATACGGACGTTTACCATACTTCGTATAAACGGAACTCCGTATGATTAACATTTTATACGAAGCACATTGTATCAATGATGTTTCGTATAAATGACATTTATACAAACGTTTTGTATGGATAATTTTCTATACGAAATGAACAAAACCATTTAGCCGAACATCCGGACGGATCAATCGGACGAACACATACTTGATAGAATCTGCGGATAGGCGTAAACATTCAAACAAGCCACTCGAAAACTCCAAAATAGGCAAACCAATTCAGACCCGAGCTGAACCAGCTCGTAAATTCCAAGCTAAACCAGCTCAGACCCGAACTGAACCAGCTCGGAAATTCCGAGCTAAACCAACTCGGACCCGAGCTGAGCCAGCACGTATTTTCCAAACTAAACCAGCTCGGAGAGCTAAACAAGCTCGGATTTTCCAAGCTCATCCCTTCTTGTTTTCTGAGTACAATCCATTCCTTTGGAAGTTCCGAGCTGAACGCATTCCTTAGGAACTTCCAAGCTGAACATATTCCTCAAACCTTCCAAATGGATACTTCGCTTCCATCAAATGCTCAGACATTTGCTGAAGTCTCTTTCTTTGGACGCGCAACTAGCCGCAACCCATCTTTCAGACAACAACTTATATGTTCCTAGTGGTTAACAGGATTGCTGGATAAAGTTATATGACTAACCCACAAGACTCATTTCTGAGACTTTGGGCCGGATCATGACATTCTACTCTCAAACGGACTCGGATCGTCCCTTCTTGCCCCATTCGGCAAAATAGGCTAAGCCGGCAGAAGGATAATCGTAAAAAATGGAAAGGTAAACTCGAGGAAGAAAAAAAAGATATCTCCGAGCAGAAGAGGAAAATCCAAGCTGAAAAGGTAAATCCCAACGGAAATCGAATATACGATAATAGGAAGATTTCCAGAAATCTGGCAGGCGAAGATCCTCGATCGAAGCCGACTCGCCGCGATTATATAAGAAGAAGGATTTCCTACGATTTAGGCATCTCGAAAAACCCTAGTATCTAGACTTAGAACTTAGAACTTTTTAAGCCTTTTTGCTCTTTATACTTCGTTTCCGATTCGATTTATCAATAAAAATGTCATTCGGGTCTCTAGTTCGTGTGTTTACTCTTGAAATTTTTGTTCCCTAAAAAGTTAGCTCTACAAATATCGACAGTGTGAGTTTCGACTCTCACAGTTTGGCGCCGTCTGTGGGGAGCATAGAAGTTTCTTACACTTAAAAACCATCAACAAGAGAATCTGAAGATATGGCCATCAACGGAGACAAAAACGGAGACGTGACAAGCCATCAACTAAACGCCGTAACCAACAACATGATCATTGGAGGGTCACAATACTCCCGAGACATGGTTTCCTCGATCAAAGCTTACCAACAAAGAGCGGGAACAAGCGTCCACTGGTTCGCTCCCTCTCAATTCCCATATGACATGGTAACATTCGAAGAGTACGAGACCGCGAGAATCGATCGGCCGCACAACGACCCACTCGTCATCGAACTAATCATAAAGGATCATGACGTAGAGAGGGTCCTGGTCGATATTGGGAGTTCCGTGGATGTAATCTTCCGCGACACCCTAAGAAGGATGAACAGTTTATCTGAAGTAACTCTAGTCCCAAAACCCTTAACGGGATTCACAAGAGACACAACGATGACTCTCGGAACAATCAGGTTGCCAGTACAAGCAGGAGGAGTAACCAAAGTTGTCGAGTTCTCAGTAGCGGACGCCCCGGACGTGATCATGGGGACTCCTTGGATAAATTCCATGAGAGATGTTCCGTCGACATATCACCTCTGTTTGAAATTTCTGAGGCCTGGCGGGGTCACGACGATATGGGGAAATCAAGAGCAATCATGATCTTGTTTTATTACCGAACACAAACTCAGAAAACCGACGATCGAATTCCCTCGAAAAGCAAAGCGACCGCGAACGGAAGAAAATCAAGGAGTTGCACAAAAACCAAAAAGAGCTGAGAAGGAAAAAGTGGAAGAGGAAGACGACGAGCCTTGCGAACCCGTGTTATAAGTCAGCATAGACGATAATCATCCAGAACGATGCGTAGCCGTAGGAGCGAACCTTGACGACTCAATCAAAAAGGACATAGTCTTGTGTCTTAGAGAAAACGTGAATAGCTTCGCCTGGTCCGCGGAGGACATGCCAGGGATCAGTATAGACATCGCTTGTCACGAGCTGAACGTGGATCCAACAATCAAAACCGTAATACAAAAAAAGAAGGAAGCTAGGATCCGAACGAGCCAAAGCGGTCAACGACAAAGTTGAGCGATTACTCAAAGTCGGCTCAATCATCGAAGTCAAGTATCTAGACTGGCTCGCGAATCCCGTGGTAATAAAAAAGAAGAAAGGAAAATGGAGAGTATACGTCGACTTCACGGACCTGAACAAGGCATGCCCCAAAAACAGTTTCCCGCTTCCGCATATCGACAAGCTAATGGAAGCAAAGGCGGGAAACAAACTACTCACGTTCATGGATGCTTTTTCGGGCTACAATCAGATCATGATGAACCCAGACGATCGAGACAAAACCGCTTTCGTTATTGACAGAGGGATCTACTACTACAAGGTTATGCCCTTCGGCTTAAAGAACGATGGGGCAACGTATCAATGTCTAGTGAATAAGATGTTCGCTGAACAACTCGGAAGGACCATGGAAGTATACATAGAAGACATGCTAGTCAAATCTCTCGAGGAAAAAGATCACGTGGAGCATTTTCGGGAGTGTTTCGAACAACTGAACAAACATAACATGAAACTCAACCCAGCCAAATGCAGATTCGGAGTAGCGTCTGGAGAGTTTCTCGGATACCTCGTCACCCACCGAGGCATCGAAGCGAACCCGAAGCAAATCAACGCCCTGATTCAAATGTCTTCACCAACGATGAAACGCAAAGTCCAACGACTAACGGGACGGGTGGCGGCGCTAAACAGATTTATCTCGCGATCAATAGACAAGTGTCTTCCGTTCTACGAGACTTTTGAGGGGCAACAAGACGTTTGAATGGTTGGAGAAATGCGAAAAATCTTTCCAACAACTGAAGAAGTATCTGGCGAATCCACTAGTACTCGCGAAACCAGTGGAAGGAGAACCGTTGTTCTTATACACTGCAATATCGACTACCGCAATAAGCGGAGTGCTTATCAGGGAAGATTGGGGAAAACAAAAGCCAATTTTCTACGTCAGTCAAACACTAAAAAACGCGGAAACTCGCTATCCCCAAATCGAGAAACTTGCACTCGCACTGGTGATGTCAGCTCGGAAACGAAGGTCATACTTCCAATCCCACTCGATCGTAATCCTGAAAATTTTCCTGTTGCAGATGATACTTCATAGTCTAAGCCAATCAGAGAGACTAGAGAAATGGGGGATAGAGCTCAGTGAGTTCGATATCGAATATCGGTCTAGAACATGCGCAAAATCGCAAGTGCTCGTAGATTTCTTAAGTCGAATTACCATAAGAAGCGGCGGAAGAACCGGCAGAACACTCAGACTGGTTGCTCCACGTGGACAGCTCTAAGTCAAAACAAGGTTCCAAAGTGGGAATTCGCCTAACATCGCCAACCGGAGAAATTTTGGAACAATCCTTCCGGTTAGCTTTTCACGCATCGAAAAACAAAGCATAATACGAAGCTCTAATCGCAGGGCTGAGGTTAGTACACACTCTCAAAATTCAAAACATACAAGTGTTTTGCGATTCACAACTGGTCGCAAGCCAGTATAGCGGAGAGTATGAGATAAGAGATGAAAGGATGGAACCATACCTAAAGATCGTACGGGATCTGGTAAAGCCACTCAAATACTTCAAACTACGCCAAATCCCTCGAGGAGAAAACACACCAGCCGGCGCATTAGCAGCTCTCGCTTCAACATCTGAACCAGGCTTGAGACGGATCATTCTAGTAGAATTCATAGAACACCTGAGCATCGAAAACTTCGGAACGGTCAACTTGGCTTATCCTCCCGAAGAAGACGATGACAACGAAGGAAATCCTCCGCCGGAAGAGAACAATGCGGAAACAAATGTACAAGCCGGAGGAGAGTATGGCTGCAACAGAGGATGGATGGAAGCGATTCGTTTATACATCATGAACGGCGAACTTCCTAAAGATAAGTGGGCGGCCCCTAAAATTAAAGTACATGCACCTTGTTACGTTTTCATGGAAGGGAACATTACAAGTGGAGGATGTCCGGTCCTCTAATGTCATGCGTCGAAGGCAAAGAAGCAAGACGAATCATGGAAGAAGTCCATAGCGGTTCATGCATAAACAATTCCGGAGGAAGAGCATTGGCAATCAAGATCAAGCGTCACGGCTACTTTTCGCCGACGATGGTTCGAGACTGCGAGAAGTTTTCTCGGAAATGCGAAAAATGCCAAAGAGACGCTCCGACTATCCGCCAACCAGCCGAACTATTGTTGTCGATCTCAGCACAATACCCTTTCATGCGTTGGTCGATGGACATAGTAGGCCCGCTTCACCAGTCTAAACAAAAGTGATTCCTCCTCGTCCTAACCGACTATTTCTCGAAGTGGATTGAAGCCGAATCTTATGCCAGCATCAAAGACGCCCAAGTCGAACATTTTGTCACAGACAACGGTTCACAATTCATCTCAACGAGTTTCGAAGCTCTTTGCGAAAAGTGGAAGATACGTTTGCAAAGTATATACCGCGATACCCCGAGGAAACGAGTGTTGGGATAGTGTCCTGAAATCACACTTGTACTCACTCCTGTGATAGTTGTGTGTCGAGATCAGACATTCGTATAATACTGGGCGTTTGCAATGCTTTGCTAGAAGCCTCTTGCATTCTGTAGGTCGTGGACTTACTGCCAGTATTGTATGATCCTATAGGGTCACACACCTAAGCGAACTGGAAGCTACGACATGGGAATGATCATTGTGGCAATGATCATATTATGTGTATTGAAATACACATAAGAATCGATATAATGGTGTTGTGTCGATCGACACAGCTTGTGTGTCGGTCGACACAGTTCGGATTTTCCGAACAGGCTTTTCGGGTTATGGCTTAATTGAGTCTGGCCCGTTAAGCACGTTTAGGTCGAATAAAAGCTGATTAGTTTCGATCTAAACGAGTGAGCCGTCCAGTTTTCTTGAAAGAAACACTTGACACACCAGACACCATCGATCCCCATTGATCCGGCACTAGCATCCCGTTTCCAGCGAGCGTGCGTGTGTATCTGGTAGAGGCAAAGCGTTGCGTTGCTCCACTGATCTCGTTCACCATCTTCTTCCGCTGCCAAAGGTAAGAACGAGGTTGGTTCTAAATTTCAATATATCAAACCCTAGATCCATAGGGATCCAACAGTGGTATCAGAGCATGTTAGGGTTTAGCTATTGAATTGGTTGCAAAATAATTCGAATCTTGATGTTGTTGAGTTGGTTTTGCATGTTCAAATCGTGTTTCAAAGTAATAATCTCGGATTTTGTCTCTGTTGAAAACGATGGTATTGCTGAAATCACACTGTGTCGATCGACACAAAGCGTGTGTCGGTCGACACGCCGCGGCGCAAAATATAAAATTTTAGAGTTTGTCGCAGTGTGTCGATCGACACAAAGCGTGTGTCGGTCGACACAGAGCGAAAACTCGCGAATAAAATTTAGGGTTTGTCGCACAGTATCGATCGACACAAAGCGTGTGTCGGTCGATACAGAGCGAAAATCCGCAAATAATCTTTAGGGTTTCGATCTGAGATCAAGTACCCGTAATCGTGCTGCGTCGATCGATACATTGGGTGTGTCGGTCGACACAGGCAATACAATTATATAGATCGGTTCAATTGGATTGAACTGGTTATCTAGCTCGGTTAATTTTATTAACCAAAATTGGTTCTGGTTTGGTAATGTCGATCGATACACAGTGTGTGACGATCGACATAGACCATTAAACCGAACTGGTTCAATTGGATTGAATCGGTTAAGTAAATTCGATCCGGTTTGACCGGTTATCGAAGAATGGTTTAAATATAGTTGCATCGATCGATACCAATAGTTGGCGTCGATCGACACAACGTCCGCAGATGTGCTGGTTTGACCACAAATTTGCATAAACGAGAATAGTCTAATCCTAAAAGTTTAGATGAATATGAACTTATTAAGACTGAATGTTTTGATTAAAATTTATAATTTCTTAGATATATATTGGATATAAATCAAGATAAGATTAGTTCTTTTCCTCAACTAAATATCAAGTGATCTTGATGTCTTGCCCGATCTTGTCTACTGTCAAGACTCGTGTCGTTTGTTGGATATCTTGGAGTCCTTGATATCCACTGCAACATGGGTAAGGCAGGTGGTCAATGACAGACTTGCAGTGCAACTGTCAGTGATCACAAGACAGATAAAAGATTGGTTATACTTGACTGGGCTGTCAGAAGTTCTGGGCCCAGAGACATCATAGTGGATTGGACATAGTTTGTCTTATTCACGACCAAGAGTTGTACTGAGTGCAATTAGCAATGATTTGCTTACCTAGATAACTAAAGCTTGAGTAACGGCGAGTCGCCCACTCGAATTTTAGTAATCTGAGGATCTTGGCGCATTGTACTCATATGAGGAAACATAGTTTGAATACAATGGGAGTTTTCTTATTAGATAAGAATTCTCATTTCTTGTGCTTTATAACTAAAATCTACCTCCTTTTGAATTACAGCTATGTCTGTCTCAAATCACATCAACACTTTCTCACTAAGATCCGTCCTTGAGAAGGACAAGTTAAATGGATCTAATTTCTTGGAATGGTATCGGAACCTGAGAATAGTTCTCAGGCAAGAGAACAAGGAATATGTCCTTGAAAGAGTTCTCACCGAGAGGCCACGTTCCAATGCTCCGCAGACAGAAAAGAATGCTTGGGATAAGCATTCAGCAGATGTCAAAGATGTTACTTGTCTAATGCTGGTGACCATGAACTCTGAGCTGCAGAAGCAATATGAGAACGTGTTGTCACCCATTGAGATGATTAACAGCCTGAAAGCTTTGTTTCAGGAGCAAGCTCGCACAGAGAGATACCAGACGGTTAAATCTCTCATGGATTGCAAGCTGGCTAAGGACAGTCCAGTAAGTCCTCATGTCCTTAAAATGATGGGTTACATTGATAACCTGGGGAAACTGGACTGTGCCATTAGCCAGGAGCTGGCCACTGACATGATTCTGCAGTCTTTGCCGTCATGTTTTGATCAGTTCATCATGAACTACAATATGCAAAACATGACTAAGACATTGACTGAGTTGCACGGTATGCTGAAGACAGCAGAACCGAATCTCAAGAAGGCTACTCCCAATGTCCTGATGGTACAAGGGGGTAAAAGGTTTAAGAAACCTAAGAAGGGTAAGGGTAAGGCCCAGGTTGTCCAGGCTGAAAGTCAGGACAAGCCCAAGCCGAAGCCCAAATCCGGGCCTTCTCCTGAGGATAAGTGCAACTACTGCAAGCAGATGGGGCATTGGAAGAAAGAATGCAAGAAGTTCATGGAAGATTACAAGAAGCTGAAGAAGACGTATGATGCGTCTGACTCAGGTATTTATGTTATCGAACTTAATGTTATGTCTTCTAGTCCTACTTCGTGGGTATTGGATACCGGCTGCGGTGCTCATATTTGTACTGATGTGCAGGCACTAAGAAACAGTAGGACGCTGAAGAAAGGACAAGTAGAGCTACGAGTCGGGAATGGAGCTAAGGTTGTTGCACTGGCCGTAGGCACCTACGAGTTGTCTTTACCTTCGGGCATGGTATTAATTTTGAATAATTGCTACTATGTACCTGCGATTAGCAGAAACATAATTTCAGTTTCCGTTTTGGATTTGGAAGGTTTTGATTTTGATGTTAAGAATAAAGTTTGTTCTTTTAATCGTGATGGTAATTATTATGGTAGCGCCCCATTAGATAATGGGTTATATATATTAAACCAAGAAATGCCTGTCTTTAACATAAATACAAAGAGGTTTAAGTCCAATGACGAAAACCCGACTTTCTTATGGCATTGTCGTTTGGGCCATATCAATGAGAAACGCATCCAGAGGCTCCATCGAAATGGGCTTTTGGGCTCATTTGATTTTGAATCATGTGAGAAATGCGAGTCTTGTTTGGTGGGCAAAATAGCTATAGCCCCTTTCAACAAACCAAATGAAAGGGCCAGTGATTTATTGGGCCTTGTTCATACTGATGTATGTGGACCAATGAGTACTGCTGCCAGAGGAAACTTTAAGTACTTCATTACCTTTACTGATGACTTCAGTAGGTATGGCTATGTCTATTTGATAAGACACAAGTCAGAATCCTTTGATAGATTCAAGGAATTCAAGAATGAAGTACAGAATCAACTTGGCAAGAGTATTAAGATTCTGCGATCGGATCGCGGAGGAGAATACTTGAGCCAAGAATTCAGCGACTATCTGAGCGAGTGTGGAATCGTTTCACAACTCACTCCTCCTGGTACACCCCAATGGAATGGAGTGTCGGAGAGGAGAAATCGAACTTTATTGGATATGGTCCGGTCTATGATGAGTCATTCTAATCTTCCACTATCCTTTTGGGGATATGCTCTAGAAACGTCTGCGTTTACACTGAATAGAGTGCCATCTAAATCAGTAGAAAAGACACCACATGAACTGTGGACTGGGAACGTTCCTAGTCTGTCTTTCCTAAGGATTTGGGGTTGCGAGGCTTATGTCAAACGTTTAATCTCCGACAAGCTTGCACCCAAATCAGATAAATGCTACTTCGTTGGTTATCCTAGGGAAACCAAGGCATACTACTTTTACAACCAATCTGAGAACAAAGTATTTGTTGCTCGGGACTGTTCTTTTCTTGAGAGGGAGTTTCTCTCTAAGAAAAACAGTGGGAGTAAAGTACATCTTGAAGAAATTCTAGATGCACAGGATACTGCTCAACCTGCTGAGGAGGAGCAGCAGTTGGAACCACAAAGTTCTGTGGAACCGGCGCCTGTGGAGCCTGAAGTTCGCAGATCCGGAAGGATCCGTCACGAACCCGAGAGATACTATGGATTTCTCGTAACCAATTCAAATGATCTGATGATCATTGAAGGTGACGAACCAGCGACCTTTGCGAAAGCAATGATGGGCCCAGACTCCGAAAAGTGGCTTGGAGCCTCTAAATCCGAAATGACATCCATGTCAGAAAACCAAGTATGGTCCTTGGTCGATTTACCTAATGGTGTAAAAGCCATTGAGTGTAAATGGATCTTCAAGAAGAAGATTGACGTGGATGGGAATGTACAGATTTACAAAGCAAGGTTGGTGGCTAAAGGTTTCAAACAAATTCATGGTATTGACTATGATGAAACCTATTCCCCAGTCGCTATGCTTAAATCTATTCGGATTCTTTTAGCAATTGCTGCTCATTATGACTATGAGATTTGGCAAATGGATGTCAAAACCGCATTTCTGAATGGCATTCTGGAAGAGGATGTGTACATGACACAACCTGAAGGTTTTGTCGATCCTAAGAACGCTAAGAAAGTATGCAAGCTTCATAAATCCATTTATGGGTTGAAGCAAGCATCACGGAGTTGGAATCTTCGTTTTGATGAAGCAGTAAAACAATTCGGTTTCATCAAGAACGAAGAAGAATCATGTGTATACAAGAAGACAAGTGGGAGCAAAATTGCATTTCTTGTACTGTATGTCGATGACATACTCCTCCTCGGTAATGACGTTCCGTTGCTTCAGTCTATTAAGACTTGGCTAGGAAGTTGTTTTTCCATGAAAGACATGGGAGAAGCCGCATACATTCTTGGAATCAGAATCTACAGAGATAGAACTAACAGGCTGATTGGATTGTGTCAAGACACTTATATTGATAAGGTGTTGCACAGATTCAGGATGCACGATTCCAAGAAGGGCTTCATACCAATGTCTCATGGCAAGAGTCTCTGCAAGAAGCAGTGTCCGGCGACACCTGCTGAGCGAGAACGCATGAATAGGATTCCTTATGCCTCTGCAATAGGATCTATTATGTATGCCATGCTCTGCACTCGTCCAGATATAGCTTACGCGTTAAGCATGACGAGTAGATACCAATCTGATCCAGGTGAAGCTCACTGGACAGCTGTCAAGAATATTCTCAAGTATTTGAGACATACTAAGGATAAGTTCCTTGTGTATGGAGATAGTGATGAACTTGTGGTGAATGGATTCACCGATGCGAGTTTTCAGACGGACAGAGACGATTTCCGATCACAGTCTGGATATGTCTTCTGTCTAAATGGCGGTGCGGTGAGCTGGAAGAGCTCTAAGCAGAATACCGTAGCTGACTCCACAACGGAAGCTGAATATGTTGCTGCTTCAGAAGCGGCAAAGGAAGCTGTTTGGATCAAGAAGTTCATGACTGAACTTGGTGTGGTTCCTAGTATCTTGGAGCCAGTGGCTTTGTTCTGCGATAACAATGGAGCCATTGCTCAGGCGAAAGAACCCAGGTCACACCAGAAGTCCAAACACGTTGAGAGGAAATATCATCTGATTCGTGATATTGTCAATAGAGGTGATGTGAAGATCAGCCGAGTTCCGACAAACGAGAATGTCGCTGATCCTCTAACCAAGTCACTCCCAAGGCCTAAGCATGAGAGTCATACAACTACTGTAGGCATTAGAGATCTTAAGATGTAATCTTGATTCTAGTGGGAGTTTTGGATTTTGTTTTAGTTATAATAAGACGCCCTTGTAAACATTCTTTTAAAAGTGTTTAATGAAATTTGATTTCAGCATTATTTATTGTGATCTAAATAATGGTCCCGAAATAAGTTTATGACATATTATAGGTCATCAAGTTGAGAACTTGATCATGAAACCCTATAAGTTAATAAATTATTTTGTCCCTAGTCAAGGTTGTAGAATTGGGACACTGGCAACCGTTAGAGACTAGATTGTGAGGTGACTGTTGGCTAAGTTTCATGGAGCCAATGATATGATTATCACAGTCAGTCACATAGATATATGTTGATGAACATATGATCGGACATGACCCGCTAATGAGAAGTCTACAAGATAGTAATATCTGTGTCATAAGAGGTTCTCATTACGACTATAGAGTATAGTCCTAAGACTTGAGTTCATCATGCGTTCTTGCATATGAATTGGTACATTTTGACCTTGTCAAACGTCGATCCGTAACTGGCGGCTATAACGACACTGTTCAAGTTTATCATGAAGTGTGCGTTGAAACAGGGATGGAACAAGATGGAATTTGTCCCTCCTGAAAAACGGGAGATAAATATCTCAGGGCCTATCGAAGATTGAATACTGAGAGAATGTGTGGCCGCACTCAAACGAACTGTAGTTCAGTTGTTTGTAATGTTCAGTATGAGATCAGGAGTTCGATAAACACGATGTTGGCTTAATAAGGATGACACAGATCTTGCCTTATGCCAAATCGAGATATAGAGACAAAAGGATTATAGGAATTGATGATTCCAGTACAAGTGGGAGATTGTTGGGATAGTTTCCTGAAATCACACTTGTACTCACTCCTGTGATAGTTGTGTGTCGAGATCAGACATTCGTATAATACTGAGCGTTTGCAATGCTTTGCTAGAAGCCTCTTGCATTCTGTAGGTCGTGGACTTACTGCCAGTATTGTATGATCCTATAGGGTCACACACCTAAGCGAACTGGAAGCTACGACATGGGAATGATCATTGTGGCAATGATCATATTATGTGTATTGAAATACACATAAGAATCGATATAATGGTGTTGTGTCGATCGACACAGCTTGTGTGTCGGTCGACACAGTTCGGATTTTCCGAACAGGCTTTTCGGGTTATGGCTTAATTGAGTATGGCCCGTTAAGCACGTTTAGGTCGAATAAAAGCTGATTAGTTTCGATCTAAACGAGTGAGCCGTCCAGTTTTCTTGAAAGAAACACTTGACACACCAGACACCATCGATCCCCATTGATCCGGCACTAGCATCTCGTTTCCAGCGAGCGTGCGTGTGTATCTGGTAGAGGCAAAGCGTTGCGTTGCTCCACTGATCTCGTTCACCATCTTCTTCCGCTGCCAAAGGTAAGAACGAGGTTGGTTCTAAATTTCAATATATCAAACCCTAGATCCATAGGGATCCAACAACGAGCAGGTCGAAGCAGCCAACAAAACAGTCCTCGATGGATTAAATAAACGACTCAATGAAAATAAGGGATGATGGGCAGAAGAGCTAGAAGGAGTCCTTTGGTCACATCGGACAACTCCACGACGGGGAAATGGCAAACACGATTCACGCTCGTTTACGGATCAGAATGCGTGATCCCAGACGAAGTCGGATTTCCAGGTATACGCCGCAGATTGCTCCCTGGACATTAAGACTTGAATCATACAATGCTTCTTGATGAGCTGGACTTGATCAACGAATGACGCGACCAAGCTTTAATCTGCATCCAAAACTATCAGCAAGCGACCGCCAGGTATTACAACTCGAACGTCCGCAGCCAAAGATTCCGCGAAGGAGATTTGGTCATACGTAAAGTATTTCAGAACACCGCAGAACGAAATGCAGGCAAACTGGGAGCCAACTAGGAAGGACCGTACAAAGTTACGAAAGTCGTTCGACCATGGGCATACGAGTTAACTAACATGGACGACGTCAAGCTCCCAAGGTGTTGGAACGCAATGCACCTGAAGAAATACTATCATTAAGTCGAGACTTCCGACGATTTTTACTACGGGACGGCTTGATCCCCAAAAAGGGTACGTAAGCAGCCGATATTTTGATCGGTTCAGCTGTCCCCCTCTAAAAAAAGGGGGAGTGAGTCTGTATATATCTATACATCCACATCAAAATTCGGAAATTTTCGAAACAATTTTCGGACTCAAATGCAACTGTTTACGAAACTTTTCAGACCAAGTCACTCGGAACGTTCAGACACACAGAATCATCCGCACAAAGATGCTCGGAAATTCGAACGTACCAGCTCGGAGATTACAAACAAACCAGCTCGAAAATCGGAGCGGATCAGCTCGGAAATTCTGAACAAACCAGCTCGGAAATTCTGAACAAACCAGCTCGGAAATTCTGAACAAACCAGCTCGGAAATCCGAGCACGACAACACAGAAATTTCGAGCAGACCAGCTCGGAAATCCCAGGAGGCCAGCTCGAAAATTCCGAGCAATCCGAACAAATCAGCTCGAAAATCCGAGCGGATCTACTTGGAATTTTCGAACAAACTAGCTCAAAATTTTCCCATCTCAGAATTTTTCTATCATCCTAATCCCAGCAGGCCAGCTCGAAAAGTCCGAGCAAACCAGCTCGGAAATCCGAGCAGGTCAGCTCGGGAAGTCTGAGCAACCCGAGCAGACCAGCTCGGAAATCCAAGCAAACTTGCTCGAAAATCCAAGCGCAAATGATCGCTTGGAAAATCCGAGTAAAACGCTTTTTTCAACCAACGACAAAACTTGTCCAACTTATTGTGAGACCCACTCGGGCAGTCTCTTCATAATAATCAGCTCACGAAGCACTTCGTTCAACGCTTTTTTTTAAAACTCAGGACACCAGACCACGATCGCACGAACTCAACATTTCCGCAAAGGTTCAACTCCTCAATCATACACTGGATTTGTCCGGGAACGATAAATAAACTCATTCTCGCTTTTATTTAATTTACTTGTATTATAGTCGAAATTAGGATCCAAACCCCGTAGTTTAGCGAACTAGTCCAAATTTATTAACTATCATTTCATGTCGAGTCGATTCTAGTACGTTTTCATGCCTCCTTAATAATTCTTTATCTTGTATGTTGCTGGCCACAACAGACAAACAAATGCGTCCTTTGCGGATCTTAACCAACATGTTCTATACGGATTGAGGTTCTATATATACATCCAACAAACGGATTAAAGCGGGCTATTCAAATTTTTAATACCTGCTAGGTATGTTTACTATCGATGAAGGGAAAATAAGTCAAAGGAAATTCCCCGCACCAGTATTGGATTCGAAGTAAACCCAAAAATCAAGTAAAACGCTGCTTAGCACACTGGTAAATGACGTCCGAACAAAGTATATATTGGTCTGGTATCTGCTAGGTATGCCCTACGCGATATCAACTTACTATCGATGACGGAAATGTAAGACAAAAAGTCTCGCAAAAACACCGAACTCAAAGTACACCTCTAACCCCTGCAAACGTTGCTTAGTACGGTGGTCTAAATGACGTCCCGGCCAAGTACACCTTGGTCTGATATCTATTGGTATCAGTTTATTATCGATGAAAGGAACATAAGTCGAAGGAAATTCCCCGCACTAGTACTAGATTCAAAGTAAACCCCAAAACTCAATCAGACACTTCTTAGCACACTGGTCTCAATTATCACAGGTTTGCAAGTAGAGTATATCTCGCTAACCTTTGAACTTAACTCTGAAACCCAGTCAGACGCTTCCGAGCACACTGGTCTCAATCATCTCAGGTTTGCAAGTGGAGAACATCTCGCTAACCTTTGAACTTGACTCAAAACCCAATTAGACGCTTCCTAGCACATTGGTTTCAGTCATCACGGGTCGAAAGCCGAGTGCATCTCGTCAATGTTCGAACCCAAGGCTTGACCTGGAATACATGATTGCGCTTTAATAAACGCTAAATCTAAGTACTAACTCATCAACCCCTAAATTCGGAATGCAACTCAATACGTGTCGGAATGCATTGCACCAAGAATAAATGTCATATCCTGTAATAACTACACGAAGCCATAACTAAAACGATCCGAGCAAATCCAAAAGGGAAAGTCCTCCCTCGGAAGAAACCCCTTAACTCTCCAGAACTAATCAATACAATGATAACACGATAGCTCAGAAGTACGATTCCCCCGACGGACCTGATATGCTCGGATTTTCCGAGCTCGTCCCATCTTGTTTTCTGAGAAAATTTTTTGAGTATCTCGGAGATTCCAAGCGAACATGATTAAATGGTTCGGATGACTGTTTTGAACCTATCTCATTCAGTATACGGCGCAATACGCCTCTCGATCATTGTACTTGCTCAAAACTATAAAAATAGCCAAGAAACAGCAACGGATTTTGAAAACATCCAGAAAATGGTCTTGAAGTTTCGAACGAAAGCATTTTATTTAAAGCAAACAATTCATAAGATGGAACGACCAACTGTTCCGGAAAGAAAGATCAATGAAATTCAAAGCGATAACACAAACAAGCTTGACATTTAGAGATAGGAGCCGTAGACATTGGATACATCGGCCGACGCCGCATCATTGAGAAGAGAAGTGTCCCATTGCAATGGCCCGCCAGAATCTCTCGAAAGGGGGAATGAACGAAGCAGTTTTCCGTCTCAGCCATCAGTCTGTTGTACTCGGGGACATCATTCGCGATAAGATCTGCCTTCGTCTTCTCCAGCTGCTCTTCCTCGACTTCAAACGCCAGAGGATCCTGCGCCTTCAGCCTAGCAATCCTTTCAAGGTTAATGTTCGTTTCGATAAAGTCACAATGCATCTTCTTGGCCGCAGGAAGCTTTGAGAAAATACCGCGAAGCTTCTGGAAGTGGGATGAAACTTTATCAAACATCCCCTTCCTCCCTTTCTTAGTTGCCTCTTTCAAGGCAACTTCGCGATAAGAACTCTCTTCCGCAAGCTGCAATTTCAAAGCTTCAGCTTCAGCAAGGGCTTCCGCCCTTTCGGCATCAACAGAATTTGGCTGCATGCCCTTCGTACGTGGCTCTTAACTCAGAAAGGGAGCTTTCTAGTTTCTCGTTATCGGCAAGATGCTTGCGAAACATAGCCTGGCCATTGCGGATTTCATTCTCAGATTTAGCAGCGTGTTTATTTACCGACGCCCACGCCTGAGACAAGAAAAGAATCAATGAACGAATCATCTATATAAAAAGAGGAAGATCTCTATTACAAAAAAAAGAGTTACAAACCTGACCCGTCTCTATTCCATCTACGGCCATAGGAACGCTCTGGTCGAACGCCATGTCTTGCATGTCTTCTTGGCAGTTCCCGACAATCATGGCCGCCTTCTCTTCACTCCTCCGTTTCTTTTCTTCTGCCTCCGACTTCCTCCGGGATTTCTGAACGTGAAAGTTTGAGACAACGGGAGAGACATCGTTCAAGCTGTCACAACTCTCCTGAAAATCAAACGTTGGCAAATAGTAGCACAAACCTACAAAAGAACAAAAGTTGAAGGCTGAACGGTATTCAAAGGCGTTCAAAGAAAAATCAGAGGGAAGCTAGAGAGAAGCTTACTTAAAAATATAGAGAGAAGGGGATGAGTGAAGAAATAAATGGAGAAAGAAGAATACATATATACTTCGTCCAAGGCATGGGGGTAGAATCATAATTTCACATGATTATTCAAAACGTAATCATGTTTCCGACCGAGCACACTTAGACTAATCATTAAGGGGGTCAACTTGAACATCAGAGATATTTTGAAGAACTGATCTTCCACGAGCCATACGATTAAAGACGACCATTGCACACGACATTCTACCGTCACTAAAGGAAGGGATAACCAAGCTTTTGGTCAATCTGTTTTGCCTCGAATACTGAAAAAACTCGCCATCATCGTACTCGAGTCTGGCAAGCTGGGGGGCTAACTGTTGGGGTCAAAATCCCCCTCGACGAAAACAATAGTCGAAAGTGTGATCGATAATCAAACACGGACGTTTACCACACTTCGTATAAACGGAACTCCGTATGATTAATGTTTTATTTGAAGCACTTCGTATCAATGATGTTTCGTATGAATGACATTTTATACGAAATGTTTTGTATTGATAACTTTCTATACGAAATAAACAAAACCATTTAGCCGAACATCCGGACGGATCAATCGGACGAACACATAACTCGACAGAATCTGCGGATAGGTGTAAACATTCAAATCAGCTACTCGGAAACTCAAAAATATGAAAATTAGCTCAGAAATACCGAGCTGATTGGCCAGCTAAGAAATTCCGAGTTGAACCAGCTCGGACCCGAGTTGAACCAGCTCGGAGATTCCGAGCTAAACCAGCTCGGGTACGAGCAGAACAAGCTCGGGTTCGAGCAGAACAAGCTTGGATTTTCCGAGCTCATCCCTTCTTGTTTTCTGAGTACAATCCATTCCTTAGGAAGTACCGATCTGAACACATTCTTTAGGAACTTCCGAGCTGAACATATTCCTCGAACCTTCCAAACGGATACTCCGCTTAGATCAAATGCTCGGAAATTTTCCGAAGTCTCTTTCTCTGGACGCGCAACTAGCCGCAACCCATCTTCGAGACAACAATTTATATGTTCCTAGCCGTTAACAGGATTTCCGGATAAAGTTATACGAAATACGATCTTGGGCCTAACCCACAAGACTCGTATTTCCGAGACTTTGGGTTGGATCATGACATTCTACTCTCAAACAGACTCTGATCATCCCTTCTTGGACCATTCGACAAAATAGGTTAAGCCGCAGAAGGATAATCGTAAAAAATGGAAAGATAAACTCGAAAAAGAAAAAGAGAAGATATTTCCAAGCAGAAGAGGAAAATTCGAGCTGAAAAAGTAAATCCCAACGGAAATGAAGTATACGATAACAAGAAGATTTCCGGAAATCTGGCAGGCAGAGATCCTCGAAGCCGACTCGCGCGACTATATAAGAAGAAGGATTATCTACGATTTAGGCATCTCGAAAAACACTAGCATCTAAACTTAGAACTTAGAACTTTTTAAGCCTTTTTGCTCGTTGTACTTCGTTTTCGATTCGATCTATCAATAAAAATGTCCTCCGGGTCTCTAGTTTGTGTGTTTACTCTTGAAATTTATGTTCCCTAAAAATTTAGCTCTACAATATCGATAGTGTGAGTTTCGACTCTCACACAAAAAGTTAGCACCTCCTGAATCCAGTCTCCTCTCTCTTCGCCGGCATCGGTAAACGACCTTTTTTCTTTGCATTCGAGCTGTATTTCTCTCTAAAATCGATGTAATCTATTAATTCAACAAACTAAAAGTGATTCTGGATTGATTTTGGTTCAAATTGAGTTTGGGAATATCAAATCTAGGGATTGAATAATTTGGAATACACATTGCAGTGGTTTGCTAAATTGGTAGAGCACCGAGATTCGTAGTTGAATTCTAGTGTAGTGTAAGTAGATTAGAACCCAATTTCTCCCATTTGGAGGAGTAATCTGCCTAATTGGAGTTTTTACGATAGGAGAACTGTGTAAAACCAGTAGGGTCTACAGTTGCATCTACAGTCTTCGCCGCATCTTGAGCTTCTAGAGTAGAATCTCCTTCAACACCACCATCAATCTTTTTCTTTGATTTCTTCTGCCCTCGGGATACAGTCTTTCTCTTCTTTGAAGACTCTCCCTTATTATTATTATCATTCTTCCTCTTTTTTGAAGAAGAGTCGGAATTCTTATATTTCTTCTCAACTTTCTTTGTCCCTCACCTTGTAACCACCATTGTCACTGAGAGAGACAAGAAATAGAATCAAGAGTTAGGGATTCATACAAGCTCGTTTCGGGAAAAAGTAAATGCCTACTACAACTACAATCCGCTCACTACAATCCTCTAATCTCTTGTTCAATCCCACTTCCTTAACTAACTTTTACAAGAGAAACCATATACAATACAATGTCTCCATAAGTAATTGAAAATAAAAATGATGATGATTTTTTACCTTTCTAGGTATTTTTCAGTTGTGATAGGAGATTTTAAGGCGAGGCTCGAGAGTAACAAGAACTTCTCCCCCTTCCACGAAATAGATGATAATCAAAATAGAGACGAGAGGAAGGGCCTCGCGAATGATGGAGGAGTTGAGCGACTGAGCAATCGAGTGAGGAACGCATAAGGGTTTAGGTCGTCGGAATCAATCCGATTTCATCCGAGTATCAAATTAGGGGGATTTGGAGGATTTGGATGCGAGAGAGAGAGAGAGGGTCGGGTCAGGTTTAGGTTAGTCGAATGGGTCGGGTCGGTTTAGGGTGTAAATATGAAAATTTTAGTAGGGTTAGATAGTAAATTACCTAGTTTTAGAATAAAAAAAAAATCATAAAGAAATTCTAAAAAGAAGAGGACTTCTCAGATTATCGTTTGAGAAAGATGGGCATATGAGATGATTTCTCAATTGCAAAGAGGAAACGATCTCTATATCTTTTTGTCTTTTTTCCGTCTCGGTATATATATATATATATATATATATATATATATATATATATATATATATTAGTATTTTTATTGGCTATTTCATTTTAATAGATTTAACTTCAAATATATACTCATGTCCAATAATGATTTTAATTTTTTATAGTTCTTGTATTTTAAAAAAAAAATATTAAAAAAGTTTGAAATCCATTGTTATAAAAAAAGTTACATTTTGAATTATTCATTTTGATATATTCTAACAAATGAAATAACTTTATTAAATTTTAATCTAATTCCATGTATAAATCACAGTAATAGAAAATCTAATATTTAATCCTTGGGTTGAGCAGCACATGTGGGTTAGTGGTGCTCTACCTCTGATGCCGATACTCACCTTTGTGGAGGTCAAGGGACTGACTCCACCCGTCCTCCATATATGAGAGGTTCCTCCTAATGTGAAGAATAGGGCTAATGGGCCGGCCCGTTGTAGCCCAAAAGAAATTGACAAAAAAATCCTTGGATTTATAGTTAATTTTATTAATAATAAAATCCACAATGAATAATGTTTAGACATTCTTAGTCGATCCCACATAGCATGTTTAGACAAGGGAACCGCCCAAAAATATTTGTTTCTCGGTTTTTGTCACCGGTGAACAGTTAATTTTTTTTCTTACTTGGGATTCAGACGGCGTTCGGCGATAAAGACTGCGCTGGCGCCTTCTGTCCCTCTGTCTCTCTTCCTTTTTTCTATTTTCGGCTTTAGTTTGTGGATCTATGGTGGTTTGGTCAGAGTCGAGGTCAATGTGGTGTTGGGTTTGGTCGTTGGTCGCTTGCCTCTGTTCTTTTTTTGATTCATTGTCTTCCCTTGTTGGTGGTTTTGTGCTTCTCTGGTGGGTTTATTATGGTTGTGGGGTTTAGGCGGTAGCGACATGTTTTTGCCACCCTCTCTGCAACTTGCGACAGGCTATATTGCACGGGGACGGCGTTTTGTTGCCGTCTCACGTACACATAACGTTTTGGGGACAGTATTTTGTAGGGACGGCATGGGTCTGCATCACATTTTCAATAAATTAGGAACAACATCTACTATGGGACACAGAAATGACGTGACGTGTTTTCAAAGCGTTTTTGACGTAAAAAATGATTTTTTTTTTATTTGTTAATAATTAACTTATTCTACTTTAATAATTTTTTACATCTTCCACTAATCACTTGAATAAAGTATAGTTTATCATTCTATTCATTTACACTTTTATATATCTCAAGTTTTAACTGCTTTTTATAAAGTATAATTTGTATATATTAAATTTATGAGAAATTTCCATTTTAATATACCAACTCAATTATTATTACAAATTTAATACATAAATTTTTCTTATTTTCAACTTAATACATCAATTAAATTTTCTTGGTATATTACTACATAAACATTTAAAATCGTACCCACTTAACATCAACGACTTAATGGAGAGTTAACTTCTGTTAACTTTTGAATTTTTTATTCAAAAATATTAATATTAAAAAATTTATTCTTAAATTTTAGATCTTTGCTTTTTGAAAACTATTTTTGTATTTCTACAGAATTTTTCGGACGGTTTTTGAACTTTTTGGGATTTTTCTATAACATTATAGAAATTTGTTATGATTTATTAGTTAAATATTAATATTTTCAAATAAAAGTTAACATAAGTTAATTCTCTCTTAAGTCTATGATGTTAGATGTGTACATTTTTAAAAGTTGATGTATTATTATACAAATAAAATTTAGTTCATTATTAAGTTTGAAGGAGGATTCTCTTTGTGAAAGTCCTTATGGGTTGATTGGATTAGAGACACTTGATTCGAGTTGATTCTTTATGGGCATTAAGGGAGACCTCAACAATGGGATCATGAATTTGAAAAAAATATTAAAGTATAGAGAGTTGGCGAGAACTTTCTATAAGATTGAGGTCAAGGATGGGTTTTCGGTATCCTTTTGGCACGATATATATATCTGGGCAGCGAGGATTCATTGATTTGTGTATCTCTAATCATAGCATCTTGGGAGAGGTAATGGATCGAAATCGGCGACGAAGGCATCAAAATTCTCTTCTGAATCAGGTTGAACAAGAGATTGTGGTACTAAAATATTTGGGAGTACAAGGAGAGGAGGATGTCACTCTTTGGCGAACAAAGGTGGATGTGTACTCTCAGTCTTTCAGCTCCAAAGAGATGATGAAGTTACTCTAGGTATCACATGTTACATGGGAAATCCACTGAGGTATATGGTTCTCTTTCGCCACACCTAAGTTTGCTTTTATGATTTGGCTCGCGGCAAAGAACAGACTATCCACATGAGAGGGAATGGAAAGATGGAACATAAATGTGAACATTGGTTGTTCCTTTTGCTCCGAACCAAGAAAAAAACGTGTGAGCATCTTGATGGAATTCCTAGCAGTTCCTAATCCAATTAGGCAACCCTAAGTCTGAATTCCGAGCCTAGGATCTAAGGGTTTATGTTATTGAATCATGGATCTCGCGTTTACCTTGTTCTGGCAGCGGAATGAATGGTAAGACGAGATCAGGAGAGATTCAGATGCCTCGCCTCTATCATAGTCCACACGCATACAACCTGGAAAGCCGGGATGCTAGTGCCGGATCTGGGAATCGAAGAGAGAGTTTTCTGCTTTCTCTGATCAATAAAACTGAACGGCACTCTTCCAGGTCGATCATATAAGCCTATAAATACGACCTGTTATGACTAAACCATCTTTCGGGTTTAGCCGAAAAAGTCTAAGTCATAAACCGAAACATCAGTTTCGGAATCAAACCCGTGTCGATCGATACACCTACTATGTCGATCGACACACCTCTCTTTAATCGATATTGATATGTATCCAATACACATCATCTTGATCACCACCATGATGATCATTCCCATATATATGTGCTTCCAGATTGCTTAGGTGTGTGACCCTATAGGATCATATAATACTGGCAGTAAGTCTACAACTTACAGACTGCAAGAGGCTTCTATCAAAACATTGCAACCGCCCAGTATCATACAACATGTCTGATCTCGAAACACAACTATCGTTAGAGTAAGTACAATGTGATTTCAGGTATAATCAGGTTTGGAGCTGAATTGGAGATAATGGAGCATTTTGGAGATTTTTGGAGTGATTGGCCGAGAGATAGAGTTCACTGTCCGAAACAGAGGAATGCGTCGATCGTTGCACACCTGCAACGGTCGTTGCACCAGCGAGATGGGCCAAAACTCGGCGGTTTATGAAGAGTCAAGAATTTGCACTTTGATCCAGAAGTTCCTGATATTTACAAAGAAGCCCCTGGCCGAGATTAGATCTATATAATTAAGTTTTTGGTGTTTTATTTACTTACGCTTTGATAATTAAGAGCAGAGGATTCTTAGAGATTTTGGGGCTGATCTGAACCTATTACTTCATCTGTATTTGGAGAAGATTTCGAACCCCTTTTACTCTTATTCTTTTATGCAATTTATTCATTATATGATTATGTTTTCATTATCTATGTCTGAGTAGATTCCTAGTTAGGTTTAGGGTTTCTCACATAGGATTTCATGACTTGCTAGACTTGTTAAATTCAGTTAAGGATTCATAACTATAAATGTTCTTCAATCTAATTGTGCTTAAAGCTAGTTCTAACTTGATCAATTAGAATCTAGATCTTAGGTTGCTAAATACGTCACGGAAGTGGGGTTTAGGAATCGGAACTAATTAGATTGAGCAATTAAACTACTCGCAAACGAAAGTTTGGTTTAGGATAATTGTGAACATATCAAACCTGGAATTAATGCTAGTTTAATCTGTTAGTTCTCGCAAACGAAAGTTTGGTTTGCTGCACTTAGACTTAGAGAATTATCGCAAAGGAATTTGGTTAGTTGTATATCTGTGTTTTGAGTTCTAGAACTGTGCTTAATTAGATCCTTACTGAATGAACTGTCTGCTTGTCTGATTTCCTGAGAACGCCCTAGACTTAGCGAATAGGGATTAAAACTTACAACCTATCAAGTTTTTGGCGCCGTTGCCGGGGACTCTTTTGAGTCTCCGATAGATTTGAACTTAGGGTTTAGACTAGGTTTTTTGTTTTTATTTTTTGCTACTAATTTTTTTTTTCTTTTATGTTCTTGCGTTTCAGGTACGCCTGTAATCGCACTGCATCGATCGACACGGTCCTGTATGTCGATCGTCACATCATCGCGCTTGCATCGATCGACGGTTCTCCTGCATCGATCGACACATATCGTAAGAAAGATGTATGATTTCTTCAATCCAGGGATTGACAGTTCACAGATAGCTGGGTTGAAGAGTAAAGCTGACTATCTGCATAGTCTTCTACTTGAAAAGTATGCGCAAGAAGCTATCAACTGCGTTGGAGGGAATGAATTCTACAGTCAGGAATCTGATTTTCAGGGACCTTTCCAGCAACAGGGTAATGCCTTCTCAAGGAACTATGGTGTTTCTTCTTACCAAGCACCACCTGCAACTGCATATAAGAGCAGATTGGAAACCATGCTGGAGCAGTTATTGGAAAGACAGGAAGAGGTGAGGAACTACATAAATGGTTCTGGGTTTCAGGGAAACAGGTATGGATCACCCTCCTATCAGGCACCTCCTGCTGCTAATGCTTATGAGAGAAAGATAGAATCCATGATGGAGCAGCTGCTAGAGGATCATACTAAGGCTGCTATGGACTTCGACAGAAAGCTGGATGCTATACATGAAAATCTGAGTGGGAAGTTTGAATAATACTTGAGCACACATTTGAAGAAGCTAGATGTCCAAGTTCAACAAACAGCTGGAGCAATACAAAGGCGTAATGAAGCTAGGAAAGCCGAACAGTACAAATCCATCAAAGCTGTGACCTTAGGGGATGAGATTGAGTTGCTAGGTGAAGAAGAGAGCATAATCTCGGATTTTCTGGATGAATATTGTCTGTCTGATACATGCATCGATCGACACGCCGTTCTGACGGCAATTTCGAGATCTTGCGACGAACAGAATCGCCTTGCATCGATCGACACACATCATGCAACGATCGACACAGAACGCAGACATGACCAGAAACCTGCAACAGTACCAGAACGAGTCTATAAGCCCCCTGTACCATATCCTAAGGTTCCTAAACCTTCCAAACAAGAGCTAGAAGTAGCTAACTGCATGAAAGTGATAGATAAGAAGGTGAATAAAACACCACCAGTTGAAACTTCGCGAGTTCATGCAAAGAAGATGATCTTCACTGATGGTCATCTGAAAGAAGAAGTTCAGATTGGTGGAACTACAATATCTGATAGTGGAAAGAAGAAGATGGCGGTTCCTCTTGAACCTGCTCTAACATCTTCAGTACCTGCAACTGCTCATAAGCAGAAAGCTCCAGACATCAGATATACATCAAAGGTAAGGTACAAATCACCTAAGCTTAAACCTTCTGATCACATTGTTTTGAATGCAGGAAAACGCAGTAGACCGCCCAAGCTTCGCTCCCGCCCTGATTCTGATTACTCTTTCCTTGGGAAACCTCATGATCCGAAAGCATATACACCTCCTTGGATGAAGAGATATTCACAGAGACATTCAAAGTCTCTGTTGAAACCGCCATGAATCCAATCTCCTTCCAATAGTCAAGCTAATGACTAAAAACAAGCGCTGAGTGGGAGGCAACCCACTAGTAGGTTCGTTTTTGTTTTTCAATTTTCGTTTTGGTTTTGGTATTTTTAATTTTTCTGTTTAAGTGTGTTCAGAGCTGAGGAAACAGGAATAATCGCATTGCATCGATCGACACACATTGTGCATCGGTCGATACAGTCGCGATTTACGGTTTACCGATACGATTGCGGTTCAAACACCGGTTATCTCAATAACCGCGAGCATATTCGCCTTGCATCGATCGACACCCTTGTGGCATCGATCGACGCAGGGCGACGACAGGTAAGTAATCTGCAACTTTTCGGTTTGTTCTTCAATTTGATTATTCTTTCACCGAGCTCATGCTTTGATTACACTGGGGACAGTGTAGTTTAAGTGTGGGGGAGGAAGCTACTGACGCACGCTTTTTTTTTCTTAGTTTTTCAAATTTGTTTTATTGAGTCAAAACTTGTATGAAACTATGATTTTTCGAGGAAAATTTTCGCTTGAACAGGAACTAAGTGACCATTGGACAGACTTGCAGGATCTATCTCTGACTATTAGAAAACCCCATCACAGATCAACCTACTGGGAACACCCACATCACTTCAGGTATCAGAGGATCCTTTTACTGACTTCAACTTAATACTGACTTAGATTTCTCACCTAAGGGCTTGGTATACTCTGTGTCGGATTCCCTGTTAGTTCTGACACAGCCTGTCAACCTATCCTATTTAGTTCCCTTCTCCCCTTCTATAAAGTAAAAAAAAAAAAAAAGATAATAAACTGAGGATGAGTTAGTAACTCCGAAGTGGTCATGGGAATGGTAGCAAACACTATTTTCTCTCATGTGATCCATGGAATGTGTCCAAAGTACACCCCATAACGGGAAGAACACTGATAAAAAAAAATAAAATGATACCCAATGGGGAAAAATCAGTTGTTAAAGAAGGGAAAGAGAAGAAAGGGACTAGAGAAAGATAGTATGGTGGTCTAGAGCTGATAAGGTAAGAATTCATGTGCCCTTTGATCGATACTCCATAGGTGAGACCGCACTTAAATACTTGCAGAAGTCAGTAGGGAGAATTTGAATGCTTGAATATGATTGTGGAGTTTACCTAGGACAGTTGTTAAGTGTGGGGGAAGTACATGTTGGTCTTGATATCCTGTAATTGATTCTTTCAGTGGTTTACTAAGGGGAATCTGAGTATTGTAGCTTCTAGGATGAAATGAGTTTCTGAAGAGTTTTCAAACCTCTTTACCATGTTTTAGTTCTCTGTTTTGCTTGAGGGCAAGCAAAGGCTAAGTGTGGGGGAGTTGATATATCATGGTTTTTACTAGTTTTAGGCCATGATATAAGTGTGTTTTAGTGTCTTTTATGTTCTTTTAGAGTCTTTTACAGGTATAATCAGGTTTGGAGCTGAATTGGAGATAATGGAGCATTTTGGAAAATTTTGGAGTGATTGGCCGAGAGATAGAGTTCATTGTTCAAAACAGAGGAATGCGTCGATCGTTGCACACCTGCAACGGTCGTTGCACCAGCGAGATGGGCCAAAACTCGGCGGTTTATGAAGAGTCAAGAATTTGCACTTTGATCCAGAAGTTCCTGATATTTACAAAGAAGCCCCTGGCCGAGATTAGACCTATATAATTAAGTTTTTGGTGTGTTATTTACTTACGCTTTGATAATTAAGAGCAGAGGATTCTTAGAGATTTTGGGGCTGATCTGAACCTATTACTTCATTTGTATTTGGAGAAGATTTCGAACCCCTTTTACTCTTATTCTTTTATGCAATTTATTCATCATATGATTATGTTTTCATTATCTATGTCTGAGTAGATTCCTAGTTAGGTTTAGGGTTTCTCACATAGGATTTCATGACTTGCTAGACTTGTTAAATTCAGTTAAGGATTCATAACTATATATGTTCTTCAATCTAATTGTGCTTAAAGCTAGTTCTAACCTGATCAATTAGAATCTAGATCTTAGGTTGCTAAATACGTCACGGAAGTGGGGTTTAGGAATCAGAACTAATTAGATTGAGAAATTAAACTACTCGCAAACGAAAGTTTGGTTTAGGATAATTGTGAACATATCAAACCTGGAATTAATGCTAGTTTAATCTGTTAGTTCTCGCAAACGAAAGTTTGGTTTGCTGCACTTAGACTTAGAGAATTATCGCAAAGGAATTTGGTTAGTTCTATATCTGTGTTTTGAGTTCTAGAACTGTGCTTAATTAGATCCTTACTGAATGAACTGTCTGCTTGTCTGATTTCCTGAGAACGCCCTAGACTTAGCGCTTTTAATTACTTGCTTTCACAACCGTTAATCTCTGCTACTGATTTACTTTCTCGCACCGCTTTTAATTCAATCACATTGTTTTCTTCATAGTATTAATCCGTTTCGTTCTATTGAATACCAGAGTCCCTGTGGATTCGATAACCCTATATACTACAACTACTGAACTGTGCACTTGCAGTTAGAGAATAGGGATTAAAACTTACAACCTATCATTAGAGTAAGTACAATGTGATTTCAGGACATAATCCCAACAATCTCCCACTTGTACTGGAATCACCTATTCCTATAATCCCTTCGTCTTTATATCTCGATATGGCATAAGGCAAGAGACTGTGTCATCCTTATTATAGCCAATATCATGTTCATCGAACTCCTGATCTATACTGATAAAACAAACGACTGACAATCATCTCGTTTGAGCACGGCCATGCATTCTCTCAGTATCAAATCTTCGATGGGCCCTGAGATATTTATCTCCTGTTATATAGGAGGGACAAATCCCTTCTTGTTCCATCCCTGTTTCTACACACACTTCATGATACGCCTAAGCAATGTCGTTATAGCCGCCAGTTACGGAACGACGTTTGACAAGGTCAAAGCGTACCAATTCACATGCTAGAAAGCTGTTGGAACGTTTAGATCAATCCTGATTCAATTCCAGATTCAGATTATCCTAAACATGCGATCTAGGTTCTTCTCAGAATAGAAACAAATGATGATCTCACCTTATACCTGTTATTGCAGCGGAAGAGGATGGTATGTCTGAGATCAGAGAAACACCGAGGGATGAATCCTCCAAAGGTTCACACACGCTTTCACAGGAAACAGCTGCTAGACCACAAAGGGAACTCGGCGCAGAGAGAGAGAGTTTACGGCTCAAGTCTTAGGGTTAATCAGTCTGAAACTCGAGTTTTATGATACAAAACTCGTCCTGTTCCGTTTGGGCCATTTGGCCCAAATACCAATTAACTCGTCGGTGTTTGCGCACTGCATCGATCGTTGCACCTTATGCATCGATCGATGCACAGTGGCTAAACCTTTTATTCTCTCTAAGTACAGTAAATGCCTAGCACTTTTACTGTACTTCTGCTAAACCGTTCCTACACATTTTCCTGTTAGCTTAGGCGTGTGACCCATATGGGATCATATAATAAAGGCAATAAGTCCAAGACTTATAGATCATGAGCGGACTCTAGCAAGCCATCATGACCCCCAGTATTATATGACTTATGTCTGATCATTGACATACTCTTACTTTCTAGAGACAGTACCGAGATTACTGGACACAATTCCAACAATCTCCCACTTGTACTGGAATCTCTGTATTCATAATCCTTTTGTCTCAATATCTCGATTAGTCATAAGGCAAGATTGGTGTCATCCTTATAAAGCCTAATCTTGTTCATCGGACTCTGATTTGATACTGACAATCCAAACGACTCGGGAAAGTCCGTTTGAGCATGGCCATGCATTTTCCAGTATTCAAATCTCCGATTGGCCTAGAGATATTCACTCCATTTATATTGGAGGGACAAATCCCATCTTGTTCCATCACTGTAAACTACTCATTTCATGATGTACCCAAACAAGGTCCTTATAGCTATCGCAGAACGATAGCGTTAGACAATGATCAAAGTACACCAGTCCATGTGCAATCACATGCATGTGAACTCAGGTCTAAGGACTATACTCTATAGTCGTAGTAAGAATCTCTTATGTCACAGATATAAATATCCTGAAGAGTTCTTATAAGCGGGTCTTGTCCGGTCGTATGTTCCCAAACATACACCTATGTACTGACTTTGATGCCGCGCATCTATGACACACTGAGACTTTGTCATAAGTCACGTACCAATCCAGTCTCACACGGTTGTTGGTGTTCAAGTTTCAACAACCTTCGACTAGGGACAAGATGATATAAAACATTTATCAAATATAGGGCCTCATGATCAAGCTAAATGACTTTGATGACTCAAGATCAAGTCACTTACTTCGATGACCTATAAAATGCTTCATATCATTTTGGAACGATTATTTCATCACAGTTAAAATAATCTTGAAATAATAATTTCATTAAAACATAAAATAATGTTTTATTAGAACATATCAAATAACTAAAATAAAGCTCACAAAACTCCCACTCAAATTTAGATTACATTTCAATGTTTCTAATGCCTACAGCTTCAGTCAGGAACTCGAGCTTAGGTCTTGGGAGTGGCTTTGTCAACGGATCAGCGACATTATCATCTGTCGGAACTCGGCTGATCTTGACTTCCTTTCTATTAATGATGTCACGTATCAAGTGATATCTTCTTTGAACATGCTTGGATTTCTGGTGTGATCTTGGTTCCTTTGCCTGAGCTATAGCACCATTGTTGTCACAAAACAGTGCCAGAGGCTCAGCCGCATCTGGTATCACACCTAGTTCCATAATGAACTTTCGTATCCAAACAGCTTCCTTCGCTGCTTCCGAGGCGGCGATATATTCAGCTTCTGTAGTGGAATCAGCAACGGTGTCCTGCTTGGAGCTTCTCCAACTTACTGCACCGCCATTCAGACAAAAGACATAACCGGACTGTGACCGGAAATCATCTGTGTCTGTCTGGAAACTTGCGTCCGTGAATCCACTGACTTTAAGCACATCACTTCCACCGTACACTAAGAACTTATCCTTAGTATGTCTTAGATACTTCAAGATATTCTTTACGGCAATCCAATGGTTTTCACCTGGATTTGACTGGTATCTACTCGTCATGCTCAATGCATAAGCAATATCAGGACGAGTACAGATCATGGCATACATGACAGATCCTATTGCAGATGCATAAGGAATGTTCTTCATGCGCTCAAGCTCAGCAGCCGACGTGGGGCTCTGCTTCTTGCTTAGCGTTGTGCCATGTACCATTGGCGTGAAGCCCTTCTTGGAATCTTTCATGCTGAATCTTTGTAGGACTTTGTCAATGTATGAGTCTTGACACAAGCCTATCAGCCTCTTAGGTCTATCCCGATAGATCCTAATTCCAAGAACGTATGCGGCTTCACCCATGTCTTTCATGGAAAAACAACTTCCAAGCCAGTCCTTTACGGACTTCAGCATTGGAACGTCGTTTCCGAGAAGTAGTATGTCATCGACATACAGAATAAGAAATACAATCTTGCTCCCACTAGATTTCTTATACACGCATTGTTCTTCTTCGTTTCTGATGAAGTCAAATTGCTTGATTGCTTCATCAAAGCGAAGATTCCAGCTCCTCGATGCTTGCTTCAATCCATAAATGGATTTATGAAGCTTGCATACTTTCCCAGCATTCTTTGGATCTATGTAACCGTCAGGTTGCGTCATATACACATCCTCTTCCAGAATACCATTCAGGAAGGCGGTTTTCACGTCCATCTGCCAAATTTCATAATCATGAAAAGCTGCAGTTGCTAGTAGAATCCGAATAGATTTCATCATAGCCACCGGTGAATAGGTTTCATCGTAGTCCACACCGTGAACTTGTCTGAAACCTTTTGCCACCAACCTGGCTTTATAAATCTGGACATTTCCATCCACGTCAATCTTCTTCTTGAAGATCCATTTGCACTCGATGGCTTTTACACCAGCGGGTAAGTCAACCAACGAAAACACTTGGTTGACCGACATGGAGTCCATTTCGGAATCAGTGGCCTTGCGCCACTTAGAGGAATCTGGGCCCATCATGGCTTGATTGAAGTTCGATGGTTCATCACCATCTATGATCAGAAGATCATGACAGTCAGTCACGAGGAATCCTTGATATCTCTCGGGTTCGTGACGGATCCTCCCGGATCTTCGAACTTCAGGTACTACAGGTTCAGGCTCTACAATTTCTTGTAGGTCCTCCTGCTGCTCTTCCTCATTAGGTTGAGCAGTATCCTGTTCATCTTGAATTTCTTCAAGCAGTACCTTACTCCCACTGTCTTTCTTAGAGAGAAACTCCCTCTCAAGAAAGTTACAATCCCGGGCAACAAAGATCTTGTTCTCGGAACGTAGATAGAAGTAATAAGCCTTGGTTTCCCGTGGATAACCAATGAAGTAGCATTTGTCAGATTTTGGTGTAAGCTTGTCTGAGATTAATCTCTTGACATAGGCTTCACAACCCCAAATTCTGAGATAAGACAGCACTGGAGCTTCTCCAGTCCATAATTCATATGGTGTCTTTGCTACTGCTTTTGATGGCGCTCTGTTTAGAGTGAACACTGCTGTTAGCAGAGCATATCCCCAAAGGGATATTGGAAGGTCTGTGTGACTCATCATAGATCGAACCATATCCAATAATGTCCGATTTCTCCTCTCAGACACACCATTCCATTGAGGTGTTCCAGGAGGAGTGAGTTGGGATACGATCCCACACTCTCTCAGATGATCACTGAATTCTTGGCTTAAGTATTCTCCTCCTCGGTCGGACCGAAGAGCCTTAATGCTTTTGCCAAGTTGGTTCTGTACTTCATTTTGGAATTCTCTGAACTTCTCAAAAGATTCAGACTTATGTTTCATTAAATAAACATATCCATACCTACTGAAATCATCAGTGAAGGTAATGAAGTACTGATAGTTTCCTCTTGCATTTGTGGACATTGGGCCACACACATCAGTGTGTATCAGGCCCAATAAGTCACTGGCCCTCTCGTTAGGTTTATTAAAGGGGGCCCGTGTCATTTTGCCCATCATGCAGGATTCGCATTTCTCACATGACTCAAAGTCAAATGAGCCAAGAAGTCCATTCGAATGGAGCCTCTTGATGCGTTTCTCGCTGATGTGCCCTAAACGACAATGCCATAGAAACGTTCGGTTTTCCTCATTAGGTTTAAACCGTTTTGTATTAATGTTATAAATTGGCGCGGATTGATCGAGTATGTAAAGCCCATTTGTAAGAGGGGCAGAACCATAGAACAAATTGTTGCGATTGAAGGAACATAATTTATTCTTAACTGAAAAATCATAACCTTCCAAATCCAACAAAGAAATTGAAATAATATTTCTGCTTATAGCAGGTACAAAATAACAATTATTCAGTTCTAAAATCAATCCCGAAGGTAAAGACAACAAGTATGTGCCTACAGCTAGTGCTGAAACTTTCGCTCCATTCCCAACTCGTAGCTCCACTTGTCCTTGCTTCAGCCTTCTACTGTTGCTGAGTGCCTGCATATTAGTACAAATATGAGCCCCACAACCAGTATCCATGACCCATGAGGTATTATCAGAAGTAGTTGTATTAACTTCTATAACAAAAATACCTGATGAAGAAGTATCGAAAGTCTTCTTCTTTAATTCCTTTAGACCTTCCTGGAATTTCTTACAATCTCTTCTCCAATGCCCCAGTTCTTTGCAGAACCTGCACATGTCAGTTGGCCCAGCCTTGGACTTGGGCTTGGGCTTTGGCGTGTCCTTGTCCGCGACATGGACAGCCTTGGCCACTCCCTTATCCTTAGCAGAGGATTTCTTAAACCCCTTGCCCTTTTGCACCATAAGCACATTGGGGTCCTTGGCGGTTTTCCTCAAGTTGGGCTCTGCAGTCTTGAGCATTCCGTGAAGCTCAGGTAGTGTCTTACTCAAGCCATGCATGTTAAAGTTCAGAATGAACTGATCATAGCTTGCAGGTAAAGACTGCAGAATGATGTCGCAGGCAAGTTCCTGGCTGATTGGGCAGTCGAGTTTCTGAAGATGATCGAGATAACCCATCATCTTCAAGACATGAGGACTCACTGCCGCATTCGCAGCCAACTTACAGTCCAAGAGGTTCTTAACTGTCTGGAACCTCTCGGTCCTAGCCTGCTCCTGAAAAAGCGATTTCAGGCTTGCCATTATCTCGATGGGAGACAATACACTTTCGAACTGTTTTTGCAGCTCAGGAGTCATTGTCACCAACATCAGGCAATAGACATCATTTTCATCTGACGAATGCTTTTCCCAAGCATTGTGCAGAGTCCTGGCAGCATTGGCAAGAGGCCTCTCGGGGAGGGGATCTCGAAGGACATAATCCTTCTTCTCCTGCTTGAGGACCAGCCTCAAGTTCCTTGACCATGTCAGGAAGTTCGTTCCAGTCAGCTTCTCCTTCTCGAGAACAGACCGGATCGAGAATGTGTTTTGTGTGCTTGTAGTAGTCATATCTGAAATATATAAATAAAAAGGTTATTAGTTATTATGTTCAAAATGACTAATCTCGTATTAAAAAATTAATATGATTAATCACGCATTATATTCAATAACCTAAGTTACCCTCAATAGAATATAATGATTCCAAGATCCACATATAACTAAAATTAAAGTGGGCCACTGGCCGTCACCCAACCTTAGCTTATATCGGTAAGCCCTATATCGGCCAATTATATCCGTGATATAACTCTTGGTTGTGAATCTGGGCCCGAGGCCCAATCCACTCTGATGTCTCAAGGCCCGGGACTCCCGATGGCCCAGTCAAGAAAACCAGACTATACAGTCACGTAATCATTAATGTCTGGGACTCCCAATGACATTTATGAATCACAAACAGTCTTACTCACGCAAAAGCAGACATCCTCACACTGTAAGGCCATGAATGCAATTGAATGGGCTTTGACAGCTGACATAGCCTGGACAAGACATCCAACGCTTGATATTATTTGAGGTTCGTAGGTTTATTAAAATCATTCCCAAAATAGAAGATTACTATTTCGGGAAACTTTCTATTTATGGAAACCTACTATTTTTGGAAACTTTCTAAAATTGGAAACTTTCTAAAACCGGAAACTTTCTAACTTTAGAAATTTCTTTAAAATCCAAAACCCGCAAATTCAGAAACTTCTATATTAAGAAACTTTCTAATTATAAAATTTCGGAAACTTTAATTTAAAATCGACTTTATAATATTATAAAATAAATTTTAAATTTATCTGAAGAAAGACTCAAATAATTGGCCCAATTGTTTTAACTTCTTGGCCCGAGGCCCAAGAATTGGTCCATGTCCAAGACATGACCCAATTGTCCAATTATTTGACATAACCGGTCTGGTTCATTAAAACTGGTCTAACCAAGTTTCAATTACTACGATGACCACAATTGTCAACCGGTTATTTACTAAACCGGAATTTCTCAATTTATTCGGTCCAACCAAATCAAATTAGAAATTCCTGGTTTAGGCACTAAATCCAATATTTCTTTCGACATTGGATTTCTTATCCCGGTTTAACCAGATTTAATAAAATTATTAAAATCTGTTTATTAAACCAGAACGATGATTTTAATTAAGTTAAACCGAGCCAAAACCCTAACCGCATCGATCGATGCTCACAGCATCGATCCTGCAACGATCGTTCATAGATCCTGCATCGATCGATGCTCTCACGTGTGCACGAACGGTTATCAGGTTTGGCCGAAAGATTCTCGTGAGATCCATGCGATCGTTTGAACGATCCATGCGATCGCGGTCAATCTCTCGCGACTGCAACGATCGATCCTTGCATTGCATCGATCGATGCAATGCGATCTCAGTCGATGCAAAATCAGTTTAGATCACATACCAAATCAATATAGTTTGGTCATGCGATTTTTAAACAGTTTGTTTAGGATTCAATTCTTGTTTCTTAAGTGTTTTAATCTTATCAGTAGATTGATTCAAAAACACCTCTTTTAAACAATCCTAAACATGAATCTAAACAAGAAAAACCAGAACCTGGCTCTGATACCACTGTTGGAACGTTTAGATCAATCCTGATTCAATTCCAGATTCAGATTATCCTAAACATGCGATCTAGGTTCTTCTCAGAATAGAAACAAATGATGATCTCACCTTATACCTGTTATTGCAGCGGAAGAGGATGGTATGTCTGAGATCAGAGAAACACCGAGGGATGAATCCTCCAAAGGTTCACACACGCTTTCACAGGAAACAGCTGCTAGACCACAAAGGGAACTCGGCGCAGAGAGAGAGAGTTTACGGCTCAAGTCTTAGGGTTAATCAGTCTGAAACTCGAGTTTTATGATACAAAACTCGTCCTGTTCCGTTTGGGCCATTTGGCCCAAATACCAATTAACTCGTCGGTGTTTGCGCACTGCATCGATCGTTGCACCTTATGCATCGATCGATGCACAGTGGCTAAACCTTTTATTCTCTCTAAGTACAGTAAATGCCTAGCACTTTTACTGTACTTCTGCTAAACCGTTCCTACACATTTTCCTGTTAGCTTAGGCGTGTGACCCATATGGGATCATATAATAAAGGCAATAAGTCCAAGACTTATAGATCATGAGCGGACTCTAGCAAGCCATCATGACCCCCAGTATTATATGACTTATGTCTGATCATTGACATACTCTTACTTTCTAGAGACAGTACCGAGATTACTGGACACAATTCCAACAATAGCATGATGAACTCAGATCTAAGGACTATACTCTATAGTCGTAATGAGAACCTCTCATGACACTGATATAACTATCCTGTAGAGTTCTCATTAGCGGGTCACGTCCGATCATATGTTCACCAACATATATCTATGTGATTGACTGTGATAATCATATCATTGACTCCATGAAACTTAGTCCAACAGTCACCTCACATGCTAGTCTCGCGCGGTTGTTGGTGTCCCACTTCAAAAACCTCGACTAGGGACAATCATAATTTATGTCATCTTTTACTTATAGGGTTTCATGATCAAGTCCTCAACTTGATGACCTATAAGATGAACATAAAATACTTTGGGACCATTATTCAATCATCCAATAATTAAATAATACCGATGTCAGTTTTAACTTACACAAACATTGCCATAGCATGTCTATGTAAAGATTATAACATAACTAATATAACTCCCACTAGAATCAAGATCATCTCTTCAAATATCTAATACCTACAGCAACAGAATAAATCTCGTGCTTAGGTTGTGAGAGAGACTGCGGTGTTTTTGCTTTAAACGATTCCAACAAACCACACCGCCATTAAGATAAAAGCACTATTCTACGGTTCTCTGCTTGGAGCCCTTCCAACAGATAGTACCGTTATTCAGACAAAAAGACATAACCAAGTGGGAACCGGAAATCGTCTTTGTCCGTCTAACTACTCTCAACTGGTTCGTCACTTCCTCAGTTCACCACGAACCTATCCTTAGTGTTCCTCAAACACTTGGGATATTTCTGGCAACTGTTCATTGAATTTTACCGGAACAACTTTGTATCTACTCGTAATGCGTTAGCTGCATCTGGATGAGTGTAAATTATGGCATTCATGATGGATTCCATTGCAAAAGCATAAGGAATCACACTCATACATACTAACTCAGCCAGTGTCCAAGACACTTCGTCTTGCTAAGATCATTGCCATAAGACCTTTGGTATGAAGCCATTCTTGGAATCATGCATATTAGAACAGTCCATTACCTTATCAACATAAGGATCTTGACACGATCCAATTAGCCTATCCAATCTATATCAATAGATTCTTATTCCAAGAATTCACGCGGCTTCTCCCATGTCTTTTGATGAAAATGACTTCCGACCCTAGTCTCATGAGACTTAAGCGACGGAACGTCGTTTATGAGAATGAGTATGTCATCTACATACAGAACGAGAAATGCAACTACGCTCCCACTAGTCCACTTATAAACGCATGGTTTCATTTCGTTCCTGATCAAGTCAAAACTTTTGACCACTTTATCAGAATGTTGATTCCAACTCCAAGATGTTTGCTTCAATCCAGAAATGGATCGGTGAAGCTAACATGCATACCTAGCAAATTTTTGGAGTTGGGGCTCACCATCGCTTCTTGAATTTCGCAGGCTCGTCACTTTTCAATGATCAAAAGATCACGGCAATCGGTTACGAGAAATCACTCTCGGGTTAGTGACGGATCCATTCGGATCTGCGAACTTCAGGCTCCACAGGTGTAGGTCCTACAGCACTTTGTAGATCTCACCGCTGCTCTCCCTCAACAGGTTGAGCAGCCTCCTGTGTTTATCGAATTTCTTCGATGTGTACTTTTACTCTCACTGTTCTTATTGGAAAGTATAATCTTTCTCAAAAGACACAGTTCCGGACAACAAAACTTTGTACTCGGATTGGTTATAAAAGTAATAAGGCTCGGTTTCCCTAGGACAACCAGCGAGGTAGAACTTATCAGATTTGGGTTCAACCTAGGACAACCAGCGAGATAGAACTTATCAGATTTGGGTTCAAGCTTGTTAGCTATCATCCCCAAATGATCAGAAACAACATACTTGAAAAAACTTCCAGTCCACATCCAATGTGGTGTCTTTCAATTGATTCTGATTGAAACCCTTTTCTGCGCAAACACAGACATTTTAGAGCGTATTCTTAAAGGATTTTGGAAAATTCGTGTGACTCATCATCGATCGGAACATATCCAATAAGGCCCGATAACTTTTCTCAGAAACACCATCCAGGTTTTCAGAAGAATTGAGTCGTGAAACAACTTCACACTCATTCAGATGATCACTTATTTCTTGACTTAAGTATTCTCCTCCGCGATTCAATCGAGGATTTTCAATACTTCTGTCAAGTTTATTCTATACTTCATTGTGGAACTCTTTTGACCATTTCAAAAGATTCCGACTTGTGTCTCATTAGACGAAAACAGCCATGCTTACTGAAGTCATCAATGAATTTGATGAAGTACAGAAGATTTCCTCTGGTACTAATGCTCACCGGGCCACATGCATCAGTATGAGGAAGGCCCAATAAGCATCTGGCCCTTTTCTTTAGCTCAGCTAAAGAAGCCTTAGTCATTTGGCCCAGTAAGCAGAATTCATATCTCTTATTGGTTCTATAATCAAATGAGCCCAAAAGCCCATAACTATGGAACTTCTGAATCTGCTTCACTTATATGTGGTCAAAACGACTATGCCAAGGAAAGACTGGTTCGAGTCATCAGACTCAAACTTTTAGTATTTATGTTATATTTAAACTCACGCTGGTTTAAGATATAAAACCCATTCTAAACGGGGTGCTACCATAGAATATTTCATTTAGATCTAAAGAACAAAACTTGTCTTTTATTAAAATGAAAAACATCCAAATTCTAACAAGAAAATGAAAGACTTATTTGCATATAGCAAGTACATGGTGGCAATTACTTAATTTCTAAAATCAAGCTTGAAAGGCTCCTACAAGTGGAGAATTTCTACGGCTAATGCAGCAACCATTGCTTCATTCCAGACGCGCAGTTCCACTTGTCCTTTCTCCAACGTTCTACTGTTGCGTAGGTCCTGCATATTTCAAAATATCAGTACCACAACTAGTATCCAATACTCACGTAGAACTTGAAATAATAACACAATACCTGAAGAAGAAGTCCCATACATCTTCTCCATCTCTTGTGAATCTTCCAAGAATTTAATGCAATTTCTCTTCCAATGCCCAAACTCTTTACAGTAGCCGCATTTACCAACATCAGATGGGCCTGACTTGGGCTTAAAGGATAACACATGCTTATCCCGATTCCAAATCTGAACGGCCTTGCCTCCACCCTTGTCTATACAAGATTTCTCAAATCTTTTTCCCTTTATGATGTTTTGCTCTACTGTCTTGAGCATTCTATGCAGCTCAGTCAACGTCTTCGTCAAGCCTTTCTTGATATAGCTCTTTATAAACTTATCATAGCTTGACGACAGTGACTGCAAAATGATCTCAGTAGCCAACTCTAGGCTAACAGGACAATCCAGTTTCCCCAGGTTATCAATGTAACCCATCATTTTAATGACATGTGGACTCACTGGAGCATCCTTTGGTAGCTTGCACCCAATGAGAGACTTAACCGTCTGGTATCTCTCAACTCGTGCATGTTCCTGAAACTTCAGTTTTAGACTCTTCAAGTCCGAGTTCATGGTAGCCAACATCAGACCACACACATCTACCACATCAATATAATGCTTATTTCAAGCATCATATACTGCATGCGAGGCATTGGTCCCAAGTTTCTCGGGGAGAGCTTTCTCAAGGACATAGTCCTTACTCTCTTGCTTGAGAACTATTCTCAAATTCCGATACAAATCCAAGAAATTTGATCCATTTAACTTGTCCTTCTCAAGGACGGATCTGAAGGATTGTTTAGTTGATCCTGATTCAATTCTTAGATTCATATCAACCTAAACATGCGATCTAGGTTCTTCTCAGAATAGAAACAAATGATGATCTCACCTTATACCTGTTTGCAGCGGAAAGAGATGGTATGTCTGAGATCAGAGAAACACCGAGGGATGAATCCTCCAAAGGTTCACACACGCGATCACAGAAAACGGCTGCTAGACCACAAGGAGCTCGGCGCAGAGAGAGAGAGAGTTTTCGGCTGAGGGATTAGGGTTAATTGTTCAGAAACTCGAGTTTTACCTTATAAAACTTGTCTGATTCCGTTTGGGCCATTTGGCCCAAACACCAATTAACTAGACGGCATTCGCACACTGTGTCGACCGACATACCTTGTGTATCGATCGACACAGAGTAGCTAAACCGTTTTATTCTCTCTAAGTACAGTAAATGCCTAGCACTTTTACCGTACTTCTGCTAAACCGTTCCTACACATTTTCCTGTTAGCTTAGGCGTGTGACCCATATGGGATCATATAATAAAGGCAATAAGTCCAAGACTTATAGATCATGAGCGGACTCTAGCAAGCCATCATGACCCCCAGTATTATATGACTTATGTCTGATCATTGACATACTCTTACTTTCTAGAGACAGTACCGAGATTACTGGACACAATTCCAACAATCTCCCACTTGTACTGGAATCTCTGTATTCATAATCCTTTTGTCACAATATCTCGATTAGTCATAAGGCAAGATTGGTGTCATCCTTATAAAGCCTAATCTTGTTCATCGGACTCTGATTCGATACTGACAATCCAAATGACTCGGGACAGTCCGTTTGAGCATGGCCATGCATTTTCCAGTATTCAAATCTCCGATTGGCCTAGAGATATTCACTCCATTTATATTGGAGGGACAAATTCCGTCTTGTCCCATCACTGTAAACTACTCATTTCATAATGTACCCAAACAAGGTCCTTATAACTATCGCAGAACGACAGCGTTAGACAATGATCAAAGTGCATCAGTCCATGTGCAGTCACATGCATGCGAACTCAGGTCTAAGGACTATACTCTATAGTCGTAGTAAGAATCTCTTATGACACAGATATAAATATCCTGAAGAGTTCTTATAAGCGGGTCGTGTCCGGTCGTATGTTCCCCAACATACACCTATGTACTGACTTTGATGCCGCGCATCTATGACACACTGAGACTTTGTCATAAGTCACGTACCAATCCAGTCTCACACGGTTGTTGGTGTTCCAATTTCAACAACCTTCGACTAGGGACATAATGATATAAGTCATTTATCAAATATAGGGTCTCATGATCAAGCTAAATGACTTCGATGACTCAAGATCAAGTCATTTACTTCGATGACCTATAAAATGGTTTATATCACTTTGGAACGATTATTTCATCACAGTTAAAATAATCTTGAAATAATAATTTCATTAAACATCTTAAATGTTGTTTCAAGAACATATCCAATAACTAAATAAAGTCCTTTAATAACTCCCACTGAAATTAAGACTACATCTTAATTTCACTTATCCTACAGCAACAGTCCGCGACTCGTGCTTAGGGCTAAGGAGTGGCTTCGTTAATAGATTAGCAACGTTCTCATTCGTTGAAACTTGCTGATCTACTTAACATCTCTGTCATTTATCTTACGGAATAGGTTATACCTATCCTCAAGGTGTTTGGACCTCTGATGTGCAGCTAGTCTCATCTATGCTGGGAATCACATCAAGTTCAGTGACGAACTCTTCTTTCCAAACAACCTCTTTCGCCACTTCCCAAGCTGCGAAATGTTCAGCTTAAGTCATTGAGTCAGCAACAGTGCCTTGCACCGCCAGATAGACACAAGATATAACCGGACTGTGATCGGAAATCATCTTTGTCTATTGGAAACTTGCCTTTCAGACTCTATCGACTTATAGCACCTCACTTTCTCCGTAAATCAAGAACTTATCCTTAGTATTCCTCAAATACTTTAGAACATACTTTAGGAAACTTGATTCTTTGCTGGATTTGACTGGTCTTTATTTGTCTTGCTTAACATTAAAGCAACATCAAACAAGTATGTTTCATGGCATACATGATAGATCCAATTGCCGACGCATATGGAATCTCATCCATGCATTTAAGCTCAGCAGTTATCGTAGGATACTGTATCTTGCTTAACTTAATGCCATGTGACATTGGCATAAAACCCTTCTTGGATTGCTCAAAATGTGTAGGACTTTGTCATCTTAAGAATCCTGACTTTGTCCTACCAGCTCTTTTGGATCTCTATCTTTAGATCCAAAATCCAAGAACTACGTGGCTTTACCCATGTCAATCATTAAACCAACTCCCAAGCTAGTCCTTTACCGACTACAGCGTTGGGACGTTATATCCGAGAATCAGTATGTCATCGACATACACTTTGAGAAATGCAATATCGCTCCCACTAATCTATTAGTAAACACACAGTTCCGCTTCGTTCCTGTTCAAGTCAAAACCTTGACTACTTCAACAGAACGAAGATTCCAACTCCGATATGTTTGCTTCCATCCATGAATGGATCGATGAAGCCAACTTACACAAAATGTAATTCTTCGGAGTCTTGGCTCACTTTCGCTTCCTAGAATTTCGCAGATTCGTCGCTTTCAATGATCATCAGATCATGCGAACATTCAATGATCATCAGGCTGAACTAATGACGAGAATTCACTCTCGGATTAGTGACTGATTCTTTCATATCTGCGAACTTCAGGCTCCACAGGTGTAGATTCTACAGAAATCTGTAAATCCTTCCGCTGCTCTCCCTCAATAGGTTAAGCAGCCTCCTGTATTTCTCGAATTTCTTCGAGTTGTACTTTTACTCCCACTGTTCTTCTTGGAAAGTAACTTCCCTTCTTAGAAAACAGAATGGTCGTAAAAAATACTTTTTACTCCCACTGTTCTTCTTGGAAAGTAATTTCCCTTCTTAGAAAACAGAATGGTCGTAAAAGTACCGAGCCTTGGTTTCCCTAAGAAAACTTCGAGTTATGCTTTTACTCCCACTGTTCTTCTTGGAAAATAACTTCCTTTCTTAGAAAACAGATTGGACGTAAAGTAACAAGCCTTAGTTTCTCTAGGACAACCAGCGAAGTAGCACAACTACAAATACTCAGTAAAGACAAATTTGGATCGATTCCAATCCACATTTACGTGGTGTCTTTCAACTGATATTGGTGGAACTATTTTAGCGTAAACTTAGATATTTCTAGAGCGTTATTCTTAAAATATCATGGAAGATTCGTGTGATTCATCTTTAATCATTTCTAATAAGATCTGATTCTTTCTCACAGAAACACCTTCAGGTTTTCAGGAGAAATGAGCTGTGAAACGATTTCACACTCATTCTGATGATCACATAATCAATGACTTAAGTATTCTCACTCGTGATTTTAATCCAGAGTCTTAATACTTTTGTCATTCAGATCCTATACTTCATTCTGGAACTCTTTCGACCATGTCAAAGAATTCCGACTTGTGTCTCATCAAATGAACACAGTCACACTCACTGAAGTAATCAGTAGAGAAAATGAAGTACAGGAAAATTTTCTCTGGCATTACTGCTCATTGGGCCACATACATCAGTATGTTCCAGGTCCAATAAGCCTTTGGGCCTTTCTCTAGCTCGGCTAAGATAGACCCTTTTTCCTTTTGGTCCAGTAAACAGAATTCAAGTCTCATAAGATATTTTATCAAATGAGCCCAAAAGTCCATGACTATGGGATTTCTGAATCTGACTTACTCTATGTGACCAAGACTTTTTGCCAAGAAAAATCAGGTTTAATTCATCAGATTTAAACCAATTCGGTATTTATGTTACATTTAGGCACTCTTTGGTTTAAGATATAAAACCCATTCCATGAATAGGGTGCTACAATTAATATTTCATTAAGATCAAAAGAACAAGACTTGTCTTTTATCAAAATGAAAAACATTCAAATTCTTACAAGAAAATGAAAGACAATACTGCTTAAAGCAGGTACATTGTAGCAATTACTTAATACAAAACCAAGCCTAAAAGGGATCTATAAGTGAAAACCCTACGGCTGAGGCAGCATCCCAAGCTCCTTCCAGACATGTAGTTTCACTTGCCCTTCCTTCAACGTTCTACTGTTGCTTAGGCTCTGCATATTATCACAAATATCAGTGCCACACCCAGCATCCAATACCTTTAAGGACGTTCTACTGTTGCTTAGGCTCTGCATATTATCACAAATATCAGTGCCACAACCAGTATTCAATACCTTTAAGGTAGAACTTGAAGTAATAACATGAATACCTGAGGAAGTAGTCTCGTACATCAACTTCAATTCCTCATCATCTTCCATGAATTTAATGCAATTTCTCTTCCAATGCCCTGTCTCCTTACAGTAGCAGCACTTACCAACGTAAGAGGTATCTGACTCGGGCTCAGAAGACACACGCTTGCCATGATTCAAAATCTGGACAACTTTGTCTTCACCCTTGTCAGCATTAGGTTTAGTAAACCTACCCTTCTCATTCATGAGATTGTACAGGGTACTCTTCACGTTTGGCTCAACTGTCTTGAGCATATCATGCAGTTCAGTCAGCGTCTTCGTTAAGCCTTTCTTGATATAGTTCCTTCTGAACTTATCATAGCTTGACGGCAGTGACTGCAGAATGATCTCAGTTGCCAACTCTTGGCTAACTGGATAATCCAGTTTCCTCAGGTTATCAATGTAACCCATCATTTTACTGACATGAGGACTCACTGGATGATCATTTGGTAGCTTGCAGCTAGTGAGAGACTTAACCAACTGGTATCTCTCCACCCTTATCTGCTCCTGAAATTTCAATTTCAGGCTGCTGATCATCTCTATTGGCGACTCCATGTTCTCATATTGCTTCCGCAAGTCTGAGTCCATGCTAGCCAATATCAGACCACGCACATCTACCGCATCATTATAATGCTTATTCCAAGCATTATATACTGCATGAGAAGCATTGGACCCGATCCTCACGGGGAGAGCTCTCTCAAGGACATAGTCCTTTCTCTCCTGTCTGAGGACTAGCCTCAGGTTCCGCGACCAAGTCAAGAAATTTGATCCGTTCAGCTTGTCCATCTTAAGGACAGACCGGATCGAGAAAGTGTTTTGATTGTTTGTGCTAGTCATAACTGAAAATTAAGATAAAAGGATTTTAGTTAATATGTTCAATATGATTAATCACGCATTATATTCAATAACATAAGTTACCCTCAATAGAATATAATGATTCCAAGATCCACATATAACTAAGATTAAAGTGGGCCACTGGCCGTCACCCAACCTTAGCTTATATCGGTAAGCCCTATGTCGGCTAATTATATCCGTGATATAACTCTTGGTTGTGAATCTGGGCCCGAGGCCCAATCCACTCTGATGTCTCAAGGCCCGGGACTCCCGATGGCCCAGTCAAGAAAACCAGACTATACAGTCATGTAATCATTAATGTCTGGGACTCCCAATGACATTTATGAATCACAAACCGTCTTATCCACGCAAAAGCAGACACCCTCACACTGTAAGGCCATGAATACAATTGAATGGGCTTCGACAGCTGACATAGAATGGACAAGACATCCAACGCTTGATATTATTTGAGGTTCGTAGGTTTATTTTAAAAATTCATTCCCAAAATAGAAGATTACTATTTCGGGAAACTTTCCATTTTTGGAAACCTACTATTTTTGGAAACTTTCTAAAATTGGAAACTTTCTAAAAACGGAAACTTTCTAACTTTAGAAATTTCTTAAAATCCGAATCATGCAAATCTAGAAACTTCTATAAATTAAGAAACTTTCTAATTTCAAAATATCGGAAACTTTAATTTAAAATCGATTTATATTCTTTATAAAATAAATTTTAAATTAATCTGAAGAAAGACTCAAATAATTGGCCCAATTGTTTTAACTTCTTGGCCCGAGGCCCAAGAATTGGTCCATGTCCAAGACATGACCCAATTGTCCAATTAAATGACATAACCGGTCTGGTTCATTAAAATTGGTCTAACCAAATTTTAATTACTACGATGACCACAATTGTCAACCGGTTATTTACTAAACCGGATTTTCTCAATTTATTTGGTCCAACCAAATCAAATTAGAAAATCCTGGTTTAGGCACTAAATCCAATAATTCTTTCGACATTGGATTTCTTGTCCCGGTTTAACCAGACTTAATAAAATTATTAAATCTGTTTATTAAACCAGGACGAATTAATTTTAATCAAAATATTAAACCGAGCCTTAAACCAACCATGTCGATCGATGAACCAACCGTGTCGATCGATCCATCAACCACATCGGTCGATGCTCTCAGCATCGATCCTGCATCGATCGTGCATCGATCCTGTATCGATCGATGCTCTCACGCATGCACGGAACCGAGTCAAAACCCTAACCGTGTCGATCGATGCACCAACCGCATCGGTCGATGCACCAACATCGAACCTGCATCGATCCTGCATCGATCGATGCTTTCACGCGTTAACTGGTTTTGCCAATGGACTGTATCGACCGATCCATGCGATCGTATCGATCGATCCATGCGATCGCAGTCGATACAGACCTCTTGAAATCGCATTCTACCAAATCATATAGCTTGGTTTCTGCAATTTTATGTGTGTTTAGATTTCAATTCTTGTTGCTTAAATGGTTTCTCTAATCAGTAGTTGATTCAAAACACTTTTAAACAAGAAAACAATCCTAAACATTGAATCTAAACAAGAAAAACCAGAACCATTGGCTCTGATACCACTGAAGGATTGTTTAGTTGATCCTGATTCAATTCTTAGATTCATATCAACCTAAACATGCGATCTAGGTTCTTCTCAGAATAGAAACAAATGATGATCTCACCTTATACCTGTTTGCAGCGGAAAGAGATGGTATGTCTGAGATCAGAGAAACACCGAGGGATGAATCCTCCAAAGGTTCACACACGCGATCACAGAAAACGGCTGCTAGACCACAAGGAGCTCGGCGCAGAGAGAGAGAGAGTTTTCGGCTGAGGGATTAGGGTTAATTGTTCAGAAACTCGAGTTTTACCTTATAAAACTTGTCTGATTCCGTTTGGGCCATTTGGCCCAAACACCAATTAACTAGACGGCATTCGCACACTGTGTCGACCGACATACCTTGTGTATCGATCGACACAGAGTAGCTAAACCGTTTTATTCTCTCTAAGTACAGTAAATGCCTAGCACTTTTACCGTACTTCTGCTAAACCGTTCCTACACATTTTCCTGTTAGCTTAGGCGTGTGACCCATATGGGATCATATAATAAAGGCAATAAGTCCAAGACTTATAGATCATGAGCGGACTCTAGCAAGCCATCATGACCCCCAGTATTATATGACTTATGTCTGATCATTGACATACTCTTACTTTCTAGAGACAGTACCGAGATTACTGGACACAATTCCAACAGGATCGCAATAAGAAAGTAGTTTTAGACATAAGCTGAAATCCAAGAAAACAAAGATTTAGTTATGTATTCCATGAAATGAGAAATCTTATCTAATAAGAAAACTCGCATTATATTCAAACAATGTTTCCTCTATGAATATAATGATCCAAGATCCATACTTCTCCAAAATCTGAGTGGACGACTCGCCATCACCCAAAGTTTAGTTATCTAGGTAAGTAATGATGGATTATGAGTTTTTCCATGGTTCAATTCTCAGATTGCAACCTAGCACATAATCTTAAACAGATCTAGGTTCTTGTAAATGAATCATAAACACAAACCTGGACATTACCTTTGCAGCGGAATTGGTGATGTCGAGATCAACAGAACAGATGAGATACCTGTTCCTCCTTGAGTATCCACACTCTTACAAGCCGGGGTGGCTGCTAGACCGGATGGATCAACAGAGAGTGAGAGAGATTAGAGAGAGAGGGAGGCCACGGCTGCCACTCTCAAAATCGCCAACCAGCATTAGGGTTTCATAACCCATGTTGCAATTTATTAACTCACTAATGGGCCCAAGTTTAATTAATTAAACTAATGGTCCATTAGACTTTTGGGCCCAAGACACAAATCAGACAAAAGCCCATTTGTTGTCTGCCCAACTCTCTGTACAAATACAGTAAATGCCACTGCATCTTACCGTATTAATTCCATCTTAACTTTCCCGTTAGCTATGGTGTGTGACCCTTTGGGATCATACAATACTGGTAATAAGTCCTAAACTTATAGATCAAGAGCGGACTCTAGCAAGCCATCATGATCACCCAGTATTTATGACTTATGTCTGATCTCGAGATTTATCATACTTTCTAGAGATAGTACAGTAGATTTCAGGACATTCCCAACAATCTCCCACTTGTACTGGAATCCTACATTCCCTAGTCCTTTTGTCTCAATATCTCGATCTGGCATAAGGCAAGATGCGTGTCATCCTTATATAGCCAGACCATGTTCATCGGACCAGATTTGATACTGACAATGCAAACGACTTGGGCAAGTCCGTTTGGGAGTGGCCACTCTCTTACCAGCTATCAAGTCTCCGATTGGCCTAGAGATATTACCTCCGTTAAACGGCAGGGACAAATCCCATCTTGTTCCATCACTATGAACTACACAATTCATAATACACCCAACCAAGGTCCTTATAGCTCCCAGTTACGAAACAGCGTTAGACAATGATCAAAGCGCATCACTTCATGTGCAGCCACATGCATGCGAACTCAGGTCTAAGGACTATACTCTATAGTAGTATATGAGAATCTCTTATGACACAGATATTAATATCTTGCAGAGTTCTCATCAGCGGTCCATGTTCGGTCATATGCTCCCCTACATATACCTATGTGTCGACTTTGATGCCGCGCATCTATGACCCCTCGAAACTTGGTCATAAGTCTCAACACAATCTAGTCTCAAGCGGTTGTTGGTGTTCCAATTTCAACAACCTTCGACTATGGACACTATGATTTATGTCATTTCGTTAAATATGGGGTTTCAGGATCAAGTCTACTCATGTACTTCGATGGCCCATATATAATGACATGAATCATTTTGGAACGATTATTTATATCACAGTTAAAATAATCCAGAAATCATAGATTTCATAAACATAAAATATTATGTTTACATGAACTTTTCAAAACAACTAAGTAAAGCCCTTTACAAACTCCCACTGAAATCAAGACTACATCTTAATTTCACTCATCCTACAACTACAGTCCGCGACTCGTGCTTAGGCCTAAGGAGTGGCTTCGTTAATAGATTAGCAACGTTCTCATTCGATGAAACTTGCTTATCTACTTAACACCTCTGTCTTTTATCTCACGGAATAGGTTATACCTACCCTCAAGGTGTTTGGACCTCTGATGTGCAGCTAGTCTCATCTACGCTGGGAATCACATCAAGTTCAGTGATGAACTCTTCTTTCCAAACAACCTCTTTCGCCGCTTCTCAAGCTGCGAAATGTTCAGCTTAAGTCATGGAGTCAGCAACAGTGCCTTACACCGCCAGACAGACACAAGATATAGCCGTACTGTGACCAGGAATTATCTTTGTCTATTGGAAACTTGCCTTTCAAACTCTATCGACTTGTAGCACCTCACTTTCTCCATAAACCAAGAACTTATCCTTAGTATTCCTCAAATACTTTAGGATATTCTTTACGGCAATCCAGTGATTCTTTGCTGGATTTGACTGGTCTTTACTTGTCTTGCTTAACATTAAAGCAACATCAAAACAAGTACGTGTCATGGCATACATGATAGATCCAATTGCCGACGCATATGGAATCCTATCCATGCATTCAAGCTCAGCAGTTATCGTAGGACACTGCTTCTTGCTTAATGTATTGCCATGTGACATTGGCATAAAACCCTTCTTGGATTGCTGATTAGGTGTAGGACTTTGTCAATTTAAGAATCCTGATTTTGTCCTACCAGCTCTTTTGGATCTCTATCTTTAGATCCAAAATCCAAGAACATACGTGGTTTTACCCATGTCAATCACAAAACCAACTCCCAAGCCAGTCCTTTACCGACTGCAGCATTGGGACGTTATTTCCGAGAATCAGTATGTCATCGACATACACTATGAGAAATGCAATATTGCTCCCACTTATCTATTGGTAAACGCACAGTTCCACCTCGTTCCTGTTTAAGTCAAAACTTTGACTACTTCAACAGAACGACGATTCCAACTCCGTTATGTTTGCTTCCATCCATGAATGGATCGTTGAAGCTAACTTACACATAGTGTGATTTTGGAGTCCGGGCTCACTTTCGCTTCTGTGAATTTCGCAGGTTCGTCACTTTCAATGATCATCAGATCATGGCAACTTTGAATGATCATCAGTTTCAACTAATGACGAGAAATCACTCTCGGATTAGTGACTGATTCATTCAGATCTGCGAACTTCAGGCTCTACAGGTATAGATTCTACAGAAATCTGTAAATCCAGCCGCTGCTCTCCCTCAATAGGTTGAGCAGCCTCCTGTATATCTCGAATTTCTTCGAGTTACACTTTTACTCCCACTGTTCTTCTTGGAAAGTAACTTCCCCTCTTAGAAAACAGAATGGACGTAAAAGTAACAAGCCTTGGTTTCCCTAGGACAACCAGCGAAGTAGCACAATTACAAATACTCAGTAAAGACGAATTTGGATCGATTCCAGTCCACATTTATGTGGTGTCTTTCAACTGATATTGGTGGAACTATTTCAGCGTAAACTTAGAGCATTATTCTTAAAGAATATCATGGAAGATTCGTGTGACTCATCTTTAATCATTTCTAATAAGATCTGATTCTTTCTCACAGAAACACCTTCAGGTTTTCAGGAGAAATGAGCTGTGAAACGACTTCACACTCATTCAGATGATCACACCATCAATGACTTAAGTATTCTCACTCGTGATCTAATCCAGAGTCTCAATACTTTTGTCACTCAGATTCTATACCTCATTTTGGAACTCTTTCGATCATATCAAAGAATTCCGACTTGTGTCTCATCAAATGAACACAGTCATACTCACTGAAGCAATCAGTAGAGACAATGAAGTACAGAAAATTTTCTCTGGCATTACTGCTCATCGGACCACATACATGAGTATGTTCAATGTCCAATAAGCCTTTGGGCCTTTCTCTAGCTCGGCTAAGATGGGCCCTTTTCTTTTGGTCCAGTAAGCAGAATTCAAGTCTCATAAGATATCCATTCAAATGAGCCCAAAAGTCCATAACTATGGGGTTTCTGAATCCGACTTACTCTATTTGACCAAAACATTTATGCCAAGAAAAAAAAAACAGGTTTAATTCATCAGATTTAAACCAATTCGGTATTTATGTTACATTTAGGCACTCTTTGGTTTAAGATATAAAACTCATTCCTTGAATAGGGTGCTACAATTAACATTTCATTAAGATCAAAAGAACAAAAACTTGTCTTTATCAAAATGAAAAACATTCAAATTCTTACAAGAAAATGAAAAACAACTCTGCGTAAACCAGGTACATTGTAGCAATTACTTAATACAAAACCAAGCTTCAAAGGGATCTATAAGTGAAAACCCTACGGCTGAGGCAGCATCCCAAGCTCCTTCCAGACACGCAGTTTCACTTGCCCTTCCTTCAAAGTTCTACTGTTGCCCAGGCTCTGCATATTATAACAAATATCAGTGCCACAACCAGTACCAATACCTATAAGGTATAACTTGAAGTAATAACATGAATACCTGAGGAAGTAGTCTCATACATCAACTTTAACTCCTCATAATCTTCCATGAATTTAATGCAATTTCTCTTCCAATGCCCAGTCTCTTTACAGTAGCAGCACTTACCAACGTAAGAGGTATCTGACTCGGGCTCAGAAGACACACGCTTGCCATGATTCAAAATCTGGACAACTTTGTCTTCACCCTTGTCAGCATTAGGTTTAGTAAACCTACCCTTCTCCTTCATGAGATTGTACAGGGTACTCTTCACGTTTGGCTCAACTGTCTTGAGCATATCATGCAGTTCAGTCAGCGTCTTCGTTATGCCTTTCTTGATATAGTTCCTTCTGAACTTATCATAGCTTGACGGCAGTGACTGCAGAATGATCTCAGTTGCCAATTCTTGGCTAACTGGATAATCCAGTTTCCTCAGGTTATCAATGTAACCCATCATTTTACTGACATGAGGACTTACTGGATGATCATTTGGTAGCTTGCAGCTAGTGAGAGATTTAACCAATTGGTATCTCTCCACTCTTACCTGCTCCTGAAATTTCAATTTCAGGCTGCTGATCATCTATATTGGCGACTCCATGTTTTCATATTGCTTCCGCAAATCTGAGTCCATGGTAGCCAATATCAGACCACGCACATCTACCGCATCATCATAATGCTTATTCCAAGCATTACGTACTGCATGACTGGCCTTGGATCCGATCCTCTCGGGGAGAGCTTTCTCAAGGACATAGTCCTTTCTCTCATGCCTGAGAACTAGCCTCAGGTTCCGCGACCAAGTCAAGAAATTTGATCCGTTCAGTTTGTCCATCTCAAGGACATACCGGATCGAGAAAGTGTTTTGATTGTTTGTGCTCGTCATAGCTGAAATTTGAGATAAATAGTGTTTTAGTTATTTAGTTCATAAAAGAGTAATCTTAATAACTTATAAGAAAACTCGCATTGCATTCAAAATTTCTTTGTTTAACCTCATAAAAATGCAATGATTCCGAGACCCATGTTCAGCTAAATCCAAAGTGGGCCACTGGCCGTCACCCAGAAGTAGCTTTACTTGGTAAGCATACACACAGCTAGTTATATCTCATATAACTCTCGGTTGTGAATTGGGCCCAAGGCCCAATACACCAGATGTCTCAAGGCCCGGGACTCCCGATGGCCCAGTCAAGGAAACCAATCTCTTACAGCCAAATAATCACTAAAATCTGGGACTCCCAATGAAATTAGTGACTACATACTACTTTACTTACGCAAAAACAGACACCTCACACTGTAAGCCATATCTGTAATTGAATAAGCGTTAAGTAGCTGACAAGATTGGGCAAGACATCCAAGCTTGATATTGGTTTTGAGGATTTTAGGTTTTGTTTCCAAAAATATAAGATTACTATTTTGGGAAACTTACTTGTTATAGAAACTTTCTAATTTTAGAAACATGCTAAAAATAGAAATTTCTAATTTAACATTTTATTAATGTTTTCGGTCGGGTCACAAATTATAGGCCCAATTCTTGGCCCAAGACCATAGAATTCCAGTTGGCCCAATAATTTGACATAACCGATTCGGTTTATTAATTCTGGTCCAAGACCAAATTAACTATCAAAACCATCGGTTATTTACTAAACCAGACCAGCTCTAAATTATTTGGTCCAACCAAATCAAACTTAGACCAGCCTTCGGTTTAGGTTAAAATTCAATTTTTGAATTTCAATCCGGTTTAACCAGAAATTAAATAATACCATGTATTAAATAATTTCCAGCAAACCGCGATTTGGGTTAACCGCTTGAACCATCAATTAAATTGGATCGGTTCAGTTAAATCCAAAACCGGGAAGAAACACCTAGTGTTTTAGCCAATTTTGACCTAACTTGCGGTTTAAGGCTTTAAACACACGATTAACCGCCAATTAAATGGACCGGTTTAATCGGTGCATTTTGGGCAACGAACCGCGAAGCTCGGTTTAACCGATTGACTATTCGCGGGACGTAAAATTTAACGGGCCAAACGATCGGGTCCATGATCCAACTCGGCCCATTAACGCATGATCCGTCCACGGCCATTGATCGCAACCGATCGATCGACCACGAATGATGTGGCATCACACGGTCCATGATCGACGGCACTCGATCAAGAATCACACGGCCATCGATATCGATCCATGATCGATCAATACGCCGAGGATCCATAGCCTCTCGATCACGCATGATCGGCTCATTGCCACACGGTACACGCGATCATCAAGTGGATCGATAATGATCGATCATACGATCCCTCACGTATCATTACATGATCACGTGATCGATCATCGCATCCTCACACGATCACGCGATCCAACGGGCATCGATCACACGCAAATCATGATCATCACACGGCTTATCGGCCATGATCACTTATCGATCCAAGACCAATGTTCACGGCACACGGCATCTTTCAATCATAACCGAGACCAAGCGATCATGCCGAAGCTTGTGGCACAAGCAACGAAAGCAACAATCAATGATCCGTCCATTGATTTGCGATCGGCTCACAAGATCATAACCGAGACCATAATGCATCATGCGATTAGGGTTTATAGGATTCTAATCAATTTTAATTTTCTAATTGATTCTTTAATCCATTAAACACTATTTTGATCCAAATTACAAGAATCTAATGAACCTGGCTCTGATACCACTGAAGGATTATGAGTTTTTCCATGGTTCAATTCTCAGATTGTAACCTAGCACATAATCTTAAACAGATTTAGGTTCTTGTAAATGAATCATAAACACAAACCTGGACATTACCTTTGCAGCGGAATTGGTGATGTCGAGATCAACAGAACAGATGAGATACATGTTCCTCCTTGAGTATCCACACTCTTACAAGCCGGGGTGGCTGCTAGACCGGATGGATCAACAGAGAGTGAGAGAGATTAGAGAGAGAGGGAGGCCACGGCTGCCACTCTCAAAATCGCCAACCAGCATTAGGGTTTCATAACCCATGTTGCAATTTATTAACTCACTAATGGGCCCAAGTTTAATTAATTAAACTAATGGTCCATTAGACTTTTGGGCCCAAGACACAAATCAGACAAAAGCCCATTTGTTGTCTGCCCAACTCTCTGTACAAATACAGGAAATGCCACTGCATCTTACCGTATTAATTCCATCTTAACTTTCCCGTTAGCTATGGTGTGTGACCCTTTGGGATCATACAATACTGGTAATAAGTCCTAAACTTATAGATCAAGAGCGGACTCTAGCAAGCCATCATGATCACCCAGTATTTATGACTTATGTCTGATCTCGACATTTATCATACTTTCTAGAGATAGTACAGTAGATTTCAGGACATTCCCAACAAGTAAATCATTGCTAATTGTACCCAGTACAACTCTTGGTCGCAAATAAGACAATCCATGTCTCATCTACTCTGACGTCTCTGGACCCAGAACTTCTGATAGCCCAGTCAAGTAAACCAATCTCTTCAGTCTTGTGATCACTGACAGTCGCACTGCAAGTCTATCAATGATCACTTGTTTTACTCATGTAATTGTGGATACCAAGGACTCCAAGACTATCCAACAACGAAACGAGTCTTGACAATAGACAAGATTGGGCAAGACATCAAGGTCACTTGATATTTAGTTGAGGAAACGAAACTCTAAAAGGTTAGCAAATCAATCTCTTAGGTCATGTAATTGTTGATGTCAAGCACTGCAAGTCCATCAACATAATTACCTGCCTTACTCACGTAATTGTGGACACCAAGCTCTTGGCTAGACCATCACACAACGAAATGAGTCTTGACAGTTGACCATATTGAAGCTAAGCTTTGATCTAATACACATCCAATGTGTATCAAAATGGATTTAGAACATTTAATCTTGATACATATCCAATATGCATCCAAAAAGTGTTTTAATTGTTCTTTATCAACTAGGTTTAAGTCGAGTTTGGTTTTGCAAATTCAAGGTTCAATAACCAGAATTGTGAGCACTGTGTCGATCGACGCATACCATGTCTGTCGATCGACACCACCATACATAACCGGACTTCAATAACCAGTTAAACCAATTAACCCGGTTCATTGAACCGGTCATGTCGATCAACACAACCCATGTGTGACGGTCGACATAGACCTAAACCGGAGACAGTTTTGATAACCGGTCCAATCCAATTGAACCGACTTATCAGATCAAATTGATCTTAACCGATCAAATCGGTTTATACTAATTGAAATAATCAGTTCAATCCAATTGAACCAATTCATCCAATTTAAAACGATCTGACCGGACTTAACCAAGCATGATAACCGGTCCAATCCAATTGAACCGATCAACCAATCGCAAGGTCTGTGTCGACCGACACTCAACCTGTGTCGATCGACACAGTTGGCATTCAGGTTTTTCTTCGCGAAAAACCCTAGCCGCCGATTCTGACGAATTCACTATTCTGTGTCGACCGACACACCTTTTGTGTCGATCGACACCATACGAAAAACAGAATCGTTTCTTATCAAAATCGATCTAACCTGTTCTTATTCATACTATCTTATGAGCGAATTTAAACCATCAAATTCTATTAAACAGGCTGATTCAATGGAAATAAGGCTCTGATACCACTGATGGAATTCCTAGCAGTTCCTAATCCAATTAGGCAACCCTAAGTCTGAATTCCGAGCCTAGGATCTAAGGGCTTATGTTATTGAATCATGGATCTCGCGTTTACCTTGTTCTGGCAGCGGAATGAATGGTAAGACGAGATCAGGAGCGATTCAGATGCCTCGCCTCTATCGTAGTCCACACGCATACAACCTGGAAAGCCGGGATGCTAGTGCCGGATCTGGGAATCGAAGAGAGAGTTTTCTGCTTTCTCTGATCAAGAAAACTGAACGGCACTCTTCCAGGTCGATCATATAAGCCTATATATACGACCTGTTATGACTAAACCATCTTTCGGGTTTAGCCGAAAAATTCTAAGTCATAAACCGAAACATCAGTTTCGGAATCGACCCTGTGTCGATCGATACACCTACTGTGTCGATCGACACACCTCTCTTTAATCGATATTGATATGTATTCAATACACATCATCTTGATCACCACCATGATGATCATTCCCATATATATGTGCTTCCAGATTGCTTAGGTGTGTGACCCTATAGGATCATATAATACTGGCAGTAAGTCTACAACTTACAGACTGCAAGAGGCTTCTAGCAAAACATTGCAACCGCCCAGTATCATACAACATGTCTGATCTCGACACACAACTATCGTTAGAGTAAGTACAATGTGATTTTAAGACATACTCCCAACACATCTTTTCTTCCTTTGCATGTATTCGAAGGAGATTTGGGATGCTCTTGTTAGAGGATTGATGGGATCATCGTTTACCTGTGAATGGAGCGATATCTTTGGGCTGATCGCGCAAGGGGATACATCCAATACACGAGATTTTGTGATGAGGTATGCTTTTTAGGTGATGATACACTGTTTATGGAATGAGTGAAATCGTCGAAGGCATAGTGAAAAAGCATTGTCTAATGTCATCATTACCAAGATGATTGATGTAGAAATCAACTAAACACCTTGAGGGAAGATGGAGTTAGAAAATATGAAGATGGCTTTCGTATTTGGCTTGATTCGAAAAGACTACTTTAAGTCTATGTTTAAGTAGATTTCGATTGCAGAAATTTTTTCAAAAATATTTAAGAACTTATGTTTGTAAAAAAATGTTAATATAATTTAACATTAGATTTTAAAAAAAAAGGTTGAAATGAAAAATATTTGTGCATTAAATTTGTAATAGAAACTGAATTGGTATATTAAATGGAATTTTTCCTATATATATGGATATATATATATATATGTATATATGCCGTCCTTGTATCTATAAATTTTAGTTTTACTGTTTTCTGTCGCATCCTGTCGCCCTTTCTATGCCGTATCCATCTCGCTGCAACATATGTGTCGGGTCCGCCCTGGTATGCTGTGGTGGTTCTCCAGTGGCAGTTTCCTTGCTCTGGCCGACCACCTCTTTCATTGTCCCTTAGTGTTGCCTTTTGTTTTGTAATCTTTGTACTTATTCCGTGAATCTCACCATTTTGTAATAAAAGATTCACTTAGATCTCATGTAATTTGTGAACAAAAACGTTGTCGCCTTGTTCAAAAGTGACAAAACTGAATCCTTTCTCGCTCCTGTCAAACCACTTAATTGAGCCTATGCAACACTGTTGCCACTACTCGTTCATATTTTTCACTTCTCGAACTCTCAACGCAGAGAGTCTTGAGGAGATTTAAGATGGAGAAAAACATATTAAAAAACGCTTAGAAAAAGTCAAATAGTATATTAAAAATGTTCTCATTAGACTAATTATGTGTTGTATCCTTGCTATCTAGTGCAAATTCTCATACACAATAGAAATTATAGAAACTAATATTTTATTTTGTTCCAAACGGATCAGAGAATTATGGCCATTACCAGTAATCTCTGCAAGACACAAACCGTCTTTATAACGGAAACTTAGTTCGATCTCCCGTTCAAACACTTTAGAGACCAGCTTGAAGAACGCGTGTGACAATCCTCACAATCTTCTTCTTCCTCATTCATCAAACCGAAGCAGAGGGCGAGCTTTTCGCTATGACATAAAACCAAAACACTACCAGAGTCTGGAACATAACCCGCCAGCTTCAGTTTACTTACAACCTCGTTTAGCTTTGCATAAATCTCATCTGATTGCTTATGCCTTTTGTCACCAATGAGAAACTCGTGTGATTTCCCGTTTTAAGTCAATCCGGCTAAGACCCTTCTCCTTGACCACATTCTTTTCCTCCATTTCTCGTCTTACCTTCCTTACATCGTCCCATCTCTGTTCCCTCGCGTAGATATTTGACATTAACACAAGAGACCCGTCATGATCAGGTTCTAGCTCGAGGATGTGTTTGGCTGCAAATTCACCTAACTCATGCTCTCCGTGAACCCTACAAGCTGACATCAGTGATCCCCATATGACTATGTTAGGCGTCATTGGCATTGACTCTACAACATCAAGAGCTTCTGGCAAACGATTAGCACGGCCAAAGAGATCCACCATGCATCCGTAATGCTCAAGCTTAGGAGTAATGTTGTATTCATCAGTCATTGATGCAAAGATCCTCTTGCCTTCTTCGACTAATCCTGAGTGGCTACAACCATAGAGCACTCCTACAAAAGTAACATCATTGGGCTCGACATTTTCCTGTTTCATTCGGGAAAATAAGATAAGCGCGTCACTGGCTTCTCCGTGCATAGAAAATGCATTGATCATAGAGCTCCATGACACTACATTCTTCGTTGGCATCTTCTCGAACACATCTCTTGCTGCATCCAAACCTCCACATTTCGCATACATGTTAATGAGAGCATTATTTACTGGCAACGAGGATTCAAACCCGTTAAGATGCGTGTACTCGTGAACCCACTTCGCTTTTTCCAGAGTACCGAGGTTTGCACAAGCTGATATAACACTCCGCATTGTAATCTCATCAGGGTTTGTCCCATAGCGACACATTTCCTCAAAAACTCTTAAAGCTTCTTCAGGATGATCACTTTCAGCGTAAGCTGATATCATTGTCGTCCAACACACCAAGTCTTTCTTTCCCACTTTGTTAAATATATCCCGGGCATCCTCGAGTCTCCGAGCTTTTGAAAACCCCGAAACCATGGCGGTCGAAACAAACAAGCTTCTCACTGACATCTTCATATAAAACTCCCTTGCCATATCCATACAGCCTGCTCCAGCATACATAGTCACAAGAGCAGTCAGCAAATGAGTGTCCATCCTAACATCATTCTCTTTCAAGAAATCGTAAATCGCTCTGTTATAGCTCGTATTCCCAGTACGAGCACATGCGGAGACAATGTTACAGAGAATCATCTCATCTGGCATTACATTTGAACCCTTCATCTCCTCAAAAAGCTTGAAAGCTTCATCTAAAAGTCCACATCGGCAATACCTGCAAACAACTTTTTTTTTTAAAAGAAAAGATAACACTAACGAACAGAGTATATTTTATAATCCCTAACCACGCAATGATAGTATTCCATGTAACAACATCTCTCTGGGACATTTCGTCGAACACGTTGCGAGCCTCGACAATTCTGCTGCAAGACGCGTACATGTCCATAACACAAGTCTTTACAAACGGGTCGGAAAGTGTCGCTATCTTCAACGCAAGGCCGTGAAGCTCCATACCCTCGAACAAGGCCAAGACTTTGGAGGCTGCTTTAAGAATCGGAGGGAAACTGAATTGATCGAGACGACCACCGGCATGTCTAATCCTCCGGTAGAACAGGATCGTAGCTCTAGGTTCACCGGAACGAGATAGATTCCGGAGAAGAGGATTGAACAGGAAGGATTCTGGTGGAGAGGGGATAGATGAGAAGATGGAGAGAGCGTATCTGAGACTAATTGAGGAAGAAGAAGAAGAGAGGTTGAAGAGAAAGGAGTTGAGGCGATGGTCGAACACTGTACGGAGGATGCGCGCGTGGAGTTGCTTGATGTGGCTGAGTGTTTTGCAGTGTGAGAGTACGTATAGAACAGTGTTTGCGGAAATCGGGGACGGAATGGGCATCTGATGAAAACACAAACCACTAATGAGAGTCTGAGACATTAACTCAGACATTTGGTCGAACACCTAATGTACAATGCATATTTAGTATTACAGAAAAGTGTTGACAACATTTCAACCAAATGCGTTCGTAACGTAAGAAGCCATTGTTTTAAGTTACAATCACCATCAATACCACTTCACGAAAATCCAAAACAGAGAAAACTTACCGATAATCGGTTAGAGACGTTGCCAGTGACGGAGACGAATCCGGGTGATGGAGGAGAGCTCTGATTACAGTAGTGGAGATGCCGCCGGAGATGAAGACGATGTAGGTGACATTAAGAACAAGTAAATCGTGGAGCAGGATATGTAATTTTTGTAAACAGTTGGTAAAAACCCAAAAATATATTTTTGTGTCAAATGACCAAAATATAAGAGCATCTCCACCGGCGGGACGCAAGGTAAGTCTCTTAACTCAATTTTTTTATTATTTATTTATTTTTTTTTTTTGTAAAGGCGAAAAAAAAAAAAAATTAAAAAAAAACAATCGACCAATAGAATGGCGACACGTGGCGAGACGAGACAAGAAACGTCTCTTAAACAAGCGATTGTGGATACGGTTTTTTTTAAAAATGTAGGTCCCACATGGGACCCACATTATTTTAATATTTTTTTTTAAGAGACCCACCCCTAATATACCCCGATGGAGCTGCTCTAAGAGCATTCCAATTAGCCCTGGGATATAAAACCGAACCGAAATTATCGAACCGAAACCAAACCGAAGTTTTATCAACCGAAACCGAACCGAACCGAAGAAAAAAACCGATTGGTAGATTTTTTAAAAACAAAAAAAAACCGAAAAACCGAATAACCGAACCGAAGAACCGAAGTCTCTGGCCTATTATTCATTATTGTAGACTTGTAGTTGTCGATCGGGTTTGATTTTCATAAAAGTTTCAATCTTTCAATATATATATATACTTTTGTCAGTTTGTGTTTGTGTGTTTGATGTATATATATAAATATAGTCTTGGAATATAAAATCGAACCGAAATATCGAACCGAACCGAACCGAAGTTTTATGAACCGAAACCGAACCGAACCGAAGAAAAAAATCGATCGGTAAGTTTTCTAAAAACCGAAAAAAACCGAAAAACCGAATAACTGAACCGTAACCGAACCGAAGAACCGAAGTCTCAGGCCTAATTCCAATGGTGATACCCCATTGGAGTTCTTAAAAAAAACATTTAATAATTTTTTTTTCTTAAATGCAAAAAAAAAAATTTAAAAGAAAAAGATCAATGACTAGCCGACACGTGGCATGAACAGTCTAAAATTCGATCCTTATATAAGAAATTTAAGAGATCGGATGTTAACTATTGTGTGGGGTCCACGTGGAGCCTACACAATATTTTATAATTTTTTTTGTTAAGAAACCCTGCTAACATCCCTGTTGGATTTGCTCTAAGCACCACAAATCAAATGTTCAAAAGTATATTTTTGTTTATAATTACCATTTAAAAATATACTAGATTATATTTTATAATTTATTATAAATTGATATTTTATAAATGAGGTTCTATAAAAAAAAATAAAAAAAATTTTGTTATTAATTAAAACATATGATAAGATGGTGTTAACTATCAAGAAAACATAATAATATATTTTGTTTTTTGTTTTTATATTGTTTTACGTGTGGTAGCTAATGTTCAAAAATTCGATAGGCGCTAGTTGGGCGGTTGAGTTGGACCTAGCGTCTAGTAAAAAAATCGAAAATTAATCGAAAATTACGCGGAACAGAATTTTAAAATATATATATAGTTTTGTGTATATATATTAGATTTGTTAAAGGTGGACAACTGTAAGAAGGTTAGCATCGTGGTTTTTGGCGTCAAATCAATTGTTGTTATTGTATACACGAGTTCTATAATATAATGACAATGTACAAGTTGGGCTAGTGGTTCTAAGGCTTTCTTACATACGTACAGCCCGACTCCTAAAGAGCCATATTTTTAATTTTTTTTTCGCTCAAGTTTAATGAATGGCAAAAAAGTAATCTCCGCACTTATTGCATCGTTTCTGTTCGATTTTTAAGTCATTTTTGCTTATTTTTTTGTAGATTTATAATTTAAGGATCAATTTCTACAAGAAATCTCATGAAAATACGATTTTTAATGGTTTCTGATTTATTAACCGATTTGGTTCGAATCGCGGCGGTTTCAGACCGCAGAACGCCTCGCCGGCGATTAAGTGACCACGGAGGCTGCATTTTCAAACAGGGGTGGTGTGAGATCCGGGATTCACACTAAGAATTTGTATTCGTGGATTTGGACTTTAGGATATAGAAATGGTATAGTTTCCTATGAATCAAAGACTTTATTGAGATTGATCGTCAAGATAGAACAAACACAATCGAAAAGAGAGTACAAAGTATGATGATCGAGCTATCTAGTCGAAGTGTTCTCAGTTAGGGTCGGAATGTCTTGAATGGATCGCCACTTCTTCTTTAAATAGTCTCGACTCTGATCTCTTTGTTCCGATATTTCGGCCTCTCCTTCGTAACGATCCCCGTGATTCTCGCGGATCAGTTGAACTGGAAAAGACCGAGTCGCTCTATCTCCACGTCGTCTCCTGCCGAGCTCGAGCTCGATCGCCTCTTACTTCGGCATCGCTTGGGCCCCGTCAAAGCTTCATTCGTTTGGGCCCAACAAATGAATCGGCTCGTCTCTTCGTCTTTGATCCTGGAACGGGCTCATAGATATGGGCTTTTGTCTTATTTGTTAATGGGCCGGATTTTCTAGAGGGAAATCTAGTACCAACAATAGCCCCCCAGCCCATTGATTTCGAGAAGTCGAGGTTAATGGGCGGTGGACGCTTTCGGGAAGACGCGCGCGTGCTCTAGGCATTTAGGAAGCCCTAATGATTGTTTTCGCCTCGTCCGCAGATTTTGTTTTGACGGTCGAGATCGCAGGGAACTGAAGGATCCTAACTGTCTCAATCTTTTTCGTAATCATTTACAAATTTCGAATTGAGCGGTTGGGATTGTGGGTTGCGAAAGATCCCACGGATCTCGAGCACGAGATAGTTTAAAAGGGGAAGTTACCTAGCACGATTCCCATTACTGCTCGCACTACAAATCGTCAAGGTAACTTCTTCTCCCTCATTATATCCCCTTTTTTTATGTTTGCCTCTCGCTCTTATTCCTTTTGCCGTTAATCTGAGACTTTCTCCTCTAGAGATTTCGTTTTTCTTCTTTTCTCAAAAGAAATTTCCGATACACCGAACTATCATGGTTCGAAAGAGTACGGTCAGGGCAAGTCCAACTGTGGCGGCGGGACCGGTTGGTCCTCATCCACCGTCCAGTCTGACTGTCGACCAAATACGGAAGTTGCGGGCGAAGTGCCGGATTCCGTCGGAGGTGGAGATACTTATCCCATCACCGGAAATGTCCCCAGATACTGTCGTCGAGGGTCATTGTTGTGCTTCTTATACCTATTTCGATAAATGCGGATTATTTTTTCCAATCCCTCTCATTATCTCATGGGTTTTGGCTCAGCTCCAGCTGGTCTTTCACCAGATGACTCCGAATTTCGTTCGGTATGTCATCGGGCTCGGGGTCAGAGCCGTCGAGGAGGACATCGACTTCGGGGTCGAAGAGTTGATGAGGGTTTGTTCGGTAAAACATAACACTCGTTTTCCCGGGACCTACTACCTCTCTCCTCGCCATGGGAAGATCCTTGATGAGATCCCGACGAGGGATGTGTGGAAGAGTAAATACTTTTACTTCAGGATCAATCACCACTCGGTCGAAGATTTTGATTATTCGGTTATCCCGACAAGATGGGTGGCTAGCGTTGTTAGCTTATAGGGTTTACTAGTTTCTCTGGTTGCTATGGTGTCCTTCATTGACATCGAGCTGTTTGCTAATAACCTTTTTGGTTTCTTTGCAGAGGCTCCTGAGTCATTACCTTTGAACCCAAATACATCGAGTTTGATAGCTCGCCTTCGGAGAGGAGATATCCGCTGGTCTAACTTTACGTACCAGCGAATTCGAGCTGCCTTAGGTCCTGCGGCCCGACAACCTCCTTTACACCAACCTCGTCTTTCACGAGACGGACCACGCTTCTCTTCTCGGCCCACTTCGACTCGAATCGTTCAGGCTCCGCTTCAGATTATCGAGCGGGCTGGAGAGAGTAAGTATTTTGGCATACAAGGATTTTTGCGCCATATGCCTTTTCGTTTGCCGGGCTGACTCGAGTCTGTTTTGTCTGCAGATCGATCTGTTTCGGACGACAGTTCTACCGCAAGCACCCCTTCTCTTGGAAAGATGTCGCGAAGATCCAGTAGTCGTCGGAAAGGGAAGGATCCCATTGATCTGGCGAAGAAAATGAAGGCCGGCGACTTGAGCAACGCCCTTCTTTTTGCCATGGATGAGGGGCCTCCTCCTCCTCCTTCGATCCCTCCTCCAAACCCTGTTCAGGTTTCTCTCCCCGAGGTCGCAGGGTCCGGAGAGGAAAACGTGGGGGTGGAGGATTTACCTCCTCTTTCGGCCGGTCAAGAACCAATTCAGATCCCGTCTGGAGAGCCTGTTTTGCGCAACTCCCGGTCGAATGGTTCGAGGGGATCAAACGGTCGGAGCCGGGGCGGTCCTCCTCCTCCGGCGGCGAAGCTTCAAAGTGTTGGATCCCGATGGATCTAGGGTTTGTTATATTAAAATTTAGAACCAACCTCGTTCTTACCTTTTGGCAGCGGAAGAGATGGTGAACGAGATCAGTGGAGCAACGCAACGCTTTGCCTCTACCAGATACACACGCACGCTCGCTGGAAACGGGATGCTAGTGCCGAATCAATGTGGATCGAAAAGGTTCTGGTGTGTCTAGTGTTTCTGTCAACAAAACTGGACGGCTCTGTTGTTTAGGTCGAACTAAACACGTTTTATTCGACCTAAACGTGCTCAACGGGCCAGACTCAATTAAGCCATAATCCGAAAAGCCTGTTCGGAAAATCCGAACTGTGTCGACCGACACACAAGCTGTGTCGATCGACACAACACCTTTATATCGATTCTTATGTGTATTTCAATACACATAACATGATCATTGCCACAATGATCATTCCCATGTCGTAGCTTCCAGTTCGCTTAGGTGTGTGACCCTATAGGATCATATAATACTGGCAGTAAGTCCACGACCTACAGATTGCAAGAGGCTTCTAGCAAAGCATTGCAAACGCCCAGTATTATACGAATGTCAGATCTCGACACACAACTATCACAGGAGTGAGTACAGGTGTGATTTCAGGACACTATCCCAACAATCTCCCACTTGTACTGGAATCATCAATTCCTATAATCCTTTTGTCTCTATATCTCGATTTGGCATAAGGCAAGATTTGTGTCATCCTTATTAAGCCAATATCGTGTTTATCGAACTCCTGATCTCATACTGAACATTACAAACAACTGAACTACAGTTCGTTTGAGTGCGGCCACACATTTTCTCAGTATTCAATCTTCGATAGGCCCTGAGATATTTATCTCCCGTTATACAGGAGGGACAAATTCCATCTTGTTCCATCCCTGTTTCAACGCACACTTCATGATAAACTTGAACAGTGTCGTTATAGCCGCCAGTTACGGATCGACGTTTGACAAAGTCAAAATGTACCAATTCATATGCAAGAAAGCATGATGAACTCAGGTCTTAGGACTATACTCTATAGTCGTAATGAGAACCTCTTATGACACAGATATTACTATCTTGTAGACTTCTCATTAGCGGGTCATGTCCGATCATATGTCCACTGACATATATCTATGTGACTGACTGCGATAATCATATCATTGGCTCCATGAAACTTAGCCAACAGTCACCTCACAATCTAGTCTCTAACGGTTGTCAGTGTCCCGATTCTACAACCTTGACTAGGGACAAAATAATTTATTAACTTATAGGGTTTCATGATCAAGTTCTCAACTTGATGACCTATAATATGTCATAAACTTATTTTGGGACCATTATTTAGATCACAATAAATAATGCTGAAATCAAATTTCATTAAACACTTCTAAAAGAATGTTTACAATAGTGTCTTATTATAACTAAAACAAAATCCAAAACTCCCACTAGAATCAAGATTACATCTTAAGATCTCTAATGCCTACAGCAGTCGTATGACTCTCATGCTTAGGCCTTGGGAGTGACTTGGTTAGAGGATCAGCGACATTCTCGTTTGTCGGAACTCGGCTGATCTTCACATCACCTCTATTGACAATATCACGAATCAGATGATATTTCCTCTCAACGTGTTTGGACTTCTGGTGTGACCTGGGTTCTTTCGCCTGAGCAATGGCTCCATTGTTATCGCAGAACAAAGCCACTGGCTCCAAGATACTAGGAACCACACCAAGTTCAGTCATGAACTTCTTGATCCAAACAGCTTCCTTTGCCGCTTCTGAAGCAGCAACATATTCAGCTTCCGTTGTGGAGTCAGCTACGGTATTCTGCTTAGAGCTCTTCCAGCTCACCGCACCGCCATTTAGACAGAAGACATATCCAGACTGTGATCGGAAATCGTCTCTGTCCGTCTGAAAACTCGCATCGGTGAATCCTTCACCACAATTTCATCACTATCTCCATACACAAGGAACTTATCCTTAGTATGTCTCAAATACTTGAGAATATTCTTGACAGCTGTCCAGTGAGCTTCACCTGGATCAGATTGGTATCTACTCGTCATGCTTAACGCGTAAGCTACATCTGGACGAGTGCAGAGCATGGCATACATAATAGATCCTATTGCAGAGGAATAAGGAATCCTATTCATGCGTTCTCGCTCAGCAGGTGTCGCCGGACACTGCTTCTTGCAGAGACTCTTGCCATGAGACATTGGTATGAAGCCCCTCTTGGAATCGTGCATCCTGAATCTGTGCAACACCTTATCAATATAAGTGTCTTGGCACAATCCAATCAGCTTGTTAGTTCTATCTCTGTAGATTCTGATTCCAAGAATGTATGCGGCTTCTCCCATGTCTTTCATGGAAAAACAACTTCCTAGCCAAGTCTTAATAGACTGAAGCAACGGAACGTCATTACCGAGGAGGAGTATGTCATCGACATACAGTACAAGAAATGCAATTTTTCTCCCACTTGTCTTCTTGTATACACATGATTCTTCTTCGTTCTTGATGAAACCGAATTGTTTTACTGCTTCATCAAAACGAAGATTCCAACTCCGTGATGCTTGCTTCAACCCATAATGGATTTATGAAGCTTGCATACCTTCCCAGCGTTTTTAGGATCGACAAAACCTTCAGGCTGTGTCATGTACACATCCTCTTCCAGAATACCATTCAGGAATGCGGTTTTGACATCCATCTGCCAAATCTCATAATCATAATGAGCAGCAATCGCTAGAAGAATCCGAATAGATTTAAGCATAGCTACTGGGGAATAGGTTTCATCATAGTCAATACCATGAATTTGTTTGAAACCTTTAGCCACCAATCTCGCTTTGTAAATCTGTACATTGCCATCCACGTCAATCTTCTTCTTGAAGATCCATTTACACTCAATGGCTTTTACACCACTAGGTAAATCGACCAAGGACCATACTTGGTTTTCTGACATGGATGTCATTTCGGATTTAGAGGCTCCAAGCCACTTTTCGGAGTCCGGGCCCATCATTGCTTCCGCAAAGGTCGCTGGTTCGTCACCTTCAATGATCATCAGATCATTTGAATTGGTTACGAGAAATCCATAGTATCTCTCGGGTTCGTGACGGATCCTTCCGGATCTGCGAACTTCAGGCTCCACAGGCGCCGGTTCCACAGAACTTTGTGGATCCAACTGCTGCTCTTCCTCAATAGGTTGGGCAGTCTCCTGTGCATCTTGAATTTCTTCGAGATGTACTTTACTCCCACTGTTTTTCTTAGAGAGAAACTCCCTCTCAAGAAAAGAACAGTCCCGAGCAACAAATACTTTGTTCTCAGATTGGTTGTAAAAGTAGTATGCCTTGGTTTCCTTAGGATAACCAACGAAATAGCATTTATCTGATTTGGGTGCAAGCTTGTCGGAGATTAAACGTTTGACATAAGCCTCGCAACCCCAAATCCTTAGGAAAGACAGACTAGGACCGTTCCCAGTCCACAGTTCATGTGGTGTCTTTTCTACTGATTTAGATGGCACTCTATTCAGTGTAAACGCAGACGTTTCTAGAGCATATCCCCAAAAGGATAGTGGAAGATTATAATGACTCATCATAGACCGAACCATATCCAATAAAGTTCGATTTCTCCTCTCCGACACTCCATTCCATTGGGGTGTACCAGGAGGAGTGAGTTGTGAAACGATTCCACACTCGCTCAGATAGTCGCTGAATTCTTGGCTCAAGTATTCTCCTCCGCGATCCGATCGCAGAATCTTAATACTCTTGCCAAGTTGATTCTGTACTTCATTCTTGAATTCCTTGAATCTATCAAAGGATTCTGACTTGTGTCTCATCAAATAGACATAGCCATACCTACTGAAATCATCAGTAAAGGTAATGAAGTACTTAAAGTTTCCTCTGGCAGCAGTACTCATTGGCCCACATACATCAGTATGAACAAGGCCCAATAAATCACTGGCCCTTTCATTTGGTTTGTTGAAAGGGGCTCTAGCCATTTTTCCCACCAAACAAGACTCGCATTTCTCACATGATTCAAAATCAAATGAGCCCAGAAGCCCATTTCGATGGAGCCTCTGGATGCGTTTCTCATTGATATGGCCCAAACGACAATGCCATAAGAAAGTCGGGTTTTCGTCATTGGACTTAAACCTCTTTGTATTTATGTTAAAGACAGGCATTTCTTGGTTTAATATATATAACCCATTATCTAATGGGGCGCTACCATAATAATTACCATCACGATTAAAAGAACAAACTTTATTCTTAACAGCAAAATCAAAACCTTCCAAATCCAAAACGGAAACTGAAATTATGTTTCTGCTAATCGCAAGTACATAGTAGCAATTATTCAAAATTAAAACCATGACCGAAGGTAAAGACAACTCGTAGGTGCCTACGGCCAGTGCAGCAACCTTAGCTCCATTCCCGACTCGTAGCTCTACTTGTCCTTTCTTCAGCGTCCTACTGTTTCTTAGTGCCTGCACATCAGTACAAATATGAGCACCGCAGCCGGTATCCAATACCCACGAAGTAGGACTAGAAGACATAACATTAAGTTCGATAACATAAATACCTGAGTCAGACGCATCATACGTCTTCTTCAGCTTCTTGTAATCTTCCATGAACTTCTTGCAGTCTTTCTTCCAATGCCCCAACTGCTTGCAGTAGTTGCACTTATCCTCAGGAGAAGGCCCGGATTTGGGCTTCGGCTTGGGCTTGTCCTGACTTTCAGCCTGGACAACCTGGGCCTTACCCTTACCCTTCTTAGGTTTCTTAAACCTTTTACCCCCTTGTACCATCAGGACACTGGGAGTAGCCTTCTTGAGATTCGGTTCTGCTGTCTTCAGCATACCGTGCAACTCAGTCAATGTCTTAGTCATGTTTTGCATGTTGTAGTTCATAATGAACTAATCAAAACACGACGGCAATGACTGCAGAATCATGTCAGTGGCCAGCTCCTGGCTAATGGCACAGTCCAGTTTCCCCAGGTTATCAATGTAACCCATCATTTTAAGGACATGAGGACTTACTGGACTGTCCTTAGCCAGCTTGCAATCCATGAGAGATTTAACCGTCTGGTATCTCTCTGTGCGAGCTTGCTCCTGAAACAAAGCTTTCAGGCTGTTAATCATCTCAATGGGTGACAACACGTTCTCATATTGCTTCTGCAGCTCAGAGTTCATAGTCACCAGCATTAGACAATTAACATCTTTGACATCCGCTGAATGCTTATCCCAAGCATTCTTTTCTGTCTGCGGAGCATTGGAACGTGGCCTCTCGGTGAGAACTCTTTCAAGGACATATTCCTTGTTCTCTTGCCTGAGAACTATTCTCAGGTTCCGATACCATTCCAAGAAATTAGATCCATTTAACTTATCCTTCTCAAGGACGGATCTTAGAGAGAAAGTGTTGATGTGATTTGAGACAGACATAGCTGTAATTCAAAAAGGTAAATTTTAGTTATAAAGCACAAGAAATGAGAATTCTTATCTAATAAGAAAACTCCCATTGTATTCAAACTATGTTTCCTCATATGAATACAATGTGCCAAGATCCTCAGATTACTAAAATTCGAGTGGGCGACTCGCCGTTACTCAAGCTTTAGTTATCTAGGTAAGCAAATCATTGCTAATTGTACTCAGTACAACTCTTGGTCGTGAATAAGACAAACTATGTCCAATCCACTCTGATGTCTCTGGGCCCAGAACTTCTGACAGCCCAGTCAAGTATAACCAATCTTTTATCTGTCTTGTGATCAGTGACAGTTGCACTGCAAGTCTGTCATTGACCACCTGCCTTACCCATGTTGCAGTGGATATCAAGGACTCCAAGATATCCAACAAACGACACGAGTCTTGACAGTAGACAAGATCGGGCAAGACATCAAGATCACTTGATATTTAGTTGAGGAAAAGAACTAATATTATCTTGATTTATATTCACTATATATCAAAAATAATAACTTTTAATTAAAACATTTAGTTTTATTAAGTTTAGATTCATCTAATACTTTTAGGATTAGATTATTCTGGTTTATGAAAATTTGTGGTCAAACCAGCATATATGCGGACGTTGTGTCGATCGACGCCAACTATTGGTATCGATCGATGCAACTATATTTAAATCGTTCTTCGATAACCGGTCAAACCGGATCGAATTTACTTAACCGATTCAATTCAATTGAACCAGTTCGGTTTAATGGTCCATGTCGATCGTCACACACTGTGTGTCGATCGATATGACCAAACCAGAATCAATTTGGTTAATAAAATTAACCGAGCTAGATAACCGGTCCAATCCAATTGAACCGATCTATCTGATCGCATTGCCTGTGTCGACCGACACACCCAGTGTATCGATCGACTTAACACGATTACGGGTACTCGATCTCAGATCGAAACCCTAGAATTATTTACGGATTTTCGCTTTGTATCGACCGACACACGCTTTGTGTCGATCGATACTGTGCGATAAACCCTAAATTTTATTCGCGAGTTTTCGCTGTGTGTCGACCGACACACGCTTTGTGTCGATCGACACCCTGCGACAAACCCTAAAATTTTACATTTTGCGCCGCGGCGTGTCGACCGACACACGCTTTGTGTCGATCGACACAGTGCGATTTCAACAGTTCATCGTTTTTCAACAGAGACAAAATCCGAGATTTATTCTATGAAAACACGATTCAGCAAGCAATATACAGATCAACAACATCAAGTTTCGATTTTATATTACCAGTTTCAATAGCTAAACCCTAAGCATGCTCTGATACCACTGTTGGATCCCGATGGATCTAGGGTTTGTTATATTGAAATTTAGAACCAACCTCGTTCTTACCTTTTGGCAGCGGAAGAGATGGTGAACGAGATCAGTGGAGCAACGCAACGCTTTGCCTCTACCAGATACACACGCACGCTCGCTGGAAACGGGATGCTAGTGCCGGATCAATGGGGATCGAAAAGGTTCTGGTGTGTCTAGTGTTTCTGTCAAGAAAACTGGACGGCTCTGTTGTTTAGGTCGAACTAAACACGTTTTATTCGACCTAAACGTGCTCAACGGGCCAGACTCAATTAAGCCATAACCCGAAAAGCCTGTTCGGAAAATCCGAACTGTGTCGACCGACACACAAGCTGTGTCGATCGACACAACACCTTTATATCGATTCTTATGTGTATTTCAATACACATAACATGATCATTGCCACAATGATCATTCCCATGTCGTAGCTTCCAGTTCGCTTAGGTGTGTGACCCTATAGGATCATATAATACTGGCAGTAAGTCCACGACCTACAGATTGCAAGAGGCTTCTAGCAAAGCATTGCAAACGCCCAGTATTATACGAATGTCAGATCTCGACACACAACTATCACAGGAGTGAGTACAGGTGTGATTTCAGGACACTATCCCAACACAAAGGACTGACGCGGAGGTGAGCTCGAGGAGATCGAACCAGAGTGTTGAGGCGAGACCTGCTTCTTCCGGGTCCTCCGGGTCTTTCAACTGGCGCTTCAGGCACCAGAAGGAATGTCCGATTGCGGATGACCCGAAGGGTGTGGCCTATCTGCTGAGGCATTTTAAGCCCACAGGTGTTCAGCTCCCGGCTGTCGGGGATATGGCTCTCGGTGAAGTTTATACCGAGATGATGGCGGCTTCTGGGAAGGTAACGATTTCCTTCCTTCGCTTTTTGATATGTTTTATGCTTAATTCTCGTTTTTCTTGTAGGCCTTGGAGGCTGCGAACAGGTTTGCGGCTAGGGCCGAGCGAGAGCTGCGGGAGATACCGCAGGCGAGTGAGCTCGATACCGTTGAGAGGACGGTTAGGGACCTGAGAGCGCAGTTGCAGGGGGCCTTGGCTCGAGAGGAGGAGTTACGGAAGAAGGTGGGCGACCTGGATGCGCAGTTGCAGGGTGCCTTATCTCAGGTTTCGGTCGCGGAGGAGGCGAGTCGAACCGCCATTGAGGCAGGTCGGGTTGCGGATGTGCGGGCTGCGCAATGTCAGGGCGATCTGGACAAGGCTCTCGCCGACCGAGAGTTTGACGTCAAGGTGGCGGCCCATGAGGCGAGGAAGGGGCTGAATGGTGAATACCTCAAGATCCTCGAGGGAATCGCGGCGAAGGAGAGAAAAAGGAAAGTCGCCGTAAGCGCCGAGATGAAGCTTCAGGAGGCTTTGGCCAATATCGCGCTTATCGCCGAGTTCGCTTCTGGCGAACTGGATCTGACCAAGGAGGTGATGGACTTGGCCGAGAAGAAAAGATTGGCTACGGAGGAGATGAATGCCGCAGCGGTGTCGGACTTCAGTATCAGCAAGCTTAATCTGCCGGTGATGTCGGACGATTCCGTGATCTTGGTGCGCCCTCTAGACCAGGCGGCCACTCGTCTTGATCAGTATGGATCGAACCTTCCGACCGGAGTTAGCTCGCGAGTTAGCGATGAGGTCGAGGGTCGACTTGAGGAGGACAGGGCGACTGATGATCAGATGGAGGATCAAGACGAAGCTTCTTCTCCTTCCAAGCAGTTCTAGTCCTCTTTTTTATTCGTTGCTGCCCTAGAGGGCTTTTAATTTGTCCTCAGAATTTTGTTGCCCAAGGGGGCTTTTTTTTTTTTTGGTGTTGCCTTTAGTGGGCTTTTGTTCGAACTTGAGGACATCGTGTCCTCTCTTTTTTTTTTTATGAATTGCTTTCGAATCTTTCATGCCTTAGCATAGACTTTACTGATTCGTCGCTTCGGCATAGAGTTTGGCCGTTATGGCAACTTGAGCCTCTTTGGAGGGGACGACAAATAACTTGTCTTGAATTGCCTTGGGGAGTTCTTTACGAACTTTTAAATTAATTGTACGCGAGGCACCACTCTTTCGTAGTGTGAGATCCCAGCTTAAGTACGGATTTCAAAGAATTGATGAATATAAGGACGAATCGAAGTGGACTTACAAAGGTTGTTTGCTTGAATAACTGTCTCGACTTCGTTGTCTTTTGCTTGGAGGGAGGGGGTAGTCCCCCAATTCTTTTAATCCGTATAAGGTTTAGAAGAATTATTGGTTTTGGAAGGATCGCTCTGGATCTCTTTCTTTGGGACGATCATTTCAGTTCGTTCGAATCGGGAGGACCGTTTTGGGTCACTTGTTTTGGGACGATCATTTCAGCTCGTTCGATTTGGAAGGACCTTTTAGGTCGCTCATTTTGGGACGATCATTTCAGCTCGTTCGGTTTGGAGGGACCGTTTTAGGTCGCTTTGTTTGAAGGGATAATTTCATATCACTTTATTTCTTGGAGAGATAATTTCATATCACTTGATTTTTGAAGAGATAATTTCATATCGCTTGATTTTGGGGGAGGCCGTTTGAGGTCTCTCGGAAGGGATAATTTCATATCGCTTGATTTTGGGGGAGGCCGTTTGAGGTCTCTCGGAAGGGATAATTGTTAGATTATATGTGTGTTCATGGTTCAATTAACAGATTGCAACCTACCACATATAACTCAGATCTAGGTTCTTACAGAACGAATCACAAAACCAAACCTGATCATTACCTTTCTGATTGCAGCGGATTGATGGATGGTAATGATGAGATCAGCTAGAACAGATCAGATGCCTGTTCCTCCTTCAGTATCCACACTCTTACAAGCCGGGATGGTTGCTAGACCAAAGCAATGGATTGATCAGAGAGAGAAGAGAGACGGCTCAAGTTTTAGGTCGCAGACTGTTGGAGTCGAAATTATAAGACGACTCATATAAATATCGACTCTATCATAAACCTAAACCGATGTCTCGGTTTCGCAACTGTGTCGACCGACACATACACTTGTGTCGATCGACACAAGTCATTTGTCTCGATATGGGCCCAAGTGATTAAACTAACGGCCCAACTCTCTGCACAAATACAGTAAATGCCTTGCATCTTACCGTATTCATTCCATGTTAACTTTCCCGTTAGCTATGGTGTGTGACCCTTTGGGATCATACAATACTGGTAATAAGTCCTAAACTTATAGATCAAGAGCGGACTCTAGCAAGTCATCATGATCACCCAGTATTATGACTTATGTCTGATCTCGACATTTATCATACTTTCTAGAGATAGTACGGTAGATTTCAGGACATTCCCAACAATCTCCCACTTGTACTGGAATCCTACAAAGGACATTCCCAACAATCTTCCGATTGTACTGGAATCCTACATTCCCTAGTCCTTTTGTCTTAATATCTCGATCTGGCATAAGGCAAGATGCGTGTCATCCTTATATAGCCAGACCATGTTTATCGGACCAGATTTGATACTGACAATGCAAACGACTTGGGCAAGTCCGTTTGGGAATGGCCATTCTCTTACCAGCTATCAAATCTCCGATTGGCCTAGAGATATTACCTCCGTTAAACGGCAGGGACAAATCCCATCTTGTTCCATCACTATGAACTACACAATTCATAATACACCCAACCAAGGTCCGTATAGCTCCCAGTTACGAAACAGCGTTAGACAATGATCAAAGCGCATTACTACATGTGCAGCCACATGCATGCGAACTCAGGTCTAAGGACTATACTCTATAGTCGTATATGAGAACTTCTTATGACACAGATATTAATATCTTGCAGAGTTCTCATCAGCGGGCCTCGTCCGGTCATATGCTCCCCTACACATACCTATGTGTCGACTTTGATGCCGCGCATCTATGACCCCTCGAAACCTGGTCATAAGTCTCAACACAATCTAGTCTCAACAGGTTGTTGTTGTTCCAATTTCAACAACCTTCGACTATGGACATTTATGTCATTTCGTTAAATATGGGGTTTCAGGATCAAGTCTACTCATGTACTTCGATGGCCCATATATAATGACATGAATCATTTTGGAACGATTATTTTATATCACAGTTAAAAAATAATCCAGAAATAAAAATTTCATTAACATTTAAGAAAATGTTTACAAGAACCAATCAAAATAACTAAAACAAACGCCCTCACAACTCCCACTCAAAAAGAGATTACATTTGAATATCTCTAATTCCTACAGCAGCAGTATGCAACTCGTGCTTAGGTCTCGGGAGTGGCTTTGTCAACGGGTCAGCCACGTTCTCATCAGTGGGAACTCTGCTGACCATCACTTCGCCTCTATTCACTATATCACGAATCAGGTGATACCTTCTCATAATGTGTTTGGATTTCTGATGATGTCTCGGTTCCTTGGCTTGAGCAATTGCACCATTGTTGTCACAATACAGTGCCAAAGGCTCAGTGGCATTAGGGAATACACCGAGTTCAATCAAGAAGTTCCTAATCCAAACTCCTTCCTTCGCAGCTTCTGAAGCAGCGATGTATTCAGCTTCAGTTGTGGAATCTGCTACGGTGCTCTGCTTGGAACTCTTCCAACTTACTGCACCGCCATTCAGACAGAAGATGTAGCCAGACTGTGACCGGAAATCATCCTTATCTGTCTGAAAACTTGCATCCGTGAATCCACTGATTTCAAGCACTTCACTTCCTCCGTAAACCAAGAACTTATCCTTAGTATTCCTCAAATACTTCAGGATATTCTTTACGGCAATCCAGTGACTCTCACCTGGATTAGACTGGTACCTACTCGTCATGCTTAGTGCATAAGCAACATCAGGACGAGTACAGATCATGGCATACATGATAGATCCTATAGCCGAAGCATAAGGAATCCTACTCATGCGCTTAAGCTCATCAGGTGTCTTAGGACACTGATCCTTGCTTAGTGAAGCACCATGTATCATTGGCGTGAACCCCTTCTTGGATTTATCCATTCCGAATCGATGCAGGACTTTATCTATATAAGCATCTTGACAAAGTCCAATCAGCTTTTTAGATCTGTCTCTAAAGATTCGGATTCCAAGAACATACGCGGCTTCACCCATGTCCTTCATGGAAAAAAAACTTCCCAGCCAGTCTTTAACAGACTTCAGCATTGGAATATCATTTCCAAGAAGCAATATGTCATCGACATATAGGATAAGAAACGCCACTTTGCTCCCACTAGTTTTCTTATACACACATTGTTCCTCTTGGTTTCTGATGAAGTCAAAGTTCTTTATTGCTTCATCAAAACGAAGATTCCAACTCCTCGATGCTTGCTTCAATCCATAAATGGATTTGTGAAGCTTGCATACTTTCCCAGCATTCTTAGGATCAATGTAACCGTCAGGTTGTGTCATATACACATCCTCCTCCAAGATTCCATTCAGGAAGGCGGTTTTCACATCCATCTGCCAAATCTCATAATCATAATAAGCGGCAGTTGCTAGGAGAATCCGAATTGATTTCATCATTGCCACTGGTGAATAGGTTTCATCATAGTCTATACCATGAATTTGCTTGAAACCTTTTGCCACCAACCTGGCTTTGTAAATCTGGACATTTCCATCCACGTCTATCTTCTTCTTGAAGATCCATTTACACTCGATGGCTTTTGCACCAGCAGGTAAATCAACCAGTGAAAACACTCGGTTAGCAGACATGGAGTCCATCTCGGATTCTGTGGCTTCACGCCACTTTAAGGAGTCAGGGCCCATCATGGCTTCTGCAAAGTTCGAGGGTTCATCACCGTCAATGATCAAAAGATCATGGCAATTAGTCACAAGGAATCCCTGATATCTATCAGGTTCCTGACGGATCCTTCCGGATCTTCGAACTTCAGGTACTGCAGGTTCAGGTTCTATTACAACTTCATGTAATTCATCCTGCTGTTCTTCCTCATTAGGTTGAACAGATTCCTGTCCTTCTTGAATTTCATCAAGTTGTACCTTACTCCCACTATCTTTTCTAGAGAGAAACTCCCTTTCAAGAAAAGTACAATCCCGAGCAACAAAGATTTTGTTCTCGGATCGCAGATAGAAGTAATAAGCCTTGGTATCCCTAGGATAACCAATGAAGTAGCATTTGTCAGATTTTGGTGTAAGCTTGTCTGAGATTAATCTTTTGACATAGGCTTCACAACCCCAAATTCTGAGAAAAGACATTGCTGGAGCTTTTCCAGTCCATATCTCATATGGTGTCTTTGCTACTGCCTTTGATGGCACTCTGTTCAGTGTGAACGTTGCGGTGAGCAAAGCATATCCCCAAAGGGATATAGGAAGGTCTGTGTGACTCATCATGGATCGGACCATATCTAACAATGTCCGATTCCTTCTCTCAGACACACCATTCCACTGTGGTGTTCCAGGAGGTGTGAGTTGGGAGATAATCCCACACTCACTCAGATGATCACGAAATTCCTGGCTCAAGTATTCTCCTCCTCGGTCCGACCGAAGAGCTTTAATACTTTTACCAAGCTGGTTCTGTACTTCATTCTGGAATTCTTTGAACTTTTCAAAGGTTTCCGACTTATGTTTCATCAAGTAGACATATCCATATCTACTGAAATCATCAGTGAATGTAATGAAGTACTGAAAGTTTCCTCTAGCACTTGTGGACATTGGGCCACACACGTCAGTATGTATCAGGCCCAATAGTTCACTGGCCCTTTCTGTGGGTTTATTGAAAGGCGCCCTTGTCATTTTGCCCATTAGGCAAGATTCGCATTGCTCACAAGACTCAAAGTCAAATGAGCCCAAGAGTCCATTTGAATGGAGCCTCTTGACGCGTTTCTCACTAATGTGCCCCAAACGACAATGCCAGAGAAACGTTTCATTTTCTTCGTTAGATTTGAACCGTTTTGTATTTATGTTATATACTGGAGCAGATTGATCCAGCATGTACAGCCCATTTATAAGAGGGGCACAGCCATAGAACATATCATTGAGATTAAAGGAACATAATTTATTCTTAATAGAAAAATCAAATCCTTGCAAATCCAACAATGAAACTGAAATGATATTTCTGCTTATAGCAGGTACAAAATAACAATTCTCAAGTTCTAAAATCAATCCAGAAGGTAAAGACAACAAATAAGTGCCAACGGCCAGTGCTGGAACCTTCGCTCCATTGCCAACCCGCAACTCTACTTGCCCTTGCTTCAGCCTTCTACTGTTGCTGAGCGCCTGCATATTAGTACAAATATGAGCCCCACATCCAGTATCTAATACCCAAGTGGTATTATCAGAAGTAGTAGTATTTACTTCAATAACAAAAATACCTGAAGATTTAGTCTCGAAGGACTTCTTCTTCTTCAGACTTTCCTGGTATTTCTTACAGTCCCTGCGGTAATGCCCTGCCTCTTTGCAAAAGTGGCAGATGTCAGAAGGCCCAGCTTTGGACACGGGCTTGGGCTTGGCGTTTTCATTGCCAACTACTTTGCCCTTTCCCTTGTCTGCAGCGGATTTCTTGAAACCCTTGCCCTTCTGCACCATGAGTACAGACGACTCCTTGGTTTTCTTCAGATTCGGTTCTGCAGTCTTGAGCATACCATGTAGCTCAGGCAACGTCTTTATCAACCCATGCATATTATAGTTCAAAATGAACTGGTCATATGCAGGAGTAAGAGACTGCAGAACGATATCACAAGCAAGCTCTTGGCTTATATGACAGTCGAGCCTCGTCAAATGATCGAGATAACCCATCATTTTCAGAACATGAGGACTCACTGCTGCATCCTTAGCCATTTTACAGTCCAAGAGATTCTTAACAGTTTGGAATCTCTCTGTACGAGCCTGCTCCTGAAACAACGCTTTCAGATTTGCCATCAGCTCCATGGGACAAGTCAGGCCTTCCCACTGCATCTGCAGTTCGGGAGCCATTGTCGCCAACATCAGGCAAATCACGTCATTAGCATCTGAAGAATGCGTATCCCAAGCATTCTTCACAGCTTGTGCGGCATTATTCGCAGGTCTAGGAGAGAGAGCTCTTTCAAGGACATAAGCCTTCTTCTCCTGCCTGAGCACAAGTCTCAGGTTCCTGGACCAGTTCAGGAAGTTTGATCCGTTCAGTTTGTCCTTCTCAAGGGCAGACCGGATCGAGAAAGTGTTTTGTGTTGTTGTGCTTGACATAGCTGAAAATATGAGACAATAAAGATTTAGTTATTAAGTTCATAAAAGAGCAATCTTAACAGCTTATAAGAAAACTCGCATTGTATTCAAAATTTCTTTGTTTTAACCTCATAAGAATACAATGATTCCGAGACCCATGTTTAGCTAAATCCAAAGTGGGCCACTGGCCGTCACCCAGAATTAGCTATACTTGGTAAGCATACACACAGCTAGTTATAACCAATAACTCTCGGTTGTGAATTGGACCCGAGGCCCAAATTCACCAGATGTCTCAAGGCCCGGGACTCCCGATGGCCCAGTCAAGGAAACCAATCTCTTACAGCCAAATAATCACTAAAATCTGGGACTCCCAATGAAATTAGTGACTATATACTACTTTACTTACGCGAAAACAGACACCTCACACTGTAAGCCATGTCTGTAATCAAATAAGCGGTAAGTAGCTGACAAGATTGGAAAGACATCCAAGCTTGATATTGTTTTTGAGGATTTTTTAAGTTTTATTTCCAAAAATAGAAGATTACTATTTTGGGAAACTTTCTTATTTTAGAAACTTTCTAAATTTAGTAACTTACTAAAATTAGAAATTTCTAATTTAAATATTTCATTAAATATTTTGGGTTGGGTCACAAATTATAGGCCCAATTCTTGGCCCAAGACCATAGAATTCCAGCTGGCCCAATAATTTGACATAACCGATCCGGTTTATTAATTCTGGTCCAAGACCAAATTAACTATCAAAACCATCGGTTATTTACTAAACCAGACCAGCTCTAAATTATTTGGTCCAACCAAATCAAACTTAGACCAGCCTTCGGTTTAGGTTAAAATTCAATTTTATGAATTTCAATCCGGTTTAACCAGAAATAAAATTATTTCCAGCAAACCGCGATTTGGGTTAACCGCTTGAACCACCAATTAAATTGGATCGGTTCAGTTAAGTCCAAAACCGGGAAGAAACACCTTGTGTTTTAGCCAGTTTTGACCTAACTTGCGGTTCTGGCTAAAGTAGATAATGAACCACAATCGGATTGATCGGTTCATTGTCTTGGTTTAGGGAAAGATGAACCACGAAGCTCGGCTGAACCGATTGGCTACTCGCGGATCATCTGCATCGCCTTCGTATCGATCGATATGAGTCTTTCATGTCGATCGATACTAGCGAGTATCAGCTCGGGTCAATCGGGTCATCAGGACCGCGAGATGTCAATCGGATCGATCGATATCGACCGATACCTCGCTCCCTCGTCGATCGACACGGGCGACCAGATCGCACACCAATGGCTTTCAATCGGATTGATGCGATCTAATTCTTAGGTTTTCATGTTTTCTGATCAAATTTCTTAACCAAATTCGATTTTAAACAGTAAGAACAACCTAAATCAGATTCATAAAGCAAAAACCAATAACCTGGCTCTGATACCACTGTTAGATTATATGTGTGTTCATGGTTCAATTAACAGATTGCAACCTACCACATATAACTCAGATCTAGGTTCTTACAGAACGAATCACAAAACCAAACCTGATCATTACCTTTCTGATTGCAGCGGATTGATGGATGGTAATGATGAGATCAGCTAGAACAGATCAGATGCCTGTTCCTCCTTCAGTATCCACACTCTTACAAGCCGGGATGGTTGCTAGACCAAAGCAATGGATTGATCAGAGAGAGAAGAGAGACGGCTCAAGTTTTAGGTCGCAGACTGTTGGAGTCGAAATTATAAGACGACTCATATAAATATCGACTCTATCATAAACCTAAACCGATGTCTCGGTTTCGCAACTGTGTCGACCGACACATACACTTGTGTCGATCGACACAAGTCATTTGTCTCGATATGGGCCCAAGTGATTAAACTAACGGCCCAACTCTCTGCACAAATACAGTAAATGCCTTGCATCTTACCGTATTCATTCCATGTTAACTTTCCCGTTAGCTATGGTGTGTGACCCTTTGGGATCATACAATACTGGTAATAAGTCCTAAACTTATAGATCAAGAGCGGACTCTAGCAAGTCATCATGATCACCCAGTATTTATGACTTATGTCTGATCTCGACATTTATCATACTTTCTAGAGATAGTACGGTAGATTTCAGGACATTCCCAACAATAATTTCATATCGCTTGATTTTGGGAGAGGCCATTTCAGGTCGCTCGGAAAGGATAAATTAATATCATTTGTTTTAGAAGAGATAATTTCATATCGCTTTAGCTTTTGAAGAGATAATTTCATATCACTTTTTGAGAATGTAATGGTGAGGTATTTCGCAATGACTCTAACTTTTACGACAGAAAGAGGCATTGGATTGAGAGACTTATTTTGATTTCACAAAGATAAGCTAGTATGACTTCGTCAGAAGTTGTTGAGCTCGATAAGAGCTTTATGTTTGGGGGGTGGCTGCGCTCGAAGTCGAGCTGCCTACGTACCCTTTTAAGGGGATCAAGCCATTTCGTAGTTCGATTATGTTGTCGTACTCCTAGTGGAAGTACTTTTTGAGGTTGATGATGTTCCAAGGTCGTAGTTCAGGTTTCTGGGTTTCCACCGACTTGAGTCGGTTGACCCCGTCCTTTACAACGTCGGTGACCTGGTAGGGACCTTCCCACTTTGCTCCTAACTTCCCAGCGTGTTCTTCATTTTTATGGTCGAACACTTTCCGTAAGACGAGCTCTCCTACTTGAAACCTTCGAGTTTTGATCTTGGAATCATAGTAACGAGCTGCGGATTGTTGGTAGTTCTGGATTCGAGCTAGTGCGAGGTTCCTCCTTTCGTCGGCGAGATCGAGCTCATCAATTATCATCTTGTTATTGAGTTCCTCTTGTCGTGGGCATTCTTCTTTGCGGATGCTTGACACGAGGATTTCGGCTGGTACTACCGCCTCGATCCCGTAAGCCAGCGAGAAGGGAGTCTCGCCGGTGGATTTACGGGGGGTAGTCCGGTAGGCCCAGAGTACGGCTGGGAGCTCATCGCTCCAGCTCGTTTTGCACTCATTGAGTCTTTTCTTGAGGCTATTCATGATTGCCTTGTTGGCCGCTTCTGCCAGCCCATTCCCTTGGGGATAGCGTGGCGTTGAGTAAGTCAGCTTTATGTTCCACGTTCTGCAGAACTCCTTGAAGGCGTTTGATATGAACTGGGAACCGTTATCAGTGACAATCTCGTGGGGTAGTCCATGCCGGCAAACGATGTTTCGCTAGACGAACTCCTTGACGTGAACATCTTTGACCTTTTGGTACGACTCTGCTTCAATCCATTTGGTGAAGTAGTCTGTCATTACCAATAAGTGTGTGGCTTTATTTTTGCCAGATGCGACTAGGGGCCTCACGATGTCCATTCCCCATCGCATGAATGGGTATGGCGATGAGATGGAGGAGAGTTTCTCCGATGCTTGGTGGATAATCGGGGCGTGCTTTTGGCATTTATCGCACTTGTTGGAGAAGGACTCGCATTCGGTGGCCATTGTCGGCCAAAAATAGCCTTGCCTTTTGATTCGCACGGCCAATGCTCGTCCTCCAGAATGGCTTCCGCAGGATCCATCGTGTGCTTGTGTAATCACGGCTAGGGCTTGCTTTTTGTTAAGGCATTTAAGGTAAGGTCCGGAGAGACTCCTTTTGAAGAGCTCTCCTTGTGTGACGCAGTACCTTGCACTTTGTGTTTTGAGTTTCCGTGCCTCCCATTTGTCGTCGGGAACTTCGCCATTTGTAATGTATCGAATGATCGGAGTTCTCCAATCTTCGTCATTGTTAGGCTCGGGTCCTTGACTAGTGGATGCGGCTTGGATCGGTCCGTCGGGGATGTTCGCGACGTACACGGCGTTTCTTGGATCGAGGTCATCATCAATCTCGATGATGTCGCGACTGGTGTCCTCGGGACATTCTTTGTGCTCGACATCGTCCTTTATGGCGGGCCCGTCCCCTTTCAAGGACAGAGCTTTCAGGGCTATGTCGATGCTCGGTTTTTCGATCCCCTCGACCGGTATGATCCTTTTGAGGTTAGGATATGATGTCGACGCTAATGCGGCTAGGGCATCGGCTGCGGTGTTTTCCCCTCGCGGGATTCACGTTAGATCAAAGAATTTGATCTGTTCGGCGAGCGTGTGGACTACCCGTAGGTATGCTTCCATCCGTTCGTCTTTGGCCTCGTAGTCGCCATGATACTGGCTCGTGACCAATTGGGAATCGCTGAAGGCGTCAACTTCCCGGGCTCCTATTGCTATCGCTAGTCTGAGCCCGGCTATTAACGCTTCGTATTCTGCTTCGTTATTTGATGCGGCGAAGCCCAGTCTGAACGATTGTTCTAGTACTTCGCCCGTTGGGGAGACCAGTTTTACTCCGACTCCGGATCCTTGCCTCGAGGAAGCTCCATCGACATAGAGTTTCCATCTTTGGGCCAAGGTCGGGTCGAGTTCGATGGTCGGAGGGAGCTCGATTATGAAATCTGCCAGTACTTGTGCTTTTAGGCACGTTCGAGCTTTGTATTCTATGTCGTACTCGCTAAGTTTGATAGCCCATTTGACCAATCGACCTGACCGGCTTGGACTGTGAAGGATGGTTCTCAGTGGCTGAGAGGTCATCACTATGATCGAGTGTGATTGAAAGTATGGTCGGAGTTTCCGAGCTGATGTCACTAGCGCTAGGGCGAGTTTTTCCATGGCGGGGTACCTGGTTTCAGCGTCGATTAAGGTCTTACTGATGTAATACACCGGCCATTGTTCATTCTGTTCTTTACGAACCAGGACTCCACTTACTGCTGCCGTGGAAACAGCTAGGTAGAGGTAGAGGGGTTCCCCTTCTACTGGTTTCGCCAGTATAGGTGGTTCGCTTAGGTAAGCTTTGAGCTGAGTGAACGCTTCTTCGCACTTTTCATCCCAGAGGGACTTTTTGTTCACTTTGAGTAAGTGATAGAAGGGCAGACATTTATTAGTCGACCTCGAGATGAAACGGTTCAGAGCAGCTATTTTGCCAGTCAGGCGTTGGACTTCTCGCGTTGTTCTGGGAGATTTCATCTCTATGAATGTTGCGATCTGTTTGGGGTTCGCTTCGATCCCTCTTTCGGTTACTAGGTATCCTAGGAATTGTCCTGAGGGGACCCCGAAGGTACACTTTGCTGGGTTGAGTTTCATCCCGTATTTATTGAGAATGATAAAACATTCTTTTAGTTGTGGGATGTGATCCTCATACCTGGAAGATTTGACCAGCATATCGTCGATGTAGACTTCCATAGTTTTGCCTAGGAGTCCTGAAAACATCTTGTTGACGAGGCGTTGGTAAGTCGCTCCTGCGTTTTTTAGTCCGAAGGGCATGACTTTGTAGCAGTACGTGCCTCGATCGGTTATGAACGAAGTTTTTTCTTGGTCCTCGGGGTTCATTAATATTTGATTGTACCCCGAGAAAGCGTCCATGAAGGATAGTAGCTGGTGTCCGGCGGTGGCTTCGACCAGGCGGTCGATGTGTGGGAGTGGGAAGCTGTCCTTTGGACACGCTTTATTGAGATCCGTGAAATCTACACTACTCTCCACTTCCCGTTCTTTTTCTTAACCACTACAGGGTTCGCAAGCCAGTCAGGGTATTTGACCTCTCTGATCGATCCGATTTTTAATAATCGATCGACCTCGTCATTGACGGCTTGAGCTCATTCCAGACCTAGTTTTCGACGTTTCTGTCTTACCGGTTTGTAGGTTGGGTCGACATTCAGCTCGTGGCTGGTAACGTCGATGTTGATCCCTTTCATGTCTGCTGAAGACCAGGCAAAGGAGTCGACGTTTTGTTTAAGGAAAGAGACCAGTTCGTCTTTGACTGGCTCTGATAGGTCGATTCCAATGCCAACGAGTCTTTCGGGATGAGCATCATCTATGCAAACTTGGACCGTGAGGTCCTTCGGAGGTCCTATTTGACTCGGGTCATTCGACCTTTTGGTCTGCATGGTGGCGAGCTCGTCCCCTTTCTGTAATTGCTACGCAGGGGATTTCTCAATCTGCTTGTATCCATTCATGTAGCAATGGCAGGAAATCTTTTGACTTCCGTACACGGTTTTTACCCCTTTAGGAGTCGGGAATTTTACGCATTGATGGTAGGTCGATGGTACCGCTTTCATGTCGTATATCCACGGTCGACCTAGAATAGCGTTATAGGGAGCTGGCCGATCCACTATGACGAACTCTGTCATTCTTCGGACTCCTCCGGCTATCACCGGGGCGAAGGCAGAGCCCATCGAGTACGTTGTTTCGCCAGCGAACTACTAGTGGTGTCTTTCCTTCCACGATCTCGGAGTCGTTGAAGTCCATCTTTTTGAACGCGTCGTAAAAGAGGACATCCACTGAACTTCCCGTGTCGATCATTATCCTTGAGAGTTCGACATCTCCCACTACTAGACAAACGAGGAGAGCGTCGTCGTGTGGTTTGTCGAGATTGCTTGTCTCGCTCTCGTGGAAAATGATCTCGTGGTCTGGACCTATCATTGGGATTTTCCCCCCTTTGTCAGTTTCGACTCTTCTTTGAAGAGCTTTGATTGAATTGACTGAGTCTCGGCAATGCTTGGAGCCACCGAAGATGAAGTCGATTCGTTTAGGGGGTATAGCCCGTACACCCCCCCCCCCCGGCAGAGACGAGGGAGATTGATTCGTGAGCGTAAACTCTTAACGGGAGCCGGAGGTGGGGATAATGCCAAACCTTCCGGGGTGCCGCTCAGGCTGGGCTCGTTGAGAATAAACTCAACTCGCTTAAAGTGTTTTGGGAGATTCCGGCTCCTTTGTCCGTTCTCGTTTATTTTGAGAAGGCCTCTTGGTATTCGACTCTTTGGTCTGTTTACTTTCCTTTTTGTTGGATGGAGTTTCTTCCTCGACTTCGGAATCTTGTTTGCTTTCGGACTCTCGCTTTTGAGCCTCGGCTTCAGCTCGAATATAGCAGTCTTCGCTCGAGTGTCCTCTTTTGTTGTGAAATTCACAGAATTTTTCCTTGTCGAACTCGAATTTCTTCGAGCTCTTCGGGCTCTCGACCGCATTGACGTTCCCTGATTTGCGGGAATCCTTTTTCGAGTTCGAGTTCTGCGAGCTCGAAGGGTTCTTTTCTTTTCGGTGCTATTCTCTGAGGGTCGTGGTTTCGTCCTCGAGGCGAGCGAAGGCCGATGCGCGATGAAGGGCGTCATCGAGTGTTTGAGGTTCGCGGACTGTTATTTCATCGTGGAATCTGGTTGAATACCATAGTCCACGTCGCAGTGCTTCTATAGCTACTTCGTTTTGTGGGTTTGCGATTTTGGATTTTATTTCCTTAAATCGGTCGATGTACGAGCGAAGCGATTCGTCGGGTTTTTGGGAGACGCCAAAAAGAGCTGCCTCGGTAGTCTTTTCCTCGATAAAGACGGAGTATTGTTTGAGGAAAGCCGTCATGAACTGGGTGAAATTGTCGATGGACCTTTCTTCCAGTCCGGCAAACCATTCTAGGGCGGAGCCCGATAGGTTTTCGGCGAAGAGCCTGCAGAAAGCCGGCTCTCTCTCCTCGTCGGTAAGGCATACCCTTGCCATCGCTAGTCGGAATGCCCTGATATGGGCTTTGGGGTCCGACTTCCCAGAGAATTCCGGAAATTTAGTTTTCTTGATTTCTCGGATTCTTGCCAAGGCGATCCGGTCCGTGAACGGCGTTTGTCGCGTTTCTTCAATCACTCGATCGATGTCGGGCGCCGCGCTTATCGCCATGTGAACTTTGGAGCTCAGACTGATGAACTGAGCCTTAGTTTGTTCAATATACTGTCTAAGCATGTCGTGGTCGTCGCCTGCCGTAGGCGCGAACTGGGCTTGTGCTTGATTGGACATTTGTCCAGGGAAAACTGGGTCGAGGAGATCGATTGCTGGAAACGATTCCGTCTGGTCGACCTGCGGCGTTCGGAACTGTACCGTGTTTGACCCGTTTACGGGTCCTGAGCTCGAGGCGAAAGCAGAGCCTCCTAGTTGCCTCGGCCGGATATTCGAACTACTCGGGAAAGGTGGTGGCCCGGGTAGTGGTCGACTTCCCGATCCGGTTGGATCTGTGATCGTTGAATTTGAACCGAATGGGGTTGGAGTCGCGATGGGCGTCATTATAGGGCGAAAGCCGCTATTCGACGTACCGGCGAAATTCCCCGACGTTCCCGGTGGAGTTACCACCTGGGAGAAGTCCAAACGTGTACACGGTGGGGGACTTATAGGGGTTCGTGGATCGTGTGTTGATCTACCCCTCTAGTTTTGGCTAGCGAGCTCTTCAAGACGGGCGTTAATGCGCCTTTCCTGTTCATCGAGCTGCGCGGCCAGAGAGCGGTTCGCAATCTCTTGGGCCCGTGCACTCGCCTCGTTGTTTCTCGTTCGGTTTACCAACAGGCTTAACATCGAACGGATTTCAGCGAGATCATCCGGGCTTTGTCGCTGCGGAGCAGAGGGCAGTGGCGAATTGGGTCTGGTTGTTCCAGATCCGCCTCCAGGGGTGGGAATCGAATCGTTTCTCATCCACACCCAATTTCTGCTCGGATCGTTAGTTCCTGACAAAATATTTGTCGGAGTCTGGCTCGTCGCAATTGTTTGGGCGACTGAGCCGGCCGGTGCCGAGGTCGTGGAGACTGAGGCAGAGCTCGTCAACACGCCATCGGTCTGACCCATGATTCTTACCCCGGTGGTGTTCTGAGGAACGTTGTCGACCGTTTGAGGGTGGTCAACCGGTGGTGTGGCGCTGGGAGAGCCAGATTGGTCGGGATTCATCTCGATCTATCGGATCTAAGATTTGATTCTTAAGACAGGAAAAACTATAGATAGTCCCCACAGTCGGCGCCAAATGTGAGATCCGGGATTCACACTAAGAATTTGTATTCGTGGATTTGGACTTTAGGATATAGAAATGGTATAGTTTCCTATGAATCAAAGACTTTATTGAGATTGATCGTCGAGATAGAACAAACACAATCGAAAAGAGAGTACAAAGTATGATGATCGAGCTATCTAGTCGAAGTGTTATTAGTTAGGGTCGGAATGTCTTGAATGGATCGCCACTTCTTCTTTAAATAGTCTCGACTCTGATCTCTCTGTTCCGATATTTTGGCCTCTCCTTCGTAACGATCCCCGTGATTCTCGCGGATCAGTTGAAATAGAAAAGACCGAGTCGCTCTATCTCCACGTCGTCTCCTGCCGAGCTCGAGCTCGATCGCCTCTTACTTCGGCATCGCTTGGGCCCCGTCAAAGCTTCATTCGTTTGGGCCCAACAAATGAATCGGCTCGTCTCTTCGTCTTTGATCCTGGAACGGGCTCATAGATATGGGCCTTTGTCTTATTTATTAATGGGCCGGATTTCCTAGAGGGAAATCCAGTACCAACAGGTGGTAGCTAATTATTATGTAATTTTTACAAACTTGAATTTATATGTTGTTTAAATCAGGATTTCGAAACTAATTTGAAATTTTTTTCAGATTTAGTGAATAAATTAAAAATTCGGTTAATATCTTGTGTAAAATATATTAGGAAAGCAATATTCTAAATGTGATTATAGGAGAATTTATGTATTAAATTTATGCATTAAATTTAAGGATTAGATTAAGGGATTTAGGAGGATGTTAAAGAAATAGATTTGGAAGATTTTCAAGTTAGAATATATGAAAATTTCAACTTAGGAAATTATAAATAACTTTAAAAAATAAAATCATTCAAAAAATTATGGGTTTGACACAAAAATCTAGTAATTTTTGTTATCCACTTTAATTGTAATTAATACAGAAATAAAGTTAGTGTTATTATTATATATCGAATAAACCAAAGCAACAAAAAACTTTAAAAACTTTTAAAAAATTGTACATTGTACTGAAAAAAGACTCTTTTAATAGGTAAGAGATTTGGAAAATAGATATTTAATAAGGATATAATTTATAAATCTTAATTGTAAACGTAAACTTTTTTGGAAAATGAATAAGTATTATTCATGGATTAAATTGAAAAGTTAGACATCTATCAGGTATGATTTACAAAAATTTCTAAATAAATTTAATTTAAATTTTAAAGATCTAAAAATAATTACTAATTGCAAAATTCAAAAAAATTAAACTACTAAACACGTAAAAAATCATTTATTACATATGACCATATATATGATTTATAGTAATCGATTCAAAATTTTACTATTAATTATTTAGAGAAAAAAAGAAAAGTAACCAATGTAGGTAAAAATACTAAAAAAACAGAAAGAATTAGTCATCACCCGCTAACTAAACATAAGAAATAAGTCATCGATATATTCACGGTGAAAATATGATCCATCACCCACTAACTAAAACCGTCGAATTCAATGAACGCAACCACAAAATAATTAGCCATCGATACGGTCATTAATGGAACGCAAATGAAAACATATGAGAAAACAAAAAGCAAGAAAAAAACGATGGAGCCCTCGAGATGTTCTTCATTCGGATGAATAATAAATTTAAAAAAAAAACAAATATAAAGCATAAAACATCTAATGAGAAAACGAAAGAGATCTAAATGGATATGAAGTAAAAAAAACAAAAAAAAAACATCAAAAACATATGGAAAGCAAAAGAGAATAAAAAAAAACGAAGAAGCCCTCACATACATAACTAATTTACCGCGGAATTTCACTGCTATGAACAAAATGTAGAGCAAATGAAAAATCGAAAAAAATGGATCTAAGCAATGGAAAGGATGGTGATTTTTTTATTTTGACAAATGAAGGTTTACGTGTGTATAAATAGAAGAAAAATGTTAGATAGGGTTTTCATTCAAAAAGAATTGGCGGTATTATTTTTATTTGTGAGGAAGGATGAATATAGTTAAGATTTATAAAGATTTAGGAAGTATGATTTAATAAAATTAAATGTGATTTGAAATTGCCTTATCTATCGGGATTGAGAGATTTAGAGAATTTTTAACGACGAAATTTTGAATTCTAATTAATTCGGAATGAGAGATTTAATGTCGGATTTTTAAATTAAATTTAATTAAGGATTATTAAAATTAAAAAAAAATCCATAAAAGATAAAAACTTGAATTAAAAATCAAATAAAAATAATAGTAGTTTGATCTTAATATTTGATTTCCTAATTTTTAGGATTGGTTTAAGTATGATATAGAGAAATAATAGTAGTCTCTATTATTTAAATATTAGTTGCACATCAATATCTGATTTCTATTACTTTTTTTTTTGTCAACAACATAAGACACTACCGAGACTCAGCTAACCAAGTCGGTGAGTCTGAATTAACATAAACAAAATAAGATGGCTGAACGCGAGCACCTCGTGCTAAATTGTCCGCTTTTGTGTTGTTTGTTCTTGGGGTGTGATTGATAACGAACCTTGTGAAGAAACTCTTCCTAGCCTCATACTCATCCAAGTAGATCGAAAAAGCAGGTCATTCTGTTGGTGTAGACACAATCTTCACCAGCTCTGAACAGTCCGTAGCGAAAGTGACCTCCTGTTGATTCCATCTCTTCATGCATTCCATCGCCCATATGAGTGCTTCAAATTTTGCGTGTAGAGGTGATTGACTGCATCTAATATTTCTTGCTCCCATCATAATATATCTCTCATCTCCAAATGTGTTATACCATCCCTGACCCGTAAATTTGTCACCCTCTTTCCACGACCCGTCTACATAGCACCACCGTCCCTGGATATCCACCCTCTGGGGAACCAAAATGGTGTTGTGGTTGACTTCCGAAGATTTTAACTTTGTCTCTGATGCCGGTGCATGCGCCTCATCCCACCCTAATGATTCTACCTCCGCTAACCGTAAGATTTCTCTAGGATCCCTATCAATGTTGCTGAATATTTTGTCATTTCTGCTCTTCCAAATATACTAAATGATCTATGGGTAGTAGTTCCTATCAATATCTGAAGATACTCTCCAAAATAAGTAATCCATATTAGTGAATACCGATGATAATGGAAACATTCATGGGTTTGACGAGATTAATGATAGAGCCTGTTTTTGTAAAGCAGGTGGACACTCAAAAAGAACATGATTTATTGATTCTTCTTCAGCCTCACATTTGGCACATTGTGTGTCACATTTTATTCCTCGAGCTCTTAAATTCTTCGTAACCGATAAACACCCTAAAATTGCTTGCCAGATAAAGTGTTTTATCTTCGGCGGACATTTTATTTTCCAACAGTATTCTTGTAGACGTTTTACATCTGGTCTGTAAACCTCATTACAACATTCTTTATCCGGGAAGTCTCGTTCCAAATAATATCCCGATTTAACCGTGTATTTACCGGACTTTGTAAAGAGCCAACCAACATTATCTGGTCTCCCAAATCTGCTCACTGGTAAACTAATGATCAGAGCCGCGTCATCAGGATCAATGATGCTATAGATCAACTGATCATTCCACACCCCATAATTATGGTCAATCAATAGGTTCACTTTTAAGAAAGGATCATAGTGAGTTGTTTTACTTGTTGCTGGTCTCTGGCGGTGGCTTGGAATCCACAGATCATTCCATACAGAAATGGTTTCTCATGTTCCAACCCTTTTCATTAGTCCTTTGTTAACCAGAGATCTAGCTGATGTAATATTTCTCCAGCCATAGGATGAAGAGTAAGACTTAATTGGATCCAAAGGACCCCCATTCCGATAATATCTCCCTTTAAAAACCTTTGCAAATAAAGTATTCGGTTTATCAATCAGCCTCCAAAGTTGTTTAGCCATAAAAGCCGTATTGACATTATCCAAATCCCTAAATCCTATTCCTCCATTGCTTTTGTCTCTACATAACTTATCCCAAGACATCCAGTGCATCCCTTTTTTATTTCCGTTTGTACTCCACCAGAACTGAGCCGTGACACTAGTCAATTTCCTTGTTACTGTTTTTGGAAGTCTAAAGCATAACATAACATGGTTGGGTAATGCTGTGGCTACCAACTTTATCAATACTTCCTTTCCTCCCTTTGTGAGGAGCTTAATTGTCCATCCATTTACTCTGTTGTGGAGGCGTTCATGAAGAAAGCTGAAAATCTGAGTTTTCGAACCTCCAAAACTCTCTTGTATCCCTAAGTATGAGCCCATGCCCCTTTCAATCGTAATTCCCAAGACTGTTTTCATATCCCCGCGAATCCTGTCACTGACCTTATGTTCGAACTGAAGTGATGACTTGTTAAAATTTATTTGTTGACTTGATGCTGTTTCATAATCCTTTAGAGTTTTGAGTATAATATTGCATTACTCAGTATTTGCATTGCAGAAGAATAAACTATCGTCCACGAATAACAAATGTGTAATAGGAGGGCTTGCTCTTGCCACTTTTAGCCCCGTCCAGACATTCTCTCTTTCCGCTCTATTACTTTATATGAGTAGAATTAGATAGTTAACAAACTTTTTCCATTATCAACTTAATTTTATATTTTGTGACTTAAATAGTAGTTTATCTTGTATGAAATATAATCCCAAACTTGAATCGGTGGTTTATATGGCATGTTAATATGTTTTAAAAAGGATTTTAACCGTTGACAAAAAAAAAAAGGAATCTAACTAAATGAATTTGAAGAGAAGCGAACCCAATTAATCAACATGAGTCCACCAGGTTATAAAAAGAGTATTAAATGGATACGCTTTTGATTCACACAAGCCCAATGAACATGATTTTAAATATGATCCGCGTGTTAATCCGATTAGCAACCAGGTACTGTGGATTTTTTTGCTTGTCTAATATTCTGTTTGACAAAAAAATTCTTAATGAATCGATATATTTACACCTTAATTTCAATAACATGCCTTGTAAATAACACGTCAAGTTAGATTCAAAAAATCCTCATGTTTTAATAGTATAGATATTTTGTTTTACCTAAGACCCTTGTTCTAAAACGCGGCCGCCTAGCCGCCTAGACGACCACTTAATCGCTGAAAATGATGACGAAGTTACCGAAAAATAAATTTTAATTTCACTTTCAATTACAATAAATGTGTTTTTTTGTGTGCAAACAACGATTATATTAAGCTTAAATACGGATTACAAGTAGAGGGCTTTTTGCCGGAGAGAACAACATACTTGTTACATAAATGGAAATCAAAGCATTATAAAGATAGGTTATACGGTTTAAATCGTAGACAAAAACCGGAAGCTTCTTCAAAAGGGCTTCTAAGATCGGATTTGAGTCGATCTGTTCTTCTACCAAAAAGGCATAAGGAAGAAACAATTAGCTCGTGCACAAAAGGCTACTGAGCTTTGAAGGATATTCTCCACTAAGGAGAAGATTGATGGAAAAGTTCTCTCCACAAAGGAGGAAAATGGTAAAAGTGATCTCTCCAAAAAGGAGGAAATTGGTCTCTCCCATAGGGAGGAAGTTGTTTTGCCCATGGGGCCAGATATGGTTAATAAACCCATTGAAAGGTTATCAATATTCAAACCCAAGAACGTACATTGTTGAGATTTGTTGGCTGATGAATGTTCATGACGAAGACTTTGGTACAGGATGGAGACTTCTTTCATTGGTTGAAAGATACAAACGTGGGCCTCCTTTGATGGGTAATGGTTGAAGTCCAGAGGTGAACTTAATGAAATTGAGGCCCAAGCCCATAAAGAGAGTAATGACCTAGGTGTGGAAATCTGGTCGGAGATATCCAAATCGCCGATTTCATAACCGTCTATCACGGTAACGCCGAGGAGAGCATAATCTGCTATTTCCGACCAAACGAAGGATCTCGCCACTGTTGTAAAGGGTCTGATGGTGTTGATTTGTGATGGCAACGAGCGTGGACCAGCAGAGTGGAGAGGAGCAAGCTTTGCAGTCGTCGTTGGTTGATTACATCTCGGGGAGCACGCGACTAGTTGGTCCGAGTTTGAGTCGGAAGCAGCTTCAACGGTGGAATTATTTTTTAAACATTCCAAGTTATTTTATATATTTTCCACACCATCTTCTTTCTCTTCCAAATAAAAAAAAATAATAAATTTTAATATAAAAACTTTAAAAATAATAATTGATTTTAAATTATTTTCATGAAGTAAAAATTGTAAAAATCTCAACATCCTATACAGAAACATGCGTCATCTATCTAAATAAAGTATGCATGCGATTAAAAAAAATGATTTCACTCTCGCGCAGCATACATGGGTATAACCCCCTGTTCTAAAATGCGGTATTAGGCGCCGGAAAGTCGCCGTATAACACATTGCTTCAAATAGTAACATATGTCTTTTATGGTTCCAATTTCTTAGTCAGTTTTTTATTGGTCGGAAGAATCATTCGAATCTTTTATCTTGGATTGGTAATTTTTTCGATAGGAATATTTATTGAATATGAATTGAATATTTTCAACGCCACTAAATCATATAAGCTATATTATTTTTTAAATATGTTCATTGTTGAATATAAAAATCCAACATGTATGTGGTCTAAAGGATTACATCTAGAGAAATTGCAATTTTAAACCACTAATAATGTGAAAATTAGTTTTCATGAAAAGTTACCTTTTCACTGTTACTATTCACACATCAAAATTCAATTATATCCCTATTTTACTAAACAATTACAATTTTGCCAACCTCTCTCTCTCTCTCTCCACAAACAAGAAAGCTTTCAACTTTCAAGTGATAGTGCTTAAAACCAAATTTTATTCCACGAACAAAAAATAATGAGTTTGTCAAGATTTGTTTGAATTAATATATAATGGATTTGATTACAGACACCAGATGTTAAATAATAATAGAAGATGATAAGATGTAACCGAATAGTGTTTTTAGTGGGTGAACAATTTTAATGAACAGTTTACGGGATAATAGTGGATATTCATGAAGAAGATGAATAGTATGCACTAACTCAGTTATTACACATGTACTATAACATATAACAGAGGTAGTTCATAAGTTATCCATATAACTTTGTGAAATCTACTTCGATAACAAGTTGCTTACATAACAATACACTTTTTGATTATAAGACAATTTGGTTAACATGATAATATGTATATATTTAATTGCTAACCTAAATTACAATTAACAAAATATTTTTTAGTTAATCTAATTGTATGGTAAAACAGATAACATAACTTAGTTAAAAAATTAACATTGTTAACACGATATCTATGCAGTTGTTGGATGGATAATATTCATCTAAATATGAATTATTATCTAGAATGGCATTTTTGTAAATATTTCGAAAAGGTAGGGATTTTTTGGTTTAACATTTTTCTCTCTTTCTTCTTTACAACATTTATAAAGTTTCATTCTCTCTTAGTTATTTTTTATAATTTTTATTGACCGTAACCTCTATCACCCTTACTTCTATATCATTTTATTGTTTTTAGTAACAATTTTACTTTTCCAAAATTTTAAATGAGTCGAGAAGATAACAAGAATAAAATGAACCAAGAAAAAGAAGTTGAATCAAATAATATTCAATTAATTTACAAGGCAAAACCTAACACAATCGGGGGATTTGATTTATATAAGGTATATTATGAAGACGAAAAAGAATCAAATTATGTTTATCGGATTCATGATCAAAGCTATCACCATTTGAAGTTATATTTGAATAAAATACTTTATAATGTAAGAGAACTTCATCCCAACATCGAAACTGAAAAAATTATACTCTCTCTGTTTTACAAAGACAATTTTTCACACATATTAAAAAAACTATTAAAAATTCTATTATACCCCTTATAAATGCATTATATAATTTGCTCTTTTTAATTAATACATTAAAACAATAAGCTTAAAGTTGGGTTTTTATTCAAAATTTTGAATTGAAAATAGAAAACGACACTCTTTATAAAACAAAAATAAACTCCTAGAATGACACTCTTTGTAAAACGGATGGAGTATTAACTATAATGAGGTCGTTCCAACGAGAGGATTACGAGATATACAGATGGAAAGCTCGTTACAAAGGCTATAAAAGGAGTTCAATAGCTTTAACTCAATGACCTTCTCTTTTCCCCATTATTTTACACATAAAAACAGCTCTACGAGCTCATTGTAAACTCTCTTTTGAAATCCCATTTGTAATCATTCTTTCATCAATTGAAGATAATTATGAAACTCATTGTTCATGTTAAATAGTTCGTTAAAGCATTGTATGATCTTTGAAATGTCAGCCCTATGAAACTCCCCTTACCAAATCACAAATCTCTAGTGTGGATTTCTGAATCCACATTTTGTCGTCTTCTGTAGGGAGCGATCATAGTATCCTCTATCAGAAAGATCCGATAAAATATCTCGAAAAACGAAATAGGTAGTGAATAACCAAAACTGTTTACAAAAATTATAAATAAATCCTGAGCAGTTGACCCCACTGGCCGACACTCCCACGAAAACAAAATTAATAGGCTATGGAAACGCGGCCCCACCCTCAGTCACAATAGATATAGAATAGATATTATACGTTTAAAAAGGAGATAGTTTTTAAACAAATTAACAATAATCGATTTTGCACTTATTTTATTTTTTAAATAATACTTTTATATCTTCTTTTTTTGTTGAAAATACTCTTATATATATATAATACAAAATGGCAAGACTAACTCCATTCACTTCAACATTTCATCACAATTAAACATATCCTTGTTCGTAGGATGATTTAAGAAACAAAAACTAATTAGTCAATCATATAAAAATATCTTTACCAAATAACTAAATGATCTCTTGTTCTGATCTGAAGATATTTTTTGTTTTGATATAGTACGATCAGACACACATGAAACAACCTTTACAAAAAAAGGAATCTAAGAAATTAACAATGGGTTGATGTATTTCTTCTCTTTTTAGTACAATTAGGATCTGACCCGCATTGAGCGTGCGAGTTTTTTTTTTCTTTTTATTCATATTTTAGAATTATTTGCTTTTTTTATTTTACGTTATAGGGTTGAACATAAATTTATGTAAATATTGTTATTTTTTAATATGTAATAGGGTTATATCCATTTGTAGGTCTTAATATATGATAATTTGTATTTGTTTTTGGATGAGTTTTAGACTACATTATATTATTGTTTTAATCGTTTTCGTTCACATTTTATTATTGTTTTATTTTAAAAATTCTAAGTTGCCACACTATATTTAGTATTGACATATAGTAGTTAAATAATTATTTGAATGTCTATATTATAATTCTTATTTTATACATGACTTTTTGGTTTAGTATGTGAATCAGTTTTGGACGCAATTTGATATTGTTTTATTTGTTTTTCAGTAATTATAGAATTGATTCAAAAATAATAGATGACTACAAAATCTCTAAAACTCCAACAATAACAGTTATTGTTAATGTTTAAAGTAAAAATACTATTGAATAATCAAAAGTTTAAAATAAATATAAAAGATAGGCATCACAGATTGCTAAAAATCTCTTTGAAGACAACATTCATTGTTTTTTTTTGAGGTTTACCTTCTTTGTCGACAATCAAAAATTTTAATCCTTTCTTCGAAGTCACCCTAGATACAACCACATAGAGTTGTCTGTGTGAAAACACAGGTCTTGGTAGATATATCCCAACTTTCTTTAAGGATTGTCCTTGGCTCTTGTTGATAGTTATAGCAAAAGCCACTGACAAAGGCAATTGTCTTCTTTTCATTTTGAATGGAAGTTTTGTATCTGATGGTGTTATCAACAACCTAGGAATGAACACTTTATCTCCAACTCCTTTTCCGGTAATAACTCTTGCTTCCACCATAAAATCGTACAACTCGGTAATTTGAAGTCTTGTCCCATTCATTAATCCCCCTATTTTAAGCAATTAGCCGAATATATTAAAAGAATATATGAAGTAACATAATAGGGTTAGAAGACTATTATTACCTGTAGGATCAATATTACGAAGCAACATCACAGGACAGCCAATCTTCAACCTTATATTATGGTTTGGTAGCCCAGAGACTTTAATACTATTTAGAAAATCAGAACTAAGTGCTTCATTGTTTACTGAGCTTTATCAGACGGGTCTATACTATCTGAACTGTAGTAGATCCGTTCGTCACCTGAAATCAAAAGAAACGTTAGTATATGTTTAAAATTAATTTGGCATAAGTTTAAGAAATAATTCCGAGCTTACCTTTGAGCCTATCTAACATATGCTCATTAATCATATTGACATCCTCGTTTGTTGGACATAGTATAGCTCTTTCTTCGAAAAACTTTGGTTCCTTAGCTGCTTGAAGCAAAGCAGTTTCTCCATATATTTCCTTGCTTATAGCTTCAATCGGGTCATCTGAATTTGTAATTAGAAACTCTTCTGGGATATCGATTAGAGCCTCATCATCGTTAGGTTCTGCAATTTTTCCATCGCCAACAGCTAATATCCAATTCGAAAATTCTTCAAGTTCAATTGCTTCTTCAGGGGTAAGATTATCGGAACATAACTGCATATTCTTCGTAAGTTTTAGAACCTTACAATGTTCCCAAAGATATGATGAATTTAGTGCATCCAAGATAATTTCAGCCCTACAAGCCCCATTAATTACAGGAAGTACCTGTCTAAAATCACCTCCAAGCACCACAACCTTTCCTCCAAAAGGCTTGTCGCCTTTACACCCAATTATATCATTCAGACTTCTATCTAGTGATTCAAAACAATGCTTGCTCATCATAGGTGCTTCATCCCATATAATTAGAGAAGCTTCCTTGATTAAATTAGTTTGATCTGTTCCATGTGCCAAGTTGCATGTAAACCACTCGTCTGGATTAATAGGTATTCCAAACCTTGAATGAGCAGTTCTTCCACCTTGTAGCAACAATGAAGCAATTCCACTAGAGGCAACATTAAGAACAATATCTTCTTTACTTCTAATTGCAGCTAAAAGCAACTTCCAAATAAATGTTTTCCCAGTGCCACCAAATCCATAAACAAAAAACAGACCGCCTCTGTCATTTACCACATCATCAATAATCTCTTCGTATATTTTCCTCTGTTCATCTGTCAACTTTAGAATATCTCTCTCGTGAGTGGCCAACAGTTCTTCACGATCGTAGCTTCTTTCATCAATTATCAATACATTATCTACCTTCTGATTTAAAGGAGGTATATAAGGAATTGTTTTATACCTAGCCAGAGTGCTCCCACACCGTCTCATAAGCTTCTGTATCTCTTCCAGAGCGTACTTCTTCTTTTCATCATCACTTAGTCTAAGTTCTACACGAAAAGGTATTCAACATTAGCATTCCAAATTCAATACATAACAATAATAAGTTGAAAGTTGTTTCCAATACTCATACCTGGCTTATTGTAATATTTCCTCATAGTGTGCTCTATGTCTTCCGATAAAAACTCCCAAGTTTTTTTCCAAACAACTTCTGGTTTAGACAAAGTATCAGAAAGAAGCATAACAACAAAAAGTTGTCTCAGAGACCTTCCACAGGCATAAAAACTACGTCTAATGATATCATCAATATACTCTTGGTCATCATCCAGCAACCCACGAGCATAACACGCATCTTTATATTCCTTGTATAGAACACCGTTAAACGTTTTTAGATGATCATAACCTCTCGGTCCTTGGACAATGTTCAACAATATACGCAAATAATAAGAATTTTCCTGTTTACGGGGAGCATAATTAATCCTTCCAATATTAAATTGTTTGTTTCGCCTTCTATTCCATTTCTTCTTTGTTTTGCAGAACGTGTAGTGATTTGGAATCTGAGCATAAGTTAGAGTGTTGGCAAGTGAATCAGTTTTGTTCAGCTCAAACAGCGCCAAGAACATAGTATTCTCTATGAGCTAACTGTTGGAATTGTGTCCAGTAATCTCGGTACTGTCTCTAGAAAGTAAGAGTATGTCATTGATCAGACATAAGTCATATAATACTGGGGGTCATGATGGCTTGCTAGAGTCCGCTCATGATCTATAAGTCTTGGACTTATTGCCTTTATTATATGATCCCATATGGGTCACACGCCTAAGCTAACAGGAAAATGTGTAGGAACGGTTTAGCAGAAGTACGGTAAAAGTGCTAGGCATTTACTGTACTTAGAGAGAATAAAACGGTTTAGCTACTCTGTGTCGATCGATACACAAGGTGTGTCGGTCGACACAGTGCGCGAATACCGTCGAGTTAATTGGTGTTTGGGCCAAATGGCCCAAACGGAACAGGACGAGTTTTGTGTCATAAAACTCGAGTTCAGACTGATTAACCCTAATAACACAGCCGAAATCTCTCTCTCTCTGCGCCGAGTTCCCCTAGTGGTCTAGCAGCCGTTTTCTGTGATCGCGTGTGTGAACCTTTGGAGGATTCATCCCTCGGTGTTTCTCTGATCTCAGACATACCATCTCTTTCCGCTGCAAACAGGTATAAGGTGAGATCATCATTTGTTTCTATTCTGAGAAGAACCTAGATCGCATGTTTAGGTTGATATGAATCTAAGAATTGAATCAGGATCAACTAAACAATCCTTCACTAACGACTGACCACGGTCTCTATTTTATCATTCCCTCTGAAGAAGACACTTTGTTTTCCTGGTAGATGGAAGTAGAGCATATGTACTGCCGTAGATCGATAGTGTAATTGATACTTAAAAATTCTCCATCCAGCTTCGCATGAAGAAACGTATCTATAAATCCGAACCATAAACGTGATTTATATAAGTATATGCTATCCAACGTTTCAGTAACTTATCTACAATTTAGAAAATACAAAACATACTGACAATTGAAGAACTCTTTTATCTCATCTCTTTTTTCTGAACACTGGCTTCACCATTATCCGCGTTTTCTGATCCACTGGTCCTTGGTACTTCAACAACGACACTCACACGATCAGCTCCTTTGTTAATGTACTTAAATAAGTACTTGATTGAACCACTTTGGTTGCACCATTCCACATTTATGTGAGCTTGATAACGTAAGGAGAGCTTCTTGTTATATGGAATAACAAATCTGTTGTCACATTTAACACCATTCTTATCAACAAAACAACATGTTTGTTCACATCTTCTATAAACAGGAAACCCTTCTCTGTTAATTGTAGTTTTCTCAGCATAAGACTTAGGAAATAACTTCGAACATTTACCATCTTCCATGCATGGTGAATTCATGTTAGCAGCTCCACAAGGCCCATGAATCATCTTATCTTTTATGACATTATAAAGCTTTCGGCTCTTTAATCCTATCTGGTATTTCAGCTGAGATTACCTTGTCAATATCATCTGTAGTGACAAATTTAGAAGTAGGATCCATAAAGAGCATAATGTGAGCATAAGGTAATCCTTTCTTCTGAAACTCTATGGTATACATAGCTGAAAAGCGGAAACATAAACGGCTGTTAGTAATATAGATTGTAATTATAAAATAGATAATACACTTAAGAGATCAAAGGTTTTACTTACCTGAAACGGTCTTTCCTAATAGCTTCTTCTTTGTTAAATCATTCATCAACCGATTAAGTTTCATGTGAAACATCCTGCAAAGAATATTTGGTCTGTCATCAAAGTTCAAATCATCTTCCGCCAAGAGTCTTGTTATCTCAGGCCATTTTGGATTCCATGTAAACGTGATGAACAGATCAGGGAAACCAAAATGTTTACAAATGGCCATTGCATCCAGGTAGCAATTCTTCATATATCTAGGACTGCCTGTATAAGTCGATGGCAACAAAAATTCTTGACCCTGTTCACTCATATCCTCCACCCCGGCATCCTCAGACTATTTGATAGAGTCATAACTGTCAGAACGCAATTTTTTTTATTATGCTTCAAATACCTTGCTAGACTCGATGGTTGTATAAGAATCAACCAAAAACTGCTGGAACAATCTCCTTGATCGAAGTAGAATGTCAGATTCATTTTTTCGATCTTGAATCCGGAATGCATACCAATGTCGCATACTTATCGTATTCTTTTTAAACTTTTTTGTAGCGTCTGAGTCTCGTTTTTAATACCAGGTCTAAATCCATCTTCGCCATAAACAAATATAAGTGGATACTGAAGGGCGAGATATGAAACATGAACCTCGCTGATCCTTTTAAGCCTTCCTGATTGTTGTTCAAGAAGAATATCTCTTTTATTCATTCCCAGTTGAAAATCATTAGGAATCAGTACAACAACTTCGGAAGCAGTAGGAACATTATATGTTCTACCATCCGTTACACGAGTACTGATAATCCTCATGGTGAAAGCATCCTCTGGATTTGTATTAAACCTATCACGAGCTAATCTAAACTTATCAACGTATGGATTTACCTTATTTAGTATTTCCATTAATCGCTTGATAATTAGATCCTTCAATCCATCCTTCCTCGATTTCTGACCACTGCTATGTTTGCCTTTGCTGTACCACAAACATAAATATTGGTAAATCAGTACTGTAAGCAGATTAAAAATATATGATTTAATAAATATATACCTCGGCGCATTGACTCTGTTTTGAATCTCATTTTCCGTATCAACAATATAGAGCTGACCAAACTTCGCCTCTTTTCCTTGTAGTAGTCTCAAACTTCCCATTAAATGATAATTTTCCCCTTGCATCTGAAACATATCAGGTCCTTTCCCTTTCTTAACCGATCGATCAACATTTCCACCAGGGGAAGTAAATGAGAAGGACATGTTGTAAGGCCTCAAGTTTCTCTGAAAATGTTTGCTGAGTTTATCGTTTCCTTTAAATAGATTTTCTAGTTCTTCCGGAGGCTTCTTTAGATAAGGAAGATGCACTTGCCCTTGCATACATCACAAAGAAAATACAGGTTTAGTAGTTTTTTTTTGTTTCTACCAATTCGTTCTCCATACCACATCATAGCTCCACAATCACCACAAGAATAAGTTGGATCCCCTTCCTCTATATAATCTGCAAACATCAATGATATTAAAAAACTACCTATTAGTATAAATAAATAGATGGAAGGAAATCACACAAATAAAAGAGGAATATAAATCAATTACCATCTTTCTTATTACATATCTGTGTTGGATAAGAAACATTAACACTAAAAACCCTTTTTAGAATAGTTGCCATTGATGTAATCCTGCTTCGCTTTTCACCGGTTTCTCGCTCAGGAGTTTCTATTTCTTCAACGTTCTGTGTATGTTCAGTATCAGAACTATCATGACTACTACAGTCCCAATTTTGATCACCATGTTGTTTCCCTATATATTAAATCGTTTAGGTTCATAAAAAAAGCGATGTAGAACAACTTAATATCGAGCCTCCAGAATTTTGATGAACAATAGTACCTTCAGAGGAATACTCGTATGCAGAACACGAGTCATCATCTTCGCTATTTTGTTCATCATTAGGCAATGTGCTATGATTATTATCAGAATAAACGTTATTTTCGTTGCCTTGTTCTGATAGTTTAGTTATATCACCAAGAACAGTTTTTCTATTTAGACTGGATTATCCTGCTGAATATGTACTGGTGTTTGCTGTAACAATACAGATTAAAAACTGAATGTTGAGACTTGTCAGTAAAGTTAACACAAAAAAAAAGATTCATTATAATTAAAATCTTACATGCAAGTACAAACTTACGGCAAAAATTGTTTCGAGGTCTTTTAGTAGGTTCAACATTTTCTATGTTTGAAATCATCTTTCTTTTGCTCGAAGGAAACCTTTGTACATCCTTAGCCTCCTTGTTAAGATTCGCCGCATTATAAATGTTACTTTCATTAATTTGTCCTGGCAAATTAGTTATATCACCAAGAACAATTCTTCCGCTTCTATTGTATTCTCCTACTGAACCGTTTGGAGAACACAATGTACTTGTGTTTGCTACACAAAAAATAAAATATAAAAGTAAAAACATGTCAGTAGACTATTTTACTCAAATATTTTGGATATAGCCATCTTACATGTAACTACAAACTTACAAAATTGACTCAAATCCTGTCTTAGTTTTTTATTAGCTGGCAATTTTCCTCGGCCTGTATAGAAGAAAACAAACCATATAGACAAATTAGAATTCTCGATAATATAATGATAACACATTAGGGATCTTGTTAACCTGATATCAATTTCCTTTTGCTCGGGGGATATTCGGGTGACACAATGATACTTTTATTTATTTGTCCTGGTAAATTAGTTATATCACCAAGAACAGTTCTTCCGCTTCTATTGTATTCTCCTACTGAACCGTTTGGAGAACACAATGTACTGGTGTTTGCTATACAAAATATGACAATTTAAAAGTAGAAACATGTAAGTAGTATATTTTACTTAAAACAAATGGATATAACCATTTTATATGTAAGTACAAACTTACACCATTGACTCAAATCATGTTGAAGTTTTTATTAGCTGGCAATTTTCCTCGGACTATATAGAAGAAAACAAACCATATAGACAACTTAGAATTCTCGATAATATACTGATAACACATTAGGGATCTTGATAACCTGATATCAATTTCCTTTTGCTCGGGTGATATTTGGGTGACACAATGTTACTTTCATTTATTTGTCCTGGTAAATTAGTTATATCACCAAGAACAGTTCTTCCGCTTCTATTGTATTCTCCTACTGAACCGTTTGGAGAACACAATGTAGTGGTGTTTGCTATACAAAATATGACAATTTAAAAGTAGAAACATGTAAATAGTATATTTTACTGAAAACAAATGGATATATCCATCTTATATGTAAGTACAAACTTACACCATTGACGCAAATCATGTTGAAGTTTTTATTAGCTGGCAATTTTCCTCGGACTGTATAGAAGAAAACAAACCATATAGACAACTTAGAATTCTCGATAATATACTGATAACACATTAGGGATCTTGATAATCTGATATCAATTTCCTTTTGCTCGGGTGATATTTGGATGACACAATGTTACTTTCTTTTATTTGTCCTGGTAAATTAGTTATATCACCAAGAACAGTTCTTCCGCTTCTATTGTATTCTCCTACTGAACCGTTTGGAGAACACAATGCCCTGGTGTTTGCTATACAAAATATGACAATTTAAAAGTAGAAACATATAAGTAAAGTATTTTACTCAAAACAAATAGATATAGCCATCTTATATGTAAGTACAAACTTACACCATTGACTCAAATCATGTTGAAGTTTTTTATTAGCTGGCAATTTTCTTCGGACTGTATAGAAGAAAACAAATCATATAGACAACTTAGAATTCTCGATAATATAATGATAACACATTAGGAATCTTGCTAACCTGATATCAATTTCCTTTTGGTCGTAGGAAATTCGGGTGATAGAGACTGTTCTTTTACTGATGATGCTATACTTGAACTTCGAGATTCATTTGTTAAATCACAAATTAACCTATTAAAAATAGAGCTTAGTAGAACACATCGTTGGTTATCTTTTAGTGTTATTCCACGGTTGAGTTTGAAACACTGGGAATCTTCTTTTGTTTTGGTCATTCTACGAATTACAAAACAATAGAGATTAAAATATGAATAAACACATCTAATAAAAATAGTTGAAAAAGTGTTGTTACTGGTGAATTATTGATATAATTCTAACCTGATGCATATGGTTTCCACCACGTCAATGGCATAGATGCACTGTGGCAGCGTTTTGCTTCTTTCATTAACAGAAGGATTAGTAAGTAGATGTTAAACTTTAATTTCAAAACATTTCGTGAAATTTGTATATTATAAGAGGCGCCAAAATACAAACATTTTAATAATTTGCTTTAATTTTTCTAACCAAACGTAAATCTATATTAATATCTAATACGAAATTCTATTTTCTTAGATATCTTTCACATATTAAGTCGTATGTAAATCAATCAATAGTTATGATGCTTGTTTTCAAATATGGATATTCGAATATATTTTAGCCTATTTTAGAATGAAGATAATTTTTCAAACGCCCTAAATATTAGATGATTAGATATCGATCTAATCTAGTATAACAAAATAGTATCATTTCAGTATCTTCAATTTATGAAACGAAATGGCCGCAATTTGATAAAATACTGGATTAGTTAACAATTTTGAGCATGTAAAAAGATATGTTATATATCCAAAAATCTTTTGATTATCGATATCTCACTGATAACAAATAAGGAATCTCAATATGATTTACTTAACATGCAAGTCTCATCTATATGATCAAATAAATTGTACAGTGAATATAAATATCTTCGACATTAAAGATATTGTACTTTTGTCATTCAAAATTGTTACCAATAACAATTTCCATTCAGAAATTTGCTATTAATCATCTTATAATGTTTAACGCTATAAATAACTTGAAAAAACAGTTTAAAAATATGACCATATAGCAACAACAAACATTAAGATTTTCATATTCAACAGGTTTAACATCCACATATTAATATCAAAACATACTGGACTTAAGTTTTTAAACAAACATACAGAGGATCTTTATCATCCTCTAACAAAAAATACTTGTGTTTATAGAACCGCGATACATGATTTAAAATATAAAATGTGAAACGTTGACTTCTTCAGGATACCGAGCAGGCACTGGATTTGGAAAGCTACAAAACAGAGAGACAATGAATTAATAACTAACATACAAACGCAATATTAATAATAGTCAAAATGTTTTCTATATTTCAGTAAAAAATACACAACCTGTTGAGGAGGTTATTGAAGTCTGCATTATCAGTTTGATCGTACAAAATCGCTGAAATAGGCTCATGTCCTCTTAGCCAAGTTACATCTATAAAAGATTACAAAGAAATATCATGTTTAAATCAATAAAACACATCAAAATTTGATAATGCTTAACAATACTTATTAAGTAGAAAACATTTCACATCTAATCTTACTGGATTCATGCTTAATGTAGAAGCACCGGAGGATTACAAAGAGATGTCCATCGGCATCTTTCCAAAACCTTCTCAAGAGCTTCTGGGCAGCTTTTCCAATTATCAAACACTGAAGACTCCAGAGGCTATTATTCAAAGTTGTTCCAAATTATATTCTTGATACAATCAAATCTATTTTCCAATAATATCCATATATATTTGAACATATCTATGAGACTTGCATATTAGCTAACCTTGTGTCACGAATGGTAAAATGCAACTTTGGTCCTGCCCAATAAGGTTGCAGCTTTACAACGTGTGTAACAACACCAAGAACATCTACACAGAACAATGCAGTAAGATAAGACATGTATATATTAAATCTGATAATAACATCTTCAATACTTTCGCAAAAAAATTATGCAAACTTGATCATTATGATGATCGCCTCAATATCACAAATTTGCATATTAATGGTTACCTTTGGGATATTCATCAGCAACTCTCTCATCCAATATATCCGGAATCGATGGATATTCCATAAAATGACCATTAGGGATATCATCGTAAGTCAGGCAGAAAGTTGTGTATTCAACAAAGATGAGCTTGAAGTCGTGAGGAGTCAAGGACCATATGCAGGTGCTTGTACAACCCGAGCATGCTTAAGATTAAACATCGGCCCTCACACCATGTTAGGAAGCGGAATTTTGGCACATCAGAGACATGAACAGTAGCCTCTATTTTAACACCCTAAATCGATATAAGAAATTACTCAGCTAAACATGCAAATACCTTAAATAGAACAAATGAAAGAGTAAACAAAGAAATTACTTCCTCATCGACCAAGAGCATGTTGATGCACTCATCTCCCATCTTGTGTGTCAAACACATCCAAACTCGCAAAAGCATTACTTTAAGTTCCCAGATGCGAGGAACCAAGCTGTTGATTTGAGAGATTTTTTGAATAATCTGTGGAGCCATTTTTGGGAATCGGTGAAATTTCAGAGAAATTACCAAGAAAGAAGTTATTGTTTGGTTAAGCAGTAAGAAACTGAAGCATCTAGGGTTCCAAACTTAAATAATATCCAAAAGTGGTGAGTAAAAGGTGTTATTCACCAAATGAAAACCCTTGGCTAAGTAAAAACGTTTGGGCCATAACCGCTTATAATTAATTGTCTTAGCTCAAATCGTTTCGCGGATCAACCATGAAAATAAAAAAAATGAAAATACAAAACAATAACTCACATTTCGGCCTTAACTGGTGAATATTTTTAACTGCTAACAGTCCAACCCTTAATGTTTGAAAATATACATTAAGGATTGACAACTGCAGTATTGCGAACCTCTATTGCTTTGTTAATTTGGAGGCTACCTATAATCGACCGAAGCTTGCATCTCTTAAATCCCAAACATTAGAGCAATACGAAAAAACCATAAAATAGACATCATCTTTCGAGCGGATATAAAAAGACAACACAAAAAAGTATCAAAACTTATAGTCCAACCCTTAATCTTTGAAAATATACATTGGGGATTGAAAATTGCAATATTGAGAAGCTCTATTGCTTTGTTAATTTGGAGGCAACTTAGAATCGACTGAACATTGCATCTCTTAAATCCCAAACATTAGTATAATGCCAAAACCATAACAATAGCCACAGTAAAACCATAAAACAAAACAAAATCAAAAAACAAAGAATGTAGAAACACGAATGAGATTCGTTAATTAAACAATGATGAAAAGAATCAGGGATAACTTTTGCCCCAACAATGTTATGGAACCAAGACTATGAAGCTGTTGGTGGTGGACATCTATATTTATAGATTATTTGTTAGGTCAAGATGTTTAGAATATTATTGGCATATTCGAATGAAAGTTTAAATCCTAAATATCTTTAACTGATATCGAATATATTATCGTAACTGATTTTAGAAACATTTTGAATTCGAATGTATTAGCTCGACTTGGGTGATAAGATAAATATATTTAGATTCCTAATCTGTTATGCAAGATACCGAATGGTTTAATGCGAAATAAATGTTTAGAATTTGGACGGTTAGATTCGAATGCTTAAACTGAACGGCCTAGATCCGAAAACGGGTTTCGGGCTATATCCATTTAATATCCGCTATATTGGACGGCTAGATTAAAACGTTAACAATGAACGACGGAGATTTTAAATCAGGATCCGCGCTATATCCGATTAGGATCCGCGCTAAACCCGATTAGGATCCGCGTGCCAAAATTATAAATGCGAAACATTCAACGGACGGTCGGATTAGAACACACGCGAATAGACGGACACGATTAGAAAGAAGGATCCGCGAACAAAAACCCGGTCCGGATCCGCGCGCTCGCGTGACAAAATATCCAAAAAATTCCAGATTTTACCATTAATGAAAAAATACACTCCTAACGACTCTAAGGAGGAATACAATCTTTTTGTACCAAGGACGGTATCATGTCTTTATAGTATAGATTTATTCTTTACTGTAAATTTCTACTTTGATTAGCACAAAATAAGAGTAATACTTGGGTTTTCTTTTAACCAATCAAATGATTACACATCATTTAGTATTAAAAATAAATAAAAATTAAAAAGTTTTAAAATAAAAAAAATAAAACAAAAACGAAAATAAAGAAAAATAGGTTTTATTTTAAAAAGAAAATTAAAAACAAAAAAACGAATTTATAAAAAAAAACTAAAACCTAAAACTTAATTTCTAAACCCTAAATTCTAAACTATATATAGCCTAAATCATAATTTGAAGACCTAAGAAAATTAAAACTAAACTCTAATCCCTAAACCCAACATGTAAATCTTAAAAAATAAAAACTTAAATCCTAATCGCTAAAACCCTAAACCCTAATTTAAAAATCTGAAAAACTAAAATAAAAAATAAACCCAAATCCCTAAACTCTAATATGTAAACTTTAAAAATAAAATAAATAAACCCTAATCCCTAATCTCTAAACCCTAAATCCATAATCTCTAAACCCTAAACCATAATCCCTAAACCCTAAATCCCTAATCTTTATATATTTTAGTAACAATTATAACTATTTTTAAACATTATAAAATAAAAATTTATTATTTTAATACTATTTTCTTGTTTATAAAATAATTGTAAAGTAAAATTATTTTATAATTTATAAAAAAACTATGAAAAAATAAAATAAATAGGATCAAATTGTAAATTTTTATAACTACAATGTACTAAAAACAAAATAGAAAAGAATCTATAAAGAATATTCTATTTATGGAGTAAAAAATGGAGTGATACATTGGAGTAAAACACTACTCCATTTTGGAGTTACTCCATTTTAGAGTGAAAAATGGAGTGATACATTGGAGATGGTCTTAATATGGGCTTTTGATAAATGGGGATTTAATGGGTATGGAATCACGTTTTTGGCGGAAAAACGCGGAATCCCGTTTTGTCAGGAAAACGCGGAATCTCGTTTTTGACGGGACAACACGAAATCGCGTTTTTGGCGGGAAAACACGGAATCACGTTTTTGGCGGAAAAACATGGAATCATGTTTTTGGCGGAAAAACGCGGAATCGCGTTTTTGGCGGGAAAACGCAGAATTCCGCATTTTTAACGGGAAAACTAAATTCCACGTTTTTGGCGGGAAAACGTAGAATCACTTTTTGGCGGGAAAAATACAATTCCACGTTTTTGGCGGAAAAATACAGTTCCACGTTTTTGGCGGGAAAATACAATTCCGCGTTTCTGGCAGAAAATACAATTCCGCGTTTTTGGCAGAAAAATACAATTCCACGTTTTTGGCGGGAAAATACAATTCCGCGTTTTTGGCGAAAAATATTAGAATCACGTTTTTGGCGAGAAAATTTGAATCACGGTTTTGCTAAAATATATTTTCTGAATATTATTAAATTTACTTATTCATAAAATGTAGTTAACTACACAACGTAAATAAAATCAGATATTAATTGTTCATGTAAATATATTAATATTAAAATAAAATAAAATTCATATAAGTTAAATGGGTTAAATGGGTTTAAATGGGTAAGTGTAAAATTAATTGGTCTAAATGGGTAAACCCTATTAGACCTTAAAACTAAATGGGTTTTAAAGAGTTTAGGGTCTAAATGGGTTTGGGTCCAAATGGGATGGGTCTAAATGGGGTGGGTTTACCCATATTAACATCCCTACTTCAGTTCACCTTAGCGGCGTTTTTTCTCTTCTTCGTTTTGCCCTTTGGTGACCGGCGTTAGCTGGTGTCGCGAATAGCCTTGCCTCCGCCTTTTGAAGCATATGGTACTTCATCCGTTGCGGGATCTCTTTCCTCTATGATTTGGTTCTTGTCAGGCGGCGGCTTGCGGTGGCCAGGTTGTGCTCCTGTTCGCTCTCTGTCACGGCTTCATGGTGAGATTTCAACTTTAGATCTATGAGGACGAGATCTTTTGTTGCTCTTTCTCTTTGCATGTCTTGTGCAGTAGTTCTTGGTGGTTGAGCTCACGTGGTGGCTTGGTCCGGTGGAAAGTACCGAAGTCGCGGTTGTTGTGTGGCGGTGAGTGGTCGTTGTTCGGAGGTTCCTCGTATGTCTCTCGGGTTGGGTGTCTCTGCTTGGGGACGACAGATCTCTCCTCTTTCTGAGTTTTCCCCGCGTTCCAACTACCAAATGTCCTTTCTCCCTCTTCTGTTGCTCTTGTTCCCGTGAAATAGGAAATCTATTGTTCTGCTGTTTTCTGGGTCCTATCGGTTCGCGTTGCCATGGTTGTGAGTATGGTGAGGAGGTTTTCTGTTCTTCGGTGACTTTCAACGGCAGATTCGTAACGATGGTCTTGTGCCGTTACGGTTTTGTGGCGGCTCTACTTCAGCTTTTTGTTGATGTTTTGTTTAGGGTTAATTTCATTTTGGACTTAAAATCCAATTCAGATTCATTCCGAAATTGTTGAATAGACTTTTTATTGTTGTCAAAAAAACCCAACAAAAATATTTGTATTAATGCAATCAAATGTTTCAAAAAAAAAAGAAGAATAATCAAAAACAATACAATTGTTATTTAATATTTTTTGAACTTAAAAAATAATTATTAAAATATCTAATTTCTAGCTAAAAGCTAGGTAAAATGTCTTATACACATATGAGAAAATGTTGTTTTCAAAAAAGAAAAAAAAAGTGTAATTTTCAAAATTTAAATCTTAAATAGGGTATTTTTTAAAATATAAGAGAGATCTTTTGCTGTTTTTGTTAAATTTAGGAGTAGCAGATAGATTATGAAAATGAATTACAAAGGAAATTGGCAATGAAACTCTGAAGAGTTTGGCCTAATAGGTTTTAAAGATAAAACCCTTTGAGAGAAGCGAATTTATTGAGGATCTCTGTGTAATGGCCCAAAACCATGGCCCAAAATTTCTTTTGAAAATGAGGGAAAAAGCCCAGCCCATTAGCCAAGCCCATTTCCTTTTTCTAAAACCTTAGCCCCTAGCCTATAAATACCAGCCCCTAGCCTCCTAAAAACCTATTTCTTTTCTCTGCTGCGAAGCCCTGTCGGAGTACGGAGTTGACCAAAGCCCTAGAAGCCACTATTCACGTTTTCAAGCCTCCCCTTCGATCCAGGTAACATTCGAACCCGTAGATCTGAGTTTTCAAAACCCGAAACCTGTTTTCAAGCGTTTTCTAAAAAATATCCCGAATCCCGAGAAACCGATTATACCACCGTGACCGCCTCGACGAGACGAAGCCGGAGCCGCCGACCGATCGCCGATCAGCCGCCGCACGCGCCCACACGCGCCCACACGCGCCGGAGGGGAGTCGGGCGCGTGAGATCCACGCGCGCCGGAGGAGCCGACGCGCCGGAGCCCACGCGCCGCCACCGGAGCCGCCCGCCGCCGTCACGCGCCGCCGCCGTCCGCCGCCCGGAGCCGCCGCTGTCGCCAGAGATCCGCCGGAGCGCCGCCGCCGTCCGCCGACCGGAGCCGCCGTCGCCGTCGCCGGAGCCGCCGTCGCCGACCGTTGACCGCCGCCGTTGACCACCGGTCCGGTTTGGTTGGTCCGGTTCGGTTTAATCCCAAATTCGATTTTGATTTCCGGTTCAATCTAATTGACTTCGGTTTAGCCGGTTTTCTTAAATCGATTTTGATTTCCGGTTTAGCCAAACCGGTTTCCAATTGATTTTGATTTCAATTTCGATTCGGTTCGAACCGGTTAGGGTTTTAAACTACCAAACTTCTTTCTTTCGTATCTAGCCCGTCTTAGATCCGTTTTGAGTGATTCAAAAGCCTAAGTTGACCTATTTCTCGCCCTCTTTCCAGATCTGTCGTCCGTTCGGTCTCATGAGCTTCCTAAATTACGAAAATGCCCTTCTTTGGCTAAGGTGAGGATCGGTTCTTGACCCTTGCTTGCCTATTCGATTCCGGACGATAGTCCTTAGTTAATATTATCTTTCCCTAGGTAGTGTAGGGCAGTTATATGCGCATGATGTGATTGATTGTGGAACTTAGAATGCTAGGTTATCGCTTAAACCGAAAACGTTGTTTGTGTGTGATGGACTCGTATTCTCTTAGAACTGTGGTAGGGCCCCCGAAAGGGTGTTTGGTGGCGGCTTGCGTATAACGAGTTTGGTACGCAACCCTTGTGTCGTCGGAAGGGGGTTTTGGCGAGCCCCCCGAGAGAAATAAATTTGGGCGCCAGAGCCAATGGCGGGCTTCGGTTTCCCTGGGAATTGTTTGCGCTTCGTGCGGAGTAGATGTCCTTCGGGACGTAGGTTGTGTGGTGAAAGCCTTCGGGTGATGATTGTTGATTGCAAGATTCTATTAGCCTAGGACTTGTGATTCGTTGTTGTGTAGTGTAAGCTGGGATCGCGGGTTCCCTAAATCCGCCCCTCGCTGGGTAATTGTGTTTGAAACAATTACTCATACCTCCTTTCCCTTTTTCCCCTGCCCCCGTTTTCTTGCAGGTCCGGATGCGGGATTGATTCGATCGGGTGATGACATTGGTGTATTTGAGTCCGAAGAGAGCGCCGGGTCCTGGGACAAGTTGAGTGACATCCCGGTTGGACCAGAATGGGCTCCACGGGTGTCCTAACGCCGCGTCTCCGGTTTAACCGGGAGGCGGGTGTTACAATTTGGTATCAGAGCCTAGGTTAAGATCTCCCAGTCCTATCCTGGGAGATCAGCTTTCGTCGTTTTCCCAAAACCCTGATTTCAATCTTTTCCAAAGCGTTTGCAAATTTTTTTTTTTAAATAGATACGTTGTGAAAACCTTTCCAAACACCAATATGCATTGCTGATTATCTCCTGTGGTGACCTCTCTTAGTATCTAATTTTTGCAGTATGTCTTCTGATTCGAGTTCTGATTCGGGGTCCGAGTGGACACCAAGCCCCACCAGTGTCTTGCGCAACCGTGTTTCGACCAAGGCAGAACCACCAAGGCAGAGGAGACGTCTCACGATCGGGGCCACAGCCGCGACTCCGAGACTCGTCCGATCACCCACCCCGCACCCTAGAGGTAGACTTGATTTTCCGCCAGTTGGGACCTTTACGAGACCAGTGAGAGGCAGAGGGCGACCGCGGAAGACGCCTATCGTTATTTCAGCAGCACCTGTGGACCCAGTAGAGCCACCCATTGCGAGAAGGCCAGGGAAGGAGCATGTAGTTGAGGAGAGCCATCCGGATCCGCCAGCTCATGTGTGCTTCATGACTGTGCGACCTTCAGCCCAGTGTGACCCGGCTTTCCAGGACCGGAGGCCAGGAGCGGCACCACGGGCAGACGACGCCCCGGGATCGTCGACCATGAGGCCACCGGCGCAGGCACCCCCTCGGGACGTCCCCCGACCGTTCCAGATGGTGGGTATGAGTGTGCAGGAGTACCTAGATGCATTTATCCTTAGGGCCGACTGCACCTACCCCCGATCCCCGGCCCATCTGATGACCATGTTTATGAGTGGACTGTTACCGGAGATCCGTCAAGGGATGACAGATGGGAGTGAGTACGGAGAGTACGGGCTGGTTGAGATGGCTGCTAGATATGCAGAGGCGGTGGAGCGGAACCAGATGGATCCAGCGTATCGACAGTGGGTGAGAGAAGAGCGTCAGAGAGATGAGGATACCCGGCGACGTGTAATGGCCGAGCAGCAGGCCACTTGGAACAAGGAGCTGCGACGGAGACAGGAGATTGCAGATCGTGACTGGATGAGTGAGCAGAAACTCGCCTTAGCCCGGTCCCGAGAGAGGTTTGAGCGGCAGCGGGCAGAGTGGGCACAGCAGCAGGCCACCTGGGAGCAGGAGCGAGAGTAGAGGAGGCAGCAGAGGCAGGAAGATCGGGACTACGCTTGGTTAGACCAGCAGATGAACATACCGGAGCAGGGACCAGATGGGTTCGATCAGCAGCAGGCTACACAGAGTCCAGAGCATACGGCAGCAACACCCGTGATCACCATCTCAGATTCAGAGCCAGAGCCAGACTCAGACCCGTCAGAGGATGAGGATGCGTCAGGACAGTTGTATCAAGGCGACCAGGACCTCGAGCACCGGACCCCGGGATCGCCAAGTGGCTAGAGTCAGGAGACTTAGGAGTTGTTAGGAGTAGGGCGTTTTATTTATTATTTAGTTGGTGTTGGTTTTGAGTTCCTTTCTTTTCTGCGGTTTCGCGTAGTCAGCTTGTTTTCATTCCATTCATTCAGACCTTTGTAGCCCTACGCCGATTGGTCTATTTATTCATTATTTTATTCAATCGTGCCTTTCCGTTCGGACGTTCCGTAGTCATTTCAGCTCCTCCAAATGTTAGAACCCTTGAGTTCGGTAGCGACCGGGAAACCGAATCCTTCAAAATTCGGGACGAATTCTTTTCAAGGGGGGGAGAATTGTAATGGCCCAAAACCATGGCCCAAAATTTCTTTTGAAAATGAGGGAAAAAGCCCAGCCCATTAGCCAAGCCCATTTCCTTTTTCTAAAACCCTAGCCCCTAGCCTATAAATACCAGCCCCTAGCCTCCTAAAAACCTATTTCTTTTCTCTGCTGCGAAGCCCTGTCGGAGTACGGAGTTGACCAAAGCCCTAGAAGCCACTATTCACGTTTTCAAGCCTCCCCTTCGATCCAGGTAACATTCGAACCCGTAGATCTGAGTTTTCAAGACCCGAAACCTGTTTTCAAGCGTTTTCTAAAAAATATCCCGAATCCCGAGAAACCGAGCATACCACCGTGACCGCCTCGACGAGACGAAGCCGGAGCCGCCGACCGATCGCCGATCAGCCGCCGCACGCGCCCACACGCGCCCACACGCGCCGGAGGGGAGTCGGGCGCGTGAGATCCACGCGCGCCGGAGGAGCCGACGCGCCGGAGCCCACGCGCCGCCACCGGAGCCGCCCGCCGCCGTCACGCGCCGCCGCCGTCCGCCGCCCGGAGCCGCCGCCGTCGCCGGAGATCCGCCGGAGCGCCGCCGCCGTCCGCCGACCGGAGCCGCCGTCGCCGACCGTTGACCGCCGCCGTTGACCACCGGTCCGGTTTGGTTGGTCCGGTTTGGTTTAATCCCAAATTCGATTTTGATTTCCGGTTCAATCTAATTGACTTCGGTTTAGCCGGTTTTCTTAAATCGATTTTGATTTCCGGTTTAGCCAAACCGGTTTCCAATTGATTTTGATTTCAATTTCGATTCGGTTCGAACCGGTTAGGGTTTTAAACTACCAAACTTCTTTCTTTCGTATCTAGCCCGTCTTAGATCCGTTTTGAGTGATTCAAAAGCCTAAGTTGACCTATTTCTCGCCCTCTTTCCAGATCTGTCGTCCGTTCGGTCTCATGAGCTTCCTAAATTACGAAAATGCCCTTCTTTGGCTAAGGTGAGGATCGGTTCTTGACCCTTGCTTGCCTATTCGATTCCGGACGATAGTCCTTAGTTAATATTATCTTTCCCTAGGTAGTGTAGGGCAGTTATATGCGCATGATGTGATTGATTGTGGAACTTAGAATGCTAGGTTATCGCTTAAACCGAAAACGTTGTTTGTGTGTGATGGACTCGTATTCTCTTAGAACTGTGGTAGGGCCCCCGAAAGGGTGTTTGGTGGCGGCTTGCGTATAACGAGTTTGGTACGCAACCCTTGTGTCGTCGGAAGGGGGTTTTGGCGAGCCCCCCGAGAGAAATAAATTTGGGCGCCGGAGCCAATGGCGGGCTTCGGTTTCCCTGAGAATTGTTTGCGCTTCGTGCGGAGTAGATGTCCTTCGGGACGTAGGTTGTGTGGTGAAAGCCTTCGGGTGATGATTGTTGATTGCAAGATTCTATTAGCCTAGGACTTGTGATTCATTGTCGTGTAGTGTAAGCTGGGATCGCGGGTTCCCTAAATCCGCCCCTCGCTGGGTAATTGTGTTTGAAACAATTACTCAGACCTCCTTTCCCTTTTTCCCCTGCCCCCGTTTTCTTGCAGGTCCGGATGCGGGATTGATTCGATCGGGTGATGACATTGGTGTATTTGAGTCCGAAGAGAGCGCCGGGTCCTGGGACAAGTTGAGTGACATCCCGGTTGGACCAGAATGGGCTCCACGGGTGTCCTAACGCCGCGTCTCCGGTTTAACCGGGAGGCGGGTGTTACACTCTGCTTCACGTTTAAGAGCATTTTCTTTCTTCATTTCGCAATCGGGTTTCTTTGAGTTAGCTGCTTGAACTTCTTGCACCACTTTAGGTATCGAGTTCGCCACCATCTTCTGACCATAGCTAAGATCAACCTTGTCTTTCTCTTTCTTACTGATGCCACGAGTCAGCTCTGTCCGTCTAGCTTGAAGCTGAGCGATTTGCTCATCAATTTGACGGATTGTCTCAGAGTTTGAATCAACTTCTGTGTGGATATTGCTCTTCGATAAGCTTCAACCTCACTATCTCTTCCGCTGAAAGGCTTGGATCTTTTTTTAGTTTTGTTGCCAAGCTTGCTATCTCCGCAGCTTCATTAGACATGAACAAGGAAGAGAAATCTTTGTCGAGAAGCGATGAAAGCTTCATCCGAGCTTCTGCCCATTCATATTCTCTCCTTGGAGAAGAAGAAGACTCCTGTCCTGCTGCTGAAGAAGATTCTCCAGAGTGTTCAGATAAGTGTCAAACTCCTCAGGGTTGATCTCCACAGGAGAGTGAGAGACTGCAAGTACACCGTTCATAGGAGAAACATAGATGTGAGGAATCGAAACATCTTCCTCTTTCTCTGCAGCGTGACCTCTGCGTTTCTTCATTCTCTTGTTGGTTTTTGTTGCTTCTTTTTCTTCTTCTTCCAAGTCAATCACGTTATCTTGTGGAGCGTCTCGAGGGAGCGACTTCTTTCTCTTTCTTTTTCCTGCTGTTAGCTCGTTAGGTTTCACTTCGACAGGTTCATAAGTCTGTGTCTGCACCTGTTTTCTCTTCCTCTGGCTGTAACGCGAAGTTGAACTTTCCTTCTCCCCATCCTCAGCACTCTCATCTTCATCAAACAGAGAAGCAGCATCAACTACATAAACACAAACAGCTTTATGGCAAAGCCCCAGATCTGCAGGCTGAAACAAAGCCGGGATGTCCCAGCTAAAAGATGCAAACAAGGCATTAACAGGGAAATTCGTTTCGAGATAACGAGAAAGAGTGTTTTTGTTCGCAAATGACTTTGGTGCATTCTTCATCTTAAGCCTCTCAGGGAGAATCAGAAACCTATCCTTATGAAACCCAGTAGCACTCACTCACTCTCCTCCCAACTCTCCAAGTCCAAACATCCCCAGGGCTGGGGAAACCCTTAGAAACAGGGGGAATGGCTGGGAGTTGGTTCAGATCAGGATTGAAGGAGCTTCTGTTGCCATTATCCCAAAAGTTGTCTTTCTCGTCCATTTTGACTGCCTCAGTCTCCTGATTAGTACCCACTGGGACTGATGTTTAGCACGAACAAGCCTTAAATTGCTTTTCAATTTACAGTATTGTCAGAGATTCCCAAAAAAAAACTGACCAAGTATCAATTGAACTCAATTCCTACCAATTCAGCGCAGAGGAACCATATTACAGAATTATAATGATGTATCCAATTAATAATTACCCAGTAGGATTTTGACCGATCTCTTGATCCATATCCATGGGAGCAGACCCAAAACCCTAATTTCCTGCGATACAGAAACACCCAAAGAAAATAATGAATTTTACAGTATAACGTATGAACAGAACAGACTTGCAACTTATCAATTCATTGTCCACAAAAACGTCGGCGGAAATTACCATCATACCCTTTAATTGGGTTCTTTTCGAAGAAAACGACCATTATGCCATTACACAGCGGCCTGAGCAATGATCTTACAAATCGCCGGCGTTAGTTGTTATGAGCCGCCTCACCGCGAACGCTCTCGGGTCACTTCTCGAGAATGCAATCTCCACGAGTTCAATGCGTTTGGGTCGCCTCGTCCACGCCAGAATCGTCAAAACACTCGATTCACCTCCTCCTCCTTTCCTCGCAAACTACCTCATCAACATGTACTCCAAACTCGACCATCCCGAATCGGCCAGGATCGTTCTCCGACTCACTCCTTCCCGAAACGTCGTCTCTTGGACCTCACTCGTCTCCGGGCTTGTTCAAAACGGTCACTTCTCCTCAGCGTTGTTTGATTTCTTCGAAATGCGACGAGAAGGTGTTGTCCCAAATGACTTCACTTTCCCATGCGCCTTCAAAGCTGCGGCTTCGTTGCGGTTGCCCATTACTGGGAAGCAGATTCATGCGCTTGCTGTCAAGTGTGGACGGATACTCGATGTGTTCGTTGGATGTAGCGCTTTTGATATGTATTGTAAAACCAAGCTTAGGGATGATGCTAGGAAGATGTTCGATGAAATTCCTGAGAGGAACCGTGAAACTTGGAATGCTTACATATCTAACTCTGTGACTGATGGAAGGCATAGGGAAGCTATTGAAGCTTTTATTGAGTTTAGAAGGATTGATGGACACCCCAATTCCATTACTTTTTGCGCGTTTCTTAATGCTTGTTCAGATGGGTTATTACTGAATCTAGGAGAGCAGTTGCATGGGCTTGTGTTCCGAAGTGGGTTCGATAGAGATGTGTCAGTGTGCAATGGGTTGATCGATTTCTATGGAAAGTGTAAGAAGGTTCACCGCAGTGAGATTGTCTTCGCTGAAATGGGGGAGAAAAATGCTGTTTCTTGGTGCTCGTTGGTGGCTTCGTATGTGCAGAATCAGGAGGATGAGAAGGCGTCTCTGTTATTTCTACAATCAAGGAAGGAAATTGTTGAGACGTCTGATTTTATGATCTCAAGCACTCTGAGTGCGTGTGCTGGTATGGCAGGACTTGAGTTGGGAAGATCGGTACATGCTCACGCTGTGAAGGCTTGCGTTGAAAGGACGATCTTTGTGGGAAGTGCACTCGTTGATATGTATGGAAAATGCGGATGTATAGAAGATTCAGAACAAGCTTTCGATGAGATGCCTGAAAAGAACTTAGTGACTATGAATTCACTTATAGGTGGATATGCTCATCAGGGACAGGCTGATATGGCATTGGCGTTATTTGAGGAAATGGCACCACGTGGATGCGGTCCGGCTCCAAACTATATGACGTTTGTGTCCGTGCTTTCAGCTTGTAGTAGAGCAGGTGCTGTGGAACACGGTATGAAGATATTTGATTTGATGAAGAGTAGTTATGGCGTTGAGCCAGGAGCTGAGCATTACTCCTGCGTCGTGGACATGCTAGGGCGAGCAGGGTTGTTGGAACGAGCTTACGAACTCATAAAGAAAATGCCAATTCAAGCGACAATCTCGGTTTGGGGTGCTCTTCAGAATGCTTGTCGGATGCATAGTAAGCCACACCTCGGAGTAATAGCAGCTGAAAACCTTTTTAAACTTGACCCTAAAGATTCAGGCAACCACGTGTTGCTTTCCAATACATTTGCAGCAGCTGGGAGGTAAGTGCACCTTATTTGGATCTTTTTAAATGCCAAAGATTGTAATTTTAAGCATTATCAAACTTTGATAGGTGGGCGGAGGCGAACACCGTGAGGGAGGAGATGAAAGGCGTAGGGATCAAGAAAGGAACCGGGTACAGTTGGATCACAGTAAAGAACCAAGTCCATGCCTTTCAAGCCAAGGACAGATCCCACAGAATGAACAAAGAGATTCAAACAATGCTGACCAAGCTGAGGAATGAAATGGTGGCTGCAGGTTACAAGCCCGACCTGAAACTCTCACTTTACGATCTGGAGGAAGAGGAGAAAGCAGCGGAAGTGGCACACCACAGTGAGAAGCTGGCTCTAGCTTTTGGCTTGCTGGCTTTACCAAACGGTGTTCCCATCAGAATCACTAAGAACCTTAGGATCTGTGGAGATTGCCACAGCTTCTTCAAGTTTGTCTCTGGGAGTGTTAAGAGAGAGATCATTGTGAGGGATAATAACCGGTTTCATCGGTTCATGGATGGGATATGTTCTTGTAAGGATTATTGGTAACTTTGTTAGTTTAGGTTAACCATTTAAAACTATACAGATTAGTGAATATTTCAATTCACTAATTAATTTTGATAGAAGATAAACCTTTCTCTAATAAAATATTATAGTTTTATTCTGTAATCGAAAATGATCATCAAGACTTGACTTGGTGTAAATCCGCGTTCTTAAAAATATTGGATCCAGCTACGTTATGGACATTGCATATACTACGTGACCTCCTCTTATTACACAACGTTTGCATGTATAAATAAGCATTGCCAAAAAAACAAGTCACAAGCGTTCCTCCTTGATCACATTTGGATTTGATTAACAACCAAAAATGTCCACTTTTATAAGGAAGAAGCTGCATCTCTGCTTCTCTTCCTCCGGTGTTCTCTCACCGTCGATTCCTTCTTCTCCGATCGTCGTATCGAATCACGACCCTCCAGCTCATCATCATCACACTCCCTCAATCTTCATCAACAACTTCAACTCTCTCTACGATCACCTCTCTGTTTCTTCTCCTCTCCACCGTGGCCACCGTAACGATAACTTCACATCCGCTGCCGCCACATTCACCACTCCCAAATCCGGCGACATTGGATCCGGTTTGTTCGGCGGCGGATTGCATCCTTCTCCGCATAGAGCGGAAGACGAAGAAGTAGAAGAAGAAGATGATGATGATGATGATGATGATGATGAAGAAGAAGACAATTACGCCGCCTTTTCAAAAATTTTGGGCGGCAGAACGGCGATTATGAAGCACATTGACTCACCGGATCCGTACAGAGATTTTGGAAGGTCGATGAGAGAGATGGTGGAAGCTAGAGATCTTACGAGCGACGACACCTCCGACAGAGAATATTTGAAGGAGTTGCTCTTCTGTTATCTCTCTTTGAATCCGAAACATACTCACAAATTCATCGTCTCTGCTTTCGCCGATACACTCCTCTGGTTACTTTCTCCGTCGTCGTAGCCGGAGAATTTTCTATCCCAATCGATCTAATTTTTAAACCTATTGAATTAGGCCTGTGGGGTACCTAAAGGCCCATAATTGTAGCAACTCTACTATAGTCACTGTTACATCTGATCATTACCTTTAGATATATGTGAATTATTATCCCCAAGGGGAGAAAAAAAGCAAAATGTCACTAGCCGCACATTTCTCGCCGCCGGTCACCGAAATAACCAGAAACGTACGGAAAACAGCCTTTCATATGAAATCGCCACCTTCCACGCACCGAGTATCTCCGTTTTACTTTGAGATAAGAACTCCGGCGACGAATAATTTGAGGAAATCGCCGTATCTGGTGGCTAAGGCTATCGAGCAGAGCCGGGATACAGCTGGATCTGAATCCGAGCAGGAGGCGAGTCCGTCACCGGGGGAGAGTGAAAACGAAGACAAGGAGGTGGAGATTAGCACGTTAGGAGCAGAGATAAAAGCGGCGATGGAACAGAGAAAAGCCGGGGAGGAGGAGGAGGAGAAAGGGAAGAAGGAGTTTCTGAGTGGAGTGGCGGAGGAAGTGAGGGAGATTGAGTGGCCAGCGTTTCAGAAAGTGCTTGGTACTACCGGCGTAGTGCTTGGTGTCATCGCCGGTTCAAGTGTTGTTTTGCTCACCGTTAATTTCCTTTTGGCTGAACTTTCTGATCGTGTGTTCATCGGAAAAGGTGTTCAAGACTTTTTCAGCTGAAAATTTGTGTATGATTATAGCAATTGCCTTGTGTAGAGATGATCAGAATCACTCCTTTTGAGCATTACCTTCATCTTCCTTATCATATAATCTTTTACTCAGGAAATATCCTTCATTTGAATCTGACTTTGGTTTAGTTTCTGATGATCTGATCACTATGAGACAATACACAACTCTATAGCCAACTAAAAAGCCACACTTATTAAAATAGAGAGAATCTAGTTTGATTTTTATTCTCACACAAATGATGAAGATTCTCTTTAGGGGAAGCTGAACATCTTTCTTTATTTTGGCGTCTCTAATGAAAAGAAATTGAGAAATTTTCAGCTCAAGCCTCGAAGGTCATCGATTCTGCTTCTTTCCTTGTGGCATCAAATAGTACAGTCGACAGGTACCTCTCTCCGAAACTCGGGAACACCGCCTGTCAAATATAACAGTTCAGTGGACTTCTTTAACAACAACAGACTCAGTTTGATTGTTGCTTGTTTCTTATCAGAGCTTCTTACCACGAAAAGCTTCCCGGCATTTTCTGGCCTCTTTGCAAGTTTGATTGCTGCGGCTGCTGCTGCACCTGATGATATTCCCACCTACAATTTTTTAGCATCCTTGTTAGAAACCGTTTTTCATCATATGCAGCCAAACAACTGATCCAACTGAAGTCCAAATTTGTTTTTGAGGTTTGAATCTCAAGAGGTCTAAAGCAAAGATCAGGGAACCAAAATAGAATTTGCAACTCTTTGTGATATACTTACAAGAAGGCCTTCTTTAAGGGCAAGAAGCCTTGCCGTGTCAATCGATTCATCACTTGAAACCTGTAGGAAAAGATGAAGGGAAGGCAAGTAAGAATAGCACCTCTCTTTACATGATGCAATCCAGTTTCTGATCAGTATATAAAAATTGGAGAGTGGTCTTACTTGAACAACTTCATCTATAAGATCAACATCCAATACACTTGGTATAAAACCAGCACCTATCCCTTGAATCTTGTGAGGGCCTTGGCATTTTCCAGCAAACATCAAGTGTTAAGGCAACTTAAGTAATAAAAGAATACGAACATGCATTATTACAGTAATAAAACGGAGAGGGAATTAAAAATCACCTGGCTTTCCACCGGATAGAATAGCGCTTTCAATTGGCTCCACTCCATACAGCTGAAAGAAGAGAAAACAAAATAAAATAAAATAAGAAACATTGCAAAGACAAACACTTTGAATTAGCATAGTGTCAATTGTATGAGAAAGACAAAGCTCTCTCACCTTAACGTTCGGGTTTTGTTCTTTAAGATACTTCCCTGCACCTGTTATGGTACCACCAGTACCAATCCCAGAAACAAAGCCGTCGATTTTACCACCAGTGTCTTTCCATATCTCAGGTCCAGTAGTCTCATAGTGGATCTGCAGTGGACAGTTCAAAGTTCAACAACAGACAAACAGATTTCACTAAAGTTCTACTGAAATAATAAGCATTACCTTTGGGTTTGCAGGGTTCTCAAACTGTTGGAGCATGTAACCATTGGGTGTTTTCGCCAAAATCTCTTCTGCCTTTGCGATAGCGCCTTTCATGCCCTTGGCCGGGTCAGTCAAAACCAACTCAACTCCGAAAGCTAAGAGGATGATTCTTCTCTCGACACTCATTGAAGCTGGCATTGTAATAATAAGCTTGTAGCCCTTGGCAGCTGCCGTGAATGCTAACCCAACTCCGGTGTTTCCACTCGTTGGCTCAATCAACACACTCTAAAGAAGAAACTAAAAAAGTGAACAAAGAAACTATAGTGGTTTGAAATAATCAGATATCGAAACGAACCTCTCCTGGCTTTATCAGACCCTTTTTCTCTGCATCAGAAATCATGCTAAAACCAATCCTGCACAAAGTAGAATGTTTTCACAAAAGCGAAAACTTAAAAAGGGAGAAAACAGAAGAGAGTTGTGGACTAAAAGCAAGAACCTGTCTTTGACGCTCGAGCAGGGTTCCATCATCTCGAGCTTGGCAGCAACACGACCAACACATCCTTCAGCAACATTGTTCAGATACACCAACGGAGTGTTCCCAATCAACTGCCGGAAGGATACAAACAAACAAACAGAGTCAATCATTACATGAACATGGGACAAAACTCACTTTTGTTGTAAATGAACGGTTGAATAAATAGAAAGCTTACTTCGGTCACATCTTTGGCTATACGAGAGGCCATGATTCACGCTTCACTGCTTAATTCACAAAGAGAATAATAAGGCACCAAATGAAAAAAAAAAAAAAAACCATCCTAAAAAATTTCCGAATCAATTAACCTTGCAGCCAATATTTCCCAATCTAAAACTTTACCAAAACACATCATCAAACATAAATCTCCAGATGAAGTAACACCAAATCACTAGAATTAACATCGAAAATAGCTCAATCGCATACAATTAGCCGATCACAGAATCGAAATCTGTTGAGAAATTAAAAAAAGGAAGAGGAAGACGATGGGGACGAAGATACCTTGTGAGTGAGAAAGTCAACAACGTATATTTTGAAGAGAATGAAGAACCTATGGAATAAAATCGTCAAATGATGATTATATGACTTCTCCTACAGGTAGATACATCACATGCGCGGCGCTTGGTTACCAAAATTGCTTCCCGGTTGATATAATCTGATCCGGTTTATACCGGTTCAATCTTTCGGCACCTTATCTCTTGGTCACCACAAATAGTCAGCTCTCCCACTCAACACAAAATCTGTTTCGTCTCTGTCACTCATGGCGACTCTTCCTCTCCCTCAAACCTCCACAATCTCTCTCCCTCTATCCAATTCCTCCTGCTTCCCTCTCCGGAACATGACACTCTCAACAGCAAATCGCCGGAATTTTCTCGCCGGCGGAATCGTGGCTCGGTCATATAAAGTGGTGGTGGAGCAGGACGGAAAGACTACGGAATTGGAGGTTGAACCGGACGAGACAATTTTATCGAAGGCTCTTGAATCGGGGATGGACGTACCGTACGACTGTAATCTCGGCGTTTGTATGACTTGTCCGGCGAAACTCGTGACAGGAACGGTGGATCAGAGCGACGGGATGCTTAGCGAAGATGTGGTGGAACGTGGCTACGCGCTTCTATGCGCTTCGTATCCAACTTCTGATTGTCACATTAAGATGATCCCTGAGGAAGAGCTCTTGTCTCTCCAACTCGCAACAGCTAACGACTAAACAATGGTCGTTTTTAGTGTAATTGTAATGAATCTTGCTTTTGAGAATTCGAATGTCACTTGAAACCTTCATTTTCAAACAGGAACAATACATTCAAATTCGATTGAAATAAGCGAAAACAGAGATCATACAGACACATGCCAATTCCAATTCTAAGGTTACACAACATATCTACTCTAAGTACTGAAATAAGTTTGTTGATGAAACATTAGGGAATTACTGAGCAATAACGAAAGGGAAGAGATAGGTGTATGATTAATAAACACACAAGGAGAGTAAACTAATAATTCAGATCCAGAGAGAGCGTTAGCTGCAAATTTGAAGCGAGAGAGAGAGAGAGAGAGAGAGATATTACAACACAAGGACGACGTCGCCCACACAAAACGTAGACACCATAAGATCAGTGGTTGGTTACTTACCATTTCTTCATTTTTCTCTTTGTCACACTGTCTAATCAGTAGTAAGCATGTTGAATATGGTGGTGGTGCTGATGGTGCGGATGAGGATGGTATACCGGAAGGGCCGGAGCAGACACTGGACTACAGTAGCCACCATATGCCGCTGGATAACTGACTGGAGAAGCTTGGTACAACCCATGAACTGGAGGGCTCATGTTGCTGTAGATGTTAGGTGGGGATGTGGTGTATGCTGGGACACCGTACTGAGGAGAATGGCTTGGGGATCTGATGAATGTTGGTGGAGCCGGTGGGAAGGAGGAGACATATGCGTTTGTGATACGCCCTGCTTTGGCTGGTGGCATTGGACCATTGTAGCTTGCTCGGCTTCTCTTGTTGGCCGGAACCGCTGCTGATTTTCTCTTCTCGGTTTTGGTCTTCTCTAGCTGATCCAACCGCTTTTTGAGATTCTCGGGCGGGAACTCTTCCTCCAGTTTGTATTCTTCTATGCACTTTAAGACAGCTCTGAGAGCTGATTGCTCCTTGCGCGCCACGAGATGCTAGGTAAATATAAACAAGGTGTAAGAAGGTTTACAGATTCACCAATAGATAGTACCAAGAAATAGATTACAGACTCGAAAATCACTGCAAAAGGATCAAGATTTGGAGGATAATTACCGCAGATCTGCCAGGATTGTTGGAGTCCTCCGTGATCAAAAATGTTGCTTTCTTTGCATCCCTCAGATAAGCTCTGAGCAAAGGAACAGGAGGGAACTTATGTACAAGACCGACTTCAAAACTGAAATGAACTGCATCAAGCTGTTGTCCCCTGATGATTAACTCTTCAATCATGTCTACATAAACCAAAAAAAAAAAAAAAAAACTCAAAACCATCACTATCCATGCCAAATATTAACGTCTAAAGCTGGGTAGCTAATTACAGGTTACATGAAGTTGAACATATATTCACATGGACTTGTACTATACTAATGCATTCTTTACAAATGAAAGGCATAGAAGAAGAAGATAAGAGAGGTTACCAGTCATTTGGTCACCCAAACCAACTGAAACAGCAAGCTTTGGCATCTGTTTGCGCCACGCTGATCCAACCACAAGCTTCCTATACAGGGCAAGATCTTCCTTCTTAACGATTCCAAAAGTCACGAGATGCTGCAGAAACGTGTGAACATCAGGGGTTTTCACGTTCTCTATCCCTCCTCTCTCCTCCAAGCTCGCCTTCCACGTCTCAGCAATCTCCTTAGCTTTCTCCTTGACGCTTGGTGTTACAAGCAGCCGAGATTTCCCCATCACAGGGTCGACCATTACAGGTATCAAGCTCTCCAGAATCACCACACAAGCCCATCCAAAATCGTTTGTCACTTTCTCTCCTGCGCCGTCAACGCCTCTTTTGTCCACTGGAAAAACTTCAGATATGGCCTCAAGTACTAACTTCGGCGGATCCACGCAATCCACCAGCGCCGCCGGAACCTGTGACCGGAGATTTTCAAGTTCTTTCTTCCGAACGATCACGAGTTCCCAGAATCCTCTTGCGTCCATCTTCAGGCAGAGCGATTTCAGTGCGGACAGAAGCTCGTCGCCATCGTCTACCTCGCCGTCGCCGTCGTCATCGGCGCTTGAACCGCTGTTTCTAGCTTTCTCTAGCGACTCAAGTGCGGCTCTTGCGCGTTCCTCAACTTTCCCCGCCGCGATCTCGACGCTGTGGTCTATTGTGAGCTCACGATGCTTGAGTAACTCGATCGAGGTCTGAGTCTGATTGTCTAGGGTTTCAATCATCTGTTTCAGAGCCTCCGATTTCTTCATCAGATTCTGCTCCATCGAAGTGAAATGCTCGGAAAGCTCCTTCCACAGAAGATTGCAGCTCGTCATCAGTGACGTCTGCTTCTGGAACTCATCGAAACTCGGCTGAGCTAACTCAGTCAACTCGACCGGATTGGGGGATGCCCCCATCGCCGGTTAATCGGGCTGTGAAGAACTAAAACACTCGGTCGTATTTGTACAGCGAGAAACGAAGTCTCGAAGGGTAGAGGGACGGTAACAAAGTGATGGACTGATTTTTGCAGATGAAAACCTAAATATGGCAATAGTATAAGGAAGCAGAATGATGACGTGGATCAATGGAAAGATGGACACGTGTCATGGCGTCTGAACGATGGCGCGATAAAGACAGCCATCCAGTGTGCGCACTTTAATGACGGCAGCAGTACCACCACCCTCCTATTTGGTTGTTGCTAACGTGAACGGAAAATGCGTAGGATAAGAGGCTTGTTTGTTGTGACATTAGAAGAATTGGTATTTGGTATGGTGGTAAACCGAAATTATATCGGTTTAATATATCGGTTAATAAAACCAAAAAGGCAAAGCTGGGATAAAGAAGTGGGCCAGGTCCACTGACCACCACATGCATTGAGTCAGAAGACAATGAAGCATTTGCCGGCTAAAATATGTATGCAATTTGTACTACGAAATTTTAATTTGTAAAACGTGTAACTTTTTTTGTATAACGTAAAACGTATATTTTCAAACTGATAAAAGCGACTGCTGTTCTTTTTCCTTATGAATAAAAAAACGATTGCTGTTACTTGATAATATTAAATAAAAAATAAACAAACATAAGAAAGCACGTACAACATGGAGAAACACTTGTAAATGGTGTAATGAAAGCCACGCGTTGGACAGAATATTTTTGTGTTTTCTAGACGTGATGCTTAAGTAAGCACAAAACCTCTTTACACTAATCATTAGTGTTTTTCCATAGAGCGCTTGGCTTAAATGCCACCAACTTTGGAAAAAAAATCATAACTGCCATCGTTATGTTTTTTATATTCTTTTTGGATTATTTTAAATCGTAATCAACAGTAAAAAGACAATTAAACCTTAAGAAAACTTAATTATTTACCAATTCAACCTAATCTATCCGCCTAAACCCAACGACCCGCCCTAAACCAAAGACCCGAGGATCCGCTCTAAACAAAACCCGATACCAGTTCGGATCTACTTACCCCGATACCAGTAAAATCCCTTATTCATTCGTTCAAATCCCTAACTCCTTCTATTTTCCTAATCCCTAACTCACAGCGATTTTAAAGCTCTCTTCCGACGGAGACGGTTCCGACACTGTACCTCGATTCCGACACTGTACCTCGCTTCCGACGACGACCCGACCAGAGCGAGAGCTCGCTTCCGACAAACTTTTGTCCGAGAGTAACATTCGCCGTCGTCTTCCGACCCTTTTACTTCAATTCTTCATATTGGTAAGATTTCCCTTTTTTGATGGAGCATTTTCTTTTATCTCGTATTTGTTGGGATTATGTCCTGAAATCACATTGTACGAACTCTAAAGATAGTTGTATTGTCGAGATCGGACAATTCATGTGATACTGGGAATCATAATGTTTTGCTAGAAACCAATTATGACAAATGAGTTGTAACTCATTTCCAGTATCGTGTGAACCTACAGGGTCACACACCTAAGCAAGTTGGACATACTTCGTATGGGATTGATCATTGGCATATGGTCTGGTCGATGTGTATTGGATACACATCGAATATAAGTTTCAAAGAGGTGCATCGATCGACACCATTGGGTGCGTCGGTCGATACAGCAGGTGTGTCGATCGACACCACTAAGTGTGTCGGTCGACACAAGGGCGAAACCGAAACTAAAGTTTCGGTTCACCTCGAGGTCAATATATAAACGTGTTTTATTGACTCGAGAACATGATAGATTTTGAGCGCCGCCCAGACTGTTTTTCTCAGAGAGAAAACAGAGAACCTCAAGAAACTAAAGTCCCAGGGAGATCCGAGCACCGGTCCTAGCATCCCGGCGGATTCCAGCTTGTGTGCGTGTGGACTGAACAGTAGAGGCGCAACGATTGGGGCGCTGCAGATCTCGTGTTGCCATAATCTTCCGCTGCTAAATCTCCAGGTAAACACAGATCTGATTCATGATTCAATTAACTAAACCCTAGATCCTAGGCTATCGGGAACTCGCGAGAATTTTGAATCTGTAGAATTGGCTCGGATTCCCAACAGTGGTATCAGAGCCTTAGGGTTTAACCATTGAATCTTAAGCATGTAATTCGAAAACTGATGTGTTTGAATAGATCTATGCTTAGTGTTTCATGTTTTGATTAAGAGAAACTCGGTTTTGTCTGTGAATTGAAACGATGAACGGCTGTTTTCGCATGGTGTCGATCGACACACTGGGTGTGTCGGTCGACACAGAATCGCGAATTCGACAGAGTCGGCGGCTAGGGTTTTTCGCGAAGAAAAACCGAAAGCCTTCTGTGTCGATCGACACACTGGGTGTGTCGGTCGACACAATGCAGACTCGGTAGAGTGTCGATCGACACAGTTTAAGTGTCGGTCGACACAGACCAATATTCGGCGGCTAGGGTTTTCTCGGAGAAAACCTAAAAGGCCTACTGCGTCGATCGACACAGGTTGAGTGTCGATCGACACAGACCCAGCGAATGGTTAATTGGTTCAATTGGATTGGACCGGTTATCATGCTTGGTTAAATCCGAATAGATCGGTTTAAATTGGATGAATTGGTTCAATTGGATTGAACTGGTTATCTCAATTGGTATAAACCGATTGGTTAAGATCAGTTTGATCAGATAAGTCGGTTCAATTGGATTGGACCGGTTATCAAAACTGTCTTCGGTTAAGGTCTATGTCGATCGTCACACACAGGTTGTGTCGATCGACATGACCGGATTGATGAACCGGGTTAATTGGATTAACTGGTTATTGAAGTCCGGTTTTGTTTGGTGGTATCGATCGACAGACATAGTCTGCGTCGATCGATACAGTGCTCGGAATTCTGGTTATTAAACCTTGAATTTGCAGAAACCAAACTAGACTCAAACATTGATCGAAGATTAGCTTCAATATGGTCAACTGTCAAGACTCGTTTCGTTGTGTGATGTTCTGGCCAAGAGCTTGGTGTCCACAATTACGTGAGTAAGGCAGGTAGTAATGTTGATGGATTTGCAGTGCTTAACATCAACAATTACATGACCCAAGAGATTGATTTGCTAAACTTATGGGTTTAGTTTCCTCAACTAAATATCAAGTGACCTTGATGTCTTGCCCAATCTTGTCACTGTCAAGACTTGTTTCGTATGTTGGATAGTCTTGGAGTCCTTGGTATCCACTGCTACATGAGTAAGGCAGGTGATCATTGATAGACTTGCAGTGCGACTGTCAATGATCACAAGGCAGAAGAGATTGGTTTACTTGACTGGGCTATCAGAAGTTCTGGGCCCAGAGACATCAGAGTAAATGAGACATGGATTGTCTTATCTACAACCAAGAGTTGTACTGAGTACAATTAGCAATGGTTTGCTTACCTAGATTGCTAAACTCTGGGTGATGGCGAGTCGTCCACTCAGGTTTTAATAATGTATGGGTCTTGGATCATTATATTCATAGAGGAAACATTGTTTGAATATAATGCGAGTTTTCTTATTTTGATAAGAATTCTCATCATATACATAACTAAATCTCTGTTTTCTTGGATTTCAGCTTATGTCTATGACTACTTTCTCGTTGCGATCCGTCCTTGAGAAGGACAAGTTAAATGGATCCAACTTCCTGGATTGGTATCGGAATCTGAGATTCATTCTCAAGCAGGAGAGCAAGGACTATGTCCTTGAAAAGGCTCTTCCAGAAAGGCTTGGGACCAATCGCTCGCATGCAGTGTATAATGCTTGGGATAAGCATTATACTGATGTGGTAGATGTGCGTGGTCTGATGTTGGCTACCATGAACTCAGACTTGAAGAGTCAATACGAGAACATGGAGTCGCCAATAGAGATGATCACCAGCCTGAAACTGAAGTTTCAGGATCTGGCACGAGTTGAGAGATTCCAGATGGTGAAGTCTCTAACTGAGTGCAAGCTACCAGAGGATGCTCCAGTAAGTCCTCATGTCATTAAACTGATGGGTTACGTTGATAACCTGGGGAGACTGGGATGTCCTGTCAGCTTAGAGTTGGCTACTGACATCATTCTGCAGTCACTGCCGTCAAGCTATGATAAGTTCATTAAGAACTATATCAAGAAAGGCCTGACGAAGACGTTGACTGAGCTGCATGGCATGCTCAAGACAGCAGAGCAAAACATCAAAAGGGGGAAAAGATTTGAGAAATCTTGTAAAGAAAAGGGTGAAGGCAAGGCCATCCAAATTTGGAATCAGGATAAGCCTGTGTCATCTTATAAGCCCAAATCAAGCCCATCTGGTGTTAGTAAGTGCTTCTACTGTAATGAGTCGGGGCATTGGAAGAGAGATTGCAATAAATTCTTGGAAGATTCACAAGAGATGGAGAAGATGTATGGTACTTCTTCTTCAGGTATTGTGTTATTAATTCAAGTTCTACATAAGTATTGGATACTTGTTGTGGTACTGATATTTTTGAAATATGCAGGACCTAAGCGACAGTAGAACGTTGAAGAAAGGACAAGTAGAACTGCGTGTCTGGTATGAAGCAATGGTTGCTGCATGAGCCGTAGAGATTCTCCACTTTTAGGAGCCTTTCCTACTTGGTTTTTGAAATTAAGTAATTGCCACCATGTACTTGCTATACGCAAAATGTTTTTCATTTTCTTTTGAGAATTTGGATGTTTTTCATTTTGATAAAAGACAAGTTTTGTCCTTTTGATCTTAATGAAATATTTAATGGTAGCACCCCGTTTGGAATGGGTTTTATATCTCAAACCAATAAGAGTTAGAATATAACATAAATACCAAACGGTTCAAGTCTAATGACTTGAACTCGACTTTTCCTTGGCATAGTCGTTTAACCACATAGAGTGAAGCGAATTCAAAAGTTCCATAGTTTTGGACTCATTCGATTGTTAATCATTTGAGATATGAATTCTGTTCACTAGACCAAAATGACTAAGGCCCTTTTAGCAGAGCTAAAGGAAATGGGCCAGAAGCTTATTGGGCCTTACACATACTGATGTATGCGGCCCAAACGAGCATTAGTGCCAGAGGAAATCTTCTGTACTTCATTACCTTATTGATGGAATCAATAAGCATTGCTGTGTTCATTTGATGAGACACAAGCTGGAATCCCTTAAGGGAGTTCCAAGATGAAGTGTAGAACCAGTTTGACAGAAGTATTGAGATCCTCGATTGAATCGCGGAGGAAAATACTAGAGTCAAGAATTGGGTGATCATCTGAAAGAATGAATCAGATCTTATGAGACATGATTCGATTAATGATGAATCACGGGAATCTTCCATGAACGATTTAAGAATACGTTCCAAAATGTCTGTCTTTGCGCAGAAAAGTGTTTCTATCAGAATCAGTGAAAAACACCACATTGGATGTGGACTGGGTGATTTCCAAATTTGTTTTTCTGATTAATTGGGATTGCAAGGTTTGTGTAAGACAGTAGTCAACAAACAAACTTGAACCCACATATGATAAGTTCCACATCGCTGGTTGTCCTGAGGAAACCAAGGCTTAATACTTTTGTTGCCCAGAACTGTGTCTTTTAAGAAAGGTGATACTTTCAAAAGGAACAGTGGGAGTAAAAGTACACATCGAAGAAATTCGATAAACACAGTAAGCTGTTCAACCTGTTAAGGGAGAGCAGGGGTGAGATCTACAAAGTACTGTAGGATCTGCAACTGTGGAGCCTGAAATTCGCAGATCCGGAAGGATCCGTCACTAACTCGAGAGTGATATCTCGTAACCTATTGTCGTGATCTGCTGATCATTGAAAAGTGACGAACATGCGAAATTCGAAGAAGCGATGGTGAGGCCCAACTCCGAAAATTGGCTGGGTATGCATGTTAGTTTCACCGATCCATTTCTGGATTGAAACAAACATCTTGGAGTTGGAATCAACATTCTGACAGATTGGTCAAAGGTTTTGACTTGATCAGAAAGAAAAGAAACCATGCGTTTACAAGGAGACTAGTGGGAGCGTAATGGCAATTCTCACACAGTGTGTTGTTAACATACTTGAATCTCATAAATGACGTTCTGACGCTAAAGTCTTGTCAAGATTTAGGTCGGAAGTCAAATTTACACGATAGACATAGGAGTAGCCGCGTGAATTCTTGGAATAAGAATCTATTAATATAGATTGAGTAAGCTAATTGGGTAGTGTCAAAATCCTTATATTGATAAGGTATTGGACAGCTCTAAGGTGCTTGATTCCAAGAATGGCTTCATACCAAAGGTCTTATGGCAATAATCTAAGCAAGATGAAGTGTCTTGGACACTGGCTGAACTGGTAAAAAAAAAAATATTAGCAAGAAGAAGTGTTTTGAACACTGTCTGAACTAGTATTAATGAGTGTGATCACTTATGATGATGCAATAGAATCCATCATGAATGCCATATTTTGCGCTCGTCTAGATGCAGCTTAAGCATAAAGCATGACGAGAAAATACCAATGCACTCCGGTAATAGTCACTGAATAGTTACCAGAAGTATCCCAAGTGTTGAGAAACACTAAGGATAGGTTCGTGGTGAACTGATAAAGTGACGAACCAGTTGAAAGTAGTTAGTCGGACAAAGACGATTCCCGGTTCCCACCTGGTTATGTCTCTTTGTCTGAATAGCGGTGCTAACTGTTGGAAAGGCTCCAAGCAGTAGACCGTAGAATAGTGCTTTTATCTGAATGGCGGTGTAATTTGTTGAAATTGTTTCAAGCAATAGCACCGCACTCTCTCCCACAACCTAAGCACGGAATTTATTCTGTTGCTATAGGTGTAAGATATCTGAAAAGATGATCTTGATTCTAGTGGGAGTTATTTTAGTTATGTTGTAAACTTAACATGTACATGCTTTGGCAGTGTTTATGTAAGTTAAAACTGACATCAGTATTATTTAATTATTGGATAATTAAATAATGGTCCCAAAGTACTTTATGGTCATCTTATAGGTCATCAAGTTGAAGACTTGATCATGAAACCCTATAAGTAAAAGATGACATAAATTATGATCGTCCCTAGTCAAGGTTGTTAAAATGGGACACTAACAACCGCGCAGACTAGTATGTGAAGTGACTGTTGGACTAAGTTTCATGGAGTCAATGATATGATTATCACAGTCAGTCACATAGATATATGTTGGTAAACATATGATCGGACATGACCCGCTAATGAGAACTCCACAAGATAGTTGTATCAGTGTCATGGGAGGTTCTCATTACGACTATAGAGTATAGTCCTTAGACCTGAGTTCATCATGCTTTCTAGCATATGAATTGGTGCATGTTGACCTTGTCAAACGTCGTTCCGTAACTGGCGGCTATAACGGCATTGCTTGTGCGTATCATGAAATATGTGTAGAAACAGGGATGGAACAAGATGGGATTTGTCCCTCCTGTAAAACGGGAGATAAATATCTCAGGGCCCATCGAAGATTTGATACTGAGAAAATGCATGGCCGTGCTAAAACGAGGTGATTGTCAGTCGTTTGTTTTATCAGTATAGATCAGGAATTCGATGAACACGATGTTGGCTATAATAAGGATGACACAGTCTCTTGCCTTATGCCATATCGAGATATAGAGACGAAGGGATTATAGGAATAGGTGATTCCAGTACAAGTGGGAGATTGTTGGGATTATGTCCTGAAATCACATTGTACGAACTCTAAAGATAGTTGTATTGTCGAGATCGGACAATTCATGTGATACTGGGTAATCATAATGTTTTGCTAGAAACCAATTATGACAAATGAGTTGTAACTCATTTCCAGTATCGTGTGAACCTACAGGGTCACACACCTAAGCAAGTTGGACATACTTCGTATGGGATTGATCATTGGCATATGGTCTGGTCGATGTGTATTGGATACACATCGAATATAAGTTTCAAAGAGGTGCATCGATCGACACCATTGGGTGCGTCGGTCGATACAGCAGGTGTGTCGATCGACACCACTAAGTGTGTCGGTCGACACAAGGGCGAAACCGAAACTAAAGTTTCGGTTCACCTCGAGGTCAATATATAAACGTGTTTTATTGACTCGAGAACATGATAGATTTTGAGCGCCGCCCAGACTGTTTTTCTCAGAGAGAAAACAGAGAACCTCAAGAAACTAAAGTCCCAGGGAGATCCGAGCACCGGTCCTAGCATCCCGGCGGATTCCAGCTTGTGTGCGTGTGGACTGAACAGTAGAGGCGCAACGATTGGGGCGCTGCAGATCTCGTGTTGCCATAATCTTCCGCTGCCAAATCTCCAGGTAAACACAGATCTGATTCATGATTCAATTAACTAAACCCTAGATCCTAGGCTATCGGGAACTCGCGAGAATTCTGAATCTGTAGAATTGGCTCGGATTCCCAACAGTATTGGTTAGTTTGAGAGAGTAATTTATTCGATTTTGTGAGTAATTTGTTCGATTTTGCTCGTATTCGTATTGGTGTTGGTTCGAGCGTTGTTTTGGTCTTCTTTGTTCATTCGATTAAAGTGTATTTGGTATGTAATTGTTGGCTATGTGCATATCTAGCTGTACCAGTTGGACCGTGTTTTGTATTTTCTTAATGTGTTACGATCCATGTGTTACCTTTGTTTCTACTTGAAATATGTATATATAGTTTCTAAATGTCAATATTTGTACATGTAGTAATGGCTCGTGCAAGATCCGGTGGTCAGATATATGAGACTACAGAAGCTGCGAAAACAGTAGATGGGGAAAAGGTGAATGAAGAGGTGGTGAACGAAGATCATGTAGCTAAAGATGTAGAGGAAGAAGAGGAAGTAGAGGAAGAACATGAAGAAGATGGAGAAGATGGTGAAGATGGAGAAGATGGAGAAGATGGAGATGGAGAGGATGATGATGGAGAGGATGATGATGGAGAGGATGCTCATGGAGAGAAAGTGAATGATGATGGAGAGGTTGTTGGAGCTTCTCGGGAGAGAACAATTCAGGTACAATATGGTTCAACTAGTACTACTTAAACATGTTTGTCTGGTACATATTGGTCAACTAATACAACTGGATTTATTTATGCTTTGTTTCTTTTTTGCAGAATAACTCCGAGGACGATGATGATGATGATGTATCCCAACCCCTACAACCAGAGAAAATGTTCTTCGGTCCATCTCATTACATGACTGTGTGTAAGATAGGAACAAGATGCAGTGTTAGGGCCACAATTGAGTATTTGGAGGGTTTTCCAGCAGAACTGAAATGGTTCACGCAACATGAGCAGTTTAGGCATGTATTCCACATGCCAAGAGAGCCAAACCACATGCTTCAAGGAATGTGGATGCTACTCCTTCGCACAGCTTCTACGGATATGCTAACAGAGTGTTGGTTTGTGGTGAATGGGACACTCATTAGGTATTCCATAAGAGAACACGCCTTGCTGACTGGTTTTTCTTGCCTTGACTACCCAGAGAACTATAAGCAGTTGGGAGATTTTAAGTTTGCAAAATGGGTCTTTGGAAGGGTTGACGGAATAACTGTTAAAGATGTTGAAGTGAAGCTGGAGCAAATGAAGAAGAAGAGCTCTTCAGACAGGAAGAAGTTGGCTATCTTGTACTTCCTATGCAAGATAGTCAAATCTAAGTCAAAGGCTAATGGAATAGTAGATTCGTTCCTTCTGAGGATTGTGGATGATGTGAGTGCTTGTGAGAATTTTCCGTGGGGTAGATATACTTTCGATGACTGTTTGAAAGGGATCCGGGCAGTAATGAAGAACATGAAAGGGTCACCAAAAGCGCAAACTGGTTTTTCCAGATTCATAGTTCCTCTTGAGGTAACTATAAATGAATTTAATATGATATTCAGTATTTGTGTAATAGTTATTTGATTTTAGTACTAACCTGTTTTTACCTTTATGTTCAGATTCTAGCATTTGAGTGTATTCCAGTTCTTGGTTGTTTATTTCGTAAACCTGTGGAAGCCAATGTGGAGTGTCCACGGATGTGCAAGCATAAGTTCACTGAAGCATGCATGAGAGGTTTTTCATTGGAAGAAATTTATCAAGCTCTTGGAAATACTAAGGTAAGAGTTTGTGATCATACTTACTATTATTGTTATGGATGTGAATGTAAGTTAAGTTTAATGTTGTTAACAGGATATCACTAGTATCTTGGAACCGGACACGCATGAGAAAGCTCTTTTGGCGCGTATCGTAGGCGATGATGTTGATATTGGGATAGGTTTTATTGATCCGGTTGTTGATAAGTGGAAAGAACGTCTTATCGTGCAAAGGAAGAAAATTTGGTGGAAGGATCTGTATGAAAAGGACTTGGAGTCCCGGAGTGTACCTGAGGAGTTGGAGGATGTACCTGAAGTCCCAAAGCTGATGAATGTTCCTGAAGCATTTATTCTCTCAGTTATTCAGGAAATGATGACTAAAGAGTTTCAAAAACTCTCGGTGCAGCTTGTTGATATTGATGCGAAAGTGGATCTAGCAAACGCGAAGCTTGGTGAGTTGGATGTGAGTGTGAAAGATCTTCAGAAGTTTGTTATGGATCCTAAGAGCCCACCATTTTGTACTCTGTTTTTTGCGTATGAGAAAGAAGATGCAAGAGAGAAATATGGAGCTGGGACTGAGGAAGTAGGTGAGGCAACAGAGAAAGTGGTAGCCGGGACTGAGGAAGTAGGTGAGGTAAGAGAGAAAGATGGAGCTGGGACTGAGGAAGTAGGTGAGGCAACAGAGAAAGTGGTAGCCGGGACTGAGGAAGTAGGTGAGGTAAGAGAGTAAGATGGAGATGGGACTGAGAAAGAAGGTGAGGCAAGCGAGAAAGGAGCTGAGACTGAGAAAGAGAAACAAAATGCCCAAGATCAAGAGAAGAATGAAAAGGCGAAAGAACAAAAGAAAAAGAAGAAGGAGAAATCAAAGAAGACTGTGGAAGAAAAGGATAGTGGATTGGTGATTCAAACCGGGAAGAAGCGGTAAAGACAACCATCTCGTTTGACCAAGACCCCGTATCGAGTTCTACAGCGACAATCAAAGCGACTGAAGAAGACTGGAACGAAAGAGTAGTGTTCTTAAGTACTTTTATGAAACTTTGTTCTTATGTTTAATATTTGGCACTTGAAGTTCTTTTGGATGATTGGCATTTTGAGTACTTTTGTATGATTTGGATGATTGGCTTGTTGTGTACTTTTGGATGATTTGGATGTTTTGCATTTTAAGTATTTTAGATGTTTTTTATGAGAAGTTCAAACAGGTTCAACTGGTACTTTTGGGTCCAACATATACTTATTTTGGCAGCGTCGGTACAACTGGTACAACTTACGTTTGGTTGTTTCGGTACAACTGGTACAACCGGTATTTGGTTGTTTCGACACAACTGGTACAACTGGTACTTGTGTTTGTTTCGGACAACTGGAACTTTTAAAATGTTTAGAAAAGTTATGAAAATACTACTTAATGTCTTACTGATCTTGTCTTACATAGAAAGCAACAACAACAACAAAAACAACAAGTACAAATGCTAGTTTCAAGAAAAATAAAGATAATTAAACAACAATAAGATCTCTTGAATCTACCACATTCGAAGCAATGCCTTCAGCTTTCCAATCTCGTCTTCTTTCTTGGCCAAGCGGTTCTTAAGGTCATTTATTTCATTACGCATTTCGCGCATTGACTCACGAATTGATTCCAATGCTGGACCAGCATTACCTCCATACCTGACAACACTGTCGATGCGGTCTTTGTGCTCTTCAAAACGCATGTCAATACGACGAAATTCTTCTTCTGCTGCATGATCCCACCACTTTTCTAAGTGTTCACCACCATCCTATAAACAAACAATCAACATGTCAGATTACATTAATCAAATAAAGCGATCACAAAATATTATTTCATCACTACCTTGCTCAATGGGCATGTGAAGTACTTTCTTCCTCGGTTCTCCACTGTGTTGGATGTTTCAAGTTTCAGAAGTTTACCACAGAAACATTTCTTAGAGATACCGAAATCACCATCTGCTCTGAAGTATAGCATGTCGATATCAGGTTCGGATGAAGAAGGTTCACTGTAGCTGATTGGCATTGTCGCTAAAACCAAACAAAAAAACGGGATTAAAGCGAACCCCATGTCTAATTTTTTATTCAAAACCGGGTATTACACAAAACCTATGTTTAATTTTTGATTCAAATTCGGGTATTACAAAAACCCTAGTTCTAATTATTGATATGAAATCGCTAATTACATAAACGGATCTACATAAACCCTAGGTCTATTTTGGATTTGGTTGACCCTTACCTTGGTGTTCTCCGACGGTGTTCAGTCGTGGCCGAGCTATTCCTCTCTCTCTTTCTCTCTCTCTATCTATCTCTCTCTCTCTCTCTCTTCGTAGATAGAAGTGAACGAATGGATAAAATGAGATAAAATATTGGGATGAGCAACTGTGACAAAAAAATTAAAATTTAAAAATTTATAAATTTCCCTCTACTTTTTCAAATTCCCGCTTCTTCTAAGAGGAATATGGGCATAGTTGTTCTTAGATGTACAGTTGTACTCTTTTCTTATTAGTTTTACTTTTGTGGATTTTGTGTATTTGTAGTTGGACAGGCTCAACGATGTAATTTAATGAGTTGGACTCATAAAAATTCTCGATTATATATCATTTATGATGTTTTCACATAACAATTTGCATTAGTTCACATTTTTTTTATCTCTTTTCATATTTAGTGAATAACTACTAACAAAGTCTTTCTAGTATTACAAGGGGTGTTTTATCTGAAACCACAATTACACCTTTCAAATTATTACATATTTTCATTTTTAATTGTTATTAGCATATTGGTGTGTTTAAAAATTTATATTGTTTTTAGAGATTTTTTAATGTGTTTGATAAGATTAACCTCTATAGTTTTGTTAAGTTGGCAAAAACATAGTTGAACATAGTTGTTCATAGTTGAACCGGTTGTACTAAAGAGACAAACGAATGGTTCACAACGAAACTGAACTCAAATGGTTTTTACAAAAATTTAAGAACGACAAATACAACTTAAGCTTCCTCGTTGTCACTTTCTGGCTGCAACCACCTCTCTAAGTTTATGCCAGGTACATACTTGTTCCGCCTCTTTTGGCGCCGTTCTCCAGTAGATGGAAACCGCAATTCCTGATTTCTTACTGGTGAGGGAGTGTACTCTGGAGGTAAAGCGTACTGTTCTTTAATATCAGCAGGAATTCTCCAATGGGACTCATGAGGCACTGTGTAAATCGTTCGATAATATGCCAATGCCCACGTCTCTATCAGATAATACTTGGAGCAGAGATCGTAGATTGAAAGATTAGTTGTTCTCCCTTCAGTCCTCATGAGCTTTCTGGTTGCGGCAATTGCATGGACACATGGGTACTTGTCTATATCAAATGTTTTGCAAGAACACCTTTTCATCTTCAAGTCCACCAAATAAGACTTACCATCTAGACCCGTAACGTCATACTCAAGCAAGAAGCTGTTCAGCTCAGTCACATTTAGTCTTCGTGCAGTTGCACATCTGGCGTGGAGTATGTTCTCCACAATAGGCACCACTTTCTTGAAGTCCGGCGCAGCAGCAGCTTCAGCTCTATGTCTGTTAAACCATTCAGAAAGCTTCTCAACAATTGCATCAATCAAAGGCAGTAGGGGGTACTTCCTTGCCTTTTTAGACACACTATTCAATGATTCCGCGGAGTTACTGGTGTCTAAATTGTATTTATCACCTTCAAAGTAGCACCTAGCCCATTTTTCTCGTTCTATGCTCTTTTCTAGATACTCATCTGCTTTGGGAAACATAGTCTTAAAATCATTATAGAGTAGGTCGAACTCACTTTGAGTATATGCATGTGCGCAGTCCCTGAATTTCTCAGCAGCCGTGTCCTTGTCATACTTCACCTTTCCTCTCACGTTTTGAGATATATGCCATACACAATGGCCACGCTTTCCATTCGGATACACATTCTCGATTGCTTTGATGATGCTTGAATGCCTATCACTCATAAAAACTAATTCAGGTACATCTGGTACAACCGTTTTCAGCTTTCTAAAAAACCAGTCCCAACTAACATCTTTCTCACCATCAATTACACCAAACACAATTGGGTAATGGTGATGATTAGGATCCTGAGCTGTTGCAAAAACCAACACACCGCCATATACAATCTTAAGAAAGGTTGCATCCACAATTATCACTTTCCTCATTGCTCTAAACCCTTCAATGCTAACACCTAAAGCAACGAATAGGTACTTGAACCTTTTCAAACTATCCAATTCCACATTCGTCACTGTCCCGGGATTTTCCTTCTCTAACTTATATAAATAAGAAAATAAAATCTGGTAGCTTTTTTCAGGACTCCCACGGACATCACAAACATGTTGTTTTTTACCTCTCAATGCGGTGGAATAGGAAACCGGCAAACCAAGCCTTCCTTCTATAAGACTCATGATGCTTTTTGGGGTCGGTGTCTCCACTAGACCGGGATAGTCATTATGCAATAAACTCGCAACTAATCGTTGTGAGCCTCTCACTTTAGTATTGCTTGTAGTCGCAGCAATCCGAGAGCAGGAATGCATTTTTCTATATACTCTGACAGTCCAAAATACTTATTGTTTCGTTCTTGCAGCTCGTAAATACCAATTACAGCCTTCAGAAACTTGTCGGCAACGTAGCATCAGACGGACTGTATCCGACTTAACAGTTTCGGTCACGAAGCAATTCTTATTTGCAGCTCTGTTAACTAAATCTTGCAATGCCTCCATAGAACAAAATTCTTGATATAATTCAATACCCGTACCATCTTCCCATTGTTCCACAAACTGACTCGGTGGTTGTACAGATGATGGCAGCTCAACAAATTCATCTCTAGGATCCATACCAGCGTCCACAATAGCGTCCATAGCAGAATCTATATGGTTACCCAATGTGCTGCCCACATCCACCATTTGGTCACGTGATGCATTCTCACATTCCTCATTACCAACAATTTCAACAACATTATCCTCATTACCAACATTTTCAACATCATTATCCGGCAACTCTTCAATAATAGGTTGGTTTTGTAGTTCAGCTCCATCCGCTCTGTATACCGTAAGAATGCCAGCATCATGTAGATTCCCAACAACATCAACTCTGCCATTTGAAACCGCCTCCTCATAATTCACACCAACTGAGCTTCTTCGCTCCACTCTTGAAAGTTGATCGAATCTCAAATTGTTTCCCACAACATCATATATCTCCACATGCAAAACAGGTTTAAGTCCCTCATTGTCCAGAGTTGTTAGATAAACATAAACATCTTCGTCATCTAAAATATATGACTCTCTCCGAGCTTTAGATAGGCTATAACTCAATTTCAAATTCCCCATGGATCCATCTATCATAACCTTCTTCCGTATCTTATCTACTAACACCGAGTAAGTTATCTGCTCCAAAGATGAAGTCTTCATAGATATGGTGTTTACAGGATTACTTGATACCCACTCATGCTCTTCTGAATAGCACCCTCCAAAGTCAAAATGAACGTTTGTGTTGGTTTTCTTCATCGCCTAGAACAGAATAAAACACTATTAAAAATGTGCCATTTAGGTACAACTAGTACAATTATATGGTAAAAAAGGTAGTTACGGTCCAACTGATATTTTTGGTCCAACTAGTCCAACTATTATTGCTATCAGATGTACCAGTTGGAGTACTTTCTCAGATTTAGAACATGAATTCTCGTCAATTCCGCTTAAATCAAGCACGAATAGAGTTGATTATTAGATTAAAGCAAAAATGACCTAATATGCGGGTAGATTCAACATAAAACTAACAATGCAGCACTACATTACCTTGCAATCACAAATTTCATACAAAACCCTAAAATACCAAAGGGAGTAGATTCATGGAAGGATGAAGACATACGACGGCCGGCGAGAAGATGGGAGGTGGAGAAAGGTGAAGAGGAGCTGGAATCGGGCCCGGGATCGTTCGTGGAATCAAAGAAGCTGAGCTCGGAATCGAAGCAGTGGACCGAGAAACGAGAAACGATGGAATCCGATTGACCAATGATGTGAGCGAGGCTCCAAACGATCCCCAAACGACGTCGTGGCATTGAGCTCGAGTTTAATATAAAAAAGCCACATCATCTCATTAAGGGCATTATCGGAAATCCACATTATGAATGGCAAATGGATTATTGAGTGGCAGCTGATATTATTTTTTGAGAGTTTGTGGTATTTATGCTAATGATCCTTTTCCATAATACATTGACATAATTTATTCTCTTTGTTATAAACACATTTTCTAGAATTATATTTAGATAGTCCACAAAACCTGAAAGAGTCGCAAATAAGGTCACTGGACCACATCATTAAATAAAACCTATTACGGAAAAGTATATTTTCTTCTAACGTGTGAAGATATTGAATTATATATCATTTTAGTTTTACTTACAAAGATTGCAACAAGAGATAATAAAAGCCAAATAAAAGAAATATTTCACTTTCTTGACAACTATAATATTGACTATAAATTAACGTGATTATGTTTTTCCCCCGCATGTTGAAACATGAATGAGACAACATGAAATTTATAAGTGATGGGAGGGAGAGAGAGAGAGAGAGATTAAATTTAGAAGGGTTAATGATTTTAGTCGTGTTTAGTATGAAGTGTTTGATATAAGTCTTGGCCTAACCTTATTAACATGATTAAGATACTGCATGGTGTAAAAGCTTTTAATCATTGTATGTAAAATTAATATATCCATGTCCTAATCGTCACTGATGGCGATCATTAATATATATATATATATATATATATATATATATATATATATATATATATATATATATATATATATGATAAACCAAAGGAATATGGTACAAGTATGACACAAAGGAATATGGTACAAGTATGCAACTCCAAAGTTCTCATTCTTGACTTGGCTTGCTATTCTTAATAGACTAACCACGGGAGACCGACTGAAGAGCTGGAACAAAAACCATCGAAGCACTTGCTTCTTCTGCTCAGAAGAGGAATCGAGAGACCATTTATTTTTTCGATGTGTGTATTCTACAGACATCTGGGGAAAGTTAGTGAAGAACATCTTGGGCCGGGACTACACTGAATCTTGGACAGTAATTCTGAAACTGGTTGAAAAAACTTACCGAAGCAGAGTTACAACAATATTGCTCCGGTATGCTTTTCAAGCTGCATTATACCATCTATGGAGAGAACGTAATCGCAGGAAATTTGGGGAGACACCTATACAAGCTCACCATCTCTACAAGGTCATTGACAAGAACATAAGAAACAGACTTGTTTCCATCAAGAAACAACAAGACCAGGACTATGAACCAGTTCTTTGTGACCGGTTTCTTTTCCATCAGTGAAATATTCCAGTGTTGATAAAGATCCTTAAAACAACTCTGTTCTAAAGTTGCACTTGTTGTAAAAAAGGTTTTTTGGTTTGAATAAAATTTAACATTCATTTCAAAAAAAAAAAAATATATGATAAACCAACACATTCATAATTAATAACACAATCTTAAGTCTTTCATCTTGATTTTGGGATAATATATATAATTAATAACACAATCTTATGTCTTTCATCTTGATTTTGGGACAATTTACATGATCATATATTTTCTTTCTTTTTTTTGAACAAATATATTTTCTTTCTATCGCCTCATTCTAATATATAATGAGAGCTAATTGAGGCACTAGAGCGTGTCTAGGTAGGATAACAAAAATATGCTACAACGACGCCACGTGGCATGTCCATACGGACGCGAACGAAGCGTTTCTAATTGGGCTTCCAAATGTCGACAGGGGCCATAGTTGCGAATAAACCATGTTCTTTACTGGGCTTCATTAAAGGTAAAACCCAATCGACCATCCCTACTAAAAACCCTAGAAGGTCCCAAACTGCTTCTCCAACCTCTACTACACAGAAACCAGCGCCTGAACGACTTCCCCCACCGATAAGCTACGCTAGCCTACCCAAACCTGTTACAGTATCAGCTTCAAACGCATAACTTCACATTTAATTGACAATTAGAGCATCAGTTACGCACTATACAACTCCATCTTCAAACCCATATTCAATTGGCAATCCCATAAATTCTACCGTCTCAGCTCCCCGGATCAACTACCTGAACACAACCATGACTATAAATAATCTCCAATCCAACCGAGACAAGTTACCACGACTAAAATGCTATCAAATCACACAAAGACTTCAGCAATGGCACCTCCTTCCGCTATCACCAAATCCTTCGAAGATATCCATGGGGATTTCTGCAAAGAAGACATTTTGGTGCTGCTCATACATTCATGGGAGGCCCCAAACATCAAAAAGGGAAACATTATGATGGCTGTTGAGCTCCTGCTTATCGACTCCAAGGTAATCATCTATGTTAAATGCTAAGTCGATGTACGTGTTAATGCGTCCGAGCTCCGTATACTAACGCCCCAACAAGCAATGACTGTGCAGGGCTTTATCTCTGCAAACCGACTACACCGCTTCCAAAATGACCGACACTCCTCTGATCTTTAGTCCTCTCAAACCTTCTGAGAAGCTCTTCAAACCCTATGAGCCAGTGTTTGCAGTTGTTCAGGTTTCGTGTCTGATCTCTCTCTCTCTCTATCTCTGGTGTTTGAAAAAATTGTTATCTTCATTCACACTGGCTGATGTCGAATGTTCATTGCTCTCATGTAGATTGGTTCGCATTAGTTCAAATTAAGCAACTGGGACTTCATTTTCACAGAGAAATTGAAATTCTATGACATAAAGGCTTAATCTTCTCTCCATTCTTCTTACCATCTGCAATCTTCTCTCCAACCAAAACCTCTTTGTCTCTCCCCTCCCTTTCAAGCGAATAGATAGTCTAGAGTCTGAGATTGAAAACCCTATGCAACTCCGAGAAATCAACCAGAAGAAAGACGTTCTTTCTCGGGTTCATGAAACCCTTCTGAAGATCTCTCTTTTGGTTCCTCTTTCTCCCTCGAGATTATTGCCCATACTCGCTCAGCAAATGCCCACAATTAACAAAAAGACCATGTGAGTATTTCTCTTTGGTAAATTTTCAATGGCAAGCTCATACTGGCTATAAAATTAATATAAATTATTTTATCGTCCTCCAGGTGGTAATGCTATATGTGGAGAACTTATTAAGGTTTAAGAACAACTCAATTGGGCAAGTTAGTGGCAACATGATTTTAATGATGTTGGAGAGGCTATTTTATACAAATGACACCATTAATTAACTTGGTAAGTGAATGAGATACTGGTGTATCCTTTTAGTTGGAGATTGATTTGGGTGATATTATATGACTCTAATAGAGGCATGTTTGATATGAAGCTTGTAGATGCAGTTGAAGACACTATGAATGAAGGAGAAGAGGTAGGATTAGTGTTTGTTTTGAATATTTATGTACTCTTTTGTCATCATCACAAGTTGCTAGCTTCCTATTACTGGACTGTGACAGTTTCGGCTTTCATATATCCACTGCAGCTTCCAGTGGGATCTCTAAATCATAATACATCGGGTGAAAATATAGTTTTGGAGCCTTTGGACAAGTTGATGGTCATATATTTTATCTTGAATCCTGCAAACTTGCTGGTTGTTTGAATCATGTATGGCACCAAATAATAACTTTGGCATATGCATATCTATGCTTTTAGTTCATGTGCTCGTGAATCTTCTTTACTGATGTGTTTATAATACTTTTACTAGGTGTTTGAAAAGCTCTTAGGGTCATTTGAGAACTTCAATCTGAATACATAAAAATCAAAAGTTTCGCAGGCAGGCCACATAGATATATCACTATTCCATATTTCTCGACCATTATTCATCATTCAAGACTCGAGCAACCCTGGTCCACGGTCCACATGGGATGTCTCATGTTTAGCCTCATCGTTGCTTTCGTCTTCAGTATCTGATGTTCTATGTATGTTCACTAGATCCTGAAAATTGTGGTGTAAACTTTGCGATTAAGCTGGTGGACATTTTTCTCTCCAACAACAAGCCTCGACCTACTAGGCAGGTTTCAATTCCTCAACTATGATCAAAATTTTCTCAGTCTGGAAAAAAGTATCCTTCGACGATCTACTCATACTAAAGGGTAAGACCAATTGTCATGAAATCATGTCGTCTTCTAGTTAACATATTTAGTAATGTCTCTGTTTTTTTACGCAGGCTAAGGAACTTCAAACTCTGATGGAACATGATTATGACGTGGGGTTTCATATTTTTCTGTAAATACTTTTTGTTGAGTTATTGGCTGGCTTTTTTCATCCGCTGCAAATTGTCTAATTTTCCCCTCATCAATATATATAATCACAAGTCTTTTGTTTCCCTATTATTTTAAGGTATATTGTTATTTTATGTCAGATCTTATGTAAAATTGTTTCTAAGATTGCTAATATTTAAAACAATATTGATCAAGAACATAGCATGTATGAATAATAACAATGCCATATAGTTTACAAATGGTGTTCTTATATAAAAAAATGTCAAAGATAATAAGCATACCTCCTCCATATGCGACTCATAAATTGTTTCTTTCACAAAAATGCTTATATGGTGGTGGTGCTTCCTTTAAATAATTTAGAATAGTGTTATTAGTCAAAAAAAGTTATGAGTCGTAAACAATTTAGAATAATTTAGAATAGCGTTATTAGCTCTTCTGTTAGAAGAGCTACTGTTATTAGTCAAAAAAGTTAATACGGAATTCGTAGCTGGTTCACATGACTGATCTCATCTTGCATATTATTTCGAGGTTCGTAAACAAGTGTATATATTTTTAGGCGATCAAGTGAGTCCACCTACCCCTACCACTAAATGAAGAGCTCGACTGAAGGACAACCCAAGAACATTCAAAGCTGAATCATGATGAAGCTATTTAAAAATAGAGCTGAGACAATTTCATTCATGATTCGATATTTCTTTTACGTTTCCACATTTACCAGGATTAGACGCCATCGCAAACTATGTTCCAAATGCAACCTACTCAGTGACATTAAATACACGTCTAAAACAATCATATGGTTAAAAGAAGGTTGTGTGATAATTTTATACATTATAGGCTGCTGCAAGACCGTGTCTCTGCTCATATGGTCTTATTTTTGGGTGTTGACACTCAACGCCAAATATGAAGAACAAAATTAGAAGACACCATTGATAGATTCCATATTATAAAGATGGAAGTTATGCTTCAAGAAAATTACTATAGTATTTTTAAAAAGTGTATTGTATGTGTGTATCATAGAATTTTATATATAACATTTTAAAACTGTCTACAAAATTGTTGAAATGCATTTATATTTTCAAAACAAATTCTATTACTATAACCATGATTTCTATGCTAGAAGTAGTAAACCACCATCGAATATATATATCCTTGCAAAAGAAACACAAATTGGACGCGTGAAAAAGAACACCCATTACAAAAACCAAATCCAGCATAGTTTTCCTAAACCACGCATAAATTAATTGATCAGGCGATAAAAATGAATAAAAATACCAATCACCTACAGTAACTCTATTTTTCCCCATCTTGTTGTTGGGAATGTCCTGAAATCTACTGTACTATCTCTAGAAAGTATGATAAATGTCGAGATCAGACATAAGTCATAAATACTGGGTGATCATGATGGCTTGCTAGAGTCCGCTCTTGATCTATAAGTTTAGGACTTATTACCAGTATTGTATGATCCCAAAGGGTCACACACCATAGCTAACGGGAAAGTTAAGATGGAATTAATACGGTAAGATGCTAAGGCATTTACTGTATTTGTACAGAGAGTTGGGCAGACAACAAATGGGCTTTTGTCTGATTTGTGTCTTGGGCCCAAAAGTCTAATGGACCATTAGTTTAATTAATTAATTAAACTTGGGCCCATTAGTGAATAAAAAGAGATTGCAACATGGGTATTGAAACCCTACGCCATCTGTGATTTGTGGGTGTGGCCGCAGGGCCTCTCCCTCTCCAATCTCTCTCTCTGTTGATCATCCATCCGGTCTAGCAGCCATCCGTGCTTGTAAGCGTGTGGATACCGAGGAGGAACATGTATTCATCTGTTCGTTGATCTCGACATTACAATCATTCCGCTGCAAAAGGTAATGTCCAGGTTTGTGTTTATGATTCATTTACAAGAACCTAGATCCTTGATTAAATATGTGTTAGGTTGCAATCTGAGAATTGAACCATGGAAAAAAAACTATAATCCTTCACTTGTATCCAATGGAATTGGAAACTGACAAGTAAGCCTAAAAGACACATATAATTGACCTTAACTCTTCATATCAACATATGTAAACCTATTATTAATTGTCCATCTTCAATCCACTAATTAGTACACAACTTGAAGAAAAACACTCTAAATTCCTATTTATATGTTAAATTAAAGCCAATTTAAAATCATCCTATAGTTATTGTCTTCAATGCCATTTTGGTGGCTAATAAAGACAAAACAAAACACTACAAATGATACCTCCATGATAAAGGAAAAACTAGAGAAACAAAACGCACATACATTCATAAGGATGGGAGGATATGCTCTCAAGCAACTCAATATACCGCTACCATTGTTTCTATTCTTCATTGACAATATAAACTTTATGTTTGCAAGATCGATAAGTAAAGGTCGTATACAATACCAGTTGTATGATTCTCTGCTTTTACACATTATTAATAATATACTGCCAATTTAGAGTACAAATGTAACAAATTACTACCAAACATTGCTTTTTAGAAAACATAAAGTTATTTCTATCATCTCCCAAAATTTTTTCCAAACAAATTATATTTATAATCTATATTTAAAAGAGTTACACAAATTATATTTAAAAATATTTACAAAGTATAATCGAAAAAATAAATTAAGAAAAATCATATAGACCGATCAAGTGATAGCGAGAAAGATCGTTACTTAGTAGATGAGAGAAAACGAAACAACTTTAAAGGGGATAGTACAACAAGAAAATTTCCACACAAAAAATCTATCTAACAAAAGAACAAAAAAGAATAAAACATAAAACGAAATAACAAACAAAATTATCGGTTTGGAAGGGAAAAAGTGGTCAATATAAATTGATATTTGTAGCGAAAGAAGTATTGAAGCTGATTAGAGAGCCAAACCCTAAAATGCATTGCCACAAAGGGGTTTGGTACTCTCGCTCAACTTCAAAATATTTTTTATGGTTTGGTTATCTATGAAGAACCGTTTGGCTACGGGGTATAGACAATAAGTTGGAACATAAACGCTGATTCAAGTTGCATATTATGTGCGGATGAAAATGAAATAAGGAATCATCTATTTTTTATATGTCACTTTATATGAAAGATCTGTGACAAGTTGGCAAGAAATCTTTTGGGTTGTAGCTATATCAACACTTGGGAGAGGATTGTTCACGAGCTTGTTCACACAACAAAGAACCTCATAAAGTCTTCTAGCTTTAAGTTTGTGTTCAACGTAGCAGTTCATACTATATGGATAAACTAATAAATGAAGATATGACCAACCTCATACTACAGAGACTCAACTGATCAAAGTTATTGACAAGATTGTTCAAAATTAACTCTCCCTGATCACACTACAAGGAAACTAGCGGTTTAGAGATAGCTTGCAATTTTAGTTTTCCATGAAATGAACTGATGAAGCATCGAAAATGTTAAGTTTTCTTTAGTTTTTTTCTATCAAAAACGTTACTGAAAGGCTGTAAAAAAGTTTTTTTTTTCATTTTAAAAAATAAACATTAAATTCTTAAAAAGATATTAATAAACTAAGTTATGTAAATGTGGTAGTAGGAGGATTCATCACGTTCGTTCTTTGATTTATTCGGTAAACAAAAAATCAATCATATTATTAAAGTATTGGTGTGTTAAAGAAGATACAAATTCCTAAAAAATAAAAACCATTGTACAATATTGAATAAATAATTTCAAGTGTCAAGTTCTGAAATTTTGTTAAGCTGGTAGAATACTTAGCTTCTACACTTATACTTAATTTATTGTGGTTATGAATGAAATCATAAGAAGTATGATTTTTTTTTTTTTTTTAAAGAAAAAACTATCTATCAATTAAATAACAACTAGATGAGCCATAGCCAATTTTTTATAAATAAAATATTTAAAAAAAATTTGGGCAAATATCATTATCAAGATATAAGAAAAAGGTATAATAAAACTAAATATGATCAAAGAGAAAAATATGCAAAAACATATATAAACAATTACACTGAATTTGCTTTAAAATAACTGGTAATAAATAAACTAATGGATTATTAAAAATATATATCATCAAAGGTTAAATTGCAAGCTGAATAATTTGTATGAATAAAAACATAGTATGCAACAAAGTTCTCTTTTAACAAAACCATAGCTATCAAAAACATCTTAAAAAATTACACTCCTAAATACCATATTTGATCACATATAAAATGTAAGTATAAGTATATAACTTTTCAAGAACAAAAAATATGGATAGCATATAAATTATACCACATATATATTTCTAATTTATTAGTTATGTTGTAATTTTTTCGTTCATACATTGATATAGTTGGAAATAATAAAAAAATATATTTGCTTTGACATCACCCACTTTCCTCAAATATATCTATATATAAAACAAAAAACAAAATATATATACCAATTAGTAAAGAGTATTTTAAAAATAACAAAATATGATAATTCGAAATAAACAATAAAAATGTATATATAATTTTAAATCAGAATCTAACAAATGCATAAACAATAACAATATAATTACATAATCCCGCGCGTAGCGCGGAATAACCCCTAGTTTTATCAAATAGTAAACGGATAATACAAGTAATTACAAGGGAGGAACGCTGAACGATGAACGTACAAAACTACAAAGAAATCGGATGAAGTATGAGTAGGGTTAGAGTTATGAACTACTTTACGAATATAATAAAGTGTTTAAAATAGCACATCCCAAATGTTATTTATTTCTTATTAACAAAAAAGTAAATAACTACTGTTGAACAACAAATACATAAGAGTCGCCAACAAAAATCTGTGAAGCTTAAAACAAAATATTTAATTAAAGACATGTTATGGTAGAGTCAATTACAAAGTGGATGCAGATGGTGATGGTAGAGTCAATTACAAAGAGTTTCTTCAGATGATGAAAGGTGGTGGCTTTAGCAGAAGCAATTGATCTTTAAATTAGGGTTTAACAGAAGAGAGTGTGTGTTTATTCGTTTGATTTGTTTTTTATGTGTAAATAATTTTTCTGATGTTGTATCAAAAACATTCCGGACAAGGTGTGTAATCTTTTTTTCTTTCTAGGGTTTTTCTAAAGTTATGTAAGATTCACCTTCTCAAAAAAAAAGACATGTTATAGCCTATAAGCAACTTAGCCACCAATTAACCAAATCTTAAAGCAAATTAACCATTCCCTCAAGATACTCTTCCCTAAGCCTGCGATTTCGGGTAAACCAAACTGAACCGGCCGGTTATTTCAATTTCTCGGTTAGTTCGATTTAAAAAATTCTACCAAATTTAACCAAAATTAATTACAGTTCGATTCGGTTCGGATATCGATTTTTCGATTATTTTTTATTTACCAAAATTAACCAAAATATTTCGGTTTTCAATTAAAATTCGGATAAAACCTGTATAAATCAGTACATGTTAGTTATTAGGTTCGGATATTGAAATTTCTCAGTAAAAAAAAAAAGAAGAACAAAAAAGCAGAAGAGATAAGAAGAATTCAAAAAATGCCGGAGAATCAAAGAGGAAGAAGAATCAATGAAGTAGAAAACTTGGAATCGATGAAGATCGAAGATGAAGAATCAGAATCGAAGGGGACAACTACATAATCGATGAGGAAGAAGGATAAATCGAAAAGGATGCAGACTCGAAGAAAATGAAGAAAGAAAGCAGAGGGAAGAATCAGAGGCAGCTGGAATGGGAAAGAGAAAATAAACATGATTAGATTTTGTGATATTAGGTTTTTTTATTTCTTTTTAACAACACAAGAAAAACAGATAGAAAATAAATAAGTGATATTAGACTTTTTCACGGGCTTGAAGCCTTCACTCACTCAATCTCACATTTAAGCTAACTAAATTGGCTCATATAAATCAACATACCTTTGTCCCACATTGGTAAACTCAAGTGTTTTTTGTTAGTTTATATATAACACAAATTATGGTTTAACAAAGTGAATAAATTTATTGGAATATCAAAGATTTGTATATTTTGGGAAACCATTCAGTTTGTCCGAACCGAACCGATTCAAACGGTTAACCGAGTGTTAGGATTAATTTTACTGATCAGTTTGGCTCTCCTAACTGAACTCGAACCGAAAACCGAAAATCCAAATTCTGTTCGGTTTGGTTAGCTTGGTTGGGTTATAATCCCATGGCTATTCTTCCTTACCACTTTCTTCCGTCTAAAATCCCAAAAAGGACTCTTAATAACTCTGTGGCAGTGAAATGTGACCAAGGGGATATCATTGGCTGGCGAAAAAATCAATAACAATCACCACTTTGCGAGTAGCATAAAGAAAGGGGGAAAAAGCACAAGAAAACCTAAAATATATAACCAATTCTGTCAAACATTTAAAATTATCAAGCATTTATTTCATTAAAAAGCCATGGGTGCTTTTCAATGAGAATCATAACATCCTTCAAATCAGATGTTTAAAGTCTAATATACATCATATTATATGTTGTTTAAGCAGAAACTAGTATCAACTTATATTCTGATTAAAAGCATCACGAAGGTTATTACAGCTTTTTTTATTGTAAACATATTTTATTTATTAAGTCAAATTTGGTGACTACTTTGCTTTTCTACAAAGACTCTAATAATCGATTGGTTTTGACTTATATGAAAAAAATATATTCATATTCACGTCCTTTAAAAGTATCGGCACAAATATTTTTATTTTGAAAAATATGATGTAAACTAAAAGCATCAAACTTCTTTCTAAATTTGTTAAAACAGTCCAAATCTGATCAAAAAGTTCAGCCACTTCATTGAATCCTCGATTATCTATAGTATGTATGTATAAGAGCATCCAGGGACGGACCCACATAAGGGAAAGGGGGTGTCATCTGACACCGGTTAAATTAAAAAAATTTAATTTATAAGCTTAAACAATTGATCTTTCTTGGCTCATTTGGTGTAAGTTTTAGGGAGTGACACCCCTAAACTTGGGTTCGATCCCTTTTGAAAGCATATTTTAATTTTTATACATTTATCATGACACCTCTAAAAAATAATCTTAGGTCCGCCACTGAGAGCATCTCCAACAAGAGATTTTAGAGGGGTTCTTAGCATTTTAATATAATAAAAAATTGTTAGAGCAAGAGAGAGAAGAGATTGAGGTTCTTCTTTAAAAACCTCTAGTTTCTTAACTAGATACTCTTATCACAAGTGTTACTTTTTAATTGGCTGTTTTATTATTTAAAATTTAAATTTAATTATTTAATGAGAAAAGGCATAAAATAGCACAAAAACATACTTAATCATAAATATAGCACCAAAGAAAATAATTCACATTTTTAGCATTATTTTGATTATAAAGACTTATAACATTATATAAATTAGGGTTTAAAAGTTTATTATTTAAAGTTTATGGTTTATTATTTAGGGTTAGGGTTTAATATTTAGGGTTTAGGGTTTATTATTTAGGGTTAAGGGTTTATTATTTAGGGGTTAGGGTTTAATATTTAAAGGTTTAGGGTTAGGGTTAATTTTGTCTTACTCCTTTAATAAATGCTATTTTGTGATTTTTCTTCTTTGTTGCTATATTTATAACAATACATATTTTTGTGTCATTTTTACGATTTACCCTTATTTAATTAAATTAAATTTAAAATATTAATATTAAATTGGTAAGAACCCCGATTAGAGGTTCTTACCAATCAAGATGCTCTAACTAGCTTTAAATTTGGCTGGTTTCGCATGAAGGTTACTACACTTTTAAGACAATAAATATTAATTGTAACAAAACATTTTAACTTCTTTGTTCGTCTACTGAGTTTGGACATGTGACGTGACTGACAAACCCATATTCATTAGGAGAAAATATAACATAGATATGCTACTGAAGTCAAAACATTTGGAATACTAAGAGCATCTCCACCAGCGGGACCGAAGGTAAGTCTCTTAACTCAATTTTTTATTAAAATTTTTTTTTTTTTTTGTAAATTCGAAAAAAAAAAAAAAAATTAAAAAAAAACAATCGCCCAATAAAATAGCGACACGTGGCGAGACAGCAACAAGGAACGTCTCTTACACAAGCAATCGGGGATACGGTTTTTAAAAAAAAATGTGGGTCCCATGTGGGACCCACATTATTTTAATACTTTTTTTTAAGAGACCCACCCCTAAGATACCCTAATGGAACTGCTCTAAGCAACTTCACGCATCTTCACGATCTTTTAAAGTTCATGTCGATTTGTTGGAAAACATCATCTTTAATACCAAAGTTACAAGCGATGTAACAATGGAACAACATCAACCAATCCTTGTGGACGCATACAATACTCATGGATATGATATACAAGATCAACTTTTCACCAATGGAGTAATTATAGATTCATGTTATTATTTATAACGCCACGACCGTCATCGTTTTGTGGACTCCACGCCTACCCACTCGGCCTACGGTTCCATTTTTGTTCGACGTTCAAAATGTTATTTTTGAAAAGCTCGAAAAACTTGTTTATTACTCATGCAATCACCACACAACTATTTCCCGTTCTTTGTCATCACTCGAACGATACCGCGAATCACTTCCCGGTAGATCACCCATCCTTCTACTACTTCATCTCAAGCACGCTTAACTCTGGAGTTCTCTCTGGACAAGTGACTAAAAAGGTAAATGTACTTTGATGACATAGGTAGCCAAATCAATCCTTTTAAACCTCTCTGCATATACCACAAACCAGGATGTTACAATCACCCCTTCTAACATAACACAACGCCCTCGTTGCGCACTAGTATTGTTATCCTTGACGGTGTGATCCCTCACTGACTCCACATGCATCCTCGGATTCGGCTCTGATACCACTTATTAATGCTCCGACTTCCACCGTTTATGGATCCCACGCTCGCTCACTCGGCTCATGGGCTCACCCTCGTCTGATGGCCGAATTGTTATTTTTGGAGGCTCGATAGACTTACTTATTTCCCCTTCAATCACCACATGACCTTTCCATGTGCTTTTTTCTCACTCGCACGATACCGCGGGTCACTTCTCGGTATGTCACCTATCCTTCAACTACTCTAACTCAAGCACGCTTAACTTTGGAGTTCTCTTGACAAGTTACCAAAAAGGTAAATGCACTTTTAGTGAGACATCCTCTCCGCATATACCACAAAACATGATGTTACATCAATCATCATGTTCCTTTGATGCAACACATAAGCAAACATGTGAGTCATACCTTGGAAAATGTATAGTTTGCTTGGTTTAGTCATTGACTCATCGTATAGTTCAATTACTAATTTTATGTTTTAATGATAATTTATATGTTCAATAAAAATTTAAAATGATTTATGTGTTTAATAATTTATTTTATTTAAAATAAATTTGATTTAATTAAACGCAACTCGATGACACGGTAGAGGTTGCGAAATCTTTTGCCGTCGAATCGAGGAAAACAAAAACCAAGGTTAGAAATGGATCGGCTAGAATTTCTAACTCCGGCTAAACTGTCTCCGGCTTTGAACATAACAACTTATTTATGTTTGACTGCACGATTTCGAACGGTCATGTTCTTATTTGATTATTGGCCGGTTAGCTCTTCGGTCATCGGAAAAATGGGAAGCGGGTGTTACAGACACTGTTTTAGCAACCATGGGTATTTGAAATTCTCTGTAACTTCTTCATCATTTTTCAGCTTGAATTGATATGCCTTTGGGAAGCCCTTTGATAAGTCAGCCTCCACGAAGACCTTGCCACATACACAAATTTTTATTCGGATGTAAGCGTTTTGGAAGTCCAACCGCGCTTGCGATGAACCCTACCCCCATCCATGAATACATTGAGTGCGGTACGTTCCTCATGGTTATCTACATTGGAATTTTTTTTTTATCTCCGGCTGCTCCTACTCTACTACCGATGACCTCTTGCTTACAACCATGGGGATATCTGCTATATTCCACATCCCTCTTCTGAGTACTCCAAACCAAACAATTTCATCCTTAATCATGAATTTCACTGTTCGAGCATCAACTTCATAGACATCGACTGCGATCGATAACCCAAAGCTGACCTCGGGAACCTTCACTAGTTGAATTCCGTAAAGTAAACCATCTCTCATATGGTAGTTGTTCCAGTTCACAAATATGAAAGTAGTGCTTTTTATCGGTATTCATTCAACCGCTTAGGAAGGAAAGCTAAGTATAGGACTTGTCTGTAAGCTGAATAGAGTAGGCCGTTAGGCAATACAACAAGCAGTAAGTACTAGAAACTCATTATTGGACAAGAGGGCCCTTGGAAGGGATAAACCTGATATGGTTGTTTGTTTCAAACCCTCTAACAAGGTAAAGCAACTTTCTCAAACAAATATTGAAACACCTAAAGACAATAATAACCTGACAAGCTATCATGTAACGACGTAACTTCGTCTTAGCCCATACCGATGCCAAGCAAGTCTTCTCAAGGAAACTTTGTTATAAAACACTAAAAGGATCTTGCGCATTGTCTTCTTGATTCAATTGTTTTTGTTGAAAGACTCTCCTCTCTTAGTGTCGAGCTAACGCTACTTCTGAGCTTCTAGGTGCCTAAGGTAAATCACTCATTCTTTTCCGCTACACGCCTTCTAACACGTATGCTTGGCAGATTTACTTAATCCATGGAGATCAGACTTCGTAACCCCGGTGGCAGTGCAAAAAGCTTATGGAAAAAACTCCTCTCTTGCTACCCAAAAGTAGCTAAAGCATCCACTACATGATTGGACTTTATGTAAAAATGATCAAAAGTAGTCACAATACCTTTCAATTTTCTTAAATATAGTATACCAAAGAACTCTATTCACCCCATTCAATATCTCTACCAAAACCTTAGAGTCACATATCCTGAACGGATGAAATTCCACATCTTTAACATAATTTCAAACCGAGTAATAACACATTTTCTCTGCATGCAAGCTAGTTGCCTTACCAAGGTATCCATGATAAGCGAAAATAAGACCACCATAACAATCCCTTAGAATACCACCACCAGCCCCCAACCCAGATGAAGTAGCACTACTATCTAAGTTTAGCTTGAGCATCTTTTGAAACTACCATCGTATAAACATAAGAGTACAAACCAGAACAAAAAACTCCATGTAATCCAAATTAATAGCAAATCTAAGAGCCAGTCCAGCCTTTCAATCTAGGAAATGATTTAGAGAAGGTGTTCCTCGAAATTCTCATTTATTTGACTTTGACTCTTTAAATCAATTTTTTTTGTTTTTCCTCTTGTTTGTTTGTTCTTTATGCGGGGACAAGATTCGAACCTGTAATCTTAAGGTCATGAGCCTGATGAGTTGACCAATTCCTCTACCTTGCTTCTTCCCTAAGGTATTTATTACTTCTGCTCATAAGGCTTTCAGACCTCAACTACTGCTTTGGTTCAGAATCTGAACATATCGCCCTTACTTAATTCCTTTCGAGAAAGATCACTCCACACATCAGTCTTCTTCTCATATATGTATTATTCTATCAATCGATAAGCACGGGTGGGGTTCTGTTCCGTAGTCGAACTCGAGGTGAGACTGATCTCATAGTCAGCTAGTGCGCTTATCAAAGTAAATCTGTCGTGCTTGAGGGGAGGCACATAGTGATTTGTTCAACGGATTTCCCTTCATAAACTAACTTGATTGATGCTAAGAATGGAAGACTTTGGGATATATCACATAGAAAGAAGAACATATTCTATTACAAATGCATTTATGTACAAGGATAGGTGATACGTTGGTCCATAGTAGAGTAGATGACAACCGCTACTAGGAGAGCTACCTTCTCAGACAAGGGGATATCAATAACTAGCGTTTGAATGCCAGACTATTGAAAGACCGATACCAGGATAACTAGATAGGGCAGCACTTAGAACAAGGACTTACTCAAAGAGGGGCGTTCCTAGGGACCATCACTCCCGTTCCTTGGTTGTTGGTGTATTGGCTCTTTGGTTCCCGGTCAAAGAAGGTCGTTCACCATGAAAGCAAGATAGGGTGTGTAATACCCTGTCTCATGATTTGGTCATCGAGCAAGTCAAAAAGTCAACCGAGGGCATCTGTAAAATTTTAGGAAGCAAAAGGGCATTTTGGTAATTATGGTAATTTTACCAAAATGGATGACGAAAGCATATATGGACCAACTGATTCTATTTTTAATTAAAGATATCACTTAGAAGATGGAGAATGGTGACAAAGGATTTTAAAAGGGTTTTACGGACTCTCGGGATAGAAACCGACAAAACCGATAAAAAAACCTTATAAAAGACAGTACGGGAGCTACGTGAGGCCAATTTGGGTTAAAAAATTGCGGAATATTTCTTATGAAGCTTAATAAAATAAAAAGGAGCTTTGAGGAGTTGTTTCAGAAGCTACGTGATTTTTTCAGAAGAATGAACCGAGATAGCTAAATTTTCAACGACCGGTTAATACAAAGATTCAAGGAATCTAAGTCTGCAGATTCATTGAATAGAATATCAGAATATTCCCTGGAGGAAAAGTGTCATCTCTCTCTCTACCCATGGCGCCGCCACCTAGCCAAAAAGATTCAATGAATCTTGGGGAGTTCATGCATGGAAAATATCCTATCATGCTATCTCTCTCAAGTAACCTCACTCTCACTTTCTCTCAAGAAAATACTCACTAAAAACTCTCTCAACTCTCTCCTCTATCCACCTCCCACGAAATCACCTCCCTCTCTCTCCATCTTCATACAAAATCTTCATCTTCTCTCTCCATCTTCAAAGAATTCAGCCAGATCTTCAAATCTTGTTAGTTGCTTGGGTTCCAAGTTAACTCTATAACTCTCAAATAAGGCTGAACCTCCCTAAACCACTTACAGATATGAGTTCCTCTCCCTCTCCTCATCAACCGCCGGTCAAGAGCCCTCCACCGCCACTGGAGAATCGCTGGAGAACCATCGGAGAAACCGCCTCCGCGTTTCTCTCTCCCTACGTCGTGTCCTCCTCTAGCCAGTCACACCTCTTCCACTCCGGTCTTCCCCCTCTCACTGGAGATCAGCCACCATCACCAGAGACTCTCGCCGGAGTTCGCCGCCGTCTTTGGAATCCTTTTGGCCACCGCCGTGAAGCTTCTTCCCTCCCCGTGAGCTCTCTCTCTCACCGCCGGCAAGCCCTCTCCGAAATAGTCCACGCCGGATCTTCAACTCGCCGGAATCCTTCACCGGTGAACCTCTCTCGCCGGTCAACGCCGGAGCCTCTGTGGTCAACGCCTAAAAAGCCTCATCTGCCGCGGTCAACTCCTGGAATTGGAAGTGTTCCCTGGTATATGGTTTAGTCTGAACCGATACAATTTGTGGAAGCAATTAATACTGGTTGAAAAGCCTTGTATTGTGGAAACGAGGTAAACGGAGTCGAGGACGGTTTGGTTCGAGACATTGACACAAACCGAACTGTCTCTGGCTTTCGTATTGTGAAGAACTTTTCTCGTTTGGCCTGCACGAGTTTGATCAGTCATGTTCTTATTTGATTGTTGACCGGTCAACTCGTCGGTCATCAGATGACGAGAAAGGGGCGTTACAAAAGGTGGTATCAGAGCATGGTTTGTCATGGATTCGAAAAATTTCATTTTCTAAGTTTTTTAATATTTATCGAGTCAAAATGAGTCGCCAATGCATCCATTAGGAAACCGATCCGCGTCCGTCAAACCGAGGAAATGGGTAAGTTAGTAATTTCATTAGGATTGTGCTAATCACTTTGTGATTTTGGATGCGTACACACAGTAGAGTGCCCCAGGAGGGTGAGTGAGCGTGGTAGTGTAGTCAGGCAGCGGTCAGAGATGAGTGACCGAGAGTCTATTAGATCCGACCCTGCTAGTCCTGACCGCATGACCTACCTAATGCCGAGTTATCACGCATACCAGACCAGGCCCCAGTCCCAGTTCATGCCTCAGCCGGTGCAGCTGTAGTAGCACCCGCTCCTGTTGTTACCAGTGCCGTTATGGCGCCTGCCTTCCCTATCCCTGCAGCACTCATTGATGATGCTGACTATGACGTCTATGTTGGGTATTAGACGTCTTCCGAGCCTCTGTTAGTGGACTTCCCCCGTTGCCACCACTAGCGCCATCTCCTGCGCCCCTCTTACCACTACAACAGGTGCCTCTCCCCGAGATGCATGCCTTATCGGAGCTCTCTGATATGCTCAGAGTTTAATTCCCTAAGTTACACTGCAAGTGCACATGCAAATGTAGTATATAGGGGTCGAACCACAAAGACTCAAGAATCTTACGATAGACTATCAAGCATCGATTTAAGCTAAGCATCAACAATTAATAAGCAAATAATAAAAGCAGTAAATAGACCAACAATCAAGTTGTTTATCAAATACTAAAGACGCTAGGTCAAAGGCTGGATTTCTAGAGTTTAGACTTAGTGAATTCTTGCAAAGAAAGTTGGTTAGTTTTACTAGCATTAAGTGCAGGTTCGATTAGTCACAAATTAGTTAAACCAAATTTCTTTGTAGATAACTAATTTGCTCAACCTAAATAAATCATATTCCAAATTACAATTTCGTGTCAATTTATAAACATAAGATTTAGATTCCAATTGATCAGGTTAGAAACTAACTTTAAGAACAATTTAGGTTGAAGAACTAACATGTTATGAATCCTTAACTAATTAAATCAATCTTAACATGCCATTCCCTATGAGAATCCTTAAACCTAACAATGAATCTACTCAGACATATTGAATGAAACATACAACATAATTTGAATAGATTTCATTAAAGAAGAGTAGAAAATAGAAAAGGGGTTCGAAATCTTCTCCAAAAGCAGTACAAGGTTCGTATCAAAGCTCCTATTCTCTCTAGACAAAAGTATGAATGTGTAACAAGAATAAAGCAACAAAAACCCTAATATAAAGTGCATAACACGTCTTGGGTATTCTTTGTAAATTCTGGAACTTCTGGGTCAAAACTGAAAATTCTCAAATCTTCATTAATTCGCTGGCAGTCTGTGATTTGGACGCTGTGTCGATCGATGCATGAGGGCATCGATCGATGCTCATGTTGATCCCACAAGGTGATTTATGCTCATCACGGCTCCAGCTCCAATCTTTTCCCAAAAAGCTCTATAATTTTCCAAAGTCCTCCAAACGTGTGTAAACCTATAAAACACCTGAAAAGACTCGAAACACACTACAAAATACTCGAATATATACTTATATCATGGTTTAAAACACCTAAAACCATGACATATCAACTCCCCCACACTTAGCCTTTGTTTGATTCAAGCAAAACAAAAAACCAAGATGAGGAGAAGAAGTTTGAAAACTTCAGAAACTCGTTTCATCGTCGAAGTACTACACTCGGATTCCCCTTAGTAATCGACATGAAAAATGAACCTGCAGACATCAATACCAACATGTACTTCCCCCACGCTTATATACTGTCCTAATTAAACTCTACAATCACATTCAGAGCATTCAAATTCACCATACTGACTTCTATAATCTAATTAGTGCGGTCTCACATAGGGAGTATCGATCAAAGAACACATGGACTCTTACTCTGTCAGCATCTAACCACCATACTATCATTTTCTGGTTCCTTTCTTTTACTTTTCATTCCTTAGCATCTGATTTTTCCCATTGGGTATCATTTTTTTTATCAGTGCTCTTTCCGCATTGGGATGTACTTTGGATACACTCCATGAATGCACAAGAGGTAATAGGGGTCTCTACCACTCCCGTGATCAGTTTGAAGCTACTAGCTTATCCGCAGTTTATCTCTCTTTTTTTTTTTTACTTTAAGTAAGGGGAAAGGGAACCATACTTAGACAGGTTTACAAGCTGTGTCAGAACTAACAGAGGAATTCGACTTAATGTATACCAAACCCCTAGGTAAGAAAAATTAAGTCAAGTTAAATGTGAAGTAAGTAATGGACTCTCTGAATACCTGAAGTGATATGGATGTCCTCAGTAGGTTGATCTGTGTTGGGTTTTCTAATAGTCAGAGATCATCTGCAAGCTCATTCAATGGTTACTTAGGTTCCTGCAAGTGTAGTGATCTCCTCAAAAATTCATAGTTTCTTACTAAACTATTTTGACTCAATAAAACAGACTCAACTGACTCTAAGAAAAGAAAAAGATTATGTCAGTACCACGTCCCCCACACTTGAAACACATTGTTCCCAGTGGAATCAAAGCTTAGGATTGGTAAAAGATGAAAAAGGGACTGAATGTACTTATGTTCGGCGATTTTACATGTCTCACAGCTGCGTCGACCGACGCATATGTGCAATGGTCGACGCAAGTTTTGGAAAGGGTGCATCGATCAACGCACATGACTGCGTCGATTGATGCACAACGTGTCTGTTCAGTGAATTTTTGCAGACAACATCTTTTCCATGAATAATCATAAAAACTCAACCTGTAAGCTACATAAACCAAAGACAACGCAAAATCAAAGTAACCAGATAGTCATATAAAGCAAGTACATCAGTTCCAGAGTAGAAGGACTGACATAGACTCAAGAAAACATAAAAATGACTCAAGAAAAATAAAAAGAAAGAAAGAAAAATACAGAACCAAAGTCATGGAAATAGGATCAGATCTCAGCAGACTCAGACTCGGACTCATCATTGATACCAACATACCAATCAAAACTACTAGTCTCAGGGGTAAGAGAGCGTCTGCGGCGAGAAGCAGGTGTAGGAACATGGACTCTCTGCTGACTTCTGCAAGAGCAGCTAGCTATCATCTCCCAAAGGCCCTTCACTCTGTCATTCAACATAGTTTGGAATGCTCATCTAGACATCTCTGCAGGATCCATGGGTAGATCAGGGTATGGTACATGCACAAACTCACATGTTGTAGATGCAGGGGCAGGCACAGGTGGATGAGCATGAGAAGTAGAGGCTCCAGATGTAGAAGCTTCAAGTGGGTTTGGCGATTGTAGGTACTCAACGCAAAAGGTTCCAATGCGGCTCAAAGCTCAGAGCTAGCAATGTATCAACCTTCGTGAACTCTTGTAAGGGAAGCTGCACGCACCACTCACATAACTGCACATCTCGGAAAACCCAAAGGTTTCCTTCCTTCATATATGTAGCGCTCCACATATAAGTATCATCCTCGTAGTCACACACTCTCGTCCCTCTGTAGGGATCCTGAAGTGGTGAAAGAGAGGAGTAAGCAAGCTGTCTACATGCTCAATCTTCTTACCCTTAAATGCCTTAGTCTTCAAGCCGCAGAGATGATCCGCGAAGACTGCTCCCATGTTTAATCCGGGTGCAAGGTCCTCCAAAGTAGTGTCCTCAAACAAGTGACTAATCCCAATGTACAAAAGCGTAAGCTCAGTCTTCCTCATCTTGTTCGGTTCCTCCTTACACAACATCGCGTTTCCCAACACTCATACAACATACCTCAAGAACGGATGTCGTATAGTGATATACCATGGATTTTACCGGTTTTAACCATGGTATATGCCTTATTTATCAAGTCTTATGTTATGTTTTGGAGTCTTTTTAGTATGTTTACAGGTTTAGACACGTTTGGAGCATAATTGGAGTTATTGGAGCATTCTGGAGCATTTTGGAGATTTTACCCGAGAGATAGAGTTCACTGCCCATATTTGACACTTGCAACGATCGACACACCATTGGCATCGATCGTTGCATAGCGTGACCAAGCATTCTCGCGAGCGTTAATGAAGAATGAGGATTAATGCACTAAAGCCCAGAAAGCCCAGATATTTACACAGAAGCCCAAAACGTGTTTTAGCTATTAAATAAGGGTTTTTAAGCCATTGTTTAGGCTACACTTTTCTTAAGTTTTATTTTATTTCAGAGAGCCTTAGGGGCTGATCTGGTTCTCGAAAGAGACTTGATTTCGAACCCCTGTTGATTATTCTGTTTGGTTTTCTACTTATGATGTTTTCTGTTTCGATGAACATGTCTGAGTAGTTTACCTGTTAGGTTGAAGGATTCTCATTAGGGATTTCATGGAACTATAGTTTAAATCAATCTGTAGGGATTCATATCTGCTAGTTCTTTGTTTAGGTTGTTCTTAATGCTTAATCTGAAGTAGGTAATCAGAATTATGATGTTAGGTTGATTGATACAACGAGAGTTGGTTAATTAGCTAGAAAGAACCTAGATGAGCAATTTGATCTACTCGCAAAGAGATTTGGTTTAGGGGAATTGTGAACATATCAAACCTGATCATTAATGCTAGTTTAATCTGTTAGTAATTGCAAAGAGATTTGGATTGGTTCACTTAGACTTAGAGAATTCTCGCAACGAGAGTTGGTGAATTCTATATCCGTGTTTGAGTTCTAGAACAATTATTGATTAGATCCTGATTAACTGATTGCTTGTGTTCCTGATTTCCTGAGAACTCCTGAAACCTAACGCTTCGCTTCCTTGCTCACAACTCGCTGCTATTTACTTTCTGCTTGCTGATTTACTGCTTTCCCATATTGCTTTCTCCTAGTTTAATCTCTTCTGTTTTATAATCTATCGTTGACCGGAGTCCCTGTGGATTCGATACCCTAAGTACTACAACTACATCACTGTGCACTTGCAGTTAGAATAGGGATTAAAACTCGACCTATCAAGTTTTTGGCGCCGTTGCCGGGGACTCTTTTGAGTCTCCGATAGATTTGAACTTAGGGTTTAGACTAGGTTTTTCGTTTTTTGTTTTTTTCACTAATTTTTTTTTCTTTCTGTTTCTTGCATTTCAGGTACGCCTGTAATCGCCCTGCAACGATCGACACGGTCCTGTGTGTCGATCGTCACATCATCGCGCTTGCATCGATCGACGCTTCTCCTGCATCGATCGACACATATCGAAAGGAAGATGTATGATTTCTTCAATCCAGGGATTGACAGTTCACAGATAGCTGGGTTGAAGAGTAAAGTCGACTATTTGCATAGTCTTCTACTTGAAAAGTATGCGCAAGAAGCTATCAACTGCGTTGGAGGGAATGAATTCTACAGTCAGGAATCTGCTTTTCAGGGACCTTTCCAGCAACAGGGTAATGCCTTCTCAAGGAACTATGGTGTTTCTTCTTACCAAGCACCACCTGCACCTGCATATAAGAGCAGATTGGAAACCATGCTGGAGCAGTTACTGGAAAGACAGGAAGAGGTGAGGAACTACATAAATGGTTCTGGGTTTCAGGGAAACAGGCATGGATCACCCTCCTATCAGGCACCTCCTGCAGCTAATGCTTATGAGAGCAAGATAGAATCCATGATGGAGCAGCTGCTAGAGGATCAGACTAAGACTGCTATGGACTTCGACATGAAGCTGGATGCTATACATGAAAATCTGAGTGGGAAGTTTGAATACTTGAGCACACATGTGAAAAAGCTAGATGTCAAAGTTCAGCAAACAACTGGAGCAATACAAAGGCAAAATGAAGCTAGAAGAGCTGAACAGCACAGATCCATCAAAGCTGTGACCTTAAGGGATGAGATTGAGTTGCTAGGTGAAGAAGAGAGCATAATCTCAGATTTTCTGGATAAATATTGTCTGCCTGATACATGCATCGATCGACACCCCCTTAGTGTCGATCGACACACCGTTCTGACGGCAATTTCGAGTTCTTTCGAGAAACAGAATCGCCTTGCATCGATCGACACACATCATGCAACGATCGACACAGAACGCAGACATGACCAGAAACCTGCAACAGTGCCAGAACGAGTCTACAAGCCCCCTGTGCCATATCCTAAGGTTCACAAACCCTCCAAACAAGCGATAGAAGTAGCTAACTGCGTGAAAGTGATAGATAAGAAGGTGAATAAAACACCACCAGTTGAAACTTCGCAATTTCATGCAAAGAAGATGATCTCCACTGATGGTCATCTGAAAGAAGAAGTTCAGATTGGTGGAACAACATTATCTGATAGTGGAAAGAAGAAGATGGCGGTTCCTCTTGAACCTGCTCTAACATCTTCAGTACCTGCAACTGCTCATAAGCAGAAAGCCCCAAACATCAGATATACATCAAAGGTAAGGTACAAATCACCTAAGCTTAAACCTTCTGATCACATTGTTTTGAATGCAGGAAAACGCAGTAGACCGCCCAAGCTTCGCTCCCGTCCTGATTCTGATTACTCTTTCCTAGGGAAGCCTCATGATCTGAAAGCCTATACACCTCCTTGGATGAAGAGATATTCACAGAGACATTCAAAGTCTCTGTTGAAGCCGCCATGAGTCAAATCTCTGTACCATAGTCAAGCTAATGACTAAAAACAAGCGCTGAGTGGGAGGCAACCCACTGTTAGGTTCGTTTTTGTTTTTGTTTTTTTTTTCCGTTTTGATTTGATATTTTTAATTTTTCTGTTTAAGTGTGTTCAGAGCTGAGGGAAACAGGAATAATCGCATTGCATCGATCGACACACATTGTGCATCGGTCGATGCAGTCGCGATTTACGGTTTAACGATTTGATTGCGGTTCAGACACCGGTTATCTACATAACCGCGAGCTATAATCACCTTGCATCGATAGACACCCTTGTGGCATCGATCGACGCAGGGCGACAACAGGTAAGTAATCTGCAACTTTTCGGTTTGTTCTTCAATTTGATTATTCTTTCACCGAGCTCATGCTTTGATTACACTGGGGACAGTGTAGTTTAAGTGTGGGGGAGGAGCTACTGACGCACGCTTTTGTTTTCTTAGTTTTTCAAAAACATTGTTTTATTGAGTCAAAATTTGTATGAAACTATGATTTTTCGAGGAAACTTTTCGCTTGAACAGGAACTAAGTGACCATTGGACAGACTTGCAGAGCCTCTCTGACTATTAGAAAACCACATCACAGATCAACCTACTGAGGACACCCACATCACTTCAGGTATCAGAGGATCCTTTTACTGACTTCAACTTTAATACTGACTTAGATTTCTCACCTAAGGGTTTGGTATACTTTGTGTCGGATTCCCTTGTTAGTTCTGACACAGCCTGTCAACCTATCCTATTTAGTTCCCTTCTCCCCTTCCATTAAAAAAAAGAAAGATAATAAACTGAGGATGAGTTAGTAACTCCGAAGTAGTCACATGAGTGGTAGAGACCCCTATTATCTCCTGTGCGATCCATGGAATGTGTCCAAAGTACACCCCATAACGGGAAGAACACTGATAAAAAAATAAAATGATACCCAATGTGGGAAAAATCAGTTGTTAAGGAAGATAAAGAGAAAAAAGGGACTAGAGAAAGATAGTATGGTGGTCTAGAGCTGATAAGGTAAGAATCCATGTGCCCTTTGATCGATACTCCTTAGGTGAGACCGCACTTAAATACTTGCAGAAGTCAGTAGGGAGAATTTGAATGCTTGAATGTGATTGTAGAGTTTACTTAGGACAGTTGCTAAGTGTGGGGGAAGTATATTGTGGTCTTGAGTTCCGTAGGAAAGTTTTCAGTGGCTTACTAAGTGAATGTGATTGTGAAAGTTCCTAGGACGAAATGAGTTTCTGTGTTTTCAAACTTCTTCTCTTATACTTTGGTTCTTTACTTGCTTGAGGACAAGCAAGAGCTAAGTGTGGGGGAGTTGATATACCATGGATTTTACCGGTTTTAACCATGGTATATGCCTTATTTATCGAGTCTTATGTTATGTTTTGGAGTCTTTTTAGTATGTTTACAGGTTTAGACACGTTTGGAGCATAATTGGAGTTATTGGAGCATTCTGGAGCATTTTGGAGATTTTACCCGAGAGATAGAGTTCACTGCCCATATTTGACACTTGCAACGATCGACACACCATTGGCATCGATCGTTGCATAGCGTGACCAAGCATTCTCGCGAGCGTTAATGAAGAATGAGGATTAATGCACTAAAGCCCAGAAAGCCCAGATATTTACACAGAAGCCCAAAACGTGTTTTAGCTATTATATAAGGGTTTTTAAGCCATTGTTTAGGCTACACTTTTCTTAAGTTTTATTTTATTTCAGAGAGCCTTAGGGGCTGATCTGGTTCTCGAAAGAGACTTGATTTCGAACGCCTGTTGATTATTCTGTTTTGTTTTCTACTTATGATGTTTTCTGTTTCGATGAACATGTCTGAGTAGTTTACCTGTTAGGTTGAAGGATTCTCATTAGGGATTTCATGGAACTATAGTTTAAATCAATCTGTAGGGATTCATATCTGCTAGTTCTTTGTTTAGGTTGTTCTTAATGCTTAATCTGAAGTAGCTAATCAGAATTATGATGTTAGGTTGATTGATACAACGAGAGTTGGTTAATTAGCTAGAAAGAACCTAGATGAGGAATTTGATCTACTCGCAAAGAGATTTGGTTTAGGGGAATTGTGAACATATCAAACCTGATCATTAATGCTAGTTTAATCTGTTAGTAATTGCAAAGAGATTTGGATTGCTGCACTTAGACTTAGAGAATTCTCGCAACGAGAGTTGGTGAATTCTATATCCGTGTTTGAGTTCTAGAACAATTATTGATTATATCCTGATTAACTGATTGCTTGTGTTCCTGATTTCCTGAGAACTCCTGAAACCTAACGCTTCGCTTCCTTGCTCACAACTCGCTGCTATTTACTTTCTGCTTGCTGATTTACTGCTTTCCTATATAGCTTTCTCCTAGTTTAATCTCTTCTGTTTTATAATATATCGTTGACCGGAGTCCCTGTGGATTCGATACCCTAAGTACTACAACTACATCACTGTGCACTTGCAGTTAGAATTGGGATTAAAACTCGACCTATCATATAGCTGTCTGGTTGGTATGACACGAGTGATAATGTCCATTACCAAAATGAGACCAAAAGAACGGAGTGTTCCTATCTTCCCACTAAGCTGTAAGCACGCAACGGATATGATCTACACTGAATCCATAAATGCGGCAGAGATCCAGAATAGTGATGCGGTACCTAACACCCATCATCATGAAGGTAAACATCCCTTCGGATGATCGTTTGCAAAGCTCGTCTGTGTAGTACACTCTGCAGGTAGACAAGAACTGTCTAACCAAGTCTGGATACAAGTCATAATTCCTCATAGGCATTGTTCAAGCATATCTTCTGTACTATCTCCTGAAAATCCTGTGTAATCCCCATGCTATGACATGTCCTATAGTGGATAAACCTTGTGGGCATAATATCCATATCGATCCATGCCTTGTAGAACAAAGTGTCGTACTCATCCCACTCTTCCTCTATTCCTCGCTCAGTGCAAGCAACGAGCTCAGTCTCAGTCTTCAGATCATTCTCCCACTCTACCTGCATAGGAATCAAATCCTTCTCTCTCTTAGGCTAAGGATAATGTATCGCTCCAGGAACACGCTGATTAGGCATATGAGGTGATGAAGTACGTGTGTACTAGTCATCAGGTACATCAGTATCATCTGTAATGTTCATGCGCTTTCGTGGGGGTATCTGCAATCAAAGACACAGGAAAACAATCTTGCAAATTAAGCTAAGGCTCTAAGATCAACAAACGCATCAAAATCAATATCAATCAGCACAAAAAACCATCATCAACATCATAACACTTCTCAATTTCTCTAAATTCGTCCTAATTTCGCCCTAAATCACAGAATCGCAAGTGTTCGTTTCAAATCGGATATTTTTGGAAAACTTGCGAAACCTGTCCATGAAAATATAAGGGTACCTCGAATTCATCAGTACTAGCCTCAAATAAGCATCAATATATCATGAAACAACAGAAATCGTGATGAATTTTGAATTTTGAAATTTTCACCTAAAGGCCGAAATAAAAAACAAGTAGATTTGGAGCACATACCTCGTAGGTCGATAAAAGCGATGATAGAAATGGAAACATGGTACAAAATTGAGCAAGTTAGGCTTTGGAATTACCGAAAATGATGAAGAATTGAAGAAATGGGGGCAATGGCGATTTAGGTTTCGGATTCGCGACATAAGAAAAATGAGCAAGAAGGAGAAGAAAAAGAAGTTTAAAGGCACTTACCTCATGTGCAGATGCGTCGATCGACGTAGGGGTGCGTCGGTCGTTGCATATCACGATTAATGAACCGGGCCGGTTCAAGTCGATCACAAAAGATCCTTTTTGGCTCTCTCTTTAGCTCTATGTCTCTTATCCCTAGGAGGTCTTCCTCCACTAGCAGGTTTTTTTGGAAAACTCCATTTATTCCGGTTTAAAGCTTACCTTTTTATTTTGTGTTGATTGGACCGGGTGCGTCGATCGTCGCACAGGACCGCAACGATCGACACACTTTGTTTCCCTTCTTCCTCGTGGTTTGACTCCAACCGCTACTCAAACCGTAATGTGAACGGCATTAAATCATTATAGACTCGCGGTTACTATGCATCCGCTGGCCAAACCGCAACAGACTGTGCATCGACCGATGCACATGACCACGTCGATCGGTGCACGTCGTCTTTCCAAACATCGGACTTGATTTGCCCAATTTTCTCACTCGAGGAACTTACGGCTTCTTGGCAGATAAATCCCATTCGACCCTGCATCGATCAACGCGGCATCGACCGACACACAAGACCGCGTTGATCGATGCAAGCGATTTCCAGAGACAAACTTAGCTCTATACGACAAAAACACCAAATTGAATATTTACAGACTCACCAGTGGGTTGCCTCCCACCCAGCGCTTCTTTAACGTCATTAGCTTGACTGAAAGGAGATCAGGCAGAGGGTGCATCATCCAGAGGCATAATCTGACCTCTTGGAATCTCGGATTTAGCCTAATATTGCTTCACCCTCTATCCATTGACAGTAAATTCTTTTCCTTCTGAGCTGATCAGAACGACAGCACCGTACATACACACTTCCTTGATTGTGAAAGGACCTGACCATCTAGAACGCAGCTTACCTGGAAACAATTGCAAACAAGAGTTATACAAAAGTACATTATCATTTGGATCAAACAGTCTGGAGACAATTTTCTTGTCATGATATGAAAATTTGTGGCATCTCATACTTCTTACTGATTTTCCCTTTCTTCTGACAGGCATCGCACTGAGAGACAAAGAAATGAGCATCTATGAACATAGTAGGCCACCAGAAACCTGCTTGCAAAACTTTAGACATTGTCTTAAAAGTAGCAAAAAATCCAGCATAATCTGATCCATGGCAATGAAATAGAACGTCTAGAACCTTTGATTCTGCAATGCATCTCCTTTAAATGCCATCCGAACTGTGCTTATACAGATAAGGCACATACCAATAGAACCTTCTTAGTTCTCTGTAGAACTTCTTATTTGCATACCCCTTGAGATCACCTGGTTCAGTCTCTGCAGCCAAGTAATTCGCAATATCAGCAAACCATGGTCGATCGAGTGTCGAAACAACGTAAAGATCCATGTTGTAGTGGCCAATTTGATCCTTCTGAGGTTCCTGGTTCGTAATCGCCTTGCGTTGACCGACACATAGGGTTCATCGGTCGACTCAACATCTAGACGTGCATCGATCGTTGCTAGGGTGGCATCGATCGATACATTCTCTGCAATCCGATAGTTCTGCATATTTCTATCCAAATCCGTTCTAAACATTGTCTCAATCAAATTAACGTTCTCCTCTGGTAGAAAATCATCAATAGGGACGTCTTCTTCAACCCTGATCCTTGAAAGATGATCAACAACTCCATTCTCAACTCCCTTTTTATCTTTGACCTCAATGTCAAACTCTTGAAGAAGGAGAATCCATCTCAAAAGCCTTGGCTTTGCATCTTTCTTCTGCATCAAGTACTTCAAAGTTGAATGGTATGTATTTAGTATCACCTTAGATCCAACCATATAGGGGCAAAATTTCTCAAAGGCAAAGACAACTGCCAACAATTCCTTCTCTGTAGTGGCATAGTTTCTCTGCCCATCATCTAGTGTTCTGCTGGCATACTAGATAGCATGAAGTTTATTGTCCTTCTTTTTCACTTGCATCACACATAACCTCAAAAGATAACTCCCAATCTGGTGGCTGTACTATAGTAACACTCACTAATGCTTGCTTAATCTGTTCAAATACAGTCTAGCAATCTGCAGTGAACTCAAATTGCACATCCTTACACAGCAAAGCAGTTAGTCGTCTAGCAATCTTACTGAAATCGTTGATGAACCTCCTGTAGAACGCAACATGTCGAAGAAAGCTCCTCACAGACGTCACATAATCTGGCGCCTGAAAGCTGGTCATAACCTCAATATTGGAGCGGTCTACTTCAAACCCAGCCTCTGATACTCTGTGCCCAAGAACAATACCATCTCAGACCATGAAATGAGACTTTTCCCAATTAAGAACAAAGTACTTTTCCTCACATCTAACTAGCACCTTGCACAGATTATCCAAATACTCATGATATGAAGAACTAGACTGAAAAATCATCTATAAATACCTCCATGAAATCCTCAATCATATCAGTGAAAATCGACATCATACATCTCTGGAAGGTGGCTAATGCATTACAGAGTCCAAAAGGCATTTTGCGGTATGCAAAAGTACCATATGGACAAGTAAAAGTGGTCTTCTCCTGATCCTCTGGATGAATGAGAATCTGAAAGAAACCAGAGTACCCATCAAGGAAGAAATAATAGGGATGATTAGCTAACATCTCTAGCATCTGATCAATAAAAGGCAAGGGGAAATGATCTTTCCTAGTCGCAACATTCGGCTTCCTGTATCAATGCACATCATGTGTCCAGTCATAGTTCTTGTAGGAATCAACTCGTTCTTCTCGTTCTTAACCACAGTAACACCTCATTTCTTAGGCACAACATGTACTGGACTGACCCAATCACTGTCAGAGATAAGATAAATGATTCCAGCTTCCAACAATTTCAGAATCTCCTTCTTCACCACTTCCTTCAGATTCGGATTCAGCCTCCTCTGATGCTCCACTGATGAATTTTTCTCATCCTCAAGATGTATCCTATGCATGCACAAATCCAGAGAGATACATGAAATGTCATCAAGAGAATAGCCACTCCGGTTGCATCGATTGATGCAGCTGCTCGTTCTGCACTTCCAATTGCACAGCTTGCTCTATAGAATCCATCAATCTAGCATAATAGATAGCATGCTCATCCTCCAGATACTCCAATTCCTTTACTGAGATTAGCAGGGCTCTCTCCAACGGATCCTCAGCTTGTGTCCTCTGAAAGAATTCCCCTGCTAAATCACTGAGAGTGTCCACATAAAAGGTCTATCCGTCGATGGTTGGTCTCTTCACCAGCTTATCCATATCAAAACTCATGTTCATATCACCCACATTTAGAATGATTGTTCCCTTCTTACAGTCAATCATCGTACCAACAGTAGCCAAGAAAGGTCTACCCAAGATAAGTGGATCCTTTGGTATTGTCTGGATCCTAGTAGGCATGAAATTTGTCATCCCAAGCTTCTTAGCAACAGAGAAGGGCATAAGGTTCACACTTGAACCAAGATCACACAATGAGCTCTCAAATATATCTCTGTAGATAGAACAATTCAACACAAAGCTCCCTGGATCTTTAATTTCTCAGGAATCCTGCCTTGACTCACAACACTACATACCTTTGAGATCATCAGTACACCTTCTTCATCAGTTATGTTACCAGAAAGCATGTCCTTGAGATATCTCTTCATCACATGAGTAGTCTTTAGAGCATCAATCAAAGGCACTTCAATCAACACCTTACTCATCATCTCCTTGCATTTAGCCAACTGTAGCTCGTACTTAGGCTTCCTTGGGTTCTTAGGGAAGAGAACCTTAGACTTATAGACTCTTTCATCAATATTCTTGAGTTTCTCTGCATCTGATTTTTGTGCACGGCCATTGCGTCGATCGACACTAGGGGTGCGTTGATCGACACTTGAATCAGGTGCAACGACCTCTGTGTTGACATTAGGCTGAGATTCTCGATTCACGTCCTGCGTCGATTGATGCTGGGGTGCATTGGTCGGCGCACTCTGCAACTCGCAAAAGTTATATTCCATCTCCTCTATTTCAACGATTTCCTCCAAGTTCAGACCCTTTTCTGTGCAGGAACGACCTCCTTACCACTCCTCAACGTAATTTCATTACATTGGTACTTCAGATTAGCATCAGTTCGTCCAAGGAGAGTTTCATCTTGTCTCTTTGCAGACCCAACAGTCTGTGCAACCTGAACATCCAGCTTCTTGACATGAATTCTCAAAGCATTAATCTTTCTATTCAGATCCAAGTACATAGCATCTATCTTTCCTTTTTTTGTCACATACGCTTTTAATTTAAGTCAAAGTAGGCCGAACATTTCAGTTTTCTTGTGAAATTCCGAAATCCGACAGGTTATGACTTACAAGTGAAAACTCTCTACCATGTGCCCTAGCCCTTTTAGCAAGGGTATCGACAATTACATTATCCCTACGGCTAATGTGAAACAGACTAAAAAATGAAAATTTCTCTCTAATAGTGGCGACGAAATCCAAATCGGAAGTAAAGGCCGGCCAGTCCATCGGATCTTCTATCTTTCCATTGAAATCTATTGTACTCTTCTGCTGTCCTTCCAGAAGCTGCTTCGACATACCCATCATCTTATCAAACTGCTTACTTTGAGGAGGAAAATGTTGATAAGAAGAAGATCCATAGTTCCTAGCGAAGCTACTAGTGTTGTTCCCAAGGCTGTTGTTACTCTGAAAAGGTTTCTGGTATTGAGGCTTAGGAGTGAAACCATAAGAGTTTTGATTACCTTTAAAGGCACTCCTCTGACCCATTCCATTATAGCCACCTCTACCTTGATGATTCCCAAATCTGTTACCCTGAACACCAATTCCACCAATGTAGTTCACATCCTCTTCGTCACATCCTTCCTCAGCATAAAACATCTCAACATCCTGAGCAAAATGGACATTCTTCTTCCCAAGTAGAAGATTGTGGACATAATCGATCTTGTTCTTCATCTCTGCCATCTGCGAGCTATCAACCTTTCCACCAAATTTCTTGATATATCATGATTTTTAGGGTTTTTGACCACGATATATGTCTTTGTTATTGAGTCTTTTAGTGTGTTTTGGAGTCCTTTCATGTGTTTTACATGTTTAGGTACGTTTCGAGCATATTTGGACATTATGGCGCATTTTGGAGCTATTTGGAGAATTCGTGCGAGAGAGAAGAAATCATATGCGAAACAGAGCTCAGTGTCGATCGACACTGTTGTGCATCGATCGACACAGGACGCCATCAGATAAATCTCACCGAGTTAATGAAGATTTGTTGAAATAAAATTTTAGCCCAAAAGTTTTTCATAATTACAAATAAGCCCAAAACGTGTTTAGACTGTTATATTAGGGTTTTTAGCCATTGTTTAGGCTACACTTTACTTATCAGAGATTGAGAGATTTTGGGACTGGTCTTGTACTCGACAGAGAAGATATTTCGAACCCCTGTTTTTCTATCCCTTTTATGTTATTTGGTTTTCTATTCATCATGTCTATTGTTATGATTTCCATGTCTGAGTAGTTCTCTGTGAGATCCGGGATTCACACTAAGAATTTGTATTCGTGGATTTGGACTTTAGGATATTGAAATGGTATAGTTTCTTATGAATCAAAAACTTTATTGAGATTGATCGTCGAGATAGAACAAACACAATCGAAAAGAGAGTACAAAGTATGAAATCGAGCTATCTAGTCGAAGTGTTCTTAGCCAGGGTTGGAATATATCGAATGAATCGCCACTTCTTCTTTAAATAGTCTCGACTTTGATCTTCTGGTCCCGATATTTTGGCCTCGCCGTCGTAACGATCTCCGAGATTTGTGTGGATCATTTGAACTGGCGAAGACCGAGTTGCTCTATCTCCACGTCATCTTCTGCCAAGCTCGAGCTCGATTGTCTCCGGCTTCGGCATCGTCTGGGCCTTGTCAGGGCGTTTATTTGCTTGGGCCCAACAAAGGAGTCGGCTCTCCTCTTTTTCTTTGATTCTGGAACGGGCTTGTAATTACGGGCCTTTGTATTGTCTGTTAATGGGCCGGATTTCCTAGAGGGAAATCCAGTACCAACAATAGCCCCCCAGCCCATTGATTTCGAGAAGTCGAGGTTAATGGGCAGTGGACGTTCTTGGGAAGAGGTGCGTGCCTCGGATGTGACAAACCTAATGATTATTTTCGCCCCATCCGTAGATCTTGTTTTGATCCAACGGTGAGGAGTGAGCGCGTGAGATGGGCTGAAGTGCTTTTCAGCGCGTCTGCAGTCGTTGCGAGTATTGGTTTCGAGAATTTCATCTCTCGCCGTAGATTCGGTCGATCATCAACGGCTTAGATTCGAAGGTTGCGAAGAGTCTTTTCGGGCTCGTTCTTTTGGTGAAGTGACCTAATTACTGCGCATTCGCAACCGTTGATCTCAAATCGACGGTTAGAGTTGAGGGAAAGCGAGAAGTCCAAACCATCTCGGTTTTCTCAGTAATTAATACGAGTTTGGGAGTCATACGGACGATACTGCGCACGATTCCCGATATAAATAATCATATATATCGTCGAAGGGAGCCCTTCGCCTCCTTACTTTTATTCTTGCTTGTTTAAAGTTTTTCTCTATACTTCCTCTGTCGTCAGAGAAAGTCCCTTCCCGGAGATTTTCCGTTTTCTTTACTCCGGCGCGTTTTCTTTTATGGCCTCGAGAGACCCTGCGGGAGCGAGTACGAGTGCGGCGGCGGGATCTTTCGGACCGCACCCGCCGTCTTCGTTAACCGTAGACCATATTCAGCAGTTAAGGGCGCTTTGCCGGATTCCAACGGAAGTTGAAATCGTCATTCCCTCCCCGGCGGTGTCCCCCGAAACGGTCGTAGAAGGCTACTGCTGCGCCTCCTACACGTATTTCGAGAAATGTGGGCTCTTCTTCCCTATTCCCCGCCTTGTTTTCTTGGTGTTGGCCCGGCTCCAGCTGGCGTTTTATCAGATGACGCCGAACTTCGTTCGATACGTTATCGGACTTGGAGTCAGGGCCGCGGAGGAAGGGATTGAGTTTGTTCCCGAGGAGTTAATGCGGGTTTGCTCGGTGAAGCAAGATTCCCGCTTTCCGGGTTCGTATCGTCTTTCTCCTCGGTTTGGGAGGATTCTCGACGGTCTCCCGCCGAGGGACGGATGGAGGGACCAATATTTTTTCTTTAGGGTGACCCATCACTCGGTCAGAGAGTTCGACTGCTCGGTCGTTCCTTCGCGGTGGGCTTCCAATGTTGGTAGGGCTCTTGGTTTCCTTTTCGATCCTATCCCTCTTATTTTTATGTTGTTGTCGGTCCGATTCCTGATCGGTTTTGTTGTGTATTACAAAGTTTCCTGAATCGCTTGACCTTAACCCTGTCACGGAGGCCCTAATAACCCGTCTGAGGAGAGGTGCCGTCAACTGGGACAGTTTCACGGTTGAGCGTGTGCAGGCTACTCTGAGGGTCAACCCAAGAGGGGTTCCGCAGGACCGATCTCGGATTTCTCGGGACCTACCGTTTCCTCCTGTACTTCCTCGGGCTTCTCTGAGTCGAGCTGTCCGACCTCCGCTTCGTATACCCGAGCGGTCAGAAGAGGGTGGGTCTTCTGTTCGTGACGTTTTGTTCGTCGTTATTTGGAAAAGGTCTAAACCCTCCTCTCTTTTTTATGATTCTACAGGCCGTCCTTCTTTGGGTGAGGGTTCGGATGCTAGCACTCCATCTCATGAGAAGTTATCTCGTAGATCGAGGAGTCGCCGAAACGGGAAGGACCCTATGGATTTGGCGAAAAGGGTGGGGGACGGGAGTCTAAGCAACGCACTCTTTTTTGCCATGTGTTATTCTCCTCTCCCTTCCCTGGTTATCCCTCCGAACTCCGGGGCCTGCGATGCGGCCGCAGAGACAAGGGGGATCCCTCCTTCTCCGGTTGTTCGGAGAGCGAACCCGGTCTCGTCTGGGGAGCCGACTTTGCGCGGTTCTCGTCCGAATGGTTCGGGGAGACCGAATGATCAAAGTGTGGGTGGGAGCCTTTCCCCCGTACCGAAGCGTCGGAGGATCGATTCGGAGGCGAGCTCGAGAAGTTCGAGCGAAGGCGTTGGGATGCCCCGGGGCGCGGCCCGTTTGTCAAGGCACGACGGACCTACGGGTGCTCGGCTTCCGGTTGCCGGGGACATGGCCCTTGGCGACTTGTACGCCAAGATGGCTGAAGCTACCGGGAAGGTATCGATCGCGGTTCTTTGTTCTCGCCTTTCTTTTGTATGAGAGATTTTTGAGATTCGTGTGTTTATGTAGTTCTTGGAGGCTACGAACGGGCTTATGGCCCAATCCGAGCGCGAGCTTCGTGAGAGGTCGCAAGTTGATGAGCTCGAGGCCGCTAGGAGATCGGCCCATATTTTGACCGCGGAGCTGCAGGATTCCTTTGCTCGAGAGGAGGAGCTCGAAAGGAAATTGGCTAGGTACGAGGGGATAGAAGTCCGGTTATTGGTTCTTGAGAATCGTGAGGAGGATCTTTCTTAGAGGCTTCGGGCGGCCGAAGGTCGAGCGCTAGCCGCTGAAGATGCGAGTCGAGCCGCGGCAGCGCGAGCTGCCCAAGATCGAACTGACCTAGAGAGAGTCCTCGCGGGGAGGGATTTCGACATAAAGGTCGCTTCTCACGAGGCGAGGAAGAAGATGAGCGGGGAATACTTGGAAATCCTTAAAGAGGTCAAGGAGAAGAGCGAGAAGCGGAAGCTTGAAACCAACGCTGAGATTCGCCTCCAAGAAACCCTGGCCAATATCGAACTCATCGCGGAGTTTGCTTCCGGCGAGCTTGACCTGACTCGGGAAGTGCTGAGGTTGGCCGACCAAAAGAGGACGGCCATGGAAGAGATGAACGCCACAGCGGTCTCTGATTTTAGTGTTGGCAAGTTGAACTTGCCTGCCGTGTCGAGTGACTCGGTTATTTTGGCGCATGCTCCGCCGCCGGCTGCTTCCCGTCCTGATCAATACAGATCGAATCTCCCGACTGGGGTTGCATCCACCGGTGATCGGGCGGAGGATGGAGACGAGGCTTCCTCGCGTTCGCGGAAATCTTGATTGTCCTGTCGTTGCCCCAAGGGGCTTTTGATTTTTTTTTTTTTTTGAACATCTATTTGCCCGAGGGGGCTTTGTTTTGTTTTAGTGTTGGGACTCGAGGACATTGTGTCCTCCTTTCAATGAATCTCTTTTTGAGTCTTTCATGCCTTAGCATAGACTTTACTATTTTAGCACCTTAGTGCGAAGTCGTTCGTACTCGAGTCCGAGTTCTTTCGTAATGTGCAGTAAGAGTTTGATGTTTAACGGGAATGATAAATCGGGGTGGACTTACAAAGATTTGTTGTGCGCGGAGGTTTTTCCGTGTGATCGGCTGCCTTGACTTCGACATTTTTGCTTAAAGGGAGAGGGTGGCCCTCTAGTTCTCCCGAGCTGTATAAAGTCGGGAGTATTTTAGGTTTGCGGGAGGTTGTTTCGGAAGGGATAATTTCATATCGCTTATTTTAGGAGAGATAATTTCATATCACTTTGGCTTTCGAAGAGATAATTTCATATCGCTTTCTGGGAATGTTATGATGAGGTATTTCGCAATAGCTTTAACCTTTATGACAGAAAGAAGCATTGGATTAAGGGACTTATTTTGATTTCACAAATATAAGCTAGTACGACTTCGTCAGAAGTCGTTGAGCTCGGTAGAAGCTCGTGTTGGGGGGGGGCGGCTGCGCTCAAAGTCGAGCTGCCTACGTACCCTTTTTTAAGGGGATCAAGCCATTTCGTAGTTCGATTATGTTGATGTACTCCTAGTGGAAATACTTTTTGAGGTTGATGATGTTCCAAGGTCGTAGTTCAGGTTTCTGGGTTTCTACCGACTTGAGTCGGTAGACCCCGTCCTTTACAATGTCGGTGACCTGGTAAGGACCTTCCTACTTTGCTCCTAACTTTCCAGCGTGTTCTTCCTTTTTATGGTCGAACACTTTCCGTAAGACGAGCTCTCCTACTTGAAACCTTCGAGTTTTGATTCGGGAATCATAGTAGCGAGCTGCGGCTTGTTGGTAATTCTGGAGTCGAGCTAATGCGAGGTTCCTTCTTTCATCGACGAGGTCGAGCTCGTCAGTTATCATCTTGTTGTTAAGTTCCTCTTGTCGTGGGCATTCTTCTTTGCGGATGCTTGATACGAGGATTTCGGCTGGTACTACCGCCTCGATTCCGTAAGCCAGCGAGAAGGGAGTCTCGCCAGTGGATTTGCGGGTGGTAGTCCGGTAGGCCCAGAGTACGGCTGGGAGTTCGTCACTCCAGGTTGTTTTACACTCGTTGAGCCTTTTCTTGAGACCGTTCATAATCACTTTGTTAGCTGCTTCTGCTAGCCCGTTCCCTTGGGGATAGCGTGGCGTTGAGTAAGTCAGCTTTATGTTCCAAGTTCTGCAGAACTCTTTGAACGTGTTTGATATGAACTGAGATCTGTTATCGGTGACGATCTCGTGGGGTAGTCCATGTCGGCAAACGATGTTTCGCCAGACGAACTCCTTAACGTGAACGTCCTTAACTTTTTGGTACGACTCTGCTTCAATCCACTTGGTGAAGTAGTCCGTCATCACCAATAGGTGTGTAGCTTTCTTTTTGCCGGATGCGACTAGCGATCCCACGATGTCCATCCCCCATCGCATGAATGGGTATGGTGATGAGATAGAGGAGAGTTTTTCCGATGCTTGGTGGATAATTGGAGCATGCTTTTGGCATTTATCGCACTTGTTGGAGAAAGATTTGCATTCGGTGGCCATTGTCGGCCAATAGTAACCTTGCCTTTTGATTTGCATGGCCAATGCTCGTCCTCCGGAATGGCTTCCGCAGGATCCGTCGTGTGTTTGTGTAATCACAGCCGTGGCTTGCTTTTTGTCAAGGCATTTAAGGTAAGGTTCGGAGAGACTCCTTTTGAAGAGCTCTCCTTGCGTGACGCAGTACCTTGCGCTCTGTGTTTTGAGTTTCTGTGCCTCCCATTTGTCGTCGGGAACTTCGCCGTTTGTGATGTATCGAATGATCGGAGTTATCCAATCTTCGTCGTTGTTAGGCTCGGGTCCCTGAATAGCGGATGCGGCTTGGATTGGTCCGTCGGGGACGTTCGCAATGTACACGGCGTTTCTAGGATCGAGGTCATCATCAATATCGATGATGTCGCTACTGGTGATCCCAGGACATTCTTTGTGCTTGACATCGTCCTTCATGGCGGGCCCGTCTTCTTTCAAGGACAGAGCTTTGAGGGCTATGTCGATGCTTGGTTTTTTGATCCCTTCGACTGGTATGATCCTTTTGAGGTTAGGATCTGATGTCGATGCTAATGCGGCTAGGGCATCGGCAGCCGTGTTTTCCCCTCGTGGGATTCGTGTTAGATCAAAGAATTCGATATGTTCGGCCAGTGTGTGGACTACCCGTAGGTATGCTTCCATCCGCTCGTCTTTGGCCTCGTAATCGCCATGATATTGGCCCGTGACCAATTGGGAATCGCTGAAGGCGTTTACTTCCCGGGCTCCTATTGCTATCGCGAGTCTGAGCCCGGCTATTAACGCTTCGTATTCTGCTTCATTATTCGATGCGGCGAAGCCCAGTCTGAACGATTGTTCTAGTACTTCGCCCGTTGGGGAGACTAGCTTTACTCCGACTCCGGATCCTTGCCTCGAGGAAGCTCCATCGACGTAGAGTTTCCATTTTTGGGCCGAGGTCGGGTCGAGTTCTATAGTCGGAGGGAGCTCGATTACAAAATCTGCCAGTACTTGTGGTTTTAGGCACTTTCGAGCTTTGTATTCTATGTTGTACTCGCTAAGTTCGATAGCCCATTTGACCAATCGACATGACTGGCTTGTACTGTGAAGGATGGTTCTCAGCGGCTGAGAGGTCATCACTATGATCGAGTGCGATTGAAAGTACGGTCGGAGATTCCGAGCCGATGTCACTAGCGCTAAGGCGAGTTTTTCCATGTCGGGGTATCTGGTTTCGGCGTCGATCAAGGTCTTACTGATGTAATACACCGGCCGTTGCTCGTTTTGTTCCTCGCGAACCAGGACTCCACTCACTTCTGCCGTCGAGACAGCTAAGTAGAGGTAGAGGGGTTCTCCTTCTACTGGTTTCGCCAGTATGGGTGGTTCGCTTAAGTAAGCTTTGAGCTGAGTGAACGCTTCTTCGCACTTTTCGTCCCAGAGGAACTTTTTGTTTGCTTTGAGCAAGTGATAGAAGGGTAGACATTTATCAGTCGACCTTGAGATGAAGCGATTCAGAGCAGCTATTTTGCCGGTCAGGCGCTGGACTTCTCGCATTGTTCTGGGAGATTTCATCTCTATGAACGTTGCGATCTGTTTGGGGTTCGCTTCGATCCCTCTTTCGGTCACTAGGTAACCAAGGAATTCTCCTGAGGGAACCCCGAAGGTACACTTTGCTGGGTTGAGTTTCATCCCGTATTTATTGAGAATGGTAAAACATTCTTTTAGTTGGGGGATGTGATCCTCATACCTGGAAGATTTTACCAGCATATCGTCGATGTAGACTTCCATGGTTTTGCCTAGGAGTCCTGAAAACATCTTGTTGACGAGGCGTTGGTAAGTTGCTCATGCGTTTTTTAGTCCGAAGGGCATGACTTTGTAGCAGTACGTGCCTCGATCAGTTATGAACGAAGTCTTTTCTTGGTCCTCAGGGTTCATCAATATTTGATTGTACCCTGAGAACGCGTCCATAAAAGATAGTATATGGTGTCCAGCGGTAGCCTCGACCAGTCGGTCGATGTGCGGGAGTGGGAAGCTGTCCTTTGGACATGTTTTGTTAAGATCCGTGAAATCTACACAGACCCTCCATTTTCCGTTCTTTTTCTTAACTACTACGGGGTTCGCAAGCCAGTCGGGGTACTTGACCTCTCTGATCGATCCGATTTTTAATAACCGATCGACCTCATCATTGGCGGCTTTGGCCCGCTCAGGGCCTAGTTTTCGACGCTTTTGTCTTACCGGTTTGTAGGTTGGGTCGACATTCAGCTCGTGGCTGGTTACGTCGATGTTGATCCCTTTCATGTTTGCTGAAGACCAGGCGAAGGAGTCGACGTTCTGTTTGAGAAAAGAGACCAGTTCATTTTTAACTGGCTCTGATAGGTCGATTCCGATGCCAACGAGTCTTTCGGGATGAGCATCATCTATGCAGACCTGAGTCGTGAGGTCCTATTTGACTTGGGTCGTTCGACCTTTTGGTCTGCATGGTGGCGAGCTCCTCCTCTTTCTGTAATTGCTACGCAGGGGATTTCTCGATCTGCTTGTATCCGTTCATGTAGCAATGACGGGAAATCTTTTGACTTCCGTAAATGGTTTTGATCCCTTTGGGAGTTGGGAATTCTACGCATTGGTGGTAGGTCGATGGTACCGCTTTCATGTCGTATATCCATGGTCGACCTAGGATCGCGTTATAGGGAGCTGGCTGATCTACTATGACGAACTCCGTCATTCTTCGAACTCCTCCAGCGGTTACTGGGGCGAAGACAGAGCCCATCGAGTACGTCGTTTCGCCAGCGAAACCTACTAGTGGTGTCTTTTCTTCCACGATATCGGAGTCGTTGAAGTCCATCTTTTTGAACGCGTCGTAAAAGAGGACATCTACCGAACTTCCTGTGTCAATCATTATCCTTGAGAGTTCGAAATCTCCCACTACTAGACAAACGAGGAGGGCGTCGTCGTGGTCTGGACCCAACATTGGGGTTTTCCCCCCTCTGTCGGTCTCGACTCTTCTTTGAAGGGCTTTGATCGAATTGACCGAGTCGCGGCAAAGCTTGGAGCCACCGAAGATGAAGTCGATTCGTTTAGGGGGTATAGCCCGTACACCCCCCCCCCCCCCCCCCCCCCCCGCAGAGACGAGGGAGATTGATTCTCGAGCGTAAACTTTTAGCGGGAGCCGGAGGCGGGGATAGTGCCGAACCTCCCGGAGTGCCGCTCAGGTTGAGCTCGCCGAGGATGAACTCGTCTCGCTTTCGCGACCCTTGAGGGAGTGTTTCGGGGGATTCCGGCTCCTTTGACCGTTCTCGTTTGTTCTGAGAAGGTTTTTTGAAGTTCGACTCCTTGGTCTGTTTGTTTTCCTTTTTGTCGGGCAGATTTTCCTCCTCGACTTCGGAGTCTTGTTTGCTTTCGGACTCTCGTTTTTGAGCCTCTGCTTTAGCTCGAGTATAGCAATCTTCGGTTGAGTGTCCTCTTTTATTGTGGAAATCACAGAATTTTTCCTTGTCGAACTCAAATTTCTTCGAGCTCTTTGGGCTCTCGACCGCGTTGACGTTCCCTGATTTACGGGAATCCTTTTTCGAGTTCGAATTCTGCGAGCCAGACGGGTTCTTTTCTTTTCGGTGTTTTTCTCTGAGGGCCGTGGTTTCGTCCTCGAGGCAAGCAAAGGCCGATGCGCGATGGAGGGCGTCATCGAGCGTTTGAGGTTCACGGACTGTTATTTCCTCGCGGAATCTGGTTGAGTACCATAGTCCTCGTCTTAATGCTTCTATAGCTACCTCGTCTCGTGGGTTCGCGGTTTTGGATTTTATTTCCTTAAATCGGTCGATGTACGAGCGAAGTGTTTCGTCAGGTTTTTGAGAGACGCCAAATAGGGCTGCCTCAGTAGTCTTTTCCTCGATGAAGACGGAGTATTGTTTGAGGAAAGCCGTCATGAACTGGGTGAAGTTGTCAATGGACCTTTCTTCCAATCCGGAAAACCATTCTAGGGCGGAGCCCGATAGGTTTTCCGCGAAGAGCCTGCAGAAGGCCGGCTCTCTCTCCTCATCGGTAAGGTACACCCTTGCCATCGCTAGTCGGAATGCCCTGATGTGGGCTTTCGGGTCTGATTTCCTAGAGAATTCTGGAAACTTAGTTTTCTTGATTTCTCGGATCCTTGCAAACGCGATCCGATCTGTGAACGGCGTTTGTTGCGTTTCTTCGATCACTCGATCGATATCAGGAGCCGCGCTTGTTGCCATGTGAACTTTCGAGCTCAGACTATTGAACTGGGCCTTAGCCTGCTCGATGTATTGTCTAAGCATATCGTGTTCATCGCCCTATGCGGGTGTGAACTGGGCTTGTGCCTGACCTGACGTTTGTTCCGGAAAAATGGGGTCGAGGAGATCGATCGGTGGGACCGACCTTGTCTGGTCGATCTGGGGCGTTCGGAACTGTACCGTGTTTGATCCGTTAAGGAGTCCCGAGCTCGAGGCGAAGGCAGAGCCTCCTAGTTGCCTCGGTCGGATATTAGAGTTATTCGGGAAAGGTGGTGGCCCGAGTAATGGTCGGTTTCTTGATCCGGTTGGATCTGTGACCATTGTAAGGCAGAAGCCGCTATTTGACGTATTATCAAAATTTCCCGACGCTCCCGGAGGAGTTACTACCTGGGAGAAGTCCAAGCGGGTACGCGGTGGAGGAATTATGGGAGTTCGCGTTGGTCTACCCCCTTGGTTTTGTCTGGCGAGCTCTTCGAGACGGGCGTTAAGGCGCCGTTCTTGTTCATCGAGCTGCGCGGCCAGGGAACGGTTTGCGATCTCTTGGGCCCTTGCGCTTACCTCGTTATTTCTCGTTCGATCTACCAATAGGCTGAGCATCGAACGGATCTCGGCAAGATCGTTGGCCCTTGTCTCTGTGGAGCAGAAGGTAGTGGCAAATTAGGTCTGGTTATTCCAGATCCACCTCCTGGGGCGGATATCGAATCGTTTCTCATCCACACCCAGTTTCTGCTCGGATCATTAGTTCCTGACAAAACGTTTGTCGGAGTCTGGCTCGTCGCGATTGTTTGAGCGACAGAGCCGGATGGTGCCGAGATCGTGGATACTGAGGCGGAGCTCGTCAACACGCCGTCGATCTGACCCATGTTCCTTACCCCGGTGGTGTTCTGAGGAACGTTGTCGACCGTTTGAGGGAGGTCAACTGGTGGTGTGGCGCTGGGAGAGCCTGTTTGGTCGGGATTCATCTCGATCTATCGGATCTAGGATCTGATTCTTAAGATAGGAAAAGCTATAGATAGTCCCCACAGTCGGCGCCAAATGTGAGATCCGGGATTCACACTAAGAATTTGTATTCGTGGATTTGGACTTTAGGATATAGAAATGGTATAGTTTCCTATGAATCAAAGACTTTATTGAGATTGATCGTCGAGATAGAACAAACACAATCGAAAAGAGAGTACAAAGTATGAAATCGAGCTATCTAGTCGAAGTGTTCTTAGCCAGGGTTGGAATATATCGAATGAATCGCCACTTCTTCTTTAAATAGTCTCGAATTTGATCTTCTGGTCCCGATATTTCGGCCTCGCCGTCGTAACGATCTCCGAGATTTGTGTGGATCAGTTGAACTGGCGAAGACCGAGTTGCTCTATCTCCACGTCATCTTCTGCCGAGCTCGAGCTCGATTGTCTCCGGCTTCGGCATCGTCCGGGCCTTGTCAGGGCGTTTATTTGCTTGGGCCCAACAAAGGAGTCGGCTCTCCTCTTTGTCTTTGATTCTGGAACGGGCTTGTAATTACGGGCCTTTGTATTGTCTGTTAATGGGCCGGATTTCCAAGAGGGAAATTCAGTACCAACATTCTCCAGTTAGGTTTAGGGATTCTCATTAGGGATTTCATAGAATATTAGGTTAATCAATCTATAGAGATTCATAACTTCTAGTTCTCATCTAGGGTTGTTCTTAATGCTTAATCTGAACTGGCCACATAGATTATTGATGTTAGGGTGATTTTCGCAACAACAATTGGATAATTTGCTAGAAAGAACCTAGATGAGCAATTGATCTATTCACAAAGAAATTTGGCTTAGGGAAATTGTGAACGAAAGATCCTGAGATTAATGCATGTTTAGGATCTCTAGTATCCGCAACGAAAGTTGGTTTGTTAGGTTGCTAGGCATAGATAATACTCGCAACGAAAGTTGAATTCTTATGCTTCTGTGATTCCAGTTATAGAATTGTTCTTAACTTGATCCCGATTGATTGATTTGCATGTATTCCTGATTTCCTGAGAACTCCCTTGACCTGACGCTTCACTTGATTGATTTACACCCGTTTGATTTACTTACTTGCATTATTTACTGCTTATTCTCTGCTGCTGCTTAGCTTAATTCGAACCTCTATAGTCTATCGTAAGATTCTTGAGTCTCTGTGGATTCGACCCCTATATACTACTAGTCACGTCTGTGCACTTGCAGTGTAGCTCTAGGGATTAAAACTCGAGCATATCAAGTTTTTGGCGCCGTTGCCGGGTACTCTTTTGATCTTCGATAGATTTGAGTTTAAAATTTAGACTAGGCTTTTCGTTTTTATTTTACTAATTATTTTTCTGTTCTGTTTTTGCGTTTCAGGTTCGACGAAGAACATGTGCGTCGATCGACACCCACTTGGCATCGAACGACACACTCGCGATCAGCATCGATCGATGCTCTGCTAGCATCGGTCGACACACTCTGCGTGAACCAGAAAAATTCATGCCTGATCGCAGCGTGGGTAAGATTTAAGATGTACCAGTGAGATTTCCCTCATCATGGTTTCTCTGAAGTTCAGCTGATGAGCATTTTCTTCAGAGGAGTTGATTTGTGGTATCAAATGGCTTTAGATGCTGCTAGCAATGGGAACTTCAACACTAAATCTCCAAAGCAATCTAAGGAGCTTATTGAGAACTTGATGTGCAGCAATAGCAATAAGAATGCTGATCTGGAGAGGAAGAAATCTGGTGGAAAGGTTGATAGTTCACAGATGGCTGAGATGAAGAACAAGATTGATTCTGTCCATAGCATCTTACTTGGGAAGAAGCAAGTCCATTTTGCTGCAGATATTGATGAGACTGAGGGCGTCAATTACATAGCTGGAGCTGATTATCAGGGTCAGAGATAGGGAAATCAGCAGGGACAAACATCTGTTTACACACCAAAGTCAGCATTTCAGAGACCCTTTCAGCAGAACAGCTCATTTTCCAGAGACTATGGTTCTTCTTCATATCAGACTCCTCCTCCACAAAATGAGCAGCCTGATTAGATGATGGGCATGTTGGAACAGCTCTTGGAAGGTCAGCAGAAGAGTACAATAGACTTCAATGGAAAGATAGATGCTCTGTACTTGGATTTGAATGGGAAGATAGAGTCTCTGAGCACTCATGTAAAGAAGCTAGATGTTCAGGTTCAACAAACTGTTGGAGCAACGCAATGGCAAAATGGAGCTGAGAGAACTGAGAAGAAGCAATAGGTCAATGTTGTCACTATAGAGAATGAAATCGATTTGATACATGAGGAAGAAGACATTATTGCCGATTTTCTTGATGGATTGTCGATTGATGCATCTGTCTGCGATGTGCATCAATCGACACACCCTTGGTATCGATCGACACACACCCGAGACGAAGGATGAAAATGATTTGAAGAAGCAAGTGTCGATCAACACATCCTCTGCATCGATCGACAGTGATCGCAGATGAGACCAGAATCCTGCAACAGTCCATGAGCGAGTCTATAAGCCTCCTGTACCCTATCCCAACTCTCCTAAGAGGTCCAAACACGGGTTAGACGAAGCTAATTGCATGGCAGGGATGAATAAGAAGCTGATTCAGATCTCATTATCTGATGCTCTGAAGAAATACCCTTCTCTGCAGAGATATGCGAAGAAGACTCGTTCAACCTCAAATACCCTTCTCTCACATCAATCACTGCTCAACCTGATGATCCTTCTTAGCTACTGCTGGAGCAGTGATTGATGTGAGACATGATCTGATTGATCTCCATCTGGGAGATAAGCCTTTGCAATTCAAATTGGATAAGCTGCAGAGATCCACCACTGATGGACAGAGCTTCAGTGTTGAGGTGGAGCCTGAGATTCTAATTGGAGAAGAGAAGATGGCGGTTCATCTTGAGCCTGCTCTAACATCTTCAAAGTCTGCAACTGCTCATAAGCAGAAAGCTCCAAACATCTCTCCTCCACCCAAAAAAAGGTTTGCTTCCTCTAGACTTAAACCTCCTAATCCATTTGCTGTGACTGCATGAAAACGCAGTATCCCACCCACGCTTCGCTCCCACCCTGGTTCCATTTCCTCCTTCCTTGGGAAATCTCATGATCCCATTGTCTATACACCACCTTGGATGAGGAAACATTCACAAAGACACTCATTGTCTCTGTTGAATCCACCATAAGTCTGATCTCTTTCCCATAGTCAAGCTAATGACTAAAAACAAGCGCTGAGTGGGAGGTAACCCACTGGTTAGTGTGTTCTTACTTTATTTTTACTTTTGGTTTTGTGTGCTTTGATTTTTCTTGTTTTGTTGTGTTCAGGCATGAGAACATGTCATAATTGCCCTGCATAGATTGACACGGTCCTGTGTGTCGGTCGACGCAGCGGTCACACATGCGGTTTATTACAGATTTTACCGTGTCCATTGCGGTTCAGTCAGCGGTTCTTTCCAAACCGCGAGCATACACGAGATGCGTCGATCGATGCGGTCCTGAGCATCGATTGCCACAATCCCGTGACAGGTAAGTGTTCTACCTTTTTCCAATCTGTTCATTTTGATTCTTGTTCTCACCGAGCCCAAGCTTCTATAATACTGCGGACAATGTTGTTTAAGTGTGGGGGAGGTAGCTACTGACGCACCGTTTTCTGTTTCCTTAGGGTCAGTTGAGTCTGTTTTGTTGAGTCAAATTGAGTAGGAAAAAGGACTTTTAGAGTTGATCACTACACTTGCAGGAACTTAAGTGACCATTGGATGAGCTTACAGATGATCTATGACTATTAGAAAACCCAACACAGACCAGCCTACTGAGGACACCAACATCAGTTCAGGTATTCAGAGGATCTATTACTGACTTCATCTTTAACTTGACTTGATTTTCTGACCTAGGGACTTGGTATAATTTGAGTCGGATTCCTCTGTTAGTTCTGACACAGCTTGTAAACCTGTCTAAGTATGGTTCCCTTCTCCCCTTCCTTAAGTAAAAAAAAAAGAGAGATAAACTGCGGATAAGCTAGTAACTTCGAAGTGACCATATGAGTGGTAGAGACCCCTATTACCTCCTGTGCATTCATGGAATGTGTCCAAAGTACATCCCAATGCGGGAAGAGCACTGATAGAAAAAATAAAATGATACCCAGTGGGGAAAAATTAGGTGCTAAGGAATGAAAAGGAGAAGAAAGGAACAAAAAAATGATAGTATGGTGGTCAGGTGCTTATAGAGTAAGAATCCATGTGTTCTTTGATCGATACTCCCTGGTGAGACCGCACTTATTATATTACAGAAGTCATATGGTGAATTTGAATGCTCCGGATGTGATTGTGGAGTTTAATTGGGACAGTTGCTAAGTGTGGGGGAAGTACATGTTGGTCTTGATGTCTGCAGGTTCATTTTTCATGTGGCTTACTAAGGGGAATCTGAGTGTGGTGCTCATACGATGAAACGAGTTTCTGAAGTTTTCAAACTTCTTCTTCTAATATTGGTTTTCTGTTTGCTTGAAGGCAATGAAAGGTTAAGTGTAGGGGAGTTGATATATCATGGTTTCTAGGGTTTTTGACCATGGTATATGTCTTTGTTATTTAGTCTTTTAGTGTTTTTTGGAGTCCGTTCATGTGTTTTACAGGTTTAGGTACGTTTGGAGCATATTTGGACATTATGGCGCATTCTGGAGCTATTTGGAGAGTTCGTGCGGGAGAGAAGAAATTATAGGCGAAACAGAGCTCAGTGTCGATCGACACAAGACGCCATCAGATAAATCTCGCCGAATTAATGAAGATTTGTGGAAATTGTAGTTTAGCCCAGAAGTTTCTCAGAATTACAAAGAAGCCCAAAACGTGTTTAGACTGGTATATTAGGTTTTTTTAGCCATTGTTTAGATTGAGAGATTTTGGGGCTGGTCTTGTACTCGACAGAGAAGAGATTTCGGACCCCTGTTTTTCTATCCCTTTTATGTTATTTGGTTTTCTATTCATCATGTCTATTGTTATGATTGCCATGTCTGAGTAGTTCTCCAGTTAGGTTTAGGGATTCTCATTAGGGATTTCATAGAATATTAGGTTAATCAATCTATAGGGATTCATAACTTCTATTTCTTCATCTAGAGTTGTTCTTAATGCTTAATCTGAACTGGCCACTTAGATTATTGATGTTAGGTTGATTTTTGCAATGACAGTTGGTTAATTTGCTAGAAAGAACCTAGATGAGCAATTGATCTATTCGCAAAGAAATTTGGCTTAGGGAAATTGTGAACGAAAGAACCTGAGATTAATGCATGTTTAGGATCTCTAGTATCTGCAACGAAAGTTGGTTTGTTAGGTTGCTAGGCATAGATAATACTCGCAACGAAAGTTGAATTCTTATGCTTCTGTGATTCCAGTTATAGAACTGTTCTTAATTTGATCCCGATTGATTGATTTGCATGTATTCGTGATTTCCTGAGAACTCCCTTGACCTGACGCTTCACTTGATTGATTTACACCCGTTTGATTTACTTACTTGCATTATTTACTGCTTATTCTATGTTGTTTCTTAGCTTAGTTCGAACCTCTATAGTCTATTGTAAGAATCTTGAGTCTCTGTGGATTCAACCCCTATATACTACTAGTCACGTCTATGCATTTGCAGTGTAGCTCTAGGGATTAAAACTCGAGCATATCATTTCTTCCTCTCCAAATCAGCATTCTTAGTGCTATTACTATACACCAAGTTCTCAATCAGCTCCTTAGCTTGCTCTGGAGATTTGGTATTGAAGTTCCCATTGCTAGCAGCATCTAAAGCCATCTGATACCACAAATCAACGCCTCTGAAGAAAATGCCTAGCAGCTGAACTTCAGAGAAACCATGATGAGGGCAATCTCTCTGGTACATCTTAAATCTTACCCACGCTGCTTTCAAAGGCTCTGTAGGTCCCTTTTTGAGCCGTAGAAGAGCCTCTCTCAGCTTATCAGATCTAGCATCATCATAAAAGTTTCTAAGGAACTTCCTTTTAATTGCATTCTAAGTAGCCAGATTACTAGGTGGAATCTGCTTCAGCTAATTTGTAGCTTCTCCTCCAAGAGAGTGTTCGAAAAGCTTACAGTGCAGAAAGTTATAGCTCACTCCATTGTGCTTCATCCCTGTGACCAAAGATTCAAACTTCTCAATATGATCCAGAGGGTGCTCATGTGGGTGTCAGGTGCTGTCCCACAAGTGTGTAGTAAGAAGTCTTCAGCTCAAAATCATTCCTCTGAATGGGAGGAGGTAAATTCGCAGACCTGTTAGCATAAAAATCATCAGACATGTTGTAATCAGCAAGAGTCCTCCCATTAGGCGGATTAGGTGAATTAGGTGGTATTTCAACCCGTGGGTATCCACCATCTGCGCCTCCATCAGCACCACCACTTTGTGGTTGCTGAATAATCTGTTGAACAATGACATTTCCCTCAACATCAAGTTTCTGGCCCTGTTCATTGCAGACATTGTTCTCTGTATCCCTCAGAACACTATGTTCATCCCGAATCAAAATCACAGCATTCACATTCATCATCTTCACTGGTTTATGAGCTTTCCTGTTTGTTCTTTCTAACCTTGCAAGCTCCTCAAGTCTGAGATTCACGAGCTCCTTCTCCGGATTACTTCTAGTTGCACGATTAGGCATGCACTAACTGGTTTACGGTAAAAGTGTCGATCGATGCACATGACCGCGACGATCGATTCAGTTTGTGGATGCGTCGATCGATGCTTAAGAGTGTCGGTCGATGCCCTTCGTCTTCTCGCAAAACTGAACACGCAAAGACAAAACAAAAAGGAAAAATTAGTAACTAAAAACGAAAAGCCTAGTCTAAACTCTAAACTTAAATCTATCGAAGACTCAAAAGAGTCCCCGACAACGGCGCCGAAAACTTGATATGCTCAGAGTTTGATACCATAAGTTACACTGCAAGTGCACATGCAAATGTAGTATATAGGGGTCGAACCGCAGAGACTCAAGAGTAGATCAGCAGTAAATAGATCAGCAGAATCAAGCGTCGAGTTAAGCTAAGCAGAATCAATCAATAAGCAAATTATTAAAAGTAGTAAATAGATCAGCAGTCGAGTTGTTTGTCAAATACTAAAGGCGCTAGGTCAAGGGCGTTCTCAGAAAATCAGGTCAGGCAGATTAACAATCAGTCATGATCGAATTAAGTACCGTTCTAGAACTCAAACACAGATGTAAAACTAACCAACTTTCGTTGCGAGAATTCACTAGCATTAAGTTCAGGTTCGATTAGTTTACAAATTAGTTAAACCAAATTTCTTTGCAGATAACTAATTTACCCAACCTAAATAAATCAGATTCCAAATTACACATTCGTGACAATTTATAAACCTAAGATCTAGATTCCAATTAATCATGTTAGAAACTAGCTTTAAGAACAATTTAGGTTGAAGAAATAACATGTTATGAATCCTTAACTGATTAAATCAATCTTAACATGCCATGAAAAACCTATGAGAATCCCTAAACCTAACAATGAATCTACTCAGACATATTGAATGAAACATACAACATAATATGAATAGATTGCATTAAAAGAAGAGTAAAGAATAGAAAATGGGTTCGAAATCTTCTCCAAAAGCAGTACAAGGTTCGGATCAGCCCCAAAGCTCCTAAACTCTCTCTAGCCAAAGTATGAATGTGTAACAAGAATAAAACAACAAAACGTACCCTAATATAAAGTGCATAACACGTCTTGAGTCTTCTTTGTAAATACTGAAACTTCTGGGTCAAAACTAAAAATTCTCAAATCTTCATTAATTCGCTGGCAATCTGCGATTTGGCTGCGTCGATCGATGCATGAGTGCATCGGTCGACGCTCAGGTCGATCCCACAAGGTGATTTCTGCTCATCACGGCTCCAGCTCCAATCTTTGCCCAAAAAGCTCTATAATCTTTCAAAGTCCTCCAAACGTGTGTAAACCTATAAAACACTTGAAAAGACTCGAAAGACACTACAAAATACTCGAATATATACTTATATCATGGCTTAAAACATCTAAAAACCATGATATATCACTCTACAGTCCGGGTGATATCTTACTTGATTCACTCCCAGACTTCCGCATCCCCATGGAGCCAATTAACTCCACGCAGTACCGCACCTGGGAGGAGCAGCGAGCAGGCCATATTGCTAGCGGAGATCATGGAGCAGCATGTCGATGCTCAGCAGCAGCCACCACCTCAGGCTGCCTTTTCTTTACCCCAGCCATGGGTTCAGACCACCCACGAGCCGGTCCCGTCGTGTTATGAATGTGGAGCCAATGGATTCCATTTTCACTGGTGTGCGCTCCCTCAGGAGCCGCTCTTTCATGAGCCTTACCAGCCACCGCTTCCGTCGGTTACTTATCTCATTTGCGGCCACACCGAGCACCTTGCGCCGTCATGCCCGATAGCAGACCCCGCCCCAGCGCAACAACTACACCAGCACCACCCACGCGCTCAACACACCCGCCCCATCCTCCTGGCACACCTGCCAGCAGCTATGTCCATGAGCCGTATTGCCGCCAGTGCGGAGCTTATCGCTCGTGCTGGAGGTACTAGGTTTAGGTAGTTGATTAGGCCCAAGTAATTAACGGCTCTAACTCATTTTGATTGTACATATCGGCTAATTATTTGCCACTAACGATTTTGGTTATGTAGCGGCATTTTATTTTTGGGGATGGATGGGCATCCACTGTAGTAGACTCTGATGAAACTATGAATTTAAAACTCTCATGTATGTATATGGATGTTTTATTTACTTAGTAGATGTGGGGTATTCCAGTTTATCATTTTGAGTAATAAAGTAATTATATTGCATGCATGTGATGGTTAGTGAATGCAATACATTTACGATGTGAACACAAATGAGGGTCCAAACAAGTGATTACTCGCGAGAACCCATGAGACGACTGTATCAACATTACCGTGTGGATAAGCCGATTTGGTTGGTTGATTGATTGCTTGCGTGAGATTGTTTTATTTGCTAAGGTGTTAGAATGTTTGATGTGATTGATGCATTGATTGTTCACTAGGTTGCTAGCCATTGGTCTTGAATAATTGCATCTAGATGATCATTAGGTTGTTAGAATGATTTGTGTAGCATCATTCCATTGCTCAGCAGATAGATTGATTCGACTGAATAGCATTTCATTCGTGGATCGTGAGATTGCTAGTATTGCAATTTCTTGATCGCTAGGTTGTTAGCATTGCATTTGTTTGACCGTTAGGTTGTTAGACCATTAGTTTGAGTAAGTGTTAAGTTGATAAATTTCTAATGGAAATTCAATGCATTAATCATCTCGTCAAGTGATTAGGTGGAATATTTAGAATTACCAAATTGTTTGATTCGCTATGTTGTTAGATGGTAGCTTTCGAGTTTTTGATAGCGAATCGCCTAGATTGATCGGTTTGGGTAATTGATTCCTTGGTGGATAGTTAGACCCATAAATTGATATAGATGGAACAATGATAGGTTCTAAGTTTTACCCTATTCTAAACTGCAAGTGAACAGCAATGTCAAAGTAGTATATAGGGCTATCGAATCCACAGGGACACTTGGTCTCAATAGATCAGAACAGTAGAGATTAATACTAGAAATAAGCAGATGGTGAAGTAAATAAATTGCGAAGCAAGAAAGTAAACAGTAGCAGAGATTAATGGTTGTGAAGCAATAAACTAAAAGCGTCAAGCCTAGGGTATTCTCAGGAAATCAGACAAGCAGACAGTTCATTCAGCAAGGATCTAATTAAGCACAGTTCTAGAACTCAAAACACAGATATATAATTAACCAAATTCCTTTGCGATAATTCTCTAAGTCTAAGTGCAGCAAACCAAACTTTCGTTTGCGAGAACTAACAGATTAAACTAGCATTAATCCCAAGTTTGATATGTTCAAAATTATCCTAAACCAAACTTCCGTTTGCGCAAAGTTTAATTGCCCAATTTAATTAGTTCAGATTCCTAAACCCCACTTTCGTGACGTATTTAGCAACCTAAGATCTAGATTCTAATTGATCAGGTTAGAACTAGCTTTAAGCACAATTAAATTGAAGAACAGATATAGTTTGAATCCTTAACTGAATTTGAACAAGTCTAGCAAGTCATGAAATCCTATGTGAGAAACCCTAAACTCAACTATGGATCTACTCAGACATGATTAATGAAAACATAATCAAAGAAATAATAGATTGCATATAAGAAATTAAATAGATAAAGGGGTTCGAAATCTTCTCCAAAATAAGTGAATACAGGAAATAGATCAGCCCCAAAAGCTCTAGAAATCTCTTAGCTATTAGTATCAAAGCGTGTGTAAAATAAACACCAAAAACTAGTATATATAGGTATAATCTCGGATGGGGCTTCTGTGTAAATACTGGAACTATCTTGGGCTTCTTTGCAAATCTTCATATCTTCATTAAACCGACGTGTACGGCCCATCTCGCTAGTGTGTCGACCGATGCACAAGGTGTGTCGGTCGATGCATGATCAATAAATCGGACAGTGACTTAAGCTCTCGGCCAAAACGTCCCAAAAGTCCCAAAATGCTCCAAATATCTCCAATTAGCTCCAAACCTGATTAAACCTGTAAAAGACTCTAAACAAAGACAAAAGACACTAAAAACACATCTATATCATGGTCTAAACTGGGTAAAAACCATGATATATCAACTCCCCCACACTTAGCCTTTGCTTGCCCTCAAGCAAAACAGAGAACTAAAACATGGTGAAGAGGTTTGAAAACTCTTCAGAAACTCATTTCATCCTAGAAGCTACAATACTCAGATTCCCCTTAGTAAACCACTGCAAGAATCAATCACAGGATATCAAGACCACAATGTACTTCCCCCACACTTAGCAACTGTCCTAGGTAAACTCCACAATCACATTCAAGCATTCAAATTCTCCCTACTGACTTCTGCAAGTATTTAAGTGCGGTCTCACCTAAGGAGTATCGATCAAAGGGCACATGGATTCTTACCTTATCAGCTCTAGACCACCATACTATCTTTCTCTAGTCCCTTTCTTCTCTTTCCCTTCTTTAACAACTGATTTTTCCCCATTGGGTATCATTTTATTTTTTTTTATCAGTGTTCTTCCCGTTATGGGGTGTACTTTGGACACATTCCATGGATCACATGAGAGATAATAGTGTTTGCTACTATTCCCATGACCACTTCGGAGTTACTAACTCATCCTCAGTTTATTATATATTTTTTTTTTACTTTACAGAAGGGGAGAAGGGAACTAAATAGGACAGGTTTACAGGCTGTGTCAGAACTAACAAGGGAATCCGACACAAAGTATACCAAGCCCTTAGGTGAGAAATCTAAGTCAGTATTAAGGTTGAAGTCAGTAAAGGATCCTCTGATACCTGAAGTGATGTGGGTGTTCCCAGTAGGTTGATCTGTGATGGGGTTTTCTAATAGTCAGAGATAGATCATGCAACTTCATCCCAATGGTTACTTAAGTTCCTGCAAGTCTTGTAAATTTTCTCAGAAAATCATAGTTTCTTACTTAAACAATTTTGACTCAATAAAACAAAATTTTTTTTGAAAAACGGACTGACTCTTAAGAAAACAGAAAACAAAAGTCAGTAGCACCTCCCCCACACTTAAGACACACTGTCCCCAGTAGTGTCCAGCGAAGGATCGGTAAAAAGAAAATAAAAATTGAAAAGGTGAAATTATGTCTGTCGGGTTACCTCTGTCGCTAAGCATCGATCGTTGCACTGAGTGCATCGACCGTTACTTGGCGATTTTCGTGTATAGTCGATCGTTGCTCAGGGCCGCAACGATCGCTGCAATGCGATTCCTTTCGTGTTGTGACGATCGACACAGAAGTGCGTCGATCGTTGCACTGCGATTTAACCGAGACCTGCAAAACATAAACTCACCAGAAATAAAAACAAACGTAAAATCCTAACAAAAACACCAAAAATTAAGTAGAAAAACACCAGTACCTAATGGTGGGTTGCCTCCCACCCGGCGCTTGTTTAAGGTCAATAGCTTGACCTATCAGAAAGAGATCGGACTCATGGCGGTTTCAACAGAGACTTTGAGTGTCTCTGTGAATGTCTCCTCATCCAAGGTGGCGTATAAGCATTCAGATCATGAGATCTTCCAAGGAATGAGTAATCAGAATCAGGGCGGGAGTGAAGCTTGGGCGGTCTACTGCGTTTTCCTGCATTCAAAATAATGTGGTCAGAAGGTTTAAGCTTATGTGATTTGTACCTTACCTTTGATGTATATCTGATGTCTGGAGCTTTCTGCTTATGAGCAGTTACAGGTATTGAAGATGTTAGAGCAGGTTCAAGAGGAACCGCCATCTTCTTCTTTCCACTATCAGATACTGTAGTTCCACCAATCTGAACTTCTTCTTTCAGATCACCTTCAGTGGAGATCATCTTCTTTGCATGAACTCGCGAAGCTTCAACTGGTGGTATTTCATTCACCTTCTTATCCATCACTTTTATGCAGTTAGCCACTTCTAGCTCTTGTTTGGAAGGTTTGGGAACCTTAGGATATGGCACTGGGGGCTTGTAGGCTCGTTCTGGCACTGTTGCAGGTTTCTGGACATGTCTGCGTTCTGTGTCGATCGTTGCATGATGTGTGTCGATCGATGCAAGGCGATTCTGTTTCTCGAAAGAACTCGAAATTGCCGTCAGAATGGCGTGTCGATCGTCACTGAGGGGGTGTCGATCGGTGCATGTATCAGGCAGACAATATTCATCCAGAAAATCCGAGATTATGCTCTCTTCTTCACCTAGCAACTCAATCTCATCCCTTATGTTCACAGCATTGATGTGCAGCTTCCGTTCAGCTCTCTTAGCTTCATTCTGCCTCTCTATTGCTACATCTGTTCGTTCAATTTTGATATCCAGCTCCTCCATATGCGTGCTCAAAGATTCAAACTTCTCATTCAAGCCTTCATACAAAGCATCCATCTTTGAGTTGAAGGACCTATCAATCTGTTGTTGTCTCTCAAGGTACTGCTCCATCATGATTTCCATTCTGCTCTCATGAGCTGTAGGTGCAGGAGGTACTTGGTAAGAAGAAACACTACAACTCCTTGTAAAGGGTTTCTGAAAAGCAGATCCGTGACTATAGAATTCAGTTCTTTCAACGCAATGGTTAGCTTCTTGTGCATACTTTCCAAGTAGAAGACTATGCAGAGAGTCAACTTGGTTCTTCAACCCAGCTATCTGTGAACTGTCAATCCCTGAGCTGAAGATATCATTCCGACACATCGTCCTGACGATCTCTTAGTATTCTTAGTGATTCAGCGAAGTGTGTCGATCGATGCAAGCAGGGCGTCGATCGACGCAATGCGAAATCAGAGAAAACAGAAAAATAAATCAGCAAAAATAAAAAAAAAGCAAAAACGAAAAGAAAACAAAAAATCCTAGTAAAACCCTAAGCTCTAAGCTATCGAAGACTCAAAGAGTCCCCGGCAACGGCGCCAAAAACTTGATAGGTTCTAAGTTTTACCCTATTCTAAACTGCAAGTGAACAGCAATGTCAAAGTAGTATATAGGGCTATCGAATCCACAGGGACACTTGGTCTCAATAGATCAGAACAGTAGAGATTAATACTAGAAATAAGCAGATGGTGAAGTAAATAAATTGGGAAGCAAGAAAGTAAACAGTAGCAGAGATTAACGGTTGTGAAGCAATAAACTAAAAGCGTCAAGCCTAGGGTATTCTCAGGAAATCAGACAAGCAGACATTTCATTCAGCAAGGATCTAATTAAGCACAGTTCTAGAACTCAAAACACAGATATAGAATTAACCAAATTCCTTTGCGATAATTCTCTAAGTCTAAGTGCAGCAAACCAAACTTTCGTTTGCGAGAACTAACAGATTAAACTAGCATTAATCCCAAGTTTGATATGTTCACAATTATCCTAAACCAAACTTCCGTTTGCGCAAAGTTTAATTGCCCAATTTAATTAGTTCAGATTCCTAAACCCCACTTCCGTGACGTATTTAGCAACCTAAGATCTAGATTCTAATTGATCAGGTTAGAACTAGCTTTAAGCACAATTAAATTGAAGAACAGATATAGTTTGAATCCTTAACTGAATTTGAACAAGTCTAGCAAGTCATGAAATCCTATGTGAGAAACCCTAAACTCAACTATGGATCTACTCAGACATGATTAATGAAAACATAATCAAAGAAATAATAGATTGCATATAAGAAATTAAATAGATAAAGGGGTTCGAAATCTTCTCCAAAATAAGTGAATACAGGAAATAGATCAGCCCCAAAAGCTCTAGAAATCTCTTAGCTATTAGTATCAAAGCGTGTGTAAAATAAACACCAAAAACTAGTATATATAGGTATAATCTCGGATGGGGCTTCTGTGTAAATACTGGAACTATCTTGGGCTTCTTTGCAAATCTTCATATCTTCATTAAACTGACGTGTACGGCCCATCTCGCTAGTGTGTTGACCGATGCACAAGGTGTGTCGGTCGATGCATGATCAATAAATCGGACAGTGACTTAAGCTCTCGGCCAAAACGTCCCAAAAGTCCCAAAATGCTCCAAATATCTCCAATTAGCTCCAAACCTGATTAAACCTGTAAAAGACTCTAAACAAAGACAAAAGACACTAAAAACACATCTATATCATGGTCTAAACTGGGTAAAAACCATGATATATCAAACAATAAGTTATCCGTTAGAATTGTTGATAGTTGGGAAGGTTAGAGAACCTCTTAGATATAAATAAGCTCATAATATATAACGGGTTAGGTAGAAAGCTTATTTACGATGAACGGAATTATAAGATATTGATAGTTAGCCCCGTGCGACCATTTGGTACGTGACTGATTACCAATATATCTATAAGGAATTGTTATTGATAAATAAGTTCAAAGGTCTAACCATTCTAGTGTTGTTGAGTTGTTGATACATGACATGATGGGCGATTTGACGAGAACACGAGACCAAACCCGAACCCGAGAGGCAAGGTGTTGTTTCAGGGAGCAGTGTAACAGTTTGACCCAAGCCTGCAAGCAAGAAAATGGGGTTGCGAAAAAGTGTGAGTATCAGTGACAGATGGAATCAAGACAGATGAGTATGATGAGTTAGCAAAGAGATTTGAAGGCAACAATGTCAGTGAAAGAATCATTTCAAGGATATCAGTAGAGAAGAACAATTATGGGTTCAGCGAAGCTTGGGTACAATGATCAAGGAAAAATCATGACATGTGTGGCATGGTAAGTCAGTTGAATGGAATGAAAGGGTGAGACGACATCAACAAAGTATCAAATGGGAATATTAACACTGGGAGCAAGTCAAGCAATAGGAATGGAGAATGGATCAAATTTGCGCGATTCAGAAGTCAAGACAAAGTGGGAAGCTTGTGTTATGGTTGAAGAGACCAACAATTGGCGTAAATGAATTGAGAAATCAGAGTGGAGCAATTCAGAAAGAGACAACTGTTTTGTAATCAAAGTTTGGATTAAAAAAGTTCAATAAGAGCAGTTAAGATGAGGAATCAGAAAGTGATCAAGGGACAAACATTTCAAAGTGGGAAGTCCAATACATCATGATAATGTGATTTTGACCAAGACCGTGTATCAGGAAGTCGGAATGGGCATCAGAAATATGGGTACAGTTTGGGATCATAGTGTAAGCATCAAAGCAGAGTTGGATCAGATTTAGAAATGAAGGCATACATGATTGTGCTTGCGATTCGTGGTTTGTTAGTAACAGAGAAATCAGGGGCCAAATTCCTATAAGTGGAGAAGAATGTAATACCCTGTCTCATGATTTGGTCACCGGGCAAGTCAAAAAGTCAACCAAGGGCATTTCTGTAATTTTGGGAAGCAAAAGGGCATTTTGGTAATTTTATCAAAATGGAAGGCTGAAGCATAGACGGGCCAAGTGATTCTCTTTTTAATTACAGAAATCACTTAGAGGACGGAGAATGGTGAAAAAGGATTTTAAAAGGGTTTTACGGACTGTCAAGATGGAAACCGACAAAAACCGATAAAAGTTTTTATAAAGGACAGTACGGGAGCTACAAGAGGCCAATTTGGGTGAAACAAATTGTGAAATGTTTCTTATGAAATCTAATAAAATAAAAGGAGGAGGAGTTGTTTCAGAAGCTACGTGGTTTTTTCAGAGGATTGAACCGAGAGAGCTAAATTTTCACCGACCGGTTAATACAAAGATTCAAGAAATCTAAGTCTACAGATTCATTGAATGGAATATCAGAATATTCCCTGGAGGGAAAAGTGTCATCTCTCTCCCTACCCATGGCTCCACCTAGCCAAAAAGATTCAATGAATCTTGGGGAGTTCAAGCATGGAAAACATCATATCATGCTATCTCTCTCAAGTAACCTCACTCTCACTCTCTCTCAAGAAAATACTCACTAAAAACTCTCTCAACTCTCTCCTCTCTCCACCTCCCACGAAATCACCTCCCTCTCTCTCCATCTTCATACAAAATCTTCATCTTCTCTCTCCATCAAGATCTTCAAATCTTTCTTTAGTTGCTTGGGTTCCAAGTTAACTCTATAACTCTCAAACAAGGCTGAACCTCCCTAAACAACTTACATATCAGAGTTCTTCTCCCTCTCCTCATCAACCGCCGATCAAGAGCCCTCCACCGCCGTCAGAGACTCGATGGAGAACCGCCAGAGAAACTGCCGCCGGTGAGCTCTGTCGTGATTTCTCTCTCCCTACGTCGTGTCCTCCTCTAGCTTGTCACACCTCTGCCACTCCAGTCTTCCTCCTCTCACCAGAGAAAAGCCACCCTCTCCGGAAACTCGCCGGAGTTACGCCGCCGTCGCTGGAATCCTTTGGCCACCGCCGTGAAGCTTCTTCCCTCGTCGTGAGCTCTCTCTCTCTCTCTCTCTCTCACCGCTGGCAAGCCCTCGCCGGATCTTCATCTCGCCGGAATCTTTCACCGGTGATATCTCGTCGGTCAATGCCGGAGCCGCCGTGGTCAACACAGGAAAAGCCTCATACGCCTCGGTCAACGACACTCCTCTCTCATCGGTCAAAGTCCGCAAGTCTTCTTTCGGTTTAGTCAAAGTCAACACTTGGTCAACGCTCAGTTTGGATTGGCAACACTTCGGGTCAAAGCCGGTTCAGCTCGTATTTCAGTCCGTTTGGTTCGGGAAGGGTTCTAGCTCGGTCTCGGGGTTTAGAGTTCCGTTAGATCATCCATCCGTCTTCTCTACGTATTGTGAGTCGGCTAAATTGTGTGATGCGTATAGAATAGGTCATATAGACCCTGGATTCATTAACTGTAGAATTAGGTTGCATACATTTATGATTGAATTGGTTAGAATGGCTAGGTTGATTGATAACCAGATTGATTAATTAAACGGTTAGGTTAATGATATGGCATTAAGATAGCTCGTATTGGTAATTTATTTTTTATGCCTTTGATTGACGTTTCTTGGTTGATGCATTCATGTAGAACGGTTTGGTAGGACCTATATGCATATATATGATAATAAGAACGTATTTAATGAATCTATATACGAGGAATTAAGAGTTGATTAAAATACAAACTAAAACGTGTAACACACTTAGAGTATAATAACGGGTGTGTTAATTAGACGGGTGTGTTAATTAGACAATAGTCGGAGCTAACGGGTTAATTGAATTAATTAAATAATAATGAGAAGTCATGAGATTAGTAAGTTTACTAATCTCAAGTTGATGGATCGCAAAGTTTAAAATATATATTAAGGAAAGTTGTAATAAAAGTTGTGAATTGGGATTTGAGCCGTCTACGGATTAGTAAGCCACTAATCCCAAAGTAGCAGAGAGATTAATTATGTTAATAAAATGTTGTTTAAGCAACTTAAGAAATCAGTTGGTTATTTCTTGTGTGGTTATTGATGAGTGATTATTGGTGTTTGTTTGATTATTGGTCTACTCCGGTGTTGGGCCGAGTGGACGGATTGATTGTGTAGTGTTTAGTCGATTCTGGTGTTGGGCCGAACAGACTGTATTGTTTGTTACTTACTCCTTCAGGAGACCGGATCATTTTGATTAGATACCTATTCCAGTACGAAACCGGTTAAGGTTGGGTGATGTGGAGGTTGGTGATAGGACTTGCGGGATATATTGGGTTCTGAGATTGTATTATTTATTTATATTGACCTTGTCAGTCTTATATGTTGTGGTAGAGTCCCAGAAAGTCTTCTTGTTTATCTTATTGTTATCAAGACTCTAGGGTGCGTTAGATCCTGCAAGTCTAGTGATGGCGTTCCGGTACTTCTTTCCCAATCGGATCCTCGGGTAGTTTCCTGATCGGTTCACGTACCTTCGGGTAGTAGTTCTGGTTATGGTGTTAACATATTGAGTGACGTCGATAGGTGTGTATTCTGGAGAATACGGGCTCATGTCCTAGGGCCGTACTGCATAGAAGCTTAGGCTATGTAGGGGTAGCCCGAGTCAATGCGTATCGATGGACAGAGAATGGTGTCCTAGGTCGTAAGACTTTGTGTTTACGTATAGGAGTCGTGGGTGGTTTTAGTTACCATGGGGGTATCTAAGTGTACCTGTGGAAGTTACCGAGTTCGCATAGTGGGTCCAGTGGTATGGAGTTAGTGATAGTATCGCGATAGTTAGATCGAGTATAATCGAGGACATTTGCCGCAGTGATCTCGATTTCTGTAGCTACTTTTGTTGATAGAGAATGCTTGTGTGTTGTGGAGCTCATCACGTCATGATGGCACGTGATCAGCTATTTATTCTTGTCTGTTTGCTATTTTGGGGTTTTTGGGTGGGATTATTCAATAGTTTGTTTAGCAGCCTGTTAATGGGAGCCGACTTGGGTGATCTTAGATTTCTTATTAGACTCTTATTGTTGTTGTTTTCAGGTTTGGCTAAGCTTGGAGGATGCGGGAGGATCTCAGTGTAGACCCGGGATTGCATTTGGACACGGCTTGATTTCGATGATTTTGGTTTATTCGGTTCGGGTTTTATGGGTGCCTAAAAGATTGTTTTAAAACACTTTGGAACTAGTTGAGAATATGCTATTTAAAATACTCTAAACACTTAGAAATAGAATTGTTCCCTGGTATATGGTTTAGTCTGAACCGACACAATTCGTGGCTTCGACCAGGGTGCTTTTAAGCTGGCTTCTTTCTTTGATTATCCGGTACGCAATAATGGTTGAAAAGCCTTGTATTGTGGAAACGAGGTAAACGAACTCAATGACGGTTTGGTTCGAGCCATTTACTCAAACTGAACTGTCTTTGTCTTTCGTATTGTGACGAACTTTTTTCGTTTGGCCTGCACGGGTTCGATCGGTCATGTTCTTGTTTGATTGTTGACCGGTCAGCTCATCGGTCAGCGGATGACGGGAAAGGGGCGTTACATGGTGAATCTGTTGTTGGGAATGTCCTGAAATCTATTGTACTTACTCTAAGTGAAAGTCGTATTGTCGAGATGAGACAATCATATGACACAAGGTAGTCATAATGCTTTGCTAAAAGCCACTTATGATCAATGAGTTTAGAACTCATTGCTAGTGTTATATTATCCTACAGGGTCACACACCTAAGCAAACTGGACGTAGTATATGAGGTTGATCATTAATGTAATGATCGGGTGAATGCCTATTTGATATGCATTCAATACCAAGTTTCTGGGCAGTGTCGATCGACATAATAAGTGTGTCGGTCAACACAGATCGGCAGTGTCGATCGACACAAAGAGTGTGTCGGTCGACACAAATCGCGGATTACCAGATTAATTCGGTTTAATCGTTGGTTAATTCCGTTGTGGTTTAAGTCGACATATATAAGATATATGGTCGACCTAAACTCGAGTTTTAACCTAATTCACAGCCACCAGAACTAGAAAAGAAACCTCTCAAGAGATTAGATCTCTAATAGGCACTAGCATCCCTCTTGTTCAGTTTGTGTGCGTGTGGATACCAGTAGAGGCGCAGCATTTGAGGCTCTCTAGATCTCGATTATCTGCAAATCTTCCGCTGCTAATTACCAGGTAAATCTGAGATCTGATAGATTCAATTACATGAACCCTAGATCCTAGGCTTGGAATTTATACCTAGGGTTGCCTAATTGGATTAGGAACTGCTAGAAATTCCTTCAGTGGTATCAGAGCCTTAGGGTTCCATTGAATCTGTAGCATAATGATTAGATTAGTTGAATCTAGATCTCTGCATAGTTGATACAAGCATGCTAAAATTCGTTTTTATGAAAATCTAGTTTTTAGGTTTTTTGATTGAAAATCGATTAGGGTTTATCGCCCTGTGTCGATCGACACCAATCTGGTATCGGTCGACACAGAAGGATAACCCGAATAAAATTGTTTTCGCCTAGTGTCGATCGACACAAGAGTTGTGTCGGTCGACACCAACCTCGCGAAATTGATAAATCGGTTCAATTGGATTGGACCGGTTATCGAGCTTGGTTAATGATGGTTGAAAACTGTGAATGGTTTAATTGCGATTGGTTTGATTAGGTTGGTATCGACCGATGCTAATGTAGCATCGATCGACACTGACCGGTATTCAAAACCGGATCAATTGAATTGATCGGTTATCGCGGATTGCTTTTGGTTATTATGCATCGATCGACACTATAGTAGTGTCGGTCGACATCAGATTCGATGGTTTAGGTTATGGAACCTGAAATCACAGAACCAAAGCGAGATAAATCAATTAATTAGAAGAATTAAAACATAATAAAACTGAACGTTTTAAATGGTTCCGTTCCTCAACCAAATATCAAGTGATACTTGATGTCTTTCCAATCTTGTCAACTGTCAAGACCCATTTAATTGTGCGATAGACTTGCAGTGCAAGATGTCCACAATTTCATGAGTAAGACAGGAGGTAATCGTGTTGATGGACTTGCAGTGCAAGACATCAACAATTACATGACTGAAGAGATTGGTTTACTTGACTGGGCCATCAAAATAGTTTTGGGCTCAGAGACATTAGGTGGATTGGGCATGAGATGTCGATCCACAACCAAGAGTTATATTGGATATAACTAGCAAAGTTGTTGCTTACCTAGATAGCTAAATTTGGGTGATAGCCAGTGGCTCACTCAAGTTTAGTGAAGTATGAGTCTTGGATCATTATATTCATTTGAGGAAACATTGTTTGAATATAATGCGAGTTTTCTTAATTGTTAAGACTTCTCATTTCTTGAACATCATAACTAAACCTCCCTTGTTTTCCAGCTATGTCTAGCACAAACCATCGTAACAATTTCTCCCTGCGATCCGTCCTTGAGAAGGACAAGTTAAATGGATCAAACTTTCTTGAATGGTATCGGAACTTGAGAATTGTTCTCAAACAGGAGAAGAATGACTATGTCCTTGAGAAAGTTCTCCCCAAGAAGTACCGAGCCAATGCCTGGCAGTCAGATAAGGATGCTTGGGATAAGCATTCTAATGATGCGGTGGATGTGAGTTGTCTCATGTTGGCTACCATGAACTCGGAATTACAGAAGCAATATGAGTACGTGGAGTCGCCAAAAGAGATGATCACTGGCCTGAAAAGTATGTTTCATGAGCAGGCACGAACTCAGAGATACCAGACGGTTAGGTCTCTGATAGAGTTCAAGCTACCAAAGGGTGAACCAGTTAGTCCTCATGTCATTAAGATGATGGGTTATATTGATAACCTGGGGAAACTGGATTGTCCCATTAGCCAAGAGTTGGCTACTGACATCATTCTACAGTCACTGCCGTCAAGCTATGATCAATTTGTTATGAACTATAACATGAACAACTTGACGAAGACGTTGACTGAATTGCATGGGATGCTTAAGACTGCTAAACCTAACATCAAGAAGGACACCCCAAATGTCCTTATGGTACAAAAAGGGTAAAAAGTTTAAGAAACTTGGTAAGAAGAAAGGTGATGGCAAGACGAGCTCGATTGTGAATCCAAGCGAGTCTGGCCATTCTCCTAAGGTTAAAACCAGTCCTTCTGAAGATGTTAAGTGCCGTTATTGTAATGGTTATGGGCATTTGAAAAGAAACTGCAATAAATTCTTGGAAGATTATGAGAAGCTGAAGAAGACGTACGAGACTTCTTCTTCAGGTATTATGTTATAGAAGTAAATGTTACTTCTTATAGTCCTACTTGTTGGGTATTTGATACCAGCTGTGCTACTCATATTTTGTGAAAATGTGCAGGGCCTGAGCAAAAGTAGGACTATGGAGAAATGACAAGTGTATCTACGCGTGGGAAATGGAGCAAGAGTTGCTGCATTAGCCGTAGGAGTATTTCATTTGTTTTCTTTTATGGCATGTTTTGAACTTAAAACTGCTACTATGTACCTGCTATGAGCAGAAAGATTATTTCTATTCCTTGTTTGGATATGGAAGGATATCAGTTTTCAAATTAAGAATAAGTGTTATTCATTTGATTACAATGATATATTTTATAGTAGCAATCCATTAGAGAATGGACTTTATGTTCTAAACCAGAATGTGCCTAACTATAACATTAATACCAAGAGATTCAAGTCAAATGATACGAATCAAACCTTTTCTCTGGCATTGTCGTTTGGGCAACATAAATGAGAGACAGATTCAGAAGCTCCATAGTGATGCGCTTTTGGGCTCATCTGATTATGAATCATAATGAGTAAGGTCAACTTTCTTGTTGCCTGTATAGCTTTTTAGAACAGAGATGTTCTTCTATTTCGCAGAATGAGACGAGATAACCAAAAAAACATAGGTTCTTCTCTCCATCGGAACAATAGGGCCGTTATGCTCATTACGAAACTTGTTGAAGAGATGAAATATAACCAAGGTATATCTTTTTGATCAGAGGTTGAATCGATCATCAGAAGAAGGATTAGGCCAAAAATTAGGATACATTCTGGGAAAATAAAAATCTTGTTTATTGGGTAAAATGACGAAGGCTCCTTTCAACAAAGGTAGTGTCGATCGACACAAATGGTGCGTCGGTCGATACAGGTTGCGAACGAACAAAATGAAAGGGCCAGAGGCTTATTGGGCTTTATACATACGGATGTATATGGGCCAATGAGCACTAGTGCTAGAGGAAACTTTCAGTACTTCATTACTTTTACTGATATTTTCATAAGGTACGGTTATGCCTTATTTATAAGGCATAAGTCAGAATCTTTGAAAAGTTCAAAGAGTTCCAAAAATGAAGTACAAAATCAATTTGGCAAAGGTATTAAAACTCTACGATGAGATCATGGAGGTGAATACTTAAGTCAAGAATTTAGTGATCATCTGAGAGATTGTGAAAGTGTTTCACAATTCACTCCTCCTGAATCGGACTTTATTAGATATGGTTCGATCAATGATGAGTCACTTAGATCATCCATTATCCTTCTAAGAATACGCTCTAGAAATGTCTGAGTTTACATTAAATAGAGTTCCATCAAAATCAGTTACAGAGATACCACATGAGATGTGGAATGGAAATGTTTCTGATTTATCCATCATGGAGATTTGGAGTTGCGAGACTTATATAAAACGTTTAATCTCTGATAAGCTCACACCCAAATCTGATAAGTGCTACTTCATTGGTTGTCCTAACAAAACCAAGGCATGTTACTTTTACAACCAGTTCGAGAACAAATTGTTTGTTGCTCGGAACCATGTTTTCTTGAGAAAGATTTTCTTTCCAAGAAGAACAGTGGGAGTAAAGTACAAACTCGAAGAAATTCGAAAAATCACAGGAGACTGCTCAACCTGATGAGGAAGAGCAGCAGTTAGATCTACAAAGAGTTGTAGAACTTGCAACTGTGGTGCCTGAGGTTTGCAAGGATCTGGTGAATGTATATTCGATATACATTCAAAAGGCGAGTTTCTGAAGAAGTGTCGATCGACACAAAAGTTGTATCGATCGACACAGTTCGCGAACCAAAATATTTTGGTTCATGACTTAATTAACCACGGTTTGAATCTTGGTTAATTAGGTCATGGTAAAAGTATACATATGAGATATGTGTGCGTGACTTTTACAGAAAACTGAAGCCCGCAGATCCGAAAGGACCCGTCACGAACCCGAGAAATGTGGATTTCTCATAACCAATTGCCGTGATCCATTGATCATTGAAAGTGACGGGCCTGCGAATTTTGAAGAAGCAATGATGGGCCTTGACTCCGAAGGCTGAAAGCTGCTGAATCCGAAATGGGATCCATGTCACAGAACCAAGTATGACTTGGGTTGATTTACCCGATGGTGTAGAAGCCATTGTGAGTAAATGGATTTTCAAGAAGAAAAGTTGACATGGATGGTTATATTCAGATGTACAAAGCTAGGTTGGTGGCAAAAGGTTTCAAGTAAATTCATGGTATTGACTGTGAAGAAACCTAATCCCAGACACCGTGCTTATGACCATTCGGATTCTCCTAGCAACCGCCGCTCATTATGATCTGGCAGATGGATGTGAAAACAGTTTTCCTTAATGTAAATCTGGAAAGGGATGTGTACGTGAAACAACCTGAAGTTTTCATTGATCCTAATGAAGCTAGGAAGATATGCAAGCTTCATCGATCCATTTATGGATTGAAGCAAGCATCTCGGAGTTGGAATCTTCGTTTTGATGAAGCAGTCAAAAGGTTTGACTTCATCATGAACGAAAGGGAACCGTGTGTTTACAAGAGGACTAGTGGGAGCGCAGTTGCATTTCTAGTATTGTATGTTGATAACATACTACTTCTCGGAAATGAAGTTCCATTGTTTCAGTCTGTTCGTACTTGATTCGAAAGTTGTTTTTCGATAAAATTATGGGAGTAACCGTATACATTCTTGGAATAAGAATCTATAGAGATAGATTGGATAAGCTAATTGGATTGTGTCAAGATACTTATAGTGATAAGGCCTTGCACAGGTCCAGTATGCAGGATTTCAAGAAGGGCTTCGTGCAAATGACTCTTGGTATTGCTCTTAGCAAGACGCAGTGTCCTTGGACACACGCTGAGCAAGAGCGAATGAGGGTCAGACTACTGCTAAAGGCATTAGATGTCTTAAGATGTGATCTTAATTTTAGTCGGAGTCATTGTTATTAATTTTAGTTATGATATGATGTTCGTATAAACATAATTTGATTATGTTATTGAAATTTGACATCTGTATTATTTAATAATGGTTATTAAATAATAGTCCCAAAGTAATTTATGACATTTTATAGGTCATCAAGTATGTGACTTGATCATGAAACCCTATAGATAATAAATGACATAAATTATGTTGGTCCCTGGTCAAGGTTGTTAAAGTGGGACATTAACAACCGCGTGAGACTAGTATTTGAGGTGACTGATGACTAAGTTTCGTGGAGTCATTAATAAGAGTATTAAAGTCAATCACATAGATATGTGTTAGAGAACACATGATCGGACATGACCCACTGATGAGAACTCTACGGGATAGTTATATAAGTGTCATGAGAGTTTTCATTACGACTATAGAGTATAGTCCTTAGACCTGAGTTCATCATGTTTTCTTACATATGAATTGGTCCGCTTTAACCTTGTCAAACGTCAGCCGTAACTGGTGACTATAAAGGCATTGATTGGGCGTATCATGAAGTGTGTGAAGAAACAGGGATGGAACAAGATGGGATTTGTCCCTCCTATATAACAGGAGATAAATATCTCAGGGCCCATCGAAGATTTGATACTGAGAAATGTGTGGCCACACTCAAACGAGGTGATTGTCAGTCGTTTGTCTTGTCAGTATAAATCGGAGTTCGATGAACATGATCTTGGCTAAATAAGGGTGACACAGATCTTGCCTTATGCCAAATCGAGATATAGTGACGAAGGGATTAAAGGAATAGATGATTCCAGTACAAGTGGGAGATTGTTGGGAATGTCCTGAAATCTATTGTACTTACTCTAAGTGAAAGTCGTATTGTCGAGATGAGATAATCATATGACACAAGGTAGTCATAATGCTTTGCTAGAAGCCACTTATGATCAATGAGTTTAGAACTCATTGCTAGTGTTATATGATCCTACAGGGTCACACACCTAAGCAAACTGGACGTAGTATATGAGGTTGATCATTAATGTAATGATCGGGTGAATGCATATTTGATATGCATTCAATACCAAGTTTCTGGGCAGTGTCGATCGACACAATAAGTGTGTCGGTCGACACAGATCGGCAGTGTCGATCGACACAAAGAGTGTGTCGGTCGACACAACTCGCGGATTACCAGATTAATTCGGTTTAATCGTTGGTTAATTCTGTTGTGGTTTAAGTCGACATATATAAGATATATGGTCGACCTAAACTCGAGTTTTAACCTAATTCACAGCCACCCGAACTAGAAAAGAAACCTCTCAAGAGATTAGATCTCTAATAGGCACTAGCATCCCTCTTGTTCAGTTTGTGTGCGTGTGGATACCAGTAGAGGCGCAACATTTGAGGCGCTCTAGATCTCGATTATCTTCAAATCTTCCGCTGCTAATTACCAGGTAAATCTGAGATCTGATAGATTCAATTACATGAACCCTAGATCCTAGGCTTGCAATTTATACCTATGGTTGCCTAATTGAATTAGGAACTGCTAGAAATTCCTTCATCTGTATCGTAATAGGGGTATACGTATAGTATATGTACAAAGAGGTAATTTACTCCTTCGACTGGTCCTTGTTTGGTTTAATGAATGATGCCCATGAAATAAAAAAATTATAGAGGAAGATGAAATACCAACTGATTCCCCGATTGATTAACCTCCACCCAAATATTAGCAACGCGGATAAGATCCCAACTCCTACAACGAAAGAGATTTATTAAATAGTCAGGCAAAAACATGATCATTCTATTCTATAGCATAAGGAAGCATGAAATTGGGCGCTAGCTTCTCTTAAATGGTGCTTAACACATGTAGACTTTATTCATCTATGAGATTCCAACTTAAGAGAAAAACTGTTGGAGCTGCGCCCTTTTCCTTCTCGTCGATAGAAGTGAGTGTTTGTAAGGCGGGAAAAGTGAAGAATAATATTCTAAAGGCCATTAAACTTAGAATTATGTAAAGAATAGTTCTTTCTTTCGAAGCGAGCCTCATACCTACTACGGCCAGGAATTGATGCACATAATCCGCATTGAAGGAATTACCGGCTTTCCTAAGCTTGGCACATATGTAATGTAATAAGCTTTTTACCCAACAATAAAGAGAAAGATATTGTGCATTTTTATTACTGACTTTTATCTAGTGCGCCTAGGACTAATTCCACTCACGACATTAGAGGTCTTATCCTCTACCCTTGCAAAAAAATTTGTGGGATCACAATAAGGCGCGGGGGGGGGGGGGGGGGGGGGGGGTATCTGCTGCTTGTATGGATGGTGAAGAACATCCGTTCACAAGCTCATGCCATAAAAAATAGGTTCTTTCGAAAAACAAAGAGTTGCATATACAAAGGTTGTTAGCAAGTTAATTCTTTTACCTAGGGAGAAGGGAAATTTCGTCTAATAGGAGTACTAGTCTTAGCATGTTAATAATTTGAATTGGATAGCTTTCGCTTTCTGTTAGATTTGGGTTAATTATGGGCTTCTAACTCTAAAACCAATTGGCGATGAGTGGATTGACCCTAACCCTTTACATATTAGTGTTGGTCCCTTCATACTTCCGATGTGGGATCCTAACACGCCCTCTCGAGATGATGGCTCTTATCAGCCCATCTCGAACCGAATCCCACTTTAGGACCGATAATAAACCCTTTTTGGGCCACCCTACTTGGGTTAAACGAGGCTCTGATACCATGTAAATTTGGGCTTAATTATGGACTTCCAACTCAAAACCAATTGGCAATGAGTGGATTGGCCCTAACCCTTTATATATTAGTGTTGGTCCCTTCATACTTCCAATGTGGGATCCTAACACGCCCCCTCGAGATGATGACTCTTATCAGCCCATCTCGAACCGAATCCCACTTTAGGACCGATAATAAACCCTTTTTGGGCCACCCTACTTGAGTTAAACGAGGCTCTGATACCATGTTAGATTTGGGTTAATTATGGGCTTCTAACTCTAAAACCAATTGGCGATGAGTGGATTGACCCTAACCCTTTATATATTAGTGTTGGTCCCTTCATACTTCCGATGTGGGATCCTAACACTTTCTATTGGAATGTAACCTTTCATTAATAGACATCAAAATTGCAGAAGGTACCAATAGTGCTTGTTCCGGATGAAGTTCTGGCTGATGCTCCTCTCTAGAAAAACATTCTGGTGGGTAGATTCTTGTCAACCGCACCTCACGTTGCTAAGATAGACGTCATAGTCAACAAGACTTGGCCACTTGGATTAAACAGTTTCTTGTACAATATTTCTCTGACGATCGAGCCAACTATACTCATAACGGTGGAAATAGACATCATATTCGTCAATGTGAGGCACTACAAAGGGAAAGAGCCAGATCAAATAGTTTCTTATATATGACTACACCAGCGGATTGGCTTCACATATTCAAATGAGCTCGTGATGCTTAATAATTTATTTATTTTTAATTATCTCTTTCTTACATTTCTCGCAGTTTAAAATTCAAAATTTGAGAATTTAATATATGTATGATATCAGGTAGATAAACACTGCACATCCAATTTGAATTTTGGATAATTTAACTATTTTATATTAGTTGATTAAAAAAAAAAAAAAAGATACGATAGATCATTTCGTCTACAAAAACTTGCAAAAGCTTTGCAATTTAGCGAGTAGTCCAAGAGTCCCACAAAACATGCAATATCTCTTGACGCATCTGAAAGAGATGCATGGCTAGTACAAGAGCATGGGCAACTCCCGCAATGATGAACAAACCACCCAACTCATGAAAGGTGAAGCGGTTAGATGCATCAACATTATCAACAGTACCTGCGTTGGAATGTGCATTCAATGAGTCCAGTTTCTGGAACCATCTTTTCTCCATGTCTTTCAAACTTCCCAGTGACCTTAACTTAGCGATTTCTCGTGACACTTTAGGAGCCAAACCCGAACCTTTCTGGAACATCTAAAATTCAAAACATAAATTAGTAAAGAAAAAACAAAAAAGAAGGAGAGAATTGTGAGAAGAACCACATACAAACCCAAAGCCATTGGTAGTAGCATCTCTAGCTGTCATTGCAAAAACATCTGGATACTGTCCAAGAAGGATATTGAGATACGGTATTTCCTCGACAACATAACTGAGAGTTCCATCCCGCAAAGCTTGAGCATAGGCCTCAACCGCATCCCTGGATTTTGGCTTTACACTTTTTATAACCAGAGGCCCGAAACGCGCATGAGGATCTAATTGTATGCGAGAAATGGTCGTGGTTGATGTCAAGTTGGCGTTGTAACTTGAAGTCAATATCAACACAACAAAAATCCAAACTATAACTAAAAATCTTGATGATATTTTTTTCAGCTTCTCTCCTGCCAAAAATGTTCCTCGTTACACACACACATATATAGATATTTATTTTAATTAATCTAACATAAACTTACTGTGAGCAAACACGATGGTAGAGAATCCAAACCAGAGCATCGTCCCAAGTTGTTGTCTCCAAGAGCCCTGGAACTCCGGGTTAACCGGCCGTTCAACCAACCAAACTACAATTCCAGTCAAGATGAAGAAAGCTCCACTTGCTAGCCACAAGGACCTTTCAAGAGGATCAATGAAAGTCCACATGCCTTGTTTCTTCTTCTTGATTAACGTCAGGGCTCCAATACCAATGTCTGTGAACGGTAATGTAAAATCAACATACGAAGATCTGTTGGAAGTGATGGTTATATCACCAACAGCTGCATCATATTTGTGTTTCTGTAAAGAAACAAAAAACACATTATTAGAAACATATACACATACATACACCATTTTAACTATAAAATGGATAATTTTGACATACCTGAGTAGAGAGTAGATAAGCAAGATTGTCATAGCTTCCATTATAAGGTATGAACTCCAGCTCGAACTTAAAAGGATCAATGCAAGTTCTAAAAACCTCTACGCAGAATCCAGTGACAGTAAGAAAGCCTGTTTCAGGATCAGGACGCACCGACACTAGATTTGGAACCCTATTTGATGCGCTCACTAAAACCCTAAGCAACCTCTTTTCACCCTTCTCTCCCAAGAAACGGTTTCTTGTGATTTTATTTTTACCAGACCAAGTGATGTGTCTTCTTTTTCTAAAGCCACCATAACTCCATAACCCTATCCTTGTCTCTTTTAGTCCTAAAATATTTACGATTTCTTGGATTTGGATGTCACCACTCAAACCGTTGAACAATCTACTATCTATAATTGTCTTAAGAAAATCCGGTTTCATGTTTGAAGAGACAGAAGCATCATGTTTCGTCGAGTTAAATCCATCACTATTAGTTGTTATATCTCTCAGACGGCTTCTCTTCTCGACTAGAGTTGCTAGGATGCAAGCGATATCGTATGCTCGTACACTGATGACCATGTTGCTAAAACGCTTTGTTTCCATATCATAATCATCACCTATAAGTTCTCTCATTCTTGAAGTGAGACTCTTAACTTCTTTTGTTGCTGGAATATAGGATCTAAAACCAACTATCCTGGTTGCAACACCGTCCGAGTAACGAAAATGATTCATGGCTCTCGTGGTGAGGATCCAGGCATTCCCTTCTTCCATCATTCCTAACTTCTCTACACATCGGAAGAGACGGGAAACGAGCATCTCAGACATGTGCACCACAAAAACTGTTGATCCTGATTCTTTGACCTCCCTTAGCTGATTCACCATTTGCTTTTCTCCCGATGATAATGTGAAAGAAGCTATATGGATTTCTTTATCCTGAAAACTCCACTTTAATACTTGCAATGTCTCTCTCCACTCATCAGCATCCTCGTATATGACCACAACTGATGTCATATCATGCGTCAGCTGGAGAAAGTGATCGTATTTGTTCAAGGACAACGAACTAATTGGCACAAGAGTAGATATCACTACAAGTTTGTCTTTCTTGCTTATCGCTGCCAAAAGCTTTGCTTCCTGCAGTGATTGTGCACCAACAATGACTTCCACTTTTGCCTTTTTGAAAAGGTTTTTAGCTGTTTCAATAAATATAACTAATTAAATGGTATGTTTTTTTCCGAGAGAATCGACGATATAGAGATATCCAGCTGACGAAAGACCTGGACTACATTAACTAGCGAGCAAGCTCCAAAGACTACAACAAAATGGATTGGTGACTGAGTAATTCAGTTTGGTTTTGTATCAAAATATTTTTTTTTTTTAACTTATGTATTGAAAAAATTATGAATGATTACCGAAGTTGTTAGGATATCACCTTTTTGTTTCAATTATTACACTAATTGTTTTCTTAATTCCAAAAAAATATTTTATTTTATTAGGTTCTTTTAAAATATATGTAACTGTTTTTGTTTTAGATTCAATGAAAAAAATATATTAAATCCACTCATTTTTAATCCAGTATGATTTTACTGGATAAAACTTTACATTCTGAGTAAATATGAATATTGAAAAATTAGTTAAATATTATTTTTATTTTTTGCAAATTTAATATATTAATTTAATATATTCTTATCAAAATTAATATTTTTAAACACCAATGAAAATGGTAAATCAACAATAACATTTAGTTAAGTTGGTGGTATTATTTGGGTATAATTTATAAATTAGTGTATAATAAAGAAAGAAAATATTAGCTGATAATTTTCACAAAGTAAAAAAAAAAAAAATTGTATACTAAAGTAGTAACATAATTTTAGTTGGTATATTTTTGTATAGAATCTCTCAATCTTTATTCAGTAGTCAATATAAACTGAAAATGAGTCTAATATAATATAGTATTCTTTGTCTGAAAAAGCAGAACCAAATCAAATAATCAGATTTTTAAGAATAGCTGAAATATATTTAACTTTATTACTTAATAATCTACTTTAAGCTTAATATTTTCTGTATTACCAAAATTTTCTTCCTTTAAAATTGACTTAAATTGGTTATTTAATTTACTAATTAAACGTTATCTTACATTTATAAAATTAATAAAACTATATTTTCAATAAAAATCATAATTAATATATATTACTTTAATTACATAACTTTATCCTATCATATTTCATTATCATATTTATCTTAAATCACGAGACTTTAAAAGTCGTTTCTAACAAAAATCTTTATATTAAATGAGAAATAATTTTAGTCTTATATTCACTCTCAAAATGGTTAATTACTAATTTGACATAAATGAAATTAAAGTTTTACAATATTAACCTTAGTTTATATTTAGAATTTTGTATTTATTATATTAGTTTTTATTTTAGAGATATCCATCATCCAGATAAAATTAATAAAAAGATAAGACGATAAATATGAAAAATGTTTTTGAATTATGAGTTTTTAATATTAATAACTATGACTACTGTGTATAAAACAAATTTATAAAGTAAATTATTATTATTTATATAAATTTTAAATTTGGATAAATGTAAATGAAAAAATATTTAATATTAAAATATTCATGCAAAGCTAATTATATTTTATTTAAATTTTTATTTATAAGATATATGTAATTTTTAATAAAAATAAAAGTAATATGATAAATATGAAATTTTTTTGAAGATTTTTAAATATTAATAAATATGGTTGTTATAGATAATACAATTTATATAGTAAATTTGTATTATTTATATAAATGATAAAATATTTTGAATAAAGTATTGTATATTGTATAAATGTATAATTATAACTTATTTTGTTGCTATTAATTTTATTATAGAGTAAATTATAAAATATTTTAATAAGAGATTAAGTATAATAATGTTTGTATTTATATTTAATTACAAATAGTTTGATATAGATTTTTATAATATTATTGTTGTTAAATTAAATTGAAAATTTTTTTCAAAAATTAAATTTTTATAATATTTGTATTCGCACATGGTGCTAGCGAATCATACTAGTTAGAGCATGTCCATCCATGTTTCTTAGCACGGTTTCTAAGAAAAAAACAATAAAATAATATCTGCGGTAAGGACTTTTGCAAGAACCGGTTCTTTTTTTTTTTTTTCATCTGAAGTTATACTTTTTATTATAAACCATGGTGAAATGCGTTTTTGGGATCCAAAAGCCGGCAGAAAACAGACATTTCTCCGGAAACTAAGCCCAAAAAAGGGAAACAGAGCCGGCGGAAAACAAAGATATCCCCGGAAACAAAACCTACAACTAAAACAGCAAGCAATCGAAACGGTCCAAAGCCAAACAAAACAATCCAAGACTGCATATCTTCATCCGTGCGGAGATGCTTGAGCGAGATTTACCGATGTTGCCCACGGCCCACCAACGATAACATCAACTACCCAAAAAGTTGCTGAAAGACCCTCTCTCAGACTCAAGAAACCAAGACTCCATAACCCGACAAGAAGATCCTTTCTAAAGAACCCTAAGACTCTTTCGGATACGGTTGCGACGCACATCCAATGCGCCCAATGAAAACCTAAATAGAAGCCTAAAAATCAAATCACCACCGATTTGAATCATACGAAGCCAATCCAACCCATCCTACCCCGAATATGAACCCGGAAGTAACCAAGGAAAAGAAAGCACCCAAAACAATCACCCGCAACAGAATAAAAGGATACAATATCAAAAAGCCAGTCTGAACCATGAACCAACTACTGACTGAAGAGAGGAGGTAGCTAATTTACTTAGACTAAGCCGATTGAACCAAACCCAAACCTAAAACCATGACCCGGACCAAACAAAAACCCACACCTAGATCTAACCTCAAGCCAAAGACCATCACCAAATCCCACCAAGAATAACCACCCTAAAGCTAAACGAACCAGGAAACCCAGTACGCAAGGTCGAGCTCGAACTCACCAAGGAAGACAAGCGGAGACGACAGAGATAGCATAGAAGCCACCGGCGACAGCACACGGCGACTCACAACGACGAACAGGCGGCACCAACGGAGATCGGAGACGAGCGGATCTCGGCTCAACAAAGAGGAGACGTCGGCAGAGAGAAGAGTCGGGGAAACCGTCGGTCAAGGCGGAGAGCGGTGGTTCATACGAAGAGAAGCGGCATCTAAAGGAGCCTCCCCGGCAACGGCACCAACCGCCGGCCAGGGAGAAGTCGGAATCGGAGTCGGGGGTCGAGCGTCGGGAGTCGTGCCTGGGAGAAACGGCGCTAGCAAGAACCGGTTCTTATTTTAGGACTTTAAGAGTCGGATTCTTTACTGTGCGTGCTGACGTGGCACGATCTTATTGGTTCCATTTTTTATTTTTTATTTTATTTTTCAGCTGTAGAACAAAAATTATAATAATAATAAAAAGAGTTAAGAATCCCCAAGGAGAGTTCATTGATGTACATGCTCTTATATTTAAATACAGACGTCCAAAAGACTTTTAGTCAAAAGAAAAAAAAAACAGAGATTCGAAAGATTTACGTAAAATTCTGCATGTTTTTAGTACACGTGAATATCCATGTGACTTTGCATAAGGTTAGCATTTTTTCTTTTGCAGATTTTAAAAGGTTAAGCAACAAATTTTATTTAGTTTGCAGAAGGTTAAAATATTAGCGAAAGTCTTCACATTTTTTTTTTTTTTGTAGACTTGAAAAATCTATCGTCAATAGACTAAATAAGATTTAGTTTGCAGAAATTTGATACATTTGCATAAAATCTACATTTCTTTTTGACAAACTTCAAAACTTTGTCCATTGCAAAAATACAATACATTTGCATAATTCCCATATTCATTACAGGCAGGCCCAGTCCGGGGCTAAAGTTGATAAAACACAAGTTTTAGGCGTCAAAAATATATTATATATTTAAGGGTATCATATAACAAAATATTCGTTGTGGTATAATTGTTGACACATTTAGACTTTAGGCGCCCAATAATAACGAGCCGACCCTGATTACAAATTTGATGCATGGGATGATTGGTGCTACCTGTGAGTGCTTTCTACAGCCTTATTTTTATCTACAACATGATATATGAACGAATTGAATCGTGCTTTACTTTTTAAAACTCACAGCCCTATTTTTTAAAAAAATTGTAACTGTAAAAATATAAATTTGTGGAGCACTATTTTAAATGCTGTGAGATTCATTTTTCTTTATTTGTTATATATACGTTTGTTTCTTCAACCAAATATATAAATATAGAAATATATATATATATATATATAATTAATATTTCAAACACACACAGACACACACACACATATATATATATATATATATATATATATATATATATATATATATATATATATCTATTCCCTAAAATATAATATGTATAATATGCACAATAATATGTGACTGCATATGTATGTATATAATTTTCAGTTGCAATGTACAATATATATGGTATATAAATACAATATGTGTAATAAATCCTTGACAAAAAATGTGTATAATAAATTTCTCTTCTTTTTTACATTGCAATTTTTTTTCTATTTTCAATATATAAAAAATAATCAAAAAATATAATTAGCTTATATAATAATTTACAATCAAAATTATGAGTATATAAAATAAAATTATTAATCTATAAATATATTATTAATATTTATCAATCGTGATTTCATTTTAAAAAGTCACAGCTAAAATTTTAAAGCTAAAAAATCTACAACTAAAAAATTTATAGAATTATTTCTACAACCAAAAATCTAAAGTTACAGCTACAACCGATCAAAATTGTAAATCTGCCAAATATACGTGTACTAATATAAATTTGTTAGATAAGTTTTTAAATTATGTTAAAATTTAAACTTTGTACAAGTCTGCTGAGTGTTCCTAGACTAAATATAAATATATATTTTCGAACTGAGGCTTACTAAATATAAATATAACATATAACCTTTTGAAATCTACCTCCAATATGTACGCATGCTAAATATCAAGGTAATCTATATTTTTTAAAAAGTGTCTGAACATTTTACAGAGTTTGATAAATTATATTAGTTACTTTATTTTTTTTTACTATTTAATTAGCAAATTTCTCGATATATTATATGGGTGACAAAAATAAAGATCTTACTTTTGCTTAAGAAATAGTTTTCTCTTAAACATTTCAAAAGAAAAGCATAATCAACATAATGAAACTCACCCGCAGCAAAGGCAAGAAGAGGGTGTCCATGGGAGTCTCTAGCTAAGACCGAGACTCTGGTTCGATAGCCATTGTTTCTGCGATAGAAATCTGAGAGTGCTAAAGTAAAAGAAGTTTTGAGAATCTTTCCTTCTAAAGAACCCAAGTCCATCACCAATCCAACATTAACCTCTTCCACAGCGAGGTCGTTCGTATCAGCTACACCAGATTTTAGCGTCGAAAATAGGAGATTAAAAATGACAAGAGAAATCAGAATCTCCATTTTTGTACCTTTCGATAGCTTTGATGTATAGAAATGATTATTCGATCAAAAGAATGTGATTTATATACATTTGAATTGACTCTATGGACTATATATACATGTAAATTGACTCGATGGACTCAACGTATTCGAGACTTACAAGTGTGTGATCATAATCATTTCACATTCAACACGGTTTCACACAGTGATCTTAGATTCAAATTGTAGAATTTATCTGAAGTGATGAACAATGACTGACTTAATTAGGTGCACAAAAAAATTAAGAGATAGAATAAAGTTTTTCTGTAAAATATCCATCCATATTCAAAATAAAAGCATGTTTAGTAGGGGTGCTTAGAAGGGGGTTCTTAGGAAAATATTAGTATTAAATTAGAAAGTAGAAGAGAGAGGGATTCTTAGGGAGGAGCTTTTAAGAACCGGGTTCTGTGGTGCAACCCGATTGGCTAAATTATTTTTTTTTTTTTTACCTGCAGCTAAAAAAAAACCATTAAAATATTGAATTAAGAACCCCAAAAGGGGGTTCACTACTAAACATGGTCTAAGTACTCTGCATGTCACACTCACATATTAAATTTTCTTCCCTTTCTACCAATAAGTAAAAGTCAAAGTCAACAAACTTGCGACTTTTTAGAGGGAGCAAATGCTTCAAGACATATCCTACGGAACACTTACGGTAAAGCTACGTTCCTTGCCCTTTCCTTCTGTCTCAAACTTCTACAAAGCACGTTGAAAAACAATGATGGATACTCTGCATGATTGAATATGTTAAAAATAAATATAATCTGAATATTGACCCATGTATTATAATCTGAGTAATGGAAATGTGATTAAAATTCAAATCCAAATATTTTAATACTAAATTCGGAAAACTACGGTCGGGAAGAACAAGAAGACAATTAATACATATTGTAACACCCTGTTCCCATTATTCGCAGACCGTCGAGCTGACCGGCCAACAATCAAACAAGAATATGGCCGATCGAACCCAAGCAAGTCAAACAGGAAAGGTTCGCCCCAGGACGAAGCCAGAGACAGATCGGTTTGAGACAAAGGCTCGCACTAACTCGTCTTTGACTCCGCTATCCTCACTTCTGTAGTACAAGTTGTACACCTTGTACCGCTTCCGTGAGTTGTGTCGGTTCGGACTAAACACAATATCAGGAAAGCATATTCATTTCTGAGTAATCAAACGTTAAGCACAACGTTAATAGTCATTTTTATAAATCATTTCGTCAATCAGCAGAACAACACGCAAATCTCAATACAAAATTGGTGTCAAAGCCGAACCGAGAGAAAACCCAAATTCATTGAATCAAACCCCGCCACAAGCAATCTCGAAACTACACCGAGGACCTCCCGTGTCCGTCGCTGCTAAACCTGAAAACACACAAAAAGAGTCTAATGAGTGATCTAAGATGACCCAGCGAGCCGGCTCCCCACTACGTCTGCTAATCTATCTATCGTCTATAGATTCCCGCCCGAAAACCCTAAAATAACAAACAATCATAACAAACAGCCGATTACGCACTACCACGTCGTATCGAGCCCACACACAATCAATTTCCAAAAGAAAGAGAAGGCGATTAGGGGAAATCGGGAGCACTGCGGCACATGCTCTCGATTGAGACTCGATCTATCTACCGCACAACATCGACTATACCAATCACAACACTGGGCCCCTACGATCTCGGTAACTTCCACGGGTTTCCACCGTTACCGACATGGTAACTAACCCCAGACTCCTAGACGTAGACATGAAGTCCAACAGCTAGGACACCGTTCTCCGTCCATCGATACGCGGTGAATCAAGTTACCCCCGACAACCCAAGCTTCCATGCAGTCCGGCCCTAGGACGCGACCCCGTATTCTCCGGACTACACACCTACCGGCGTCACTCAGTAGGTTAACACCATAACCGGAATCACCATGATCTGATTAGGCAACTACCTCAGGATCCAATCGGGTCGGAAGTACCAGAACGTATCCAAACACCTAGACTTGCAGGATCTAACGCACCCTAGAGTCCTAGTGCAGAAATGTAAACACGCAGACTCGCTTGAACTCTAACAATCAATCTCAATCAAGAATCAACAACCATCTCAACACCGTATCTCGCAAGTCTACTCACACACCCTAACACCATCGCTCTGACTCGGCACCGTACCGAGTCAGCAACCACGACTTAACCGGTCCCGTGACCGAGTTAAGTATCCACACGGATCGCTCGGCCCAACACCGAGACTATATAACAGGCCTGCACAGAAAGCTCAACAACAACCACACAACAACACAATCACACAATCACCACACAAACATGCATATTAGGGTTTCTAACTTCTTTTAACCAATTCACGTCCGCTACCTTGGATTAGCGGATTGCTAATACGTAGACGGCTCACCAATCACAACACTTCTCTTTTCTTAACTTTCGTAAGTATCTTTTATCAAATCCCCGATCCGTCGGTTTAGAGTTAGTAGCTTACTAAACTCCCCGACGTCTCATCTTTCATTAACTTAATTCATTCTTTCTCTTCAACTTCTATTAAACCTAATCCCGATCTTATTCCATATGCTATACGTTCATTAGGTTTAATTCCATATTTTAACTCGTCTTAATTCCCGTACTTAAATTCATTCAATACCGTTCTTTACATACGTATATATGCATATACGGCCCTAACATGCAACGACTATATGAACGCATCACACAATGTTACTATCAACCTAACGGCACACAACATGTTTAATCCGTTTAATTCTCATAATCCTAACATGCGTCATATACCTAACCGGTTTATCGTTAATTCAACAATTCAGTTCTCAAACACAATCAATCATATTCGGGTATGCCATCCTAATTCTACGGTTTCCCATTTCTCGATCTATATGCATCTAACTACGGTGTTTAAGCCGACTCACAGTGATTTAGGTCGGAATGAACGACACGGATGCGGATACAGCTTCCCGAGACCCCGTACTAAACCCGACCCTCCCAAACACACGAACACGAACTCCGAGGCTTCCCAAACATCCGTACACAAACCGCAACACAAAACCGGCCAGAGTCAACACGTTGACTGGCGTTGACCACGGCGTTGACCGGCCATTGACCGGCGTTGACCGTTGATCTACGGTTGACCGTTGACCACTGACCGTTGACCAAACTTAAACCGGTTGACCCCACCTCTGAACCGGTTGACCAGCGAACCGAAATCCAATTGACCGGTTTAGGTAAACCGGGTCAAAGTCAACCGTTGACCGAAAGTTGACCGGTTAACCTAAACCGATCCAAAACCACCCAAACCAAATCCAATCTTGAAACAACCCTTCTGAATCAACCCACTGAAGAACCGGCTGAAGCCACGGCGGCGGTGGCGCTTGTCCGGCGACTTCTCCGGCGTTGACCGGCGGCGGCGGACCGTTGACCACACGGAGAGGGCTTTTTTCGGCGACTCAGAAGCTCATCCACTTACCAAACTGCTCAGCATGAAGAGATCTATGCATCTGTGGCTTCAAAACACCCAAATCTGATGAAGGAAGAGAGAGATCCACCAAACCCTAATCCGTGGCTGCTTTCTAGCCCGATTCTGGCAAACTCCGGCGACGGCGGCGACGATGTCTGGCTGGAGATTTTAGAGGAGAGTGAGAGGAAGCTACTGGGATTTTCAGAAGTGGATTTGAGTTTAAGATGAAGAAGTTATGGCTTTTCTTGTGAGAGAAGGTATTAAGAACATCATGTGTTCTTAAGATGTTCTTGAGTCTTCAAGGAGGATTTCTGGAATTGTTGAATGTTTCTGGAGAAGAGTAGAGAGAGATGTCGACAGAGAGATGCTAGAGAGAGATTCTAATCACCCAAGAAATGAGCTAGATGCATGAATAGTTGATGTGAAATGATATTCTTTGCATGTAACATTTCTCATGCACCAAATATAAGCTTGCCACCTCAAAAGGGAAAGCTGGAGACCTGGGGATGAGACACCTGTCTCTGGATCTCCTTCTGATCCACAAGATTCAGCCCAAAAACCGGCCCAATTTAGTTGTACACCCTTCTTGCCATTTCTTCTCGGTTTCCTCGATTGCGCGAATATTGTTTTAGAAAATACAAAATGATTCCCATAAATCCCAAAACTCCATAAACTGATTCTCCCTGATTTTTGATGAATTTAGCAACTTGAATCATCTCATTTGGAGTTTCCTAGCTTCGTTATGATTTTCTGAAGTTTTCTCGGTTTAGTCGGTTTTCACCCCGATAAGCCGAAAACATATTTCTGCTCCGTTTCTTCCAATTCTGGTCTTGTAAATGTTCTTTATATTTTAAAAAGAGAACATTTGACCCATCTTGACTTCCGTCTTGAACTTTGGCAAAATTACTATTTTGCCCCTGTTGACTTTTCTTCTGCCCGTTGACCATATTTTTGAATACGGGGTATTACATTCTTCCCCACTTACAGGAATTCGGTCCCCGAATTCTCCGTCACTTTGAGACTTCAAATCGGCACCAAACTCCGCAAGTTGCTTCACTACTCCCCTGGCTGCTTCCTTCCTTAAACCTCGATCTTCCGCAAGTATTTACTTTGCTCCGATTCTCACTTCTGACTTCCCCACTTTGCTTCGACTTCCACGTCCTTCCCGATACTGGTTTGTCTCCCTGAGACACTCTTCAAAAATCTGTATTCCAACCCTAACGTCTCTATGGCTCCAACTCCATCCGTACTAATATTCTCTCTCTGTTTCCGATACGGCCTCTTCCTTCTCGAACACTCTTCAAGAATTTAGATTTCTGAATCCGACCTTGCTAAACCTCCATTCCATTCACATTGATTGCTTCACTCTGGTTTCCACACTATCGCTGACGTGACTTCAAATCTTTTCGTTAACTCATCATACCAACCGCTTCGCTCTTCCAGTTGCCCTGCACTGATACGTTTTCCACTGACGATCCATACCACTGCTTCATTTCCCGGGTCAACTTGTCTCACGGCTCCTTTACACTCCATCTCGCTTTCGGGTTCGGGTTCGGTCTCGTGTTCGTATCGCATCGTCCATTCCGTCCTATATTCAACACAACAACTTTCACTGGAGCGGTGAATTCAAACCAATCCATCCCTCGATATCACTTCCTCATAGAGATATAGTTAGTTAATCATGTACCCAACGGTTACCCATGATTAAGTAACGATATTCTATAATTACGCTCTCTCGTGAAATGACAGTCGAATACAACCATTCTCAAGTTAGCTCAACACCTTAAACGAAAAGGTTCTAACACTTTCATTTCTAACAACTTAACAATTGCAATAAAATTTTAAACTACTCAATCCAACCCAACACGACCATCAATCGAATGGCTCACCACTACCATCAACCATCCTCGACTGCTATGCAAGCCATAAAAGAAACTAGCACCCTAACAGCGCTATACCAACGAATGAAACATAACCTCATTATCCAATGCACCACTCAAGCATTAGATAAAGCACGCAAGCAATAAACACAAAAGCAAACAATTACCACACACAACCAAGCAATCACCAGATCGCTCCGGATATGTCGTCAGTCTGGGTTTAGGTTATGATGAACGGTCGTCAGTTCCGCTCATCATTAGACTTCACATGGTAATTTGTTTGCATCCCCAACCATCACACGCATGCAAACAATTACTATGCAAGCCGTAACGATAAGTTGAACATTCTGCATCACATATATATACAAAACGACAACACACACATTTCGAGGTTTTTAATACATAGATAAAACATAAATACAACAAGGCGTCCGTCATCAACACCCTAACCCCCCAAACTGCACCGTCATACCCTGGAGATGTCAGAAACAAAATGCGTAGATCGCCAATCTAGATACACAGAAAAGCAACATAGTTAGTGCCCACACTTACCTGACCTAACTATCCTAGTCCTAACAGCCCCAACACGACCGGAATGCCCAACACAAACGGCATCACGGCTCGCGGTGGTAGCCACTGGCAGGTGTGCCGGGAGGATGCGGTGGGTGTGCATCTCTAGACGGCGCTCCAACTCGCTGCGGCTCTGCCGTCGGACACAAACGTGCAACATGACCCCTGCGACCACAAAGCTGACAGACGGTAACGGGCGCTGGGAGTGGCCCACGGTAACAAGCTGATGTCTGGTGATCCGTAGCACCACATAACTGACAGGAGGAAACAAACCCCAAAGAAGGATCTTGATAACACTCGGCCGCTCGATGACCCTGATCTCCACATATATGGCAAACTACTGGAACTGAGCGAGATCTACGGGAACAAGACCTACAGGAACAAACAGATGCTCTATGTCCCTCGTCTCCACACCTCCTGCAAGTCCTCGATGGTCTCGGCGGCTGAACTAGTGGTGGCTGCGCTACCGGTGACTGTGCGGCTGGCTGCTGAATAACCGGCTGCTGAATGAGCTTGGTGTCTCGGCGATTCTGTCCGGGTCGGTAACCCTCGGGCAATGGGGCACGATATGGCTCCGCGTCCGACATACGCTGTCCTGGCCCCGCAATCGGGCAAATAGGTGCCAGATGACCATCCATACCACACACCTGACAATAATAAGGACTCTGCACCGGCTTATAGGGCTCACGATAACGCGGATCGATGGGTCGTGGACACCAGTACAAATGGAGACCCTGAACTCTGCATGCGCTACATGTTCGGTGTACAGGCATAGGCGGTAGCGAGTCCGGCGTGTCTGCTAGTGGAATCTCTGGTGACGCGACTGGCTCGGTCGGTGGTGTACCTGGCGATGTAACCGACTCAAACTGCGCATACGACCCTGACATCAACATCGGCTCAACCCCTGATAATGGTTCCATCGTAGAGAGTGGCTCGGTGAAACCGGGTGATGATGATGCTGACCTATGAGGCAAACCTGGCTGTGGATCGGGCTGATGGTGCGGTCCAATCTGCTGCTCTAGAATATCCCCGAGTATCGCCATCTGCCCATCAATGTGCTGCTCCCAATACAAATGCTGCTCTCGGTCTATCGGCTCCATATCCATGTCGACCGCTGCATGTAACGGGTCCACCCTAAAATCCTCCCCACCGAGTGGAATGAAGTCTGACTCGTGTAGACTAAAAGGTAACGGCATATCATGTGCCTCAAGCATCGGTGGCTGAATCACTGGCGGTGCCACATGCGCCTCCAACTGTGGCAGCAATGGTGGCAACCCATAGTCTCCGTATCCCAGGTATCCCATCGTTCCTGTGACCGGATCTGGGGTACCTGCGTCGTCATGCAAGGCTGAAGGTAATGGATCAGGCAACGGTATCCAATCTACAACGGCTTCTCTCGCTCCCTGCTGCACTCGCGGAAAAACCGGTGGTCGATCAGATATCTGTGAACCCTGTGACTGTCTAGGCTGTGCTCTCAGACTCGCCTGGTGCTGCTCTAACTGAGCTCGATACTCTACCGCTGTCATCCAACGATGACTCAAACTGCTTGCTGAAATCTCCCACACTATGCACGCACCCACACACAATCCGTCCAGGGACACATTGCTGCTGACTGCAATCAAAAACACAAATAAACATTAGTACAAATAATACAAATTTCCTATCCCATCCCAACCCCGGATTTACAGACGCGGCTCGGTTTTCTAATGGATGCTTGGGTAAGACACAATTTTGACTCGATAAAACACGGAAAACACTCAGAAATGAACAGCTTCGAAACCCATGACGAACCATGCTCTGATACCACCTTTTTGTAACGCCCATTTCCCATTATCCGCAGACTGTCGAGCTGACCGGCCAACAATCAAACAAGAACATGACCGATCGAACCCAAGCAAGTCAAATAGGAAAGGTTCGCCACATGACAAATCCAGAGACAGATCGGTTTGAGTCAAAGGCTCGCACTAACCCGTCCTTGACTCCGCTATCCTCACTTCCGTAGTACAAGTTGTACATCTTGTACCGCTTCCGTGAGTGGTGTCGGTTCGGACTAAACACAATATCAGGAAAGCATATTCATTTCTGAGTAATCAAACGTTAAGCACAACGTTTAATAGTCATTTTTACAAATCATTTTGTCAATCAACAGAACAACACGCAAATCTCAATACAAAATTGGTGTCAAAGCCGAACCGAGAGAAAACCCAAATTCATCGAATCAAATCCCCGCCACAAGCAATCCCGAAACTACACCGACGACCTCCCGCGTCCGTCGCTGCTAAACCTGAAAAACACAAAAAGAGTCTAATCAGTGATCTAAGATCACCCAGCGAGTCGGCTCCCCACTACGACTGCTAATCCATCTATCGTCTATAGATTCCCGCCCGAAAACCCCAAAATAACAAACAGCCAATCACGCACTACCACCTCGTATCGAGCACACACACAATCAATTGCCAAAAGAAAAAGAAGGCGATTAGGGGAAATCGGGAGCACTGCGGCACATGCTCTCGATCTATCTACCGTGCAACATCGACTACACCGATCACAACACTGGGCCCCTACGATCTCGGTAACTTTCACGGGTTTCCACCGTTACATGAAGTCCTCGACTCCTAGACATAGACATGAAGTCCAACGGCTAGGACACCGTTCTCCGCCCATCGATACGCGATGACTCAAGTTACCCCCGACAACCCAAGCTTCCATGCAGTCCGGCCCTAGGACGCGACCCCATATTCTCCGGACTACACACCTACCGGCATCACTCAGTAGGTTAACACCATAACCGGAATCACCATGATCCGATTAGGAAACTACCCGAGGATCCAATCGGGTCGGAAGTACCAGAACGTATCCAAACACCTAGACTTGTGGGATCTAACGCACGCTAGAGTCCTAGTGCAAAAATGTAAACACGCAGACTTGCTTGGACTATAACAATCAATCTCAATCAATAATCAACAACCATCTCAACACTGTATCCCGCAAGTCTACTCACACACCCTAACACCACCGCTCTGACTCGGCACCGTACCGAGTCAGCAACCACGACTTAACCGGTCCCGTGACAGAGTTAAGTATCCACACGGATCGGTTGGCCCAACACCGAGACGATCTAACAGGCCTGCACAGAAAGCTCAACAACAACCACACAACAACACAATCACACAATCACCACACAAACATGCCTATTAGGGTTTTTAACCAATTCACGTCCGCTACCTTGGATTAGCGGATTGCAAATCCGTAGACGGCTCACCAATCACAACACTTCTCTTTTCTTAACTTTCCTAAGTATCTTTTATCAAATCCCCGATCCGTCAATTTAGAGCTAGTAGCTTACTAAACTCCCCGACATCTCATCTTTCATTAACTTAATTCATTCTTTCTCTTCAACTTCTATTAAACCTAATCCCAATCTCATTCCATATGTTATACGTTCGTTAGGTTTAATTCCATATTTTAACTCGTTTTAATTCCCGTACTTAGATTCATTCAATATCGTTCTTTACATAAGTTTATATGCATATACGGCCCTAACATGCAACGACTATATGAATGCATCACACAATGTTACTGTCAACCTAACGACACACAACAAATTTAATCCGTTTAATTCTCATAATCCTAACATGCGTCTTAAACCTAACAGGTTTATCGTTAATTCAACCATTCAGTTCTCAAACACAATCAATCATATCCGGGTATGCCATCCTAATTCTACGGTTTCCCATTTCTCGATCTATATGCATCTAACTACGGTGTTTGAGCCGACTCACAATTATTTAGGTCGGAATGAACGGCACGGATGCGGATACAACTTCCCGAGACCCCGTACTAAACCCGACCCTCCCGAACACACGAACACGAACTCTGAGGCTTTCCGAACACCCGTACACAAACCGCAACACAAAACCGGTCGGAGTCAACGCGTTGACCGGCGCTAACCACGGCGTTGACCGGCCATTAACCGGCGTTGACCGTTGACCACTGACCGTTGACCAGACTTAAACCGGTTGACCCTACCTCTGAACCGGTTGACCAGCGAACCGAAATCCAATTGACCGGTTTAGGTAAATCGGGTCAAAGTCAACCATTGACCGAAAGTTAACCGAAAGTTGACCGGTTAACCTAAACCGATCAAAAACCACCCAAACTAACTCCAATCTTGAAACAACCCATCTAAATCAACCCATTGAAGAACTGGTTGAAGACACGGCGGCGGTGGAGCTTCTCCGGCGTTGACCGGCGGCGACGGACCGTTGACCACGGCGGAGAGGGCTTTTTCCGGAAACTCAGAAGCTCATCCACCTACCAAACTGCTCAGCATGAAGAGATCTATGCATTTGTGGCTTCAAAACACCCAAATCTGATGAAGGAAGAGAGAGATCCACCAAACCCTAATCCGCGGCTGTTTACTGGCCATATTCCAGAGAGATCCGGCGACAGCGGCGACGGTGTCTGTCTGGAGATTGTAGAGGAGAGTGAGAGGAAGCTATTGGGCTTTGCAGAAGTGGATTTGAGTTTAAGATGAAGAAGTTATGGCTTATCTTGTGAAAGAAGGTATTAAGAACATCATGTGTTCTTAAGATATTCTTGAGTCTTCAAGGAGGATTTATGGAATTGTTGAATGTTTCTGGAGAAGAGTAGAGAGAGATGTCGAGAGAGAGAAGCTAGAGAGAGGTTCTGATCACCCAAGAAATGAGCTAGATGCATGAATAGTTAATGTGAAATGATATTCTTTGCATGTAACATTTCTCATGCACCAAATATAAGCTTGCCACCTCAAAAGGGAAGTTGGCGACCTCGGGATGAGACACCTGTCTCTGGAGCTCCTTCTGATCCACAAGATTCAGCCCAAAAGCGGTCCAGTTTAGTTGTACACTCTTCTTGCCATTTCTTCTCGGTTTCCTTGATTGCGCGAATACTATTTTATAAAATACCAAATGATTCCCATAAACCCCAAAACTTCCATAAAATGACTCTCCCTGATTTTTTATGATTTTAGCAACTTGAATCACCTCATTTGGAGTTTCCTAGCTTCAGTTATGATTTTCCAATTGTTTCTCGGTTTAGTCGGTTTTCACACCGATAAGCCGAAAAACACATTTCTGCTCCGTTTCTTCCAATTCTGGTCTTGTAAATGTTCTTTATGTTTTAAAAAGAGAACATTTGGCCCGTCTCGACTTCCGTCTCGAACTTTGGCAAAATTACTATTTTGCCCCTGGGTTTGGCAAAATTACAATTTTGCCCTTGTTGACTTTTCTTCTGCCCGTTGACCATATTTTTGAATACCGGGTATTATACCTATAGAGAAAACAATTATATATATGACTTTTAAATTTATCTAATTCTCGTTAGTTAATTGACGGATTTACCGACGGAAAAATAATTACTGACAAAATACCGACAAATCACTGACGGATTGAAATTTGTCGGGTATGGTCGGTTGTTAGGCATATCCGTCAAGTGCCATTGGTTCATCGTCTAACTGTTTATATATCCATTACTATATGATTTAAATATACCAACGAATTACTGACGGAACGGCTATATTCGTAGGTTCAAAATTATATAAGTATCCACCCTCCTCATTCTTTACATTTGACAAATCTCTCACTAATCTCTCACTCCCTCACAATCAAAAGTCATTTTCAACCGGAAAAAATATTTTCAAATTGTTTTAGATCCTGGATGGATGGACTGATGATTGATCCGGCGATGACCTTATTGTTTAGCTCTTATGAAACCGGTGTTTGCGAATTCATGGAGTTTGCATGTAGTCAACCAGCGACGAAAAAAAACCCGTAAGTTAAAATGTCCATGTATTATTTGTCGGAATGCTAGAATGTTAAGATTGATCAAGTATGAAATAATTTGTATATGAATGGGTTTATGTCGGGTTATCAATTTGGCATTTTCATGGAAAAAGATCTGATTGTGGTAGTACTAGTACGAACCTTATGGTACTAGTAGTATGGAACATTTTGGTAGTACTAGTGAACCTTATAATTTTAAAGGACTAGAAGAAAGTAGACCGGAAGTTTATTTTGGTGTAGGTAATATTCAGATGGTTAATGATGATTATTGGAAAAATATTCTGGAAGTAGGTGAATATCAAAATCATAAGGTAGAGGAACCTACTTTAGAAGTCATGAGAAAAGCGGCCACTATACGAAGGTTGTATAGAGGGTCGTTCGCCATTATCATTTGCTAGTAGAATGATGACCATAAAGACGGAATACAATTTGGCGGTGGATTGTGTGGATGCGATTCTTGAATTTATGAAAGATATTCTTCTTGAAGATAATCTTGCGCTCGATTCATACTATGAGGTCCAGAAGCTTGTTATTGGGATTGGATTGTTATATCAGATGATAGATGTGTGCATTGAAAATTGTATGATATATTGTGGGAAGCCGCGCTACCAAGATACAAGGGGAAGAGTTAAAGTTTCATTCAAACGGATGTAGTATTTGCCTTTAACTGAGAGGTTGAAGCAGTTATACCAATCTGAACGAACCGCTGGGGAAATGAGATGGCATGCTGAGTGTTGGTACTGGATTTCCCTCTAGGAAATCCGGCCCATTAACAAATAAACAGAGGCCCATATTTATGAGCCCGTTCCAGAATCAAAGATAAAGAGACGAGCCGATTCACCTGTTGGGCCCAAACGAACGACACCCTGACAAGGCCCAAGCGATGCCGAAGTAAGAGGCGATCGAGCTCGAGCTCGGCAGGAGACGACGTGGAGATAGAGCAACTCGGTCTTCGTCGGTTCAACTGATCCACGTAAATCTCGGAGATCGTTATGAAGGCGAGGCCGAAATATCGGAACAAGAAGGTCAAAGTCGAGACTATTTAAAGAAGAAGTGGCGATTCACTCAAGACATTCCAACCCTAACCTAGAACACTTCGACTAGATAGCTCGATCATCATACTTTGTACTCTCTTTTCGATTGTGTTTGTTCTATCTCGACGATCAATCTCAATAAAGTCTTTGATTCATAGGAAACTATACCATTTCTATATCCATAAGTCCAAATCCACGAATACAAATTCTTAGTGTGAATCCCGGATCTCACATTTGGCGCAGACTGTGGGGACTATCTATAGTTTTCCTGTCTTAAGAATCAGATCCTAGATCCGATAGATCGAGATGAATCCCGACCAATATGGCTCTCCCAGCGCCACACCACCAGTCGACCACCCTCAGACGGCTGACAACGTTCCTCAGAACACCACCGGGGTAAGAATCATGGGTCAGACCGACAGCGTGTTGACGAGCTCTGCCTCAGTCTCCACGACTTCGGCACCAGCCGGCTCAGTCGCCCAAACGATCGCGACGAGCCAGACTCCGACAAATGTTTTGTCAGGAACTAATGATCCGAGCAGAAACTGGGTGTGGGTGAGAAACGATTCGATTCCCACCCCTGGAGGTGGATCTGGAATAACCAGACCTAACTCACCACTGCCTTCTGCTCCGCAGCGAAGGCCCAGATGATCTCGCCGAAATCCGTTCGATGTTAAGCCTACTGGTAAACCGAACGAGGAACAACGAGGCGAGTGCACGGGCCCAAGAGATCGCGAACCGCTCTCTGGCTGCGCAGCTCGATGAACAGGAAAGGCGCATTAACGCCCGTCTCGAAGAGCTCGCCAGCCAAAACCAAGGGGGTTGGTCAGCACATGATCCACGAACCCCCATAAGTCCTCCACCGTGTACACGCTTGGACTTCTCCCAGGTAGTAACTCCCCCGGGAGCATCGGGAAGTTTCGCTAATACGTCAAGTAGCGGCCTCCGCCCTATAATGACCCCTATCGCGATACCGACGCCATTCACTTCGAGTTCAATGGTCACAGATCCAACCGGATCAGGGAACCGACCATTACCCGGGCCACCACTTTTCCCGAATAACTCCAACATCCGGCCGAGGCAACTAGGAGGCTCTGCTTTCGCCTCGAGCTCGGGACCCGTTAACGGGTCAAATACGGTACAGTTTCGAACGCCGCAGGTCGACCATACAAGATTGATTCAAACAATCGATCTCCCCGACCCCGTTTTCCCGGAACAAGCGTCAAACCAGGCACAAGCCCAGTTCACGCCTACGGTAGGCGATGAACACGATATGCTTAGACGGTACATCGAACAGGCTAAAGCCCAGTTAAACAGTCTAAGCTCGAAAGTTCACATGGCAACGAGCGCGGCACCCGACATCGATCGAGTGATCAAAGAAACGCGACAAACACCGTTCACAGACCGGATCGCCTTCGCAAGGATCCGAGAAATCAAGAAAACTAAATTTCCGGAATTCTCTGGGAAGTCGGACCCGAAAGCCCATATCAGGGCATTCCGACTAGCAATGGCAAGGGTATACCTTACCGACGAGGAGAGAGAGCCGGCTTTCTGCAGGCTCTTCGCCGAAAACCTATCGGGCTCCGCCCTAGAATGGTTTGCCGGACTGGAAGAAAGGTCAATCGACAACTTCACCCAGTTCATGACGGCTTTCCTCAAACAATACTCCGTCTTTATCGAGGAAAAGACTACTGAGGCAGCTCTATTTGGCGTCTCTCAAAAACCCGACGAATCGCTTCGCTCGTACATCGACCGATTTAAGGAAATAAAATCCAAAATCGCAAACCCACGAGACGAAGTAGCTATAGAAGCACTGCGACGTGGACTATGGTATTCAACCAGATTCCGCGAGGAAATAACAGTCCTCGAACCTCAAACACTCGATGACGCCCTTCATCGCGCATCGGCCTTCGCTCGCCTCGAGGACGAAACCACGGCCCTCAGAGAAAAGCATCGAAAAGAAAAGAACCCGTCGGGCTTGCAGAACTCGAACTCAAAAAAGGATTCCCGTAAATCAGGAAACGTTAATGCGGTCGAGAGCCCGAAGAGCTCGAAGAAAATCGAGTTCGGCAAGGAAAAATTCTGTGAATTTCACAACAAAAGAGGACACTCGACTGAAGATTGCTATACTCGATCTAAAGCCGAGGCTCAAAAGCGAGAGTCCGAAAGCAAACAAGACTCCGAAGTCGGGGAGGAAACTCCATCCGACAAAAAGGAAAGTAAACATACCAAAGAGTTGAACACCAAGAAGCCTTCTCAGAATAAACGAGAACGGACAAAGGAGCCGGAATCTCCCGAAACACTCCCTCAGGGGTCGCGGAAGCGAGTTGAGTTTATTCTCGGCGAGCTCAGCCTGAGCGGCACCCCGGAAGGTTCGGCGTTATCTCCACCTCCGGCTCCCGTTAAGAGTTTACGCTCACGAATCAATCTCCCTCGTCTCTGCAGGGGGGTGTACGGGCTATACCCCCTAAACGAATCGACTTCATCTTCGGTGGCTCCAAGCTTTGCCGAGACTCGGTCAATTCAATCAAAGCTCTTCAAAGAAGAGTCGAGACCGACAAAGGGGGGGAAAATCCCAATGATAGGTCCAGACCACGAGATCACTTTCCACGAGAGCGAGACAAGCAATCTCGACAAACCACACGACGACGCTCTCCTCGTTTGTCTAGTAGTGGGAGATGTCGAACTCTCAAGAATAATGATCGACACAGGAAGTTCGGTGGATGTCCTCTTTTACGACGCGTTCAAAAAGATGGACTTCAACGACTCCGAGATCGTGGAAAAAAAGACACCAATAGTAGGGTTCGCTGGCGAAACAACGTACTCGATGGGCTCTGTCTTTGCCCCAGTGATAGCTGGAGGAGTCCAAAGAATGACAGAGTTCGTCATAGTGGATCGGCCAGCTCCCTATAACGCAATTCTAGGTCGACCATGGATATACGACATGAAAGCGGTACCATCGACCTACCATCAATGGGTAAAATTCCCAACTCCTAAAAGGAGTAAAAACCGTGTACGGGAGTCAAAAGATTTCCCGCCATTGCTACATGAATGGATACAAGCAGATTGAGAAATCCCCTGCGTAGCAATTACAGAAAGAGGACGAGCTCTCCACCATGCAGACCAAAAGGTCGAATGACCCGAGTCAAATAGGACCTCCAAAGGACCTCACGACCCAAGTTTGCATAGACGATGCTCATCCCGAAAGACTCCTTGGCATCGGAATCGACCTATCAGAGCCAGTAAAAAACGAACTGGTCTCTTTCCTTAAACAAAACGTCGACTCCTTTGCATGGTCTTCAACAGACATGAAAGGGATCAACATCGACGTCACCAGCCACGAGCTGAATGTCGACCCAACCTACAAACCGGTAAGACAAAAACGTCGAAAACAAGGTCCGGAACGAGCTCAAGCGGTCAATGATGAGGTCGGTCGATTATTAAAAATCGGATCGATCAGAGAGGTCAAGTACCCCGAATGGCTTGCGAACCCCGTAGTGGTTAAGAAAAAGAACGGGAAATGGAGTGTCTGTGTAGATTTCACGGATCTCAACAAAGCATGTCCGAAGGACAGCTTCCCACTCCCACACATCGACCGGCTGGTCGAAGCCACCGCCGGACATCAACTACTGTCCTTCATGGACGCTTTCTTGGGGTACAATCAAATATTAATGAACCCCGAGGATCAAGAAAAGACTTCGTTCATAACTGATCGAGGCACGTACTGCTACAAAGTCATGCCCTTCGGACTAAAAAACGCAGGAGCAAATTACCAACGCCTCATCAACAAGATGTTTTCAGAACTCCTAGGCAAAAATATGGAAGTCTACATCGACGATATGCTGGTCAAATCTTCCAGGTATGAGGACCACATCCCACAACTAAAAGAATGTTTTATCATTCTCAATAAATACGGGATGAAACTCAACCCAACAAAGTATACCTTCGGGGTCCCTTCAGGGGAATTCCTAGGTTACCTAGTGACCGAAAGAGGGATCGAAGCGAACCCCAAACAGATCGCAACGTTCATAGAGATGAAATCTCCCAGAACAACGCGAGAAGTCCAGCGCCTGACTGGCAAAATAGCTGCTCTGAACCGTTTCATCTCGAGGTCGACTGATAAATGTCTGCCCTTCTATCACTCGCTCAAAGCGAACAAGAAGTTCCTCTGGGATGAAAAGTGCGAAGAAGCGTTCACCCAGCTTAAAGCTTACCTAAGCGAACCACCTATACTGGCGAAACCAGTAGAAGGGGAACCCTGGTTCGCGAAGAACAGAACGAACAACGGCCTGTGTATTACATCAGTAAGACCTTAATCGACGCTGAAACCAGATACCCCACCATGGAAAAACTCGCCTTAGCGCTAGTGACATCAGCTCGGAAACTCCGACCATACTTTCAGTCACACTCGATCATAGTGATGACCTCTCAGCCACTGAGAACTATCCTTCACAGTCCAAGTCAGTCAGGTCGACTAGTCAAATGGGCTATCGAACTTAGTGAGTACGACATAGAATATAAAGCTCGGACGTGCCTAAAAGCGCAAGTACTGGCAGATTTCATAATCGAGCTCCCTCCAACCATCGAACTCGACCCGACCTCTACCAAAAAATGGAAACTCTACGTTGATGGAGCTTCCTCGAGGCAAGGATCCGGAGTCGGGGTGAAACTGGTCTCCCCAACGGGCGAAGTACTGGAATAATCGTTCAGACTGGGCTTCGCCGCATCAAATAACGAAGCAGAATACGAAGCGTTAATAGCCGGGCTCAGACTAGCAATAGCGATAGGAGCCCGGGAAGTAGACGCCTTCAGCGATTCCCAATTAGTCACGGGTCAATATCATGGCGACTACGAGGCCAAAGACGAACGAATGGAAGCATACCTACGGGTAGTCCATACGCTCGCCGAACAGATCGAATTCTTTGATCTAACGCGGATCCCGCGAGGGGAAAACACCGCAGCCGATGCCCTTGCCGCATTAGCATCGACCTCAGATCCTAACCTCAAAAGGATCATACCAGTCGAGGGGATCGAAAAACCAAGCATCGACATAGCCCTAAAAGCTCTATCCTTGAAAGAGGACAAGCCTACCATAAAGGACGATGTCGAACACAAGGAATGTCCCAAGGACATCAGTCGCGATATCATCGAGATTGATGATGATCTCGATCCAAGAAACGCCGTGTACGTCGCGAACGTCCCCGACGGACCAATCCAAGCCGCATCCGCTAGTCAAGGACCCGAGCCTGACAATGACGAAGGCTGGAGAACTCCAATCATTCGATACATTACAAATGGCGAAGTTCCCGACGAGAAATGGGAGGCACGGAAACTCAAGACACAAAGTGCAAGGTACTGCGTCACACAAGGAGAGCTCTTTAAAAGGATTCTCTCCGGACCTTACCTCAAATGCCTCAATAAAAAGCAAGCCCTAGCCGTGATCACACATGCCCACGATGGATCCTGCGGAAGCCATTCCGGAGGACGAGCCTTGGCCGTGCGAATCAAAAGGCAAGGCTACTTTTGGCCAACAATGGCCACCGAATGCGAGTCCTTCTCCAACAAATGTGACAAATGCCGAAAGCATGCCCCAATTATTCACCAGGCATCGGAGAAACTCTCCTCTATCTCATCGCCATACCCATTCATGCGATGGGGAATGGAAATCGTGGGACCCTTAGTCGCATCCGGCAGAAAGAAAGCCACGCACCTACTGGTAATGACGGAATACTTCACCAAATGGATTGAAGCAGAGTCGTACCAAAAAGTCAAAGACGTTCATGTTAAGGAGTTCGTCTAGCGAAACATCGTTTGCTGACATGGACTACCCCACGAGATCGTCACCGATAACGGTTCCCATTTCATATCAAACGCCTTCAAGGAGTTCTGCAGAACGTGGAACATAAAGCTGACTTACTCAACGCCACGCTATCCCCAAGGGAATGGGCTGGCGGAAGCGGCTAACAAGGCAATCATGAACAGCCTCACGAAAAGACTCAATGAGTGCAAAACGAGCTGGAGCGACGAGCTCCCAGCCGTACTCTGGGCCTACCGGACTACCCCCCGCAAATCCACCGGCGAGACTCCCTTCTCGCTGGCTTATGGGATCGAGGCGGTAGTACCAGCCGAAATCCTCGTGTCAAGCATCCGCAAAGAAGAATGCCCACGATAAGAGGAACTTAACAACAAGATGATAACGGACGAGCTCGATCTCGTCGACGAAAGGAGGAACCTCGCACTGGCTCGAATCCAGAACTAAGCCGCGGCTCGCTACTACGATTCCAAGATCAAAACTCAAAGGTTTCGAGTAGGCGAGCTCGTCTTACGGAAAGTGTTCGACCATAAAAAGGAAGAACACGCTGGAGAGTTAGGAGCAAAGTGGGAAGGTCCTTACCAGGCCGTGCGAATCAAAAGGCAAGGCTACTTTTGGCCAACAATGGCCACCGAATGCGAGTCCTTCTCCAACAAATGCGACAAATGCCGAAAGCATGCCCCAATTATCCACCAGGCATCGGAGAAACTCTCCTCTATCTCATCGCCATACCCATTCATGCTATGGGGAATGGACATCGTGGGACCCTTAGTCGCATCCGGCAGAAAGAAAGCCACGCACCTACTGGTAATGACGGAATACTTCACCAAATGGATTGAAGCAGAGTCGTACCAAAAAGTCAAAGACGTTCATGTTAAGGAGTTCGTCTAGCGAAACATCGTTTGCTGACATGGACTACCCCACGAGATCGTCACCGATAACGGTTCCCATTTCATATCAAACGCCTTCAAGGAGTTCTGCAGAACGTGGAACATAAAGCTGACTTACTCAACGCCACGCTATCCCCAAGGGAATGGGCTGGCGGAAGCGGCTAACAAGGCAATCATGAACAGCCTCACGAAAAGACTCAATGAGTGCAAAACGAGCTGGAGCGACGAGCTCCCAGCCGTACTCTGGGCCTACCGGACTACCCCCCGCAAATCCACCGGCGAGACTCCCTTCTCGCTGGCTTATGGGATCGAGGCGGTAGTACCAGCCGAAATCCTCGTGTCAAGCATCCGCAAAGAAGAATGCCCACGATAAGAGGAACTTAACAACAAGATGATAACGGACGAGCTCGATCTCGTCGACGAAAGGAGGAACCTCGCACTGGCTCGAATCCAGAACTAAGCCGCGGCTCGCTACTACGATTCCAAGATCAAAACTCAAAGGTTTCGAGTAGGCGATATCGTCTTACGGAAAGTGTTCGACCATAAAAAGGAAGAACACGCTGGAAAGTTAGGAGCAAAGTGGGAAGGTCCTTACCAGGTCACCAACGTTGTGAAGGACGGGGTCTACCGACTCAAGTCGGTGGAAACCCAGAAACCTGAACTACGACCTTGGAACATCATCAACCTCAAAAAGTACTTCCACTAAGAGTACGACAACATAATCGAACTACGAAATGGCTTGATCCCCCTAAAAGGGTACGTAGGCAGCTCGACTTCGAGCGCAGCCACCCCCCAAACACAAGGCTCTTACCGAGCTCAACAACTTCAAACGAAGTCTTACTAGCTTATCTTTGTGAAATCAAAATAAGTCTCCCGATCAATGTCTCTTTCTGTCTTAAAAGTCAGAGTCATTGCGAAATACCTCGCCGTTACAAGGCGATATGAAATTATCTCCTCAAAAGCTAAAGTGATATGAAATTATCTCTTCAGAAACAAACGATACTAAGTTATCCTCTCCGAGCGACCTGAAATGGCCCCTCCCCTAAAATCAAGCGATATGAAATTATCCCTTCCAAAATAAGCGACCTAAAACGGTCCTTCCAACCCGAACGACCTGAAATGATCGTCCCAAAAACAAGCGACCTAAAACAGTCCTTCCAAAACGAACGAGCTGAAATGATCGTCCCCAAAATAAGCGACCTAAAACGGTCCTTCCAAACCGAACGAGCTGAAATGATCGTCCCCAAAATAAGTGACCTAAAAAGGTCCTCCCAAATCGAACGAACTGAAATGATCGTCCCAAAGAAAGAGATTCAGAGCGATCCTTCCAAAACCTATAATTCTTCTAAACCTTATACGGATTAAAAGAATTGGGGGGCTATTCCCCCTAGAAGCAAAAAAGCAACGAGGTCGAAACAGTTATTCAAGCAAACGACCCCTGCACACACTCCAAATCAGACCCTTGTAAGTCTACTTCGATTCGTTCCTATATACTTAACATTTCTTTTCGAAATTCAGCGATAAGCTCGAATTTTACATTGCGAAAGAATCGTACAACGAACTATTCTTGGCAAAGAGCTCGAGCTCAAACGCAATTGACTTAAACATTCGCAAGGAACTCCCTAAGGTAATTCTAGACAAGTTAACTGTCCGATCTCTCTGGAGAGGATCGAGCTACCGTAGCAACCGTTTTTATACTAAAGCGTTAAACAGTAAAATCTATGCTAAGGCATGCAAGATTTGAAGGCAACGCATGAACAAAACGAGGACTTAGCGTCCTCAATATCAAAAAAGCCCCCTTGGGCAACAAAAGTTTGAAAAAGAAATTAAAATCCCTCTCGGGCAACAACAACGACAGTTTTTAATCAAAAAGCAGCATAGGAGGAGTCTCCGACCTGGCCCTCCGCCCCATCACCCGCCTCTCTTCTCGGATGGGAGTCGACCTCGTCAGTCATCCTCGGTTCGGTCTCAGTCGGAGGAGCAGGCGGAGAACCCGCCATGGTCACGGAGTCCTCCGACATCGCCGGCAAGGCAAGCTTGCCAACGCTAAAATCAGAGACTACCGCGGCCTCCATCTCCGTTGTGGCAACTCGCTTTTGCTCAGCCAGCTTAAGCACCTCTTGGGTCATATCCACCTCTCCAGCCGCGATCTCGGCGATGAGCTCGATGTTGGCCAAAGTCTCTTGGAGACGGATCTCTCCTTGATCCCAGCCAGAATCATCAGATACTGGCCATTGAGTTCTTTTCGAGCCTTACGAAGATCCACCCGACAGCTGACAAGACAGCTCCTCCTCCCTCCTCTCGAGATGCGCTGATATTCATACATTTTCATGCATTTAGGCTTGTATATAGTTTTTGTTTTGACTTCTTTTCTCCATCATTCATACCATTTTGTCGAGTCATTGTCGCATCTAGAGTCTAGAGTTGCTTAGGACTAGGATTAGGCATTCTAGGCTTGCATTTGGAGTGTTTCTTGTGTTTTGCAGGTGAATGGAGGTGTCTAGGAGCATTGGTGAGCCTGGAAGTGGAGTCTTGAGCTCAGAAGACCAATACGACCCAGCAGAAACTCATATTGGCCACCATATTGGCGAGCCTGGCCAATACGACCCAGCAGAAACTCATATTGGCCACATATTGGCGAGCCTGGCCAATACGACCCATCAGAAACTCATATTGGCCACCATATTGGCGAGCCTGGCCAATACGACCCAGCAGAAACTCATATTGGCCACCATATTGGCGAGCCTGGCCAATACGACCCAGCAGGAAGTCATATTGGCCACCATATTGGCGAGCCTGGCCAATACGGCCCAGCAGGAAGTCATATTGGCCACCATATCGGCGAGCCTGGCCAATACAGATCCCAGATTTTCACTTGGATCCGGGTCAACACCCGGTTTGTTCCGGGTTGACCCGGCTCGCACCCTATTGACTATTTAAGCCAAAAACCTATCTCTTTTTGTTTCTTAAGCTGTTTTTGATGTTCTAAACTCTTTTGTAAGAACAAATTTGATTCCTTGGATTAATCTAGTACTTTTTTGGTGATTCTTTGCTTCAATCTTTCTACTTCCTCTAATCTCCTATGATCAACACTATTTCTATGGATTTTGTTGTTCATAGAATGATTAGTGAGTAGTCCCCTTTTGAGCTTTTGGGTTAGGAAGATTTGAGTGATTAGGGGTTGAATCTTGATGTCTAGGGCTTAGATTTGATTGATCCTTTCTCATTAGATGTTCTTAATGCTAGATTAGGCTTAGCTATCCTTGATCTAGAACCTTGGGATTTTATTGCACATAAAGTGTTCGATGAAATGCTAGCTAGAATTTAATGAGAGCTTTACATTCTTATCCAATGACAATTGATGTGTAAGGTGTTTAGTAGCTAAAGGACTTGTGTTAAATGCGTGCTCGCTTGTTATTAGCCAACGAGAGTTGATGTTTAATGCTTGATTAGCATAGGGTTAATGACATGAGAATGTATTGACTTGAATTGGTGTTCCTAAGCTAAAGGATTAGCATTTTAATGTTGTGTTTGACATCTTGATTCAATGCCTAGTTGCTTAGATCAAATTTCCTATACCCAAGAGCTTGATCTTTAATCATCTATTTGAATTATCTTATTTGTTCTCTCTTACTTGACTCTATTGCTTGATATTGTCAATTGCACTTAGGATATTAGAATTTCAACTCGAATTGGTATTGCTTGACTCTAGAGGTTTAGTGTATTCCTATTGGTTTTATCCGTCCCAGAATAGGTTCGATACCTCAAAGCTACTTCGATAAGCTTGAGGAATTGGTACCTCAAAGGATTGCAAAATCCTTGTTATCAATTTGGCGCCGTTGCCATTTTGGGATTCTGGATATATCAATTCGTTTTCTATTCCTTTTTAGTTCAAGTTATTGTTACTAATTTGCTACTTTCTCTCTTTTTGATGCTAGGTGTATGAACTTGCGCATCAAAGGGACTACAAACTTAGTTGCAAGAGTTTACGACATCAAAGCACACGAGAGGAGATTAGCAAGGGAACGACGAGCACAAGAACGAGCTGTTAACGTTGAGAGTGTTGAGCAAACAGTTATGGATAACCACGAGGATCAACAACAGCAGCAACAGCAGCAGCAACAGCAGCAGCAACAAAGGCCGGTTAGGGCCATTGGTGATGGAGATACACCTGACACAAATGCTAACCGGCATGGAATCATTCCACCAGCGGTGAACAATAATAACTTTGAGATTCGAGCTATGGTGATGAACATGGTGCAAAACAATCAGTTCCATGGGTTAGCATCTGAGGACCCGTTGCAGCACTTGGACACCTTTGACAAGATTTGTGCCACCACGAGGCTGAATGGTGTGACTGACGATGGGTTGAAAATGCGGCTCTTCGTCTTCTCTTTGGCAGACAGAGCCAAGGATTGGGAAAGCACTATCCCCCCAGGATCCATCACTACTTGGGGAGACCTGAAGAAAGCTTTCCTGAAGAAGTTCTTCTCACCTACTAGGACTGCCCGTTTTCGCAGTGAGCTATCCGGGTTTGTGCAGCGCAACAATGAGAGCTTCGCTGAAGCTTGGGAGAGGTTCAATAAGCTCACCACTCAATGCCCACACCATGGTTTCACCAAGGAAACACTACTCAGCAATCTCTACCGCGGAGTGCTTCCTAGAATGAGGGCAATGCTAGATTCATGCAGCAATGGACACTTCCTAGGCAAGGGAGTAGATGCAGCTATGGAGCTGATTGAAAATCTGGCAACGAGTGATGGCAACTACAATGAGGATTATGAGAGGACTAATAGAGGATCATCATCTTCAGATGAGAAGTATGAGAAAGAGATAAAAGCTTTGAATGAGAAGTTAGACAAGATGATCTCCATTGGCCAAAAGAACATCAACTTTGTGGGACACTATGAGGATTCTAAGCCACAATTTTATGATGATGATGAGGATTTGACACAAGAGGAGATTAACTTCATTGCTGGACAAGGTGGTTTCAACAAAGGCTTCAACCAAAACTATAGAAACCACCCAAACTTCTCATACCGCAACCCCAATGTAGCAAATCCTCAAGACCAAGTCTATCCTCAAGCTTCATCTCAAGGACAAGCTCAACAACAAGGTCAACAAGGCTTTCAACAACCTCAACAGCAAAAGCCATATGCCAATTACAACAACCAACAAGGATTTGGAAACAAGCCTCAGTTTCAAGGTCAGCAAGGCTATGCTCCCAAGCAACAATACCCACCCGGTTTTGGTCAACAACACCAACAAACTTCTTCAACCTCAGGAGCTGATAATGAGCTGAAAAGTATGATGCAGCAACTACTTCAAGGGCAAGCCTCAGGAGCTATGGAAGTACGGGACCTTAAGAATGAGCTTCAGAGTTTGACTTCAAGGGTCACAAACATGGAAAACAAGAATGCCTCTACATCCCGCACTCAAGGTACTTTACCCGGAAAATCTGAGCAAAACCCAAAGGAGTACATCAGCGCTATCACCTTGAGAAGTGGTAAAGAGTTGCAACAACGTCAAGTGCCCACGCCTAAGCTGACATCTTCACTCAATGAGGACATTGAAGTTCAAGAAGGGGAGGAGAATTCTGAAAATTCTGCTCTCAACAAAGAGAGTGATAGTGATATGGCCAAGAGGAAAGGAAAGGCTGTAGTTGAAGAAGTAGTGAATGATACACTCAAGAAGAAGGATAGTGTGTTTGTGCCACCACCTTATGAGCCCAAGCTACCCTTTCCGGGCAGATTCAAGAAGCAACTCCTAGAGAAGTATAAAGCTCTTTTTGAAAAACAGATGAAGAATGTTGAGTTGACCATGCCTTTGATTGATGCTTTCTTGCTAGTTCCTCAGTATAGCAAGTTTCTCAAGGATGCAATCAAGGAGAGAACTAAGGAAGTGCAAGGAATGGTTGTGTTGTCTCATGAGTGTAGTGTGATCATCCAAAGAGATATTGTTCCAAGGAAACTTGAAGATCCAGGCAGTTTCACTCTTCCATGTGCTATCGGCCCATACCGGTTTGAGGGTTGTTTATGTGATCTTGGAGCAAGCGCAAGTTTGATGCCCTTCTCAGTAGCCAAGAGGCTAGGTTTCTCTACATACAAGGCATGTAGGATCTCCTTGGTTCTTGCAGATAGATCAGTGAGATACCCAATTGGTCTCCTAGAAGATCTTCCGGTGAAAGTAGGAGGATTTGAAGTACCAACAGATTTCATTGTATTGGAGATGGATGAAGAACCAAAGGACCCTCTAATCCTTGGGAGACCTTTCCTTGCCACAGCTGGTGCGATCATAGATGTCAGGAAAGGGAAGATAGACCTGAACCTTGGTAAGGACATAGTGCTCAAATTTGACATCAACAAGGTGATGAAGAAGCCAACCATTCAAGGGCAAATATTTTATATTGAGACTATGGATGAGCTAGCTGATGAACTCCTTGAGGAGTTGAACATGGATGATCCATTAGAGGTTACCTTGACCAAGGAATGTGGGGAGTATGGGTATCTTCAAGAAGAGAGCTGGGCTTATATGAGAGCGCTTGATTCGCACAAGCCTTTGTTAGAGGAGGTTGAGTTCATTGAGCTGGGATCAGATTCAGTGTGTAAGGAGCTGGAGGTGTTTGCTGTGGACGTGGGTGCTGATGGCGCCAAGGGAGTAGAGCTGTGCAAGGAGCAGCTTGAAGCTGATGATTGGAGCGAGCTTAAGGCACCAAAGGTTGAGTTAAAGCCCCTTCCGCGGGGGCTTCGGTATGCATTTCTTGGCCCTAACTCTACCTATCCTGTCATTGTGAATGAGTTGCTGAATGATGATGAATTGATTGCTTTGACCACTGAATTGAAAAAGTTTAGAAAGGCAATAGGATATTCACTTGATGATATAAAAGGATTGTCACCTAGCTTGTGTACTCATAGGATCCACCTTGAAAATGAATCCATGTCTTCTATTGAGCATCAAAGAAGATTGAATCCTAATCTTAAGGAGGTAGTCAAGAAAGAAATCCTTAAATTGCTTGATGCAGGGATAATCTACCCTATCTCGGACAGCACTTGGGTTTCTCCCGTGCACTGTGTTCCAAAGAAAGGGGGGATTACTGTGGTTAAAAATGACAGTAATGAATTGATTCCTACTAGAACTATCACTGGGCATAGGATGTGTATTGATTATAGAAAACTAAATGCCGCATCTAGGAAGGATCATTTTCCATTACCGTTCATTGATCAAATGCTAGAACGTCTTGCTAATCATCCTTTCTATTGCTTTCTTGATGGATACAGTGGATTCTTTCAGATCCCGATACATCCTAATGATCAGGAGAAAACGACATTCACTTGTCCTTATGGTACCTTTGCTTATCGAAGGATGCCATTTGGCTTGTGCAATGCACCGGCTACCTTTCAGCGGTGTATGATGTCTATTTTCTCAGATCTTATCGAGGATATTGTGGAAGTTTTCATGGATGATTTTTCTGTGTATGGTTCCTCTTTCTCTTCCTGTTTGCTGAACTTGTGCAGGGTCTTAAGGAGATGTGAAGAGACGAACCTCGTGCTCAATTGGGAGAAATGCCACTTCATGGTAACGGAAGGGATTGTGTTGGGTCACAAGATTTCAGAGAATGGTATTGAAGTGGATAAGGCTAAGATAGAGGTGATGACAAGTCTTCAGCCACCAAACTCAGTGAAGGGAATCCGAAGCTTTTTAGGTCATGCAGGGTTCTACCGGCGGTTTATTAAGGATTTCTCCAAGATCGCTAGACCACTTACACGTCTGCTGTGTAAGGAGACAGATTTTGTGTTTGATGATGAGTGTTTGGCAGCGTTCCACATGATTAAGGAAGCCTTGATTAGCACCCCGATAGTCCAAGCTCCCGACTGGGAGTTGCCTTTTGAGATCATGTGTGATGCAAGTGACTACGCAGTAGGAGCAGTCCTTGGACAGAGGAAAGACAAGAAACTCCATGTCATATACTATGCTAGTAGGACATTGGACGATGCTCAAGTGAGATATGCAACAACTGAGAAAGAGCTTCTAGCTGTGGTATTTGCCTTTGAGAAGTTCAGATCATACTTGGTTGGATCTAAGGTTGTGGTGTACACGGATCATGCTGCGTTAAGGTATCTACTTGCCAAGAAAGATGCCAAGCCAAGACTTCTGAGGTGGATACTGCTACTGCAAGAATTTGATTTGGAAATCAAGGACAAGAAAGGCATTGAGAATGGGGTAGCAGATCACTTGTCAAGGCTGAGAATTGAGGATGATGTTCCTCTAGATGACTCTCTCCCTGAGGAACAGTTAATGGCTTGCAAAGTTGTCAAGGATGCTCATGATACAAGAATGAGGATTGAGGAGGTCAATTCTATTGAAGACAAGGAACCGTGGTATGCTGACATAGTCAATTTCCTAGCTGTTGGGAAAGAACCACCAAGCCTCGATAGCTACCAAAGAAAAAAGTTCTTTAGAGATGTCAACAGGTACTATTGGGACGAGCCTTACCTCTACACTTTGTGCAAAGATCAACTCTATAGAAGGTGCATAGCTGATGAAGAAGTGGGAGGCATTCTCCTACATTGTCATGGGTCAGATTATGGTGGTCACTTTGCTACCTTCAAGACGGTTCAAAAGGCTCTACAAGCTGGGTTTTGGTGGCCTACAATGTTCAAAGATGCCCAAGAGTTCATTACTAAGTGTGATCCTTGCCAAAGAAAGGGGAACATCAGTAGAAGGAATGAGATGCCTCAAAACCCCATCCTTGAAGTTGAAGTATTTGATGTGTGGGGCATTGATTTCATGGGACCCTTCCCATCCTCTTACGGGAATAGCTACATCTTCGTAGCTGTGGATTATGTTTCCAAATGGGTAGAAGCAGTGGCGAGTCCAACGAATGACGCCAAGGTTGTGATAAAGCTATTCAAGAGCATCATCTTCCCAAGATTTGGAATCCCGAGGATTGTGATCAGTGATGGAGGCTCACACTTCATCAACAAGCTATTTGAGAGTCTCTTGAAGAAGTATGGAGTGAAGCAAAAGGTTGCAACACCATATCATCCTCAGACAAGCGGGCAAGTTGAAGTGTCCAATAGGCAAATCAAGGCCATCCTAGAGAAGACTGTTGGAGCCTCAAGGAAAGATTGGGCTAGGAAACTTGATGACGCACTGTGGGCGTATAGGACTGCTTTCAAGACTCCATTGGGCACTACACCATTCACAATGCTGTATGGTAAGTCATGTCACTTACCGGTGGAGGTGGAATACAAGGCCATGTGGGCTGTCAAGTTGCTGAACTTTGACATCAAGACCGCAACTGAGAGGAGATTGATTCAGCTGAACGAACTTGACGAGATACGGCTTGAGGCTTTTGAGAGCTCAAAGATCTATAAGGAGAGGACCAAGCTTTTTCATGATAAGCTGATCCAGAAGAAGGAGTTCAAAGAAAGAGATCTTGTGTTGCTCTTTAACTCCCGGTTGAAACTCTTTCCCGGGAAGCTCAAGTCTAGATGGTCGGGACCGTTTAGAGTGAAGGAGGTGAGACCATATGGAGCAGTGGTACTTTTGGGAAAATCTGATGAAGAGTTCACGGTCAATGGCCAAAGACTCAAGCATTACTCCGTCTCAGAAGCTATAGAGGAAGGGACTTCGATTCCACTCTCTAGCCCTCCCTCAGCTTAAGATCGCGGTTTGCAAAAGTCGAGCTTAACGACTTTAAACAAAAGCGCACTTGGGAGACATTCCCATGTTTATCCTTGTACATACGTCTTTTGCTTGTCATTTTTGATGTTTTGCTTTGAGTTTATCAGGTTTTGGTTAATAGGTGAAGCTATGGACTCATTAGCGTTAAGAAAGGGCCGAAACATCTTGGACAAAGTGGTCGAAAGGAAAACGGTGAAGCAGTATCGACCACCGTATCGGTCCAGCCAAGTAACACTCCTCCCTTGTACATATTTAGTCTCTTTTCTTTGTTTGCATTTTGTGTGTCTTCGGTTTTTTTTTTCCTTTCCTAGATCACACAAGGGACCGTGTGATTTAAGTTTGGGGGAGAGACCAATTGCTAATCATGTTTCTTTTGATCTTATTTTCCTCTTTTGCACTTTGAGTCTCATGCATTCATCCAAGGCATAGAAAAATCCAAAAAAATTGAAAATTTTCAAAAAATTTCAAAAAAAAAAAAAGCATGTAGTTGCAATAGCATATTAGGATCGAGTCTAGTTGCATCATATAGGACGCATGCATTGGGAACAATGATTTGACTTCCTCGTAAGGTTTAATTGGGTAAAACTTGTTTCATACGCTAGCTTAATGCTAGATAGATCACACTAAAGTTGTAACTCGAGAATCGCATTGAAAGCTAGAACGAACCATACTTGGATAACTTGCTTTGAAACTTGATTTGATGCTGAAACTTGTTGTGATTTGAAGCTAGCTCCATCTAAGTGAGAACTTTAATTGAATCATCTAATTATCCTTGTTCATGCTTTGTGTGATAAACTCATGGGTACCCCAAAATATTTGAGCAAGCTTATCCTTTTTACCCCTCTCTACTTGCTCTAATAGATTTCCACACCTTTCACCATCCTTATTTCAAACCCCAAACACTATCTTGAGTGGTAGGCCTATTTGGAACAAGCTCGGTAAAAAGTGTTGAGTATGAGGCGACTAGGAGAAAATTTCCATTATAGATGCAGGCTCATCATCTTTGGCTTGCAATAGGCTAGAGTTTAAGTTTGGGGGAAGATTTGGGAAAGGAAAAAGAGGGTAAAAAGAAGAAAGAAGTTTGAATGGGATCAATGTTTATTGGTAAACAAAAGAATGAAAGCTCTTATGTGTTTTGAAAAAGAAAGTGTCTCAAGTTTTGTAACGAAAAGAAGCCAATGTGCTCACCAAAACAAAAAAAAAAAAAGTTTGAGCTGATTTGAAAAGAGTAAAGTTACCAATGTTTTCAAAGTGTTTTGAGTGATCCTTTGGGGTTCTTGGGAAGTTTTGAATTGTGAAAGAAAGAAAAGGCATCAATAGCCTTGAAAAAGGGTAGAACTCATTTAGGAGGGTTTAGATTAGGAGTTGAAGTTCTTGGGGTATGGCTAGATGGGAATCTATCCTAGTATGCACCAATTGCCTCTAACTCTTAGCATTTTACTATAGCTTGTTCACATTTCCTCCGAGAGAACCTAAATGATTATGGAGTAGCCTTTCTTTCAGTTGAGACCATCTTTGTCTCAAGACCTTGACCCTTAAGCCAAATGAGTTTGATCACTTTGCTTTGAATAAGGATTCACTTGAAAAATCTAATGAATGTCAAGGAGCTAGTGGATTTGAATGCTTGTGTAGGTTGAAGGTTAAGCTAGAAGTTTTGCTTTGATGAGTATGGCTAAATCCTTGGAGTAGGCTTTTCTCGGTTGCACTTTGGTTGTATAGACTTGAAACTTGTTGAAGCTTGATTGAACCTTTGGATATGAGTTCCCACCTTCAAACCTTTCTCCCAACTTGCCTTAATGGTCTTATGCTTGCTTGTGGACAAGCAAGATTCAAGTTTGGGGGAATTGATATTCATACATTTTCATGCATTTAGGCTTGTATATAGTTTTTGTTTTGACTTCTTTTCTCCATCATTCATACCATTTTGTCGAGTCATTGTCGCATCTAGAGTCTAGAGTTGCTTAGGACTAGGATTAGGCATTTTAGGCTTGCATTTGGAGTGTTTCTTGTGTTTTGCAGGTGAATGGAGGTGTCTAGGAGCATTGGTGAGCCTGGAAGTGGAGTCTTGAGCTCAGAAGACCAATACGACCCAGCAGAAACTCATATTGGCCACCATATTGGCGAGCCTGGCCAATACGACCCAGCAGAAACTCATATTGGCCACCATATTGGCGAGCCTGGCCAATACGACCCAGCAGAAACTCATATTGGCCACCATATTGGCGAGCCTGGCCAATACGACCCAGCAGGAAGTCATATTGGCCACCATATTGGCGAGCCTGGCCAATACGGCCCAGCAGGAAGTCATATTGGCCACCATATCGGCGAGCCTGGCCAATACAGATCCCAGATTTTCACTTGGATCCGGGTCAACACCCGGTTTGTTCCGGGTTGACCCGGCTCGCACCCTATTGACTATTTAAGCCAAAAACCTATCTATTTTTGTTTCTTAAGCTGTTTTTGATGTTCTAAACTCTTTTGTAAGAACAAATTTGATTCCTTGGATTAATCTAGTACTTTTTTGGTGATTCTTTGCTTCAATCTTTCTACTTCCTCTAATCTCCTATGATCAACACTATTTCTATGGATTTTGTTGTTCATAGAATGATTAGTGAGTAGTCCCCTTTTGAGCTTTTGGGTTAGGAAGATTTGAGTGATTAGGGGTTGAATCTTGATGTCTAGGGCTTAGATTTGATTGATCCTTTCTCATTAGATGTTCTTAATGCTAGATTAGGCTTAGCTATCCTTGATCTAGAACCTTGGGATTTTATTGCACATAAAGTGTTCGATGAAATGCTAGCTAGAATTTAATGAGAGCTTTACATTCTTATCCAATGACAATTGATGTGTAAGGTGTTTAGTAGCTAAAGGACTTGTGTTAAATGCGTGCTCGCTTGTTATTAGCCAACGAGAGTTGATGTTTAATGCTTGATTAGCATAGGGTTAATGACATGAGAATGTATTGACTTGAATTGGTGTTCCTAAGCTAAAGGATTAGCATTTTAATGTTGTGTTTGACATCTTGATTCAATGCCTAGTTGCTTAGATCAAATTTCCTATACCCAAGAGCTTGATCTTTAATCATCTATTTGAATTATCTTATTTGTTCTCTCTTACTTGACTCTATTGCTTGATATTGTCAATTGCACTTAGGATATTAGAATTTCAACTCGAATTGGTATTGCTTGACTCTAGAGGTTTAGTGTATTCCTATTGGTTTTATCCGTCCCAGAATAGGTTCGATACCTCAAAGCTACTTCGATAAGCTTGAGGAATTGGTACCTCAAAGGATTGCAAAATCCTTGTTATCATGCGCAATCCTGGCCTCCGCAGCGGCATGGTCCGAGACCCTCTTCTTCAGACGCTCCTCCCTAGCTAAAGCTTCCTGGAGCTCGGCGTTCATTTGGGTAGCAGCCTCTCGGGCAGACTCGAGCTCGTAGGTCTGAGCATCCAACACCTCGTTCTCAGACCGGACCGCGTACGTATTCACAGCCTCTACAGCCTGCGAAAAGCGTCGGTTTAGCAAAAAGGAGAAAGAAAAAAGAAGACAAAAGAAAAAACGTCTCACCTTCCCGACAACCGCCATCATCTCGGAATACGCACTACCGAGGACCGTTTCCTCGGTAACCGGGAGCTGGGAACCGACAGGCCTAACGCGCCTCAGCAGACGAACCACACCTTCTGGATCGTCCACAATTAAGCACTCTTCTCGGTCCGACCCTTCTGGACTCCTTCCCGCGTCTACTTTACGACGCTTCGGCGAAGGGGGAAGAGAGCCCCCTCGACTCCGACGACCTTCCTCCCCGGAAAAATCCGGTTGAGAATCGCAGAGAGCGGCACTTCTAGACTGAGGTAAGACCACCTCTTGTTTGGTCAAGGGGAGAGTCGCGTCGACGACCCCCGCAATCGTTCCCTCCGGGCTCGTCATCGGAAGGAGCAAGGTCTGAGCAGGAGGAGGAGGATAAGCCGGAGGAGGAGGAGGGGCCCGACCAAGGGCAAAGAGGATATCGTTACTCAAACCAGGCGCCTCTATCCTATCAACCAGGTCGACCGGATCTTTCCCGTTCCTGCGACTGCTCACCCTGCGAGACACTCTCGCGAGGAGGCGTGCGAGCAGTCGAGCCACCATCTGGGAGAGAACGAGCTACAAAAAAAGAGAGAAAGCACGTCAGACGGATTGCGATAGCAAAAACCAGACTTCGTGACCAGATGACCTATTTTCTCCCGTCCGCTCGGCAATATGAGGCGGAGGCTGAGTAACTGGAGCCCGAGGAGCCTGAGAAGGAACGGGAGGACGTGGCAGGTTTAGATGAACCTGTGAACGATCCAGCGGAGCCCGCCCAGGGTCGATCCGTAGAGCAGCTTGAACGCGTTCTACCGAAAAACTGCTCCAACTAACAGTGCCCCCTCTCAGCTGGGTTATCAGAGCTTCCGTAATCGGATTCATAGCGAGCGATTCTGGAGCCTCTGTTTTTAAAAAAAAAAACATATATAATAAGGGATAGCCCGAAAGCCGACAAGAATCAAGCAAAAACTTGGCTCTTACCAACGCTGGACGTCCACCGAGACGGGATGACCGAGTAGTCGAAATCCTCGACCGAGTGATGAGTTACTCTAAAAAAGAAGTATCGATCTCTCCATACATCCTTCGTCGGAACATCTTCCAGGATTTGCCCAAAGAGAGGCGAGAGATAGTACGTCCCCGGGAAGCGAGTATTGTTCTTCACAGAGCAGACCCGCATAAGTTCCTCGGGTCCAAACTCTACTCCCGCTTCTGCGGCTCTGACTCCAAGCCCGATGACATGCCGGACAAAATTCGGCGTCATTTGATGGAACGCCAATTGAAGCTGGGCCAGAACCAAAGAAATCAAGCGGGGAATGGGGAAGAAAAGCCCGCACTTCTCGAAATAAGTGTACGAGGCACAGTAGTAACCCTCTACCGCAGTTTCCGGAGACATCGCCGGTGAAGGAATCACTATTTCCACCTCCGGTGGAATCCGGCAAGTCCTCCGCAACCGTTTGATATGATTTGCGGTTAGGGAAGACGGCGGATGTGGGCCAAATGAACCCGCCGCCGTGCTTGTACTAGCACCGGTCGCATCTCTTAGAGCCATGGAGAACGATGTAAAAAAAGGGCTAGAGTTTTCTGCTTAGGAGAAGAGTTTTTCCGACGACAGAAGAAAAACCAGAGCAAAAGAAGAAGAAGAAGCGAAAGTGGGAGGAGAAGAAATCACCCTCGGTTAATACAAGAAAATTATAGTGGGAATCGTGCAAAATCTCAACCGCACGATCCCGAACTCGTAATAATTACGAGAAAATCGAGGTGGTTTAGACTCCTCACTTTCCCTCTAATCTAACTGTTGATTTAAGATCAACGGTTACGAAATGCGCGATAATTAGGTCACATCAGCAAAAGAACGAGCCTGAAAAGACTCTTCGCGACCCTCGAATCTTAGCCGTTGATGATCGACCAGATCCACGGTAGGAGATAAAATTCTCAAACGAATACACGCCACGACTGCCGACGCGCTAAAAAGCAGTTCAGCTCGTCCCACGCGCTCATCCTCGGCCGTGGGATGACCCTGATCTCCACATATATGGCAAACTACTGGAACTGAGCGAGATCTACGGGAACAAGACCTACAGGAACAAACAGATGCTCTATGTCCCTCGTCTCCACACCTCCTGCAAGTCCTCGATGGTCTCGGCGGCTGAACTAGTGGTGGCTGCGCTACCGGTGACTGTGCGGCTGGCTGCTGAATAACCGGCTGCTGAATGAGCTTGGTGTCTCGGCGATTCTGTCCGGGTCGGTAACCCTCGGGCAATGGGGCACGATATGGCTCCGCGTCCGACATACGCTGTCCTGGCCCCGCAATCGGGCAAATAGGTGCCAGATGACCATCCATACCACACACCTGACAATAATAAGGACTCTGCACCGGCTTATAGGGCTCACGATAACGCGGATCGATGGGTCGTGGACACCAGTACAAATGGAGACCCTGAACTCTGCATGCGCTACATGTTCGGTGTACAGGCATAGGCGGTAGCGAGTCCGGCGTGTCTGCTAGTGGAATCTCTGGTGACGCGACTGGCTCGGTCGGTGGTGTACCTGGCGATGTAACCGACTCAAACTGCGCATACGACCCTGACATCAACATCGGCTCAACCCCTGATAATGGTTCCATCGTAGAGAGTGGCTCGGTGAAACCGGGTGATGATGATGCTGACCTATGAGGCAAACCTGGCTGTGGATCGGGCTGATGGTGCGGTCCAATCTGCTGCTCTAGAATATCCCCGAGTATCGCCATCTGCCCATCAATGTGCTGCTCCCAATACAAATGCTGCTCTCGGTCTATCGGCTCCATATCCATGTCGACCGCTGCATGTAACGGGTCCACCCTAAAATCCTCCCCACCGAGTGGAATGAAGTCTGACTCGTGTAGACTAAAAGGTAACGGCATATCATGTGCCTCAAGCATCGGTGGCTGAATCACTGGCGGTGCCACATGCGCCTCCAACTGTGGCAGCAATGGTGGCAACCCATAGTCTCCGTATCCCAGGTATCCCATCGTTCCTGTGACCGGATCTGGGGTACCTGCGTCGTCATGCAAGGCTGAAGGTAATGGATCAGGCAACGGTATCCAATCTACAACGGCTGCTCTCGCTCCCTGCTGCACTCGCGGAAAAACCGGTGGTCGATCAGATATCTGTGAACCCTGTGACTGTCTAGGCTGTGCTCTCAGACTCGCCTGGTGCTGCTCTAACTGAGCTCGATACTCTACCGCTGTCATCCAACGATGACTCAAACTGCTTGCTGAAATCTCCCACACTATGCACGCACCCACACACAATCCGTCCAGGGACACATTGCTGCTGACTGCAATCAAAAACACAAATAAACATTAGTACAAATAATACAAATTTCCTATCCCATCCCAACCCCGGATTTACAGACGCGGCTCGGTTTCCTAATGGATGCTTGGGTAAGACACAATTTTGACTCGATAAAACACGGAAAACACTCAGAAATGAACAGCTTCGAAACCCATGACGAACCATGCTCTGATACCACCTTTTTGTAACGCCCATTTCCCATTATCCGCAGACTGTCGAGCTGACCGGCCAACAATCAAACAAGAACATGACCGATCGAACCCAAGCAAGTCAAATAGGAAAGGTTCGCCACATGACAAATCCAGAGACAGATCGGTTTGAGTCAAAGGCTCGCACTAACCCGTCCTTGACTCCGCTATCCTCACTTCCGTAGTACAAGTTGTACATCTTGTACCGCTTCCGTGAGTGGTGTCGGTTCGGACTAAACACAATATCAGGAAAGCATATTCATTTCTGAGTAATCAAACGTTAAGCACAACGTTTAATAGTCATTTTTACAAATCATTTTGTCAATCAACAGAACAACACGCAAATCTCAATACAAAATTGGTGTCAAAGCCGAACCGAGAGAAAACCCAAATTCATCGAATCAAATCCCCGCCACAAGCAATCCCGAAACTACACCGACGACCTCCCGCGTCCGTCGCTGCTAAACCTGAAAAACACAAAAAGAGTCTAATCAGTGATCTAAGATCACCCAGCGAGTCGGCTCCCCACTACGACTGCTAATCCATCTATCGTCTATAGATTCCCGCCCGAAAACCCCAAAATAACAAACAGCCAATCACGCACTACCACCTCGTATCGAGCACACACACAATCAATTGCCAAAAGAAAAAGAAGGCGATTAGGGGAAATCGGGAGCACTGCGGCACATGCTCTCGATCTATCTACCGTGCAACATCGACTACACCGATCACAACACTGGGCCCCTACGATCTCGGTAACTTTCACGGGTTTCCACCGTTACATGAAGTCCTCGACTCCTAGACATAGACATGAAGTCCAACGGCTAGGACACCGTTCTCCGCCCATCGATACGCGATGACTCAAGTTACCCCCGACAACCCAAGCTTCCATGCAGTCCGGCCCTAGGACGCGACCCCATATTCTCCGGACTACACACCTACCGGCATCACTCAGTAGGTTAACACCATAACCGGAATCACCATGATCCGATTAGGAAATTACCCGAGGATCCAATCGGGTCGGAAGTACCAGAACGTATCCAAACACCTAGACTTGTGGGATCTAACGCACGCTAGAGTCCTAGTGCAAAAATGTAAACACGCAGACTTGCTTGGACTCTAACAATCAATCTCAATCAATAATCAACAACCATCTCAACACTGTATCCCGCAAGTCTACTCACACACCCTAACACCACCGCTCTGACTCGGCACCGTACCGAGTCAGCAACCACGACTTAACCGGTCCCGTGACAGAGTTAAGTATCCACACGGATCGGTCGGCCCAACACCGAGACGATCTAACAGGCCTGCACAGAAAGCTCAACAACAACCACACAACAACACAATCACACAATCACCACACAAACATGCCTATTAGGGTTTTTAACCAATTCACGTCCGCTACCTTGGATTAGCGGATTGCAAATCCGTAGACGGCTCACCAATCACAACACTTCTCTTTTCTTAACTTTCCTAAGTATCTTTTATCAAATCCCCGATCCGTCAATTTAGAGCTAGTAGCTTACTAAACTCCCCGACATCTCATCTTTCATTAACTTAATTCATTCTTTCTCTTCAACTTCTATTAAACCTAATCCCAATCTCATTCCATATGTTATACGTTCGTTAGGTTTAATTCCATATTTTAACTCGTTTTAATTCCCGTACTTAGATTCATTCAATATCGTTCTTTACATAAGTTTATATGCATATACGTCCCTAACATGCAACGACTATATGAATGCATCACACAATGTTACTGTCAACCTAACGACACACAACAAATTTAATCCGTTTAATTCTCATAATCCTAACATGCGTCTTAAACCTAACAGGTTTATCGTTAATTCAACCATTCAGTTCTCAAACACAATCAATCATATCCGGGTATGCCATCCTAATTCTACGGTTTCCCATTTCTCGATCTATATGCATCTAACTACGGTGTTTGAGCCGACTCACAATTATTTAGGTCGGAATGAACGGCACGGATGCGGATACAACTTCCCGAGACCCCGTACTAAACCCGACCCTCCCGAACACACGAACACGAACTCTGAGGCTTTCCGAACACCCGTACACAAACCGCAACACAAAACCGGTCGGAGTCAACGCGTTGACCGGCGCTAACCACGGCGTTGACCGGCCATTAACCGGCGTTGACCGTTGACCACTGACCGTTGACCAGACTTAAACCGGTTGACCCTACCTCTGAACCGGTTGACCAGCGAACCGAAATCCAATTGACCGGTTTAGGTAAATCGGGTCAAAGTCAACCATTGACCGAAAGTTAACCGAAAGTTGACCGGTTAACCTAAACCGATCAAAAACCACCCAAACTAACTCCAATCTTGAAACAACCCATCTAAATCAACCCATTGAAGAACTGGTTGAAGACACGGCGGCGGTGGAGCTTCTCCGGCGTTGACCGGCGGCGACGGACCGTTGACCACGGCGGAGAGGGCTTTTTCCGGAAACTCAGAAGCTCATCCACCTACCAAACTGCTCAGCATGAAGAGATCTATGCATTTGTGGCTTCAAAACACCCAAATCTGATGAAGGAAGAGAGAGATCCACCAAACCCTAATCCGCGGCTGTTTACTGGCCATATTCCAGAGAGATCCGGCGACAGCGGCGACGGTGTCTGTCTGGAGATTGTAGAGGAGAGTGAGAGGAAGCTATTGGGCTTTGCAGAAGTGGATTTGAGTTTAAGATGAAGAAGTTATGGCTTATCTTGTGAAAGAAGGTATTAAGAACATCATGTGTTCTTAAGATATTCTTGAGTCTTCAAGGAGGATTTATGGAATTGTTGAATGTTTCTGGAGAAGAGTAGAGAGAGATGTCGAGAGAGAGAAGCTAGAGAGAGGTTCTGATCACCCAAGAAATGAGCTAGATGCATGAATAGTTAATGTGAAATGATATTCTTTGCATGTAACATTTCTCATGCACCAAATATAAGCTTGCCACCTCAAAAGGGAAGTTGGCGACCTCGGGATGAGACACCTGTCTCTGGAGCTCCTTCTGATCCACAAGATTCAGCCCAAAAGCGGTCCAGTTTAGTTGTACACTCTTCTTGCCATTTCTTCTCGGTTTCCTTGATTGCGCGAATACTATTTTATAAAATACCAAATGATTCCCATAAATCCCAAAACTTCCATAAAATGACTCTCCCTGATTTTTTATGATTTTAGCAACTTGAATCACCTCATTTGGAGTTTCCTAGCTTCAGTTATGATTTTCCAATTGTTTCTCGGTTTAGTCGGTTTTCACACCGATAAGCCGAAAAACACATTTCTGCTCCGTTTCTTCCAATTCTGGTCTTGTAAATGTTCTTTATGTTTTCAAAAGAGAACATTTGGCCCGTCTCGACTTCCGTCTCGAACTTTGGCAAAATTACTATTTTGCCCCTGGGTTTGGCAAAATTACAATTTTGCCCTTGTTGACTTTTCTTCTGCCCGTTGACCATATTTTTGAATACCGGGTATTATACCTATAGAGAAAACAATTATATATATGACTTTTAAATTTATCTAATTCTCGTTAGTTAATTGACGGATTTACCGACGGAAAAATAATTACTGACAAAATACCGACAAATCACTGACGGATTGAAATTTGTCGGGTATGGTCGGTTGTTAGGCATATCCGTCAAGTGCCATTGGTTCATCGTCTAACTGTTTATATATCCATTACTATATGATTTAAATATACCAACGAATTACTGACGGAACGGCTATATTCGTAGGTTCAAAATTATATAAGTATCCACCCTCCTCATTCTTTACATTTGACAAATCTCTCACTAATCTCTCACTCCCTCACAATCAAAAGTCATTTTCAACCGGAAAAAATATTTTCAAATTGTTTTAGATCCTGGATGGATGGACTGATGATTGATCCGGCGATGACCTTATTGTTTAGCTCTTATGAAACCGGTGTTTGCGAATTCATGGAGTTTGCATGTAGTCAACCAGCGACGAAAAAAAACCCGTAAGTTAAAATGTCCATGTATTATTTGTCGGAATGCTAGAATGTTAAGATTGATCAAGTATGAAATAATTTGTATATGAATGGGTTTATGTCGGGTTATCAATTTGGTATTTTCATGGAAAAAGATCTGATTGTGGTAGTACTAGTACAAACCTTATGGTACTAGTAGTATGGAACATTTTGGTAGTACTAGTGAACCTTATAATTTTAAAGGACTAGAAGAAAGTAGACCGGAAGTTTATTTTGGTGTAGGTAATATTCAGATGGTTAATGATGATTATTGGAAAAATATTCTGGAAGTAGGTGAATATCAAAATCATAAGGTAGAGGAACCTACTTTAGAAGTCATGAGAAAAGCGGCCACTATACGAAGGTTGTATAGAGGGTCGTTCGCCATTATCATTTGCTAGTAGAATGATGACCATAAAGACGGAATACAATTTGGCGGTGGATTGTGTGGATGCGATTCTTGAATTTATGAAAGATATTCTTCTTGAAGATAATCTTGCGCTCGATTCATACTATGAGGTCCAGAAGCTTGTTATTGGGATTGGATTGTTATATCAGATGATAGATGTGTGCATTGAAAATTGTATGATATATTGTGGGAAGCCGCGCTACCAAGATACAAGGGGAAGAGTTAAAGTTTCATTCAAACGGATGTAGTATTTGCCTTTAACTGAGAGGTTGAAGCAGTTATACCAATCTGAACGAACCGCTGGGGAAATGAGATGGCATGCTGAGTGTTGGTACTGGATTTCCCTCTAGGAAATCCGGCCCATTAACAAATAAACAGAGGCCCATATTTATGAGCCCGTTCCAGAATCAAAGATAAAGAGACGAGCCGATTCACCTGTTGGGCCCAAACGAACGACACCCTGACAAGGCCCAAGCGATGCCGAAGTAAGAGGCGATCGAGCTCGAGCTCGGAAGGAGACGACGTGGAGATATAGCAACTCGGTCTTCGTCGGTTCAACTGATCCACGTAAATCTCGGAGATCGTTATGAAGGCGAGGCCGAAATATCGGAACAAGAAGGTCAAAGTCGAGACTATTTAAAGAAGAAGTGGCGATTCACTCAAGACATTCCAACCCTAACCTAGAACACTTCGACTAGATAGCTCGATCATCATACTTTGTACTCTCTTTTCGATTGTGTTTGTTCTATCTCGACGATCAATCTCAATAAAGTCTTTGATTCATAGGAAACTATACCATTTCTATATCCATAAGTCCAAATCCACGAATACAAATTCTCAGTGTGAATCCCGGATCTCACACTGAGCATAAAAGAGGATAATAGATTGCACATCCTTTATATACCGAGGCGTGGCGACATTTTCATACATTATATCCGCATTTTTCTTATGAGCCACGTAACATATACTTTGGTCTCAGCCCATTTAGAAAGCAATGGAAGGAAATATTGGTTGTGGTATGTGATTTTGACTCCTTATGGTTTTAGGGGTTTTAACCCATGATATATGTATATAATTGAGTCTTTTATGTGTCTTTCGAATCTTTTTCGATTTTTACAGGTTTGCACACATTTGGGATCAATTGGACGTTTTGGAGCTGAAAAGTCGAATTCGGTGTCGTTCGTGGTCCATTGTGTCTATAGATACAATATGTGTGTCGGTCGACACGGACCCCATTCCATGATTCCACCCGCGAAGATTAAATACTTTTGGGGACTTGCAATTTTACCCTAAAATTTCATATATTTACAAAAGGTTCCAAGTCATGTTTAGATTATTAATTAGGTTTTAAGTGTTATTTTCATTCAGACTTTTGATAGTTTGAGTTTTTGAAAGAGACTGAAGCTTGGGGCTGATCTGATACTCTGCACTGCTTTGAGAAAAGATTTCAAACCTATGTTTCTTATTATTTTTCTATTTATTATATATCTATTTTGTTCATGTCTTTGTTGCAATCTATATGTTTGAGTAGATCACTTGTTAGGTTTAGTGATTCTCATTAGAGATTTCACAAAATGCAAGATTGATTCATTGGTTAGGATTCATAACTTGATAGTTCTTCACCTAGGTTGTTATTGAGGCTAGTTATAGATTGATCACCTAGAACATATATCATAGGTTGTTAAATTGGCACAAAAGTGTGATTTATAATATGACGGAACCTATAGTGAGCAAATTAGATAATTGCAAAAGAATTTAAATTAGATAATTTGTGAACAAATCGAACATGCACTTAATGATTGTTTAGACTTTAGGAATCACAAAAGAATTTGGATTCTTAGGGCTTAGACACAGTAAATTTTTGCAACTAAAGTTGGTTTATTTATCTTTGTGATTTGAGTTCTAGAACATGTTCGTAATTCGATTCTAACTGATTAATTGATCTACATTACTTGATTTCTTGAGAAATTCCCTAGACCTGACGGTTTTCCATCTCACAAACAAACCGGTATTTATTACTTTTTCACTGCTTTTATTCATTACATATATTTCTTCTTAGATTAATTCAAAACTGAAAGTCTATTGTGATATTCTTGAGTCTTTGTGGATTCGATTCCTAAATACTATAATTTCATTATGTACACTTGCGGTGTAGCTCTAGGGAATTGGAATTTGAGCATATCAGTACATGTTCCTTGACCAGAGCATCCAAAAAGATTACTTGATGTATCTTTAAGCCATTGATAGAAGAGTTTCAAATGTTATGGGAGCACGGTATTGAAGCATATGATGTCTCGTGCAAGTAAAATTTTCAGATACACGTTTTACTAATGTGGATCATTAGCGACTTCCCCGCTTATGGTATGTTATCTGGATGGACAACACATGAGAAGTTAGAATGTTCGTTTTGTCAAGAAAAGACTGATACATTCCAGTTGAAGAACGGACGCAAATCATGTTGGTTTGATTGTCACATAAGATTTCTACCGCGGAATCACCCATATTGGAGAAACACCACACTTTTTAGAAAGAAGATAATTTTTTTTGATGATCCACCTCCTGGCGAGAGAAGAACGGTTACTTTGAGGCTCTTGTCAACCTTTGGTGCGCAAAGGACTTTTGATTGCGGTGGAAATGGACACACAAATATTTGTGGAGCTGGTTTCGCCCACAACTGGCACAAGCAAAACGTTTTTGAGATTTTCCATATTGAAAGGACCAACTACTAAGGCATAATTTTGATATTATGCACATTGAGAAGATTTCTTCTGGTAACATCATGAACACAGTTCTAAATGTGCAAGAGAAGACAAAAGAGAATTTGTAGTCTAGACTTGATTTGCCACAAAATGTTCTCATAGTGAGATTCATGTTATAAATAACGATAAATATTCAATTCCAACGTATTAGCTAGACGAGCTTTCGAAGCAAGATTTCTTTTATTGGATTATGCGAAGTGTTTAGTTCTCTAATGGTTACGTTTCAAACTTGCGTAATTGTGTTGACAATGGGGAATGGAAGTTTGTCGGAATAAAGAGCCATGATTGACATTGTAGAATGAAGTTGATGCATTTCGTGAGGGTTGATGCATTTCCGGGATTTATGCACGAGTTCACTAACAGTTGATGGAATTAGAAATTTGGAAGATAACATTCCTAAGATCCTATGCAATATACATAAGATATTTCCACTGTATTTCTGTGATGTTATGGAACAACTGCCTATTCGTATCCCTCGAGAAGCTACACTTGGTGGTCCGGTACAATATCGTTGGATGTATCTTTTAGACACTAAGAAAACAAGGTTTTGTGACTGCAACTTGCGACTATACTTGTAGTCGTAACATTTGACAACTATTTAGGGACACAATTGTGACATGTTGCGACTACAAATATATGGTCGTCTATTAGTCGCTAATATACGATCAAAAATGGTTGTCGGCAATTTAGTCACCAATTTACGTTTGATTAACGACTATTGTCGAGAACTGAAATATTAGTCGCAACGTAGTCGGTAATTTGGCGACTACGCTGCGTCTGCGGTGAAGGGTCGTATAAAGTCGCAAACTAGTCACTATTTAGGCGACTAATTTTCTACTTCGTTTATAGTAGTAACAAATTCGTTAATTTGTCGCTATTTGTACGACTAATATGCGACTCATTATTCGTGTCGCAAAGTAGTCGGGTATGAGTCGTATCATATAATATGTTTTTGATTTAGTAATAATAATATAAATTAGTTTGGTTATATTTGTTAATAATCTTAATAGAATATCAAAGTTAATATATACTTGCAATATTTAGTGTGTATAATCGTTTTTTCCAATTTCTAATAAACATGTAAAAGTTGCAATATTATAAACTAAATTTTAAATCGAAGTTAACCCTTAAAATAGAAACCAAACAGTTAGCAAACATTACAATGGTTTTAAGAAATCGAAACTTAAAACTACATAAGTTCTTAAGAGTTTAGAATAAAATTGAAGGAGAGTTAGTAAGGATCGAGAGTCTAGTGCTCGTTTGAGTACCATGTCGAAAGAGGATGAGGGTAACTATACACAAAATCGAAAACATGGAAATATGTTAACTGGTGTTAATATATTATATGATCATAAAATTTTCAATATGACAATTTCAACAAATTCATACATATCCATCAACTTGTTCAACTCATCCAAAGTTAAACGATGATAGTCAATAGAAGGCCATTGTTTACCTCTAAGCCATGTATTCCCTAAACAAATAAAATATATATTCTCATAATTTTGTTCTATATTAATATCTTGCTCATATTTAATTGAAAACATGTCAACATACCGCAGAATCTTTCGATCAAGAAAATTCGGAGCAAAACAAACAAATGCTTGTCAGGAACTTATTGAAAACACTTCGACAACTCCTCAGCAATTGGGCCATATGCAACGCATTCTATAGCCCTCTTTCTTCAATTCCAACAACATTATTTAATAAGGTTTATAAGGTGATTATAAAACTGTGAAACTAAACCATGTAAATAACTTACTCGAAATTTCTTAGCGTGAATTGAACTTTAGCGCGGGTACGTGAATACGAATAGACCTCTAAAGAGTGATATTTTCATTCAAGCTTTCCAACCGATGTTATAGCACCAACAACATCTATAGGAAAAAAAAATTATTTAAATATAAGTTAATCGCCTAAAAGCAAAAACCACAATTTTACAATATCCGATGATAGAATTTTCCTCTTAATCTAATAATAATGAACTGTAAACAACACTTACCAATTGAATATTTATCTGAAACAATCCCATCATTTATTTCTTAGATTGGTTTGATAAGAGGTCATCTAAAGTTGGAGGATTGAAGTTTTGAGTGATTTTTGTCTCATCAATGATATGGATATCCTTAAAAGTTGGACACACTCTGTCATACTTTGGCCCTAACGAAACCCTAAAATCTGAAAAATTAAACCAAAAACCTTCTTTGTGTAAAAGAAAAAGAACTTTCGGGCGTTCTTTTCATATGCCTCGGCTTGAATCCGACTTTCCTGTTGATTATAAATAATAATAATAATAAGAGTTTTAAATAACCAAAGGTTACAAAAAGAAGTACTCAATAAAAAATTGTTTGGATTTCTGGGTGTAATCTATACGAAAAATGAAAAAGTTATAAAGAAAGACAAATGTGTTAATTAATTAGAAGAAGAATACCTCTTCATCGGATAAAATTAATTCCAAGGGAGCATCATAGTGAGTAAAATACCACGCCCTCAAAATCTTCGCTCTAACATTCCAGTGAGTATCCCTAACTAATATCAGCAATTTTGTGAAATTGTGAGTTTTCAGAATCGCATGTTATAAATAGATTCATTTTGTGGATATCTCTTTCAATATCAGAGAATGAACGCGATGAGGTAGAAGAAGAAAGTGAAGAGTTCTTTAGGTTTTTTTAATTAAATAATTGGTAAATATTTTAAATCAATACGAATCAATTGCAACTTTCCATTAAATTCCACTTACACGTTTGGGCTTTTTAGAATATTTACCAACTCCATCTTTTATAAATCAGTCTTGATAGTAATTACTGTTTAGTCTGTGCTGAGCGCATGTGGTTTTTAATTGTAAATCCAAACTTTATATTACACATTTTGTTTGTGTAGATTTTGTTTTTGAAATGTTATGGTGTAAATATTTGATTTGAACTTTTTATTTTATTTAGGATGTATTTGGTTTTTCTGTTTTTGGTTTCGATTAAAACTTATATTTTTAAAATAAATTTTGTAATTTTATCTATTTTATTATATTAAAAATTCATTATATTTGATTTGGTTTTGATTTTTAAATTTAAATACTATGGTTTAGACATTTTGTTTGTTTTTTTATAAAAATGTCGAAAAACGTGGATTTTTATTTTTATAAATCAAAATTTATTTAATATTAATTTATAATAAGATTTTAATAATAATTAAGAATTTAATTTATTTTTCTAAAAGATTTGAAAGTTTTTTGTAAGATTTGATTGTGAGAGAAAAAAAAAAGATATTAGAAGATATTATGAATTAATTAATAACAAATTGATTTGACCATTATAACCTTAATGAATATTTAAATACTAATAACATATAATGTACGTGCACGATTAATTTCAAAAATGGTCCCATGTTTAATAGATTAGACTATATTTTAATCCGCGTTTAGAAACCACGGGTTTATTTTTTTACAAATTTATATTTTTATTTATTTTGTTATTAATAATTTAGATTTTTTAATTATGCAATCTAATTTTTTAATAATTATTTAATCCGCATTATAAAATTTTAATTAATAAATCAAGTTTTTTATTAAAAAAATTGTATGTTATTTAGGAGATAGTATATCGTAAATATAAAGAGATTAAAATAACGATTTCACATTATAAGTTTAAACCCATGTTGTATTGTAAGATCATAGTTTGGAAATAATTTTTTATTATTTGTTTTTATGAAAACAACCATTGTAAAAGTTACGTAGTATAAGTTTAATCTTTATTGCATTTATCTAAAATATGTTTTTTATAAAAGAACATATATATAATTTATTATGTTTCAATCCGTATATATATATATATATATATATATATATATATATATATATATATATATATATTAATGTTTATATAATAGAAATTGGTTAATTCTTTTTAACATTTTTGAATGAGCAAAGTTTGATTTTAATTTTTTATAATTGAAATTGGCTAATCTATTTTTCAACATGTGTTGTAGTGGTATATATAATTTGCAATTTGATTGAACAACCCGTTAAAAACTGTATTTAAACATGAATCATAATTTGACGCTTTATATATTTGAATAACATAAATATTGAATATTTTAATATTTTATTAATTTTAAAATATGTAAATTGATATTATTTAATATTTATATTAAAATCGTACAAAATTCATTTAGAAAATTTATAATCAAAATTAGCTAATTTATTTTTCAACTCGTTCTTATAATGGTTTAAATATTTTACTATTTGATGGAACAACCCGCTAAAAATGCAATCGTAAAAACATTATTCGTAATATGACCTATCATATATTTGAGCAGTATAAAATATTGAATAATTTTTATATTTTATCAAAGTAAAATATATCAATCTAATTTTTAGTTTTCTAATTTTCTAAAAAATATTTTATGAATTAAATTTTAATTTATAGTAATTTATTTATTTTTCTAATATTTACTTTTTAAAAGTTGAATATGTTAAAATACATGAATTTGTGTTTATGTTGGTCTAAATATAAAGATATATGTATATATTATAGATCAAAATGTAATTAAATTATTGTTTAGTAAATTTTAATAATAAATATGAATTTAGTAAATATTTTTTTTTAAGTAATCAATAAATTAAAAATATTTTGTAATCCGTTGATATCTACACTCGCTTCCTTTTCAAAGAACAGAGCAGACGGCCTTTCTTGCCATACACACCTATCTCTCCTAGTTATCTTCATACGTATTCGAGTGGCAAGTTCACGGTCGATGACATATCCACGGTTCAACACTTCTCCATCTCCATAAAAAACACGCAAGAGCATGGAGTACGCGTATATCCATGTCTTCCATCGGCTATCTGCCGACCTCTTGATCATTGCCTCTGCCTCTCCTTCAACCATTCGGTCGTTGTAGATAAAATAACACATACCTCGGAGGAGAAGAGCTGAAGGGTTTCCGGATTGCAGACACATCTCGACGAAATCTTGTTTATAATGAGGTGGGTAAACAAAGATATTAAGTTAATAAACCCATAGTATAAATCGATCGTCTTGTAAAAATCTTGACTTTGTCTGACCCTTTGAAGCGGCTTGCATATTGTCTCCGCCCTTATAAAATAGTGTAAACCTTTTTCACCGTCAATGACGTCAAGAAGAATTTTTGAAATAATATTACTAGGAAGGTAATCTATTACAAATTTGGTAATGAAGATATGGAAATTAAGCAAGAAGAAATTTGATAAATAATATATATTTTTCAATATTTGAGAGTTCGATGCAACCACGAGAGTTTATTTATTGAGACAATGCAACCTTTGGGTTGTCTAGGCTGTAGTAATTATGTATATGTCCTATCACTAAGTCCCAACTAACAACATTCATCATGATCATTGTGTTAATGGCTAATACTAAGTAATTTTCCTTTTGCGTTGCTGGTTTAAATTTTCTTTTTTGGGTATTTGAGATTTATTTATGTTGTTAATGGCTTAAACTATATATGTTATTTAATAGTACAACTTAGTAATATATATAATAATTATACACTCACATATCTATTTTACAAACAGGGGAAAATAATAGTTTTCAGATGGAACGATGCTTACAATTCTCGAAAATATTTTTTTTATAAATCGTTGTATATAAATCCCTAGTAAATCTCTCTATTAAAAGGCTAATTAACACAAAAGCGAATGATCATATTCTTAAAACCAATAAGAAAAATGTGACTTTAAAAAACCAAAAGGGCATGTCAAAGATTTAGATATATATAACATGGTAAGTAGATATAAACGCAATAAATAAATTAGGTAAACCAGAATTTAATTCTTAATACCATTATAAAAACGGTCTAATATTTCACACCAACACTTCATATCATTTTTGTTCTATTTGTATCATTCGATTCATTCATAAGCAAAAAAACACACACACAACATATAAAAGAGAAATTTATCCACAAGGTCTTCAATGTCATATTATCCTCGGTGATGAACATGTATATTTGATTTACAACTGTAAAATATGAAATGACAATTATAATTTTTTAATGTTTCTCGAAAATTTTATTTTTAGGGTTTCAAAACAGAGGCGATAATACCAAGCAGTTCCTTGTTTTTGTTGATGAGGTTTATGATTTTGTTGATAATACACTTTTTGATTTTGTTGGACATTTCTATTTATATTAACCTTATTTAATTGTTATACTGATCTTATGTATACATATTGTGGATGTTATCTTCAATCCTTCTTTATATTGGGACCAAAGTTATAGTGAAACAAGTACTTTATGTTCCATATTTATATTAGTTACTATTAATATTTAAATCATGGTTATTTGCAATTTGATGACCAAGTTAAGACTACTCGTGGAAAAAAATTCAAAAAATTTGGCGTAATTAATCCGGGAAAGGGAACCTAATTTTTTAACCCAGAACATTTCAATTACCCGCCTTAACCCAACAAATTTCGTCTAAGTGTCGAGAAATCCTCATTTCCACAAATATAAACTCTGATTTTATTTTGTTCTTCCCCTTATCCAAAATATCCTTTGAATCATCTCGCATATTTTTCTCCAAATCCTCCTCTCTGCCAACCCATCTCTAACATACATCTCTTATTTGAATCTCTTATTCGAGGCTCTCAATTTCATTCCTAATTTTTACAGAAACCCTATCGACCCTCTCAATTTCTTCTTTAAAACTCTCCGTGATACGATGCCTCAACCTAAGAAAGGAGAAGGACGTAAGAGACAAACCATTCCAAACATCACTTAGAGAGCCGTTGGGACCATGGGCCCCACAACTTTGTAAAAACACCGAGCCCTCTATCAAAACAATACACCTTCACTCCGGCGGCCATAGTTCCTCCGACTCAACGTCAAGAGAAAGGCCCAATTATCTCCCAAACGTCACCGGCTGCACCCCATGTACATGAATATCCACCGCCACTACAAATTTTCCAGAACTCAACTACTAATCAACCTGAAGTCGATGCGTTGCCGGTGTCAAAAGAAGTCCAAAACAACGAGAATCATGTTCAGGATGCCCCACCTTTGCCAGTTAACCAATCTCAGGCTCAGAGTCATCCATCTTCGGAAGGTCACAACTTCCTCGCCGAATCTCTTCCAATTTTGCTGGATCTCCAGGAGGACACACTGCAGTCTCTGAATGCTCTGCTTCGGGTGCCAGACATGGAAATGTTTACCACCATTCTCTCTCCCACACCGACGCCAAACTCGACTTGGTATGGCTATTGTCATATATTTTTTCAGCTGTTAATATAAATTTTATTTGGACTTGTTATTCTTTGTATAGGTTTTTTTGTTCTTGTCTTACGCGTATTGTAATGGTGTGGTTTTAAGCCGTCTAGTTTGCTATTGAATATGATTGTTGGTTTGCTTATGAGTTATGATGGTCTGATGAGTTCAAGTCTCTGATGGTTATGATGTTAATCTTATAGTTATCAAGCTTAGTATTTCATGTTAACTCGTGACAGAGGATCGAAATTGGTTCGGAAGATTATAAAAACATTTACAAACAAATTCGATAAACCCTACTATAGTTGGTCATGTGTGCCTCGTGATAAAGTAGAAAGATACTTCCTCGAGTTCGCGGTACATTTTTCTCTCCTATACCCTTCATATATACCTTGCTTGTGTTGTTTTCACTTACGTTATGCTTATTTTATTTGTATTCTAGAAAACCCATCATTGGGATCCCTTGATAACATGGACAGTTCAACAGTATTCGAGGAGATATGTCAACGACGGTTGAAAGACATGGTTAGCAATGCGAGGACTAGTGGAGAGCGACATAAGTGGATCGGCGAGACTCTCTGGAAAACGATGACCGAGTACTGGCAACAAAAGAAGCAAAGGATAGGAGTGCGACCTATTCCAGTTGTTGTATGTCTAATCGTGAAGGTCTCGGTCATCACCTCCACTTTTCAGTGTCCAAGTCGTACCTACAAATCCAGCAAGAAATGACAAGTAACTTTTATTATAAATCTGTTATTTATGTTTGTTACAGCATTATCATTGTTTGTTTTATATCACTGCATGAAGAGGAAATGGGAAGACTTGTGAATATTGGTGACATATTCATCAAGACACATACAAAAGGCAGATGGTACATATGTTGATCGGAAGGCAGAGAAAATCACAAATTTTAAGAAGGGCCCGAAAGAGAAGTTGTTAGAGATCGATGTAGAGACTTCAAAAGTTTCGAACAGTGCTGCTTCGAGACCTCGGGAACTCTCAATAGATGAATATAACAACATATTTATTCAGGTAAAGTAATATTTTCACAATTCACATTTATAAAGTCATGTCATTTTCTTTATTTAATTGTTTTTCTAGGTCTGTCTTTAATTATAACATGCCACTGAGACGGATGGACGAGGAAATCCTTATGGAGTTGGAAGCCTCAAAGAGTCTCTTTTGAGGGGCAAGCGCAAGCAGCCAGGATATTCTTCAGGGTTTGTGGCCCTGCAAGATAATTTGAAAGAAGCTCAACGTAAAATCGAAGAGCAGACTGCCCGTGAAGCAGATCAGGCCCGAGTTGCGAATGAGCAGAAAGAAAAGATCGAGAACCTTTCCTTGGTGGAAGAGTATATGCGGTTAAATGATCCGAAATATATAGACTTCCTACAAACTCATAAGGCTGCAGCAAACACAGACCTTCGGCCCCCAACAGGTACAACTTAACTCCATATGCTTCGTAGGTTACTTATCACTGTCGCTACTGAACTAATTTTTTGTATGCATGATTTCGAAACTCCTTAATATTGGAGTTTGCATATGTAGATAATCAATTGTGTAGATATGCGACAAAAATCTATATGAGTTATCTATGTTATCTTGAAGCAAATTTCTTTTACATTTCTTGTAGTATTCAAATTGTTGTATCACCAATTGCCAAATCGTAAATTTGAAAAATGGAATAATACAAAATTCTTATTTTCACGCATACATAATAGTCGTCAATTTGTTGCTCAACGGTTACAAAGTGGTGGCACATTCAATACCATAATTGTATCTAGATGTCTCGCGTAGTGATTGCATAGTCGTTAGATTAGTCATTTAACAGTAGTCAAATATATTATGGCTACGTTGTGACTATATAGGACAGTCATATGGTAGTCGCCAGGTAGTGACAGGATGTTCCTCTTGGCCGCTAAATAGTCGTTAAATTTGTCACTAAATATTCGCCAAATAGTAACCACAGCTTACTACTAATTTGTGACTATACGACATCATTACCATAATTGTATATGGATGTTCTGATTAGTCGCTAGATAGTAGTTAAAATGGTCGTTACCCAGTTGCTAAATAGTGACCAATATTTATGAATACTTTGTGAATATATTATACAGCCACATCTTAGTCACCCAATGGTCACCTAGTTTAACGACTATTTGATAAATACATATCTCCGACTGTATCTGGACTCCCTCTTTAGTCGCATAATTCTCGCCAACATAGACGCAAATTAGTCCCTATATATTGCGACCATGCTACGTCTAGGTTACGACTACCTCTGTTAGTCTTAAAAGTAGTCATAACTTGCCAACTATTTTTATGACTATGCAATTTAGTGACTATGGATTTACAACTACTATATTTAGCCGTAATTTAGTCGTAAAACTACGTTTAACGACTATTCTGCGACCAAAAGTGCAGTCGCAAAAATACTGTTTTCTTGTAGTGAGAGTGTTATACGTTCCACCTTAAAAAAGAAGGTGAATAACTTAATAAAAGTGGAGGGTTATACTATGACACAAAGTGTCAACGAAAAAACCTCTAACTTTGCCGGTTATTACTCGCAAGAAACCAATTTATCCATTCGATGTGCCAAATAGTTTTGAACAATTTGGATTCTTAAGCGGAAAAACATGTGAGTGGCAATTATCTATTCATGAGTATTCTCACATACGCATGTATATTCTCACCAACTGTGATAACGTCCTCCAATATGAAAGGTAAATTAAACTTTTATTATATGTAAATGTATTATTCTATAATAAATGTAATAAAAATATCTGTCTTAAATGTAGGCCATACAAGGATCTTTAGCAAAACTATTATCCAGATTTGACCGACGACGAGCGTAAAATCCGAAAACAAAATGACTTCTCGAATTGGTTACAGTTTTACGTAAGTCTTTCATAAATATGTAAATCTAAAAAAAGTTATAGTGATTTTTGTAATTTAAGTCTCACAATTGTAATTTCATGTTAGAGATCGAATCAACACAACGGGCGTAAGCTTCCCGATTGGTTGGTAGACATAATCAACAAGCCAAACTACCTTACAAAGTCATACATGAGGTATTGCACAAGGGGATATGATTTTAAAGTTCAAGACGGTTCTACGAGGACAGCTGCAGGTTATAGGGTATTGTCTACATCAGGTGATTTCGTGTAATATGGTGTACTTAAAGAGATATTGGAAGTCAGATATCCGGGAAATATCGGCATGAGGTGTGTTCTATTTTTATGCGATTGGTATAATCCTATTATCGGCCAAGGTGGCGACATCGACAAATTTGGAGTAACCTCGATACATTCGCGAAAGAGATTTCAAAAATATAATTCATTTGTTCTAGCTTTACAAGTAGATCAGGTATGTCCCTAAACGGTCAATAATTTTATTATAATTATCCTGTATGTCTTTAGTTGTTAATTGACTTAATGCAGGTTTTTTAATTATATCAAATATCTTTGAGTAACATACAATAAATCCCTTGGATCATGGTTATTAAAATCAATCCCAAAGAAAGAGTCTATTCGGAGTTTTTGATAATGATCGACTACAACTAAACATAAGTGGCAGTATAGCTCCAGTTGAATAATCAAGTAAAGTTAATCTTGTAGTTGATTACACTAAATTTGGAGAAGCAACGCTTCACTTGGAATCAGAAGAATTAATTGGAGAATTTAATGACGACTTGACTCATATTCAGATTATTCATCATCAAATTCAGACTTATCTTTCAAAAAAATCTATTATTTTACAGTTTTTAAAACAATTATTACTATTTTTTTAACGAGGATTTTTAATTATCAATGGTTTGTTTTGAAACAATTTAAGTATTTTCCAAAAGTTTTTTCTACAATATTTTTTTTTAAACGTGTGCACCAAAAGAGGATACATATGATATCCTATTATTCATAGATGAATAAAACACAGTATCAGAATCGTTAAACATACACAATTAAGACTCTATCGCCCACAGTTCAAATCCGAAGAAATGGGCATTTTATTTTCTTTTTACGAAAAGCGACATAATTGAAAATTGCGGTGGAATAACCGATAGACTACCGACGAATAATAGAAAGCGGTGCAATAACCGACGGTTTATCGATGGAATTTGAAAACCGTCAGTAGTCCGTCGTAAATATATGACGGAAAATCGACGACATATCGAGGATTCAGGGTTTCAGGTTTCAAATTCCGAATAAATGATCCATAATGAATACATATTCTAAGAAACTCTGACAAAACATCACATTTTATATATCCACTTAAAACACTTACACGATAAACTTCTAAAAATTCAACAGTTTCAATGAAATATGTTCCTTAATGTACAATATATGTATATAAGTCTTTATGTGAATATGAACATTTCATGTAACACTTCATATATCCACTTAAAACACTTATACAATAAACTTTCAAAATTCAACAGTTTTAATGAAATGTGTTCCTTAATATACAGTATACGTCTATAAGTCTTTCATGTGAAGATGATCATTTACTTTCAAAATCCTAATTTCATATCTAGAAATTAGTTATGATGGTTTAGAATTGATCAATTTTACAATGTATCATTATAACTTTGCCTTATATACGGCTTAAAACCCGAAATTCTAAACCCTAAATCTTAAATTTGTCGGTATTCCGTTCATAATCCGTCGGGGGAGAATACATATTTTACATAAATTTGAGATTATTACCAGGATAATATCGGTAATCGATATTTGGAAAATTGTATTGAAAACCGATGGATTGTCCGTCGTTTTTCCGTCTGTTCATTTTATTATAAATAGTCTCCTCTAACAATCGGCAACAAAAACAAAAAAAATCAGAAAAGTATGGATTTATTTTGTCGTACATTTCAAAACCGTGAATCCATTGAATACTACATCACGAGAAATGGCCGGAAAAATCTTCTACATCATAATGCCGTGATATATGTCGTTATCAACAATGTAAGCGAGCGATATTTAGTTGTACGTTGGTCAATGTACCGATTAATTCCTGTTAACATTAAAAGTAATTGGTTTCTCCATTTTATTGTAAAGTGTTTTTTTCCTGTTTTTCTATTCAAATTTATAATATATATATATATATATATATATATATATATATATATATATATATATATATATATATATATATATATATATCATTAAATTTATATAACTTATTTTTTTTTACGTATGACCGATCCAATTTTATTCTCGACATAATTCAAGATGTTTGGAGGGAATTCAATAAAATGGCTTGAACGGTTTGCTGAACAAAATGTGCCGTTTAAAGGTTGTTTGACAAGGAGGAAGCATAAGACCCTTGTGGATTAAAGCTCGAACATGGACGCGTATGATCGAGAATTAGAACGAGATTGACAATTAAATTTCTTTTAAATGCTGTTAAATCTATTAAAATAAATTTTAAAATAATTATTTGTTATTGTTGTGAACGTGAATAAATTCAATAATTGTTTTTAATATTGTTAAATGTTATGAAGTTGAATAACATTTACAAATATTTAAAACTATTTATATAAAAATAAATATTTTGAAAATATTTACTTTACTACATTATATACATTTAACTGTGTTCAATGTTCGGATATAACACAATGGTTACATATACATGTAATTCGGTAAACAATGCGGGTTTGAGTCAAGCCAAATCCATATTTTATCTTATTTTTATATACAGACGGATTATCTATCGGTATGTTAACTACGCATTTCACCAAATTTTTGCGGTTACTGCAAAATGAAAATTTCCCAAAAATTAAACCGTCCATAAACCAACGGATCATTGACGGTTAATGACATACCGACAAACACCAATGGGTACTATATGTCGGTTCCCTGAATAAATATTTTCGTATGCCTTCTTCTTCCTCATTCTCTCGAAACTCTCTCTCTCAGAAAATCTCTCCACCTTCTCTCTACCATTTCCGCCGATTCCTCCAAACTCAAATGCCGCCAAATCCGTCTCACAGTGTAATTCGTATCTCAATTTTGATGTTATATTAGTGTTTTAGGTTTTGAAATTTAGATTTGATCATGCATGTTTATAGATCAGGGATTACACCCAAGTTGACATGTGATTGTGTACACTACAAGAAAACTGCTCCATAGCCACGGATTAATTCGTGGCTATGAGGCTTAATTCGTGGCTATTTCGGCCATAGCCACTGATAGCAACGAACAAAATTTGTGGCTATGGGCGCGTGGCTATCGGCCATTCGTGGCAATTTGTGGCTACGCTTCCAATTTATGATTAACAGTTTAAGGTTAGAGTTTGATTATGGTTTAGATTATAGGGTTTTAAGGTTTTAAGTTAATTAAAATTTGAAAATAGTAGATTTTAGAATAAAAATTCTTTTTATAAGTTTTGAATCATAATTTTAGATATATTATAGTATTTAGAGTTTTAGTTATTAGATTTTTGGTTATATATATATATATATATATATATATATATATATATATATATATATGTGTGGTTTATTTAATTTAGGATATGAATATTGTGGTATTGGATTTGAAAATAATAGTTTTATGTATATATAATTAATGGTTTGTATTTTGATTTTATAGCTTATAATTAAGAGTTTAAAGTGTAGAGATTGAAGTTTTAGGGTATATTTAGGGTTTGAGATTTGAATAGCCACAGATAAAATCATGGCTATTTTGCAATTCATGGCTAAATATCCACATATAGCCATGAACATTTTCGTGGCTAAGTATCCACGAATAATGTTGTAGAAAGTTCGTGGCTAAACTCTTCTACGATAATTTCGTGGCTCGGTAACCATGAAAACTTTCGTGTCTAGTCGTGGCTATGTTCTTCCACGACTATTTCATGACATTTCGTCGATGGAAAAAATAGCCACGACCAATCGTGGCTAGGTCGTGGCTATTTACAGTTTTTCTTGTAGTGGTAGCTTATAGATTCAAACCATATTTTAGGTGGTTAAATTTATTTTTGGAATTTTTTTTTGGAAAATATAACTTTGTTTTGTTTCCTAAACGTTTTTATTAGTTTAAATTCGTTTTTAAATTCAAAGAACAAATTTTTTTTCAAACTAATTAATAAAAAAATTGATATTTTTTTTGTTCTTTTCAATATATTTTTAATAAAAACTAGTAAATTTCTAAACTTTATGAAATTTGTGAACTTTGAAAATAAAAATCTGTTTTAATTAAAAACAATTTGTTGACAAAAAAAATAATTTTTTTTTAATTTTTTTAATTTCATAAAAAAATTATTTTTAAATTTAGAAAATAAAATTATGGTAAAATCTTAATTTTTAAGTTTGTATAGCTTATTTATATATATATATATATTATACTGTTATTTATAAGTTTAACGTTTAACATAATTTGTTTGTTACGGTCGAAGGGATCCTTCCTTTGCGTGTTACAAGAGATCTGAGGGCCGCTCGTTACGGCAGAACAAGCAGGTTGCGGGTGGGAGTCAGGCCGAGACTAACGCTTCAAAGACTACACCACCGACTTCTCGCCTCTCGATCACTGCCGAGATTGCGAAGGTGGTGAGTCAGCCTGGACGAGAGCGTCTCATCAGACTCGATCCTGACCTCGTTAGTCACAATGCTCTTTGGTAAGCATCTTTTTATGGATATTTTTTGTTATACATTACTTTAATAATTATTTTACTTTGATGTATTTTAGGTTCGGGATGACTAAGACAGAGATCTCCACATGCCTCTTAAAGATGATGCACGGTCTCCTGAACAAGTTGTATATGACGTATGTCCATATGCCGCTAGAAGATAAGCATGGTTCCATTAGTGTGCGGTAAGTGTTTTTTTTTTCTTTTCATTGGTTATAAAGTATATGTTGCTTATAAATTATTATTAATAACAAAACCGTTTTTTGTAGCAATAGTATATTTGGGATCACCACCATACTGTCGAGGTGGAAGACATGTCCCACTGTAAAGCCGCAAGTAAGTACTCAAAGACAGTCAACGAGTGGAAGCAGCGATGGCAAAATTGGAATATACAGCCCGGAAGGGTAGAGACAGTATGGGAAGGGCTTGAAGGTGCATTGTGTTGGGATTGTGTCCTGAAATCACACTTGTACTCACTCCTGATGATAGCTGTGTGTCGAGATCAGACATTCGTATAATACTGTGCGCTTGCAATGTTTTGCTAGAAGCCTCTTGCAATCTGTAAGTTGTAGACTTACTGCCAGTATTATATGATCCTATAGGGTCACACACCTAAGCAAACTGGAAGCGTAAAATATGGGAATGATCATTATGGTAATGATCATATTGATGTGTATTGGATGCACATTGATATTGAGTTTATAGTGGTGTGTCGATCGACACAGTATGTGTGTCGATCGACACAGATCGGGTTTCGAAAATGATGTTTCGATTTTATGACTTAAACGAATTGGTATTAACCAATATTCGGTTTGAGTCATTCTAGGTCGATATAAGGCTGATAGTTTCGACCTAAAACCCTAGCCATTCATTCTTTCTTCACAGAGAAAGAAGAAACACCAGAAACTCAGAAATCCCAAGATCCGGCACTAGCATCCCGGCTTTCCAGGTTTGTGTGCGTGTGTATCTGGTAGAGGCGAAGCATCTGAGTCGCTACTGATCTCGTTTCACCAATCATTCCGCTGCAAGAACAAAGTAAGAACGAGGTTAGTGATTCAATATAACGAACCCTAGATCCTAGGCTTTCTAACAGTGGTATCAGAGCTATTAGGGTTTAGTCTATTGAATCTAAGACATTTAAATCGAATAATGATGAATTTGATTAGTTTAGTGCCTGTTAAATCGTGTTTTGAAGATTTTAATCTCGGATTAAGTTTCTGTTGAAAACGATGAACTGCTGTTTTCGCACTGTGTCGATCGACACTAAGCTTGTGTTGGTCGACACGCCGCGAAACGTTTAAAAATTTTAGGGTTTCGATCAATGATCGAATATCCGTATCCCTTCTGTGTCGGTCGATACACTGGGTGTGTCGGTCGACACAGACTATGCGAATGGATAGATCGGTTCAATTGGATTGAACCGGTTATCTCGCTTGGTTAATTTTAATTAATCAATTTGGTTCTGGTTGGGTAATGTCGATCGACACAGAGTTGTGTGACGATCGATATGGACCATTAAACCAGACCAGTTCAATTAGATTGAATCGGTTAAGGAAATTCGATCCGGTTTGACCGGTTATCGAAGACCGGTTTAAATTGGGTTGTGTCGACCGATGCCAATGGTTGGCGTCGATCGACACACCAATCGCAAATTTGATGGTTGGACCTCAAATCTGTAAATACTGGACCAAATTTAATCCTAAAGTTCTAGTTAAAACTAAACTTGATAAAACTATATGTTTTAATTAATTTAATAACTTCTTGGATGTATATTGGATATGCATCAAGATTAAATAGATTTTTTCCTCAACTAAATATCAAGTGATCTTGATGTCTTGTCCGATCTTGTCTACTTTCAAGACTCGTTTCGTTGTTGGATAGCCTTGGAGTCCTTGGTATCCACAACTACATGAGTAAGGCAAGTGATCATTGATAGACTTGCAGTGCGACTGTCAATGATCACAAGATTGAAGAGATTGGTTTACTTGACTGGGCTATCAGAAGTTCTGGGCCCAGAGACATCAGAGTGGATAAGACATGGATTGTCTTATCTGCGACCAAGAGTTGTACTGGGTACAATTAGCAATGATTTGCTTACCTAGATAACTAAAGTTTGGGTGATGGCGAGTCGCCCACTCAAATTTTGGTGACCTGAGGATCTTGGTTCATTGTATTCATCTGAGGAAACATGGTTTTGAATACAATGCGAGTTTTCTTATTAGATAAGAATTCTCATTTCTTGAGCATCATAACTAAAACCTCTACCTCTTTTAATTACAGTCATGTCTGTCTCAACTCACATCAACACTTTCTCGCTAAGATCCGTCCTTGAGAAGGACAAGCTTAATGGATCAAATTTCTTGGAATGGTATCGGAACCTGAGAATAGTTCTCAGGCAGGAGAACAAGGAATATGTCCTTACAAGAGTTCTCCCCGAGAGGCCACGTTCCAATGCCAAGCAGGCAGATAAGAATGCTTGGGATAAGCATTCAGCTGATGTCAAAGACGTTAATTGTCTAATGCTGGTGACTATGAACTCTGAGCTGTAGAAGCAATATGAGAACGTGATGTCACCCATTGAGATGATTAACAGCCTGAAAGCTTTGTTTCAGGAGCAAGCTCGCATAGAGAGATACCAGACGGTTAAATCTCTCATGGATTGCAAGCTGGCTAAGGACAGTCCAGTAAGTCCTCATGTCCTTAAAATGATGGGTTACATTGATAACCTGGGGAAACTGGACTGTGCCATTAGTCAGGAGCTAGCCACTGACATGATTCTGCAGTCTTTGCCGTCGTGTTTTGATCAGTTCATCATGAACTACAACATGCAAAACATGACTAAGACATTGACTGAGTTGCACGGTATGCTTAAGACAGCATAGCCGAATCTCAAGAAGGCAACTCCTAGTATACTGATGGTACAAGGGGGTAAAAGGTTTAAGAAACCTAGTAAGGATAAGGGAAAAGCTAAAGCTGTCCAGACTGAGAGTCAAGACAAGCCCAAGCCCAAGCCCAAATCCGGGTCTTCTCCTGAGGACAAATGCAACTACTGCAAGCAGCTTGGGCATTGGAAGAGAGACTGCAAGAATTTCATGGAAGATTACAAGAAGCTGAAGAAGACGTATGATGCGTCTGACTCAGGTATTTATGTTATCGAACTTAATGTTATGTCTTCTAGTTCTACTTCGTGGGTATTGGATACCGGCTGCGGTGCTCATATTTGTACTAATATGCAGACACTAAGAAACAGTAGAACGCTGAAGAAAGGACAAGTGGAGCTACGGGTCGGGAATGGAGCTAAGGTTGCTGCACTGGCCGTAGGCACTTATGATTTGGCTTTACCTTCTGGCATGGTTTTAGAATTGAATAATTGCTACTTTGTACCTGCGATTAGCAGAAACATAATTTCAGTTTCCGTTTTGGATTTGGAAGGTTTTGATTTTGCTGTTAAGAATAAAATTTGTTCTTTTAATCGTGATGGTACGTTTTATGGTAGCGCCCCATTAGATAATGGGTTATATGTCTTAAACCAAGAAATGCCGGTCTTTAACATAAATACAAAGCGGTTTAAGTCAAATGACGAAAACCCGACTTTCTTATGGCATTGTCGTTTGGGCCATATCAATGAGAAACGCATTCAGAGACTCCATCGAAATGGGCTTCTGGGCTCATTTGATTTTGAATCATGTGAGAAATGCGAATCTTGCTTGATGGGCAAAATGGCTAGGGCCCCTTTCAACAAACCCAATGAAAGGACCAGTGACTTATTGTGCCTTATTTATACTGATGTATGTGGGCCGATGAGCACTGTTGCCAGAGGAAGTTACAAGTACTTCATTACCTTTACTGATGACTTCAGTAGGTATGGCTACGTCTATTTAATGAGACACAAGTCAGAATCCTTTGATAGATTCAAGGAGTTCAAGAATGAGGCACAAAACCAACTTAGCAAAAGTATCAAAGTTCTGCGGTCGGATCGCGGAGGAGAATACTTGAGTCAAGAGTTAAGTGACTATCTGAGCGAGTGTGGAATTGTTTCACAACTCACTCCTCCTGGAACACCCCAATGGAATGGAGTGTCAGAGAGGAGGAATCGAACCTTATTGGATATGGTTCGGTCTATGATGAGTCATTCAGATCTTCCATTATCCTTTTGGGGATACGCTCTAGAAACGTCTGCGTTTACACTAAATAGGGTGCCATCTAAATCAGTGGAAAAGACACCACATGAATTGTGGACTGGGAATATTCCAAGTCTGTCTTTCCTGAAGATTTGGGGTTGTGAGGCTTATGTCAAACGTTTAATCTCTGACAAGCTCGCACCCAAATCAGATAAATGTTACTTCGTTGGTTATCCTAGGGAAACCAAGGCATACTACTTTTACAACCGATCTGAGAACAAAGTCTTTGTTGCTCGGGACTGTTCTTTTCTTGAGAGGGAGTTTCTTTCTAAGAAGAACAGTGGGAGTAAAGTTCATCTCGAAGAAATTCAAGATGCACAGGAGACTGCTCAACCTGCTGAGGAAGAGCAGCAGTTGGATCCACAAAGTTCTGTGGAGCCTACACCTGTGGAGCCTGAAGTTCGCAGATCCGGAAGGATCCGTCACGAACCCGAGAGATATTATGGATTTCTCGTGACCAATTGCAATGATCTGATGATCATTGAAAGTGACGAGCCAACGACCTTCACGGAAGCAATGATGGGCCCGGACTCCGAAAAGTGGCTTGGAGCCTCTAAATCCGAAATGGGATCCATGTTAGAAAACCAAGTATGGTCCTTGGTCGATTTACCTAATGGTGCAAAAGCCATTGAGTGTAAATGGATCTTCAAGAAGAAGATTGGCGTGGATGGCAATGTCCAAATTTATAAAGCTAGATTGGTGGCTAAAGGTTTCAAGCAAATTCATGGTATTGACTATGATGAAACCTATTCCCCAGTCGCTATGCTTAAATCCATTCGGATTCTTCTAGCAACTGCCGCTTATTATGATTATGAGATTTGGCAGATGGATGTCAAAACCGCTTTCCTGAATGGTATTTTGGAAGAGGATGTGTATATGACACAACCTGAGGGTTTTGTAGATCCTAAGAATGCTGGGAAGGTATGCAAGCTTCATAAATCCATTTATGGATTGAAGCAAGCATCACGGAGTTGGAATCTTCGTTTTGATGAAGCAGTAAAACAATTTGGTTTCATCAAGAACGAAGAAGAACCATGTGTATACAAGAAGACTAGTGGGAGCGGAATTGCGTTTCTTGTACTTTATGTCGATGACATACTCCTTCTCGGTAATGACGTTCTGTTGCTTCAGTCTGTTAAGACTTGGCTCAGAAGTTGTTTTTCCATGAAAGATATGGGAGAAGCCGCGTACATCCTTGGAATCAGAATCTACAAAGATAGAGCGAACAGGCTGATTGGATTGTGCCAGGACACTTATATTGATAAGGTGTTGCACAGATTCAAGATGCATGATTCCAAGAAGGGCTTCATACCAATGTCTAATGGCATTAGTCTCAGCAAGAAGCAGTGTCCGGCGACACATGCTGAGCGAGAGCGCATGGATAGGATTCCTTATGCTTTTGCAATAGGATCTATCATGTATGCCATGCTCTGCACTCGTCCAGATGTAGCTTACGCGCTAAGCATGACGAGTAGATACCAATCTGATCCAGGTGAAGATCACTGGACAGCGGTCAAGAATATTCTCAAGTATTTGAGACACACCAAGGATAAGTTCTTGGTATATGGAGGAAGTGGAGAACTTGTGGTGAATGGATTCACTGATGCGAGTTTTCAAACGGACAGAGACGATTTCCTATCACAATCTGGATATGTCTTCTGTCTAAATGGCGGTGCAGTGAGCTGGAAGAGCTCTAAGCAGAATACCGTAGCTGATTCCACGACGGAAGCTGAATATGTTGCTGCTTCAGAAGCGGCAAAGGAAGCTGTTTGGATCAAGAAGTTCATGACTGAACTTGGTGTGGTTCCTAGTATCTTGGAGCCAGTGGCTTTATTTTGTGACAACAATGGAGCCATTGCTCAGGCGAAAGAACCCAGGTCACACCAGAAGTCCAAACACGTAGAGAGGAGATATCACCTGATTCGTGATATCGTCAATAGAGGTGATGTGAAGATCAGCCGAGTTCCGACGGACGAGAATGTCGTTGATCCTCTGACTAAGCCACTCCCAAGGCCTAAACATGAGAGGCATACGACTGCTGTAGGCATTAGAGATCTGAAGATGTAATCTTGATTCTAGTGGGAGTTTTGTGGTTTTATTTTAGTTATATTAAGATGTTCTTGCAAACATACTTTTGGATATGTTTAATGAAATTTGATTTCAGCATTATTTATTGTGAACTAAATAATGGTCCCAAAATAAGTTTATGCCATATTATAGGTCATCAAGTTGAGGACTTGATCATGAAACCCTATAAGTTATAGATGACATAAATTATGATGTGTCCCTAGTCGAGGTTGTCAAAGTGGGACAATGACAACCGCGAGAGACTAGATTGTGAGGTGACTGTTGACTAAGTTTCATGGAGTCAATGATATGATTATCACAGTCAGTCACATAGATATATGTTGATGAACATATGATCGGACGTGACCCGCTAATGAGAAGTCTCCAAGATAGTTATATATGTGTCATGAGAGATTCTCATTACGACTATAGAGTATAGTCCTTAGACATGAGTTCATCATGCTTTCTAGCATATGAATTGGTACACTTTGACCTTGTCAAACGTCGACCCGTAACTAGCGGCTATAACGGCATTGCTTAGGTGTATCATGAAGTGTGTGTAGGAACAGGGATGGAACAAGATGGGATTTGTCCCTCCTGTATAACGGGAGATAAATATCTCAAGGCCTATCGAAGATTCAATACTTAGAAAATGTGTGGCCGCACTCAAACGAACTGTAGTTCAGTTGTTTGTCTTGTTCAGTATAGATCAGGAGTTCGATAAACATGATATTGGCTTAATAAGGATGACACTAATCTTGCCTTATGCCAAATCGAGATATAGAGACAAAAGGATTACAGGAATTGATGATTCCAGTACAAGTGGGAGATTGTTGGGATTGTGTCCTGAAATCACACTTGTACTCACTCCTGATGATAGTTGTGTGTCGAGATCAGACATTCGTATAATACTGGGCGCTTGCAATGTTTTGCTAGAAGCCTCTTGCAATCTGTAAGTTGTAGACTTACTGCCAGTATTATATGATCCTATAGGGTCACACACCTAAGCAAACTGGAAGCGTAAAATATGGGAATGATCATTATGGTAATGATCATATTGATGTGTATTGGATGCACATTGATATTGAGTTTATAGTGGTGTGTCGATCGACACAGTATGTGTGTCGATCGACACAGATCGGGTTTCAAAACTGATGTTTCGATTTTATGACTTAAACGAATTGGTATTAACCAATATTCGGTTTGAGTCATTCTAGGTCGATATAAGGCTGATAGTTTCGACCTAAAACCCTAGCCATTCATTCTTTCTTCACAGAGAAAGAAGAAACACCATAAACTCAGAAATCCCAAGATCCGGCACTAGCATCCCGGCTTTCCAGGTTTGTGTGCGTGTGTATCTGGTAGAGGCGAAGCATCTGAGTCGCTACTGATCTTGTTTCACCAATAATTCTGCTGCCAGAACAAGGTAAGAACAAGGTTAGTGATTCAATATAACGAACCCTAGATCCTAGGCTTTCTAACACATTGGGCTAACCAAAGCACGACATCGACTTCTTCGACGAACTCGAAGAACCGCAAGAGCCACAGTGTAGGTGTTGGGCCTGCGACACATACCTTGTGGGCGAAGAACATGTTTCAAGCGGAGTTTAATTTCGTAAATTTTAATTTTTTTAACACTATTTTAATTTACTTTATATTACATATATTTTTTTCGACCCAAAGAGAAGAACGCCCCTGCCCTACCTTGAACTGTTGTAATTGACCCACACCAACAGGAAGGACGACACCATTCAAGAACCAATCGCTCGCAAAGTGGTATAATCATCAAAGAAGTGAGTCTCAGACATGCTGATGTCCCAGCAGTCTAAAGTTGGGTCGAGTTCCACCTCTTTACCGACTGAAATGATCAACGAGATCGTTATTGAGTTAATATTTGTTTTCAATAGTTTTAAAATTTTCATTTATTTATATTATTTTCTAACATTTTTCTCGATTTTTTACAGAAAACACCAAAGACCAAATGACGTTGGTTCGGTTTAGGGAACATAAGCCAAAAACGGAAGTCCGCAACGCCTTCTCAATTTATTCCAACTTGGGCCGAATATGAAGAGGCGTTACGAAATAAAGATGAGAAAACCGCCTCATTGAAGGCGAACCAAGACACCCTTTTCAAAAGATTCAAACAAATGTAAGTGAGGATTGATCACCAGCTCGGGATTCAGGATCCACAGTCAGGGTTATAAGCTCGGTTTGAAATTAAGGTTGTCGGGCGGGTCTCAGGTTGTTGTCGTTTGAATAACAAAACTTTTTATGTTTTATGAATAATTTAAATATTGATAATATATTTAATTTTAATTTAATTTAATTTTTTGAATATTATATTCATAATGAATAATATATTAAAAATGCACAACTTATTCAATTCGTTGGTTTTTAGACTGTCAATTAACCGTCGGTTTATTCGTCGGTTTTCCTTCGGTATATTTATGAAGGAATACTGTCGGAATACCAAAAAAATATTACCGACCCATAAATCCTCGGTTTTCCGTCAGTATGTTACTGAAGGATTACCGATGGAATACTGAGGGTTATAACCAACCAACGATTCCTCGGTTTTTTGTCGGTTATTTTTCTCGGTATTTTGTCGGTAAATTACTAAATGAATACCAACGAAATACCGACGATACGAACCGACCAAAACTTATTGTTAATCATCCGTTAGTAGTACTTTCATCGGTATTCCGTCAGTAATTACTGACGGAAATGTCTGTCAAATGTCCATTGGTAGTTACCGAAGAAAACCAGCATATTTCGATTATCAATGAAATAGAACCGAAGGATTTTCGCGGTGGGTAATCCGAATGAGATGGCCATCTGTTATGCGAGTTTTTCTTGTAGTGACAGCTAGAGACTGGTAAATGGTGTAGGAATCTGTCAAAATAAGCACATGATCAGACCACAAGACACTCTGACTACATTTTGGTCCTTGTCGCCTTTCCAACATAATCTCTGTAGACCAAATTTATGTTTGAACCTTCTTAAAGAGAATTGCAAGTTGTTGACAAAAAAAAAAAAAAACAGAATTGAAAGTCGTCCACCATGATTCACCATTACATAACTTTTATGCTCCTTAATTAGATCTTTTTGACCCGACAATAATCTCCAAGACCTTGCGATTAGATCATATAAAGTTATTCTATTCTTGCTACGGAACAAGCGTACAACATGTTGTCAGTGACGTAATTATCCCTCCAATATTTCTCAAACAAAAGGTCCATTTAACCAAGAGCTACTGGTGGGGTGGTTCTCTTTTATTAAAAATGCACAACTTATTCAATTCGTTGGTTCTTAGACTGTCAATTAACCGTCGGTTTATTCGTCGGTTTTCCTTCGGTATATTTATGAAGGAATACTGTCGGAATACCAAAAAATATTACCGACCCATAAATCCTCGGTTTTCCGTCAGTATGTTACTGAAGGATTACCGATGGAATACCGAGGGTTATAACCAACCAATGATTCCTCGGTTTTTTGTCGGTTATTTTTCTCGGTATTTTGTCGGTAAATTTCTAAATGAATACCAACGAAATACCGACGATACGAACCGACCAAAACTTATTGTTAATCATCCGTTAGTAGTACTTTCATCGGTATTCCGTCAGTAATTACTGACGGAAATGTCTGTCAAATGTCCATTGGTAGTTACCGAAGAAAACCAGCATATTTCGATTATCAATGAAATAGAACCGAAGGATTTTCGCGGTGGGTAATCCGAATGAGATGGCCGTCTGTTATGCGAGTTTTTCTTGTAGTGACAGCTAGAGACTGGTAAATGGTGTAGGAATCTGTCAAAATAAGCACATGATCAGACCACAAGACACTCTGACTACATTTTGGTCCTTGTCGCCTTTCCAACATAATCTCTGTAGACCAAATTTATGTTTGAACCTTCTTAAAGAGAATTGCAAGTTGTTGACAAAAAAAAAAAAACAGAATTGAAAGTCGTCCACCATGATTCACCATTACATAACTTTTATGCTCCTTAATTAGATCTTTTTGACCCGACAATAATCTCCAAGACCTTGCGATTAGATCATATAAAGTTATTCTATTCTTGCTACGGAACAAGCGTACAACATGTTGTCAGTGACGTAATTATCCCTCCAATATTTCTCAAACAAAAGGTCCATTTAACCAAGAGCTACTGGTGGGGTGGTTCTCTTTCATTGGTCCACGCCAGGGATCGCCCTCACCCCCCCCCCCCCCCCCCCCCCCCCCCCCGCAAAATTGACGTAACAAGCGTACAACATGTTGTCAGTGACGTAATTATCCCTCCAATATTTCTCAAACAAAAGGTCCATTTAACCAAGAGCTACTGGTGGGGTGGTTCTCTTTCATTGGTCCACGCCAGGGATCGCCCTCACCCCCCCCCCCCCCCCCCCCCCCCCCCCGCAAAATTGGTTCACACAGTTATAAGGGTCCAGGCCCCAAGATTAATCGGTGTAGGGTAGGGATGTTAATATGGGCTTTTGATAAATGGGGTTTTAATGGGTATGTGTTAAAATAAATGCCCATTTAAACCCGTTTATCATATATTTTTTGGTGGGTTTAAATGGGGTAACCCATTTAGACTCATTTACTAATAGGGTTTTCATATTAAATAAATGGGGACCCTATTAACCCATTTATATTTTGTAACATTATCAAAAATTAAATTTTGAATTATTTAAAATAGAAAAAACTTTATTAGCTTAACTAAAAAACAAATAATTAGAAAAAGGTTAATTTCACTTTGTGGAAAAATCATAATTTTGACGAAAAAGCGGAATCACGTTTTTGACGGAATGCGAAATTACATTTTTGACGGGAAAACATAGAATTACGTTTTTGAAAAAAAAATAGAATTGCGTTTTTACAGAAAAACGCTGAATAGCGTTTTTGATAGGCCTGGACGTTCGGGTACCCAAACTGTTAAGGTACCCGTTCGGGTTCTGATCGAATTTTTCGGGTTTTCGGGTTTAGGGATAGAGAACCCGTTCGGGTATTTTTATAAATCGGATCGGGTTCGGGTTCGGGTTCAAATAAAATGCCCAACCTTAGTTTTCGACCAGAAAACGCAGAATCGCTTTACGACGAAAATTTGAGAGAAAACGTGGAATCGCGATTTGGCGGAAAAATGCGGAATCACGATTTTGATGGGAAATCGCGGAATCACATTTTTGGCGGGAAAATGCGGAATCCCGTTTTTGGCGGGAAAACGCAGAATTGCGTTTTTGGCGGGAAAACACAGAATTGCGTTTTTGGCGGGAAAACACAGAATTGCGTTTTTGGCGGGAAAACACCGAATTGCGTTTTTGGCGGGAAAACACAATTTCGCGTTTTTGGCGGGAAAACTCAATTCCGCGTTTTTGGCGGGAAAACTCAATTCCGCATTTTTGGCGGGAAAACGCAATTCTTCGTTTTTGGCGGGAAAATGCAATTCCGCGTTTTTGGCGGGAAAACTCAATTCCGCGTTTTTGGCGGGAAAACTCAATTCCGCGTTTTTGGCGGGAAAACTCAATTCCGCGTTTTTGGCGGGAAAACGCAATTCCGCATTTTTGGCGGGAAAACTCAATTCCGCGTTTTTGGCTGGAAAACGCAATTCCTCGTTTTTGGCGGGAAAAATCAATTCCGCGTTTTTGGCGGGAAAAATCAATTCCGCGTTTTTGGCGGGAAAACTCAATTCCGCGTTTTTGGCGGGAAAACGCAATTCCTCGTTTTTGGCGGGAAAAATCAATTCCGCGTTTTTGACTGGAAAAATCAATTATTTAATGTTAAAATATAATTAATTAAATAAAATTAAAAAATCAGATTTTAGTTGTTAATGACTTAATGCTTATATTAAAATAATAAAAAAATTATATCTAATTTAAATGAGTCTAATTGGGTTTAAATGGGTAAGTGTAAAACTAAATGAGTCTAAATGGGTAACCCTATTAGACCTTTAAAGTAAATGGGTCTTAAAGGGTTTGGGGTTTAAATGGGTTAGGGTCTAAATGGGTTGGGTCTAAATGGGGTGGGTTTACCCATATTAACATCCCTAGTGTAGGGGGATGATGCGCTGATCTACAGTTATGACTAAAAATCTGAAGCTGCATCACCGGAGGTCCCTTAATTTCAGCTGGATTACATGTTATATAAAAAAAACAAAAGGTCCATCCTCAATCTACATTGTTAAGGATCGTAAAGAAAACTAATCTCCTGACTCACTATGAAAATCTTATCATTCGCCAACAAACTACTGATCAAATGGGTGCGCTTAAAAAACCAGCGACCGATCAAATCCTCAAAGAGTTCTGCATTATCCAGACCCACACAAACTCCAAGTTTGCATCTTGATGTCAAAAGCTTTGATCTGAATTGAGGGTTGATACAACCTCCGACAACATATAATTTTCTGCCGATGAAGCCTCTGGAGGCGCATTGACGTGGCTCCCTCATGTTGGGGAGGAAGCGACGTGTGTGAGATGGAGAATCAATGACAAACATAGTGGAGACCAACTAACCGTTGATGCATCCACCAACGACGTAAATCTCAGAACCAGCTGTGATAAAGACATTCCCCATATAGGAATTGAAGGGAACGATGGAATCAGAACCAAATTGTGGTTAATCTCGTCGTAGTCCCAAACCATTTCCAGAGGGTTTCAGATTGAGTGTGAACCAGTGAAGGGTTTCTGAATATTTTAATTTAAATGCAACATAAATGACATGTTCGATGCATTGAAGTACTGACCATTTGGTGTAGTGGGAGCTACGGTAGAACAAATTTTTTTTGATCCGCAAGGATGACCTACCACTCGTCGTCCTGAGATCGTTGATTCTTCAAAGGAATATCTGAAACAAGGAATAATAAGATAACTATCTCTATCTTTTATTAATTCATCAAATACTAAAGAATAAAAAGTTCATACATTCCTATTTGTACTACTCTTAAAGATAAGATTAAATCTGACTAAACACCTAACTTGGTAAGATTATACCTTTATGACGTTTTAGAGCTCTCTAGATTATCAATAATAAATCAAATCCTAATACTTGAGACCCACGTAAGATATACTGATGACGATACATCACCATTCGACATAGATCTCTGGCAGAGTGATGAGACGTCTAAAGGCCCAAGTGACGAGTGAAATCGTCGGGTAGTGAGAGGCATAACCACCAGTTGAAATAGGTCATGTGAGAAAGAAAGCATGAAATAGCCTAATTATGTATCTAGGGTTTACTTCCCCTAATTATCTATATTCTTTATTCATCCGAATGGGTTAAGCCCATTGTTATAAAAAGGCCTCACTCTACAGTTTTCGACAATATGAATAATATCGATCAGATTGAATATGCTAAAATCTCCAATACATCATCCCACCCAACTTCGCAAATGAACAAAATTTCAAAATCCAACAAGATTGACATTGGGACATAAGACGGGTGAACAGCATATTCATGCCTGCACTATGGCCTGTTTTGAAAATCAATACCGTCACTTTGGCACCGTGCTGAAATGCGCCCACACTAAACAATAATTCGAATTACATGCTCGAACTACTGAGTTGTCTCTAATCCACACATTGACCTAAACAGTGGCAATTTTGTCATTAACGGAGATCACTAGGACGATGACTAGGATTCTGAGTAAGGACTATGTAAAAGGATACGACGTCGTTTGGTCAAAAAAAATAATTAAAACGTCGTCGTTTTTGAGCTTGGTCGAAATCAAAAACCCTTCTTCTTCCCCGGCGAATTCTCAAATTGTGTTTCTCAATTCTTCGTGCAATCCGCTAGAATCTATAAGGAGACTCGATTTCAATTGAAGAAACCCAACGAATCTTGTTCTGAATTTAAATAAAAACATTCGATCTCGGAGTCTTGTTGGCTAGGTTTTCATTCCCTACAAAAATGAGGTAATTAATTGAAATCTGTATGCTTGTTTTTGAAATATGATGTGTTTGTTTATCTGGTTTTTCGTTTGTTCCTTTTGTAAATCGGGTTAATTTAACTTTCATTCTTTTGAAATCTTGTTAATTTCAGTGATACATACACTATATTCCAAGTATATTACAATGGAATATTTGAAACACTTAAAGGTGGTGTCGTAAACTACAATGGTGTTGAATGTCACACTCTTCAAGCACATACAACGACTTTATTTAGCGGGTTGATGAGAAATCTTCCCATATCTCTTAATAGTTAAAGAATGTGGTATAAGATGACATATGAAGATCTAAGACAACTAAAAGTGTTTTGTAATGGTGGTGACAATTTTCAGAAGATGTGTGAAGTTACTTATTGGACTAAATATGTTGACATTTACATGGAGTATGAAGGCGTTAATGAAGCTATAGATTAAGGTAAAAACAATGTTGATCAGGCAGAAGGTAACTTTGTTATAGAGGAAAATTACGACAATGCTAATGAGAGAAGTGGTGACGATGATGTAAGTGAGTTTGAGGAGGATGCCCATGCTAAAACTGTAGTTGTCGAGATTTTGATGATGAGGAAATAATAATTATCAAAATATTCCTCCTAATTCAGACTTTGATAAAGAAGAAAGAGGAAATATTTATGATAGATGAAAAAGAGGAAGTGGAGAGTTACAGATAAGGCAATTATTTGATAGTGTGAAAGAGTTCAGAGAAGCTATATTTGGAGTATTTTTAAAAGGTGGATAGAATGTTCAATTCAGTAGATGGGGATGAATTAAATCTGAAGCGAAATGTGGAGTAGACGCCGAGGAAGGTTCAGTCCCGTGTACTTGGAGAATATATTGATCTAACGAAGAATCAATGAGTCAATGGATGGTGAAGACCTTACAAGATGTACATATTTGTTTCAAGGATGGATGTTTCAAGATTGTATCATATTCCATAATCGTTGAGATGTTCTTAAATGATGTTAGGAATGTTCCGGAAATAAACCGAAAGCAATTTAAGAGAAAATTCAGAGTCTTTATGATTTGAGTGCGTCTAATGATCAGTGTCGAAAGGCAAAAAGGAAAGCTTTGGATCTCATACAAGCAGAGTATGATGAGCAGTACCTTTGGCCGAAAGACTATGAAATCGAAATACATGCGTAAGTAATCTATTTCGTAATCACTTGTATTACATGTGTATTTACATTTTCGTATTATAAATCATTGTATACAAGACTAATCAAGGTGCATCAACCGAGCTGAGAACGATCACTGGACTTGGTGGACTTGAAGTATTCGACCGGTTTTATGTGTGTTTTCTTATCTTACGAGACACATGGAGAGCACATTGTCGACCAATATTCGGAATAGAAGGATGTTTCCTAAAAGTCACGGCAAAATGACAGCCACTGGCAATCGTTGGAAGGGATGCAAACAACCAAATTTACTCTCTTGCTTGAGCAGTTGTGCACGTAGAGAACACAAGGACTTGGATGTCGTTTATTCAGAAGCTGAAAGTTGATTTGGTCTTGGAAATGGTCAAAAATTTAACTCTTATTTCATATAGACAAATGGTATACGAATCTTGTAATACTGATTTGAATATCTGACCTATGAGTACAATCTTTCTTAAATCTATTTTCCAATGATGTACCTATTTACAGGAATTGCTTATCTCACTGGATCTAAAGTTTCCTAACGTTGAACACCAAATGTGTGCAATACACATTTGTAGATCTTCAATCCCTTATACCATACATTCATCAGTCCATTTGAACATATGATGTTTTTCCTTCAATAAATTTGAAATACTCAGACATCAAGCTTTGTATGAAACCGAAAATAACAACATTGGAGTATGATACATTTGTGTGCTTACCCCTGTAGGTCCGTTTGGGAATCAATGGAAGAGTCTTCCCGGAATTTTAGAAGTTCCATAAGTTCTTAAATAAACCTTGTCCACATCTACAAGCTCGTGGCATGCCTCTTTCCTTTTCACTGCGTCGCCAGTTACCTGCAATTTCAGAAACCCAAAAGTCAAAATACATAACTACATTGATAGTGAATAAGAAGAATTGAGTTACCTGAGATCGACGAGGAGGTTAGGTTTGATAAGAAAGACATTGTTCTTGCTAAATTAAAGAAACTAAGAAGAATTGAGAAACCAAGATTTGAGAATTCATCGGGGAAGAAGAAGGGTTTTCAATTTCGTCCAAGCTCAAAAACGACGATGTTTTAATATTTTTTCCGACCAAACACAAAACGAAGATGTATCCTCTCACACAGTTTTGACTCAGAATCCTTGTCATCGTCCTAGTCATCGCCGTTAATGACAAAATTGACAATGCATAGGTCAATGGGTGGACTAGAGACGACTGAGTAGTTTGAACATGTAATTCAAATTATTGTTTAGTGTGGAAGTATTCCAGAACAGTGCCAAATTATAGTATTTTCAGCTTCACCATCTATTTCGACCATGGCAATGTTGGGAATGTCCTGAAATCTATTTGTACTTACTCTGAGAGAGAGTCGTGTTGTCGAGATGAGACAATCATATGACACTAGGTACTCGTAATGCTTTGCTAGAAGCCACTTATGATCAATGAGTTTAGAACTCATTGCTAGTGTTATATGATCCTACAGGGTCACACACCTAAGCAAACTGGACATTGAATGTGAGGTTGATCATTAATGTAATGATCGGATGAATGCATATTTGATATGCATTAGATGTCATATTTTCTGGGCAGTGTCGATCGACGCACTATGTGTATCGGTCGACACGGATCGACTGTGTCGATTGACACAAGGAGCGTGTCGGTCGACACAACTCGCGGATTAGCAGATTAAATCGGTTTAATCATTAGTTAATCCCGTTGCGGTTTAAGTCGACATATATAAGATATATGGTCGACCTAAACTCGAATCTAACCTAATTGATAGCCACCAGAAACAGAAAAGAAACCTCTCTGGAGATTAGATCTCTGATAGGCACTAGCATCCCTGCTGTCCAGTTCTGTGTGCGTGTGGATACCAGTAGAGGCGCAGCACTTGAGGCGCTCTAGATCTCGATTACTTGCTAAGACTTCCGCTGCTAATCACCAGGTAATCTTCAGATCTGATAGATTCAATTACATGAACCTGTAGATCCTAGGCTCGGAATTCAGACTAGGATTGCCTAATTGGATTAGGAATCTGCTAGAAATTCCTACAGTGGTATCAGAGCTTTAGGGTTCCATTGAATCTGTGGCATGTTGATTAGATTAGTTGAATCTGGATCTCTGTATAGTTGATACAAGCATGCTAAAATTCGTTTTCATGAAAATCTAGTTTTTAGGTTTTTTGATTGAAAAACGATTAGGGCTTATCGCACTGTGTCGATCGACACCAATCCGGTATCGGTCGACACAGAAGGATAACCCGAATAGAACTTATTCACCTGGTGTCGATCGACACAAGAGTTGTGTCGGTCGACACAGACCTCGCTAGAATGATGAATCGGTTCAATTGGATTGGACCGGTTATCGAGCTTGGTTAATGATGGTTTAACTGCGATTGGTTTGATTAGGTTGGTGTCGACCGATGCTAGTGTAGCATTGATCGACACTGACCGGTATTCAAAACCGGATCAATTGGATTGATCGGTTATCGCGGATTGCTTTTGGTTACTCTGTATCGATCGACAATATAGTAGTGTCGGTCGACATCAGATTCGATGATTGGGTTTTGGAACCTGCAATCACAGAACCAAAGCATGATAAATCAATTAATTATAAAAATTAAAACATAATAAAACTGAACGTTTTAAAGGTTCCGTTCCTCAAACAAATATCAAGTGATACTTGATGTCTTTCCAATCTTGTCAACTGTCAAGACTCATTTAGTTGTGTGATAGACTTGCAGTGCAAGATGTCCACGATTTCATGAGTAAGACAGGAAGTAATCGTGTTGATGGGCTTGCAGTGCAAGGCGTCAACAATTACATGACTGAAGAGATTGGTTTACTTGACTGGGCCATCAAAATCGTTTTGGGCTCAGAGACATCAGGTGGATTGGACATAAGATGTCGATCCACAACCAAGAGTTATATTGGATATAACTAGCAAGGTCGTTGCTTACCTAGATAGCTAAAGTTGGGTGATAGCCAGTGGCTCACTCAAGTTTAGTGAAGTATGGGTCTTGGATCATTATATTCATCTGAGGAAACATTGTTTGAATATAATGCGAGTTTTCTTAATTGTTAAGACTTCTCATTTCTTGAACATCATAACTAAACATCCCTTGTTTTTCAGCTATGTCTAGCACAAACCATCGTAACAATTTCTCCCTGCGATCCGTCCTTGAGAAGGACAAGTTAAATGGATCCAACTTTCTTGAATGGTATCGGAACTTGAGAATTGTTCTCAAACAGGAGAAAAAGGACTATGTCCTTGAGAAAGTTCTCCCCAAGAAGTACCGAGCCAATGCCTGGCAGTCAGATAAGGATGCTTGGGATAAGCATTCTAATGATGCGGTGGATGTGAGTTGTCTCATGTTGGCTACCATGAACTCGGAATTGCAGAAGCAATATGAGTACGTGGAGTCGCCAAAAGAGATGATCACTGGCCTGAAAAGTATGTTTCAGGAGCAGGCACGAACTCAGAGATACCAGACGGTTAGGTCTCTGATTGAGTGCAAGCTACCAATGGGCGAACCAGTCAGTCCTCATGTCATTAAGATGATGGGTTATATTGATAACCTGGGGAAACTGGATTGTCCCATTAGCCAAGAGTTGGCTACTGACATCATTCTACAGTCACTGCCGTCAAGCTACGATCAATTTGTTATGAACTATAACATTAACAACTTGACGAAGACGTTGACTGAATTGCATGGGATGCTTAAGACTGTTGAACCTAACATCAAGAAGGACACCCCGGATGTCCTTATGGTACAAAAGGGTAAAAAGTTTAAGAAACTTGGTAAGAACAAAGGTGATGGAAAGACGAGCTCGATTGTGAATCTAAGCGAGTCTCCCCAAGCTCCTAAGGTTAAAACCAGTCCTTCTGAAGATGTTAAGTGTCGTTATTGTAATGGTTATGGGCATTTGAAAAGAAACTGCAATAAATTCTTGGAAGATTATGAGAAGCTGAAGAAGACGTACGAGACTTCTTCTTCAGGTATTATGTTATAGAAGTAAATGTTACTTCTTACAGTCCTACTTATTGGGTATTTGATACCAGCTGTGGTACTCATATTTTGTGAAAATGTGCAGGGCCTGAGCAAAAGTAGGATTATGGAGAAAGGACAAGTGGATCTACGCATGGAAATGAAGCAAGAGTTGCTGCATTAACCGTAGGAGTATTTCATTTGTTTTTCCTATTATGGCATGTTTTGAACTTAAAACTGCTACTATGTATCTGCTATGAGCAGAAAGATTATTTCTAATCCTTGTTTGGATATGAAAGGATATCAGTTTTCAAATTAAGAATAAGTGTTATTCAATTGATTACAGTGATATATTTTATAGTAGCAATCCATTAGAGAATGGACTTTATGTTCTAAACCAGAATGTGCATAAATATAACATTAATACCAAGAGATTCAAGTCAAATGATACGAATCAAACTTCTCTCTAGCATTGTCGTTTTGGGCCACATAAATAAGAAACAGATTCAGAAGCTCCATAGTGATGTACTTTTGGGCTCATCAGATTGTGAATCATAATGAGTAAAGTGAATCTGGTTTATTGGGTAAAACGACAGAGGCCGCTTTCGAAATGGTAGTGTCGATCGACATAAACGGTGTGTCGGTCGACACAAGTTGCGAATGGATAAAATGAAAGGGCCAAAGGCTTATTGGGCTTTATACATACGGATGAACATAGGCCGATGAGCATTAGTGCTAGAGGAAAAGTTCAGTACTTCATTACCTTTACTGATATTTTCAGTAGTTTTGGTTATGTCTTATTTATAAGACATAAGTCAGAATCTTTGAAAGGTTCAAAGAGTTCCAAAATGAAGTACAGAATCAATTTGGCACAAGTATTAAACCTCTACGATGAGATCATGGAGGTGAATACTTAGGTCAAGAATTTAGTGATCATCTGAGAGATTGTGAAAGTGTTTCACAATTCACTCCTCATGAATCGGACGCTATTAGATATGGTTCGATCAATGATGAGTCACTTAGATCTTCCAATATCCTTCTAAGAATGCACTCTAAAATTGTCTGAGTTTACATTAAATAGTGTTCCATTAAAATCAGTTACATAGATACCACATGAGATGTGGAATGTAAATGTTTCTGATTTATCCATCATGGAGATTTGGAGTTGTGAGGCTTATGTAAAACGTTTAATCTCTGATAAGCTCACATCCAAATCTGATAACTGCTACTTCATTGGTTGTCCTAACAAAACCCAAGGCATGTTACTTTTACAACCAGTTCGAGAACAAATGGTTTGTTGCTCGGAACTATGTTTTCTTGAGAAAGACTTTCTTTCCAAGAAGAACAGTGGGAGTAAAGTACAACTCGAAGAAATTCGAGAATCACAGGAGACTGTTCAACCCGATGAGGAAGAGCAGCAGTTGGATCTACAAAGAGTTGTAGAACCTGCAACTGTGGTGCCTGAGGTTAGCAAGGATCTGATGAATGAATATTTGATATACATTCAAAAGCGAGTTTTAAAGATGTGTCGATCGACGCAAAAGTTGCATCGATCGACACAGGTCGCAAACCAAAATATTTTGGTATATGATTTAATCAACTACGGTTTAAATCTTGGTTAATTAGATCGTGGTAAAAGTCTACATATGAGATATGTGCGTGACTTTTAACACAAGACTGAAGCTCGTAGATCCAAAAGGATCCGTCACGAACCCGAGAAATGGGGATTTCTCGTAACCAATTGCCGTGATCTACTGATCATTGAAAGTGACGGGCCTGCGAAATTTGAAGAAGCAATGATGGGCCTTGACTCCGAAAGTGGCTGAAAGCCGCTGAATCCGGAATGGCGATGTTCAAAGCTGGATTGGTGGAAAAGGTTTCAAGTAAATTCATGGTATTAACTGTGAAGAAACCTAATCCCAGACACCATGCTTATGTCCATTCGGATTATCCTAGCAACCGCCACTCATAATGGTTATGAGATCTGGCAGATGGATGTGAAAACAGCTTTCCTTAATGGAATTCTGGAAAGGGATGTGTACATGACACAACCTGAAGTTTTTCATTGATCCTAATGAAGCTAGGAAGATATGCAAGCTTCATCGATCCATTTATGGATTGAAGCAAGCATCTCGGAGTTGGAACCTTCGTTTTGATGAAGAAGTCAAAAGGTTTGATTTCGTCATGAATGAAGTGGAAACATGTGTTTACAAGAAGACTAGTGGGAGCGCAGTTGCATTTCTAGTATCGTATGTTGATAACATACTACTTCTCGGAAATGAAGTTCCATTGTTTACAGTCTATTAAGACTTGATTCAAAAGGTTGTTTTTCGACAAAATTATGGGAGAAACCATATACATTCTTGGAATAAGAATCTATAGAGATAGATTGGACAAGCTAATTGGATTGTGTCAAGATACTTATGTGATAAGTTCTTACACAGATCCAGTATGCATGATTCCAAGAAGGATCTTGTGCAAATGACTCTTGGTATTACTCTTAGCAAGACGCAGTGTCCTTCGACACACGCTGAGCTAGGGCGAATGAGGGTCAGGCTACTGCTAAAGGCATTAGATGTCTTAAGATGTGATCTTAATTTTAGTGGGAGTCATTGTTATTGATTTTAGTTATGATATGATGTTCGTGTAAACATAATATGATTATGTTATTAAAATCTGACATCTGTATTATTTGATAATGGTTATTAAATAATAGTCCCAAAGTAATTTATGATATTTTATAGGTCATCAAGTATGTGACTTGATCATGAAACCCTATAAATAATAAATGACATAAATTATGTTTGTCCCTGGTCAAGGTTGTTAAAGTGGGACATTAACAACCGCGTGAGACTAGTATGTGAGGTGACTGATGACTAAGTTTCATGGAGTCATTAATAAGAGTATTAAAGTCAATCACATAGGTATGTGTTAGAGAACACATGATCGGACATGACCCACTGATGAGAACTCTACGGGATAGTTATATAAGTGTCATGAGAGTTTTCATTACGACTATAGAGTATAGTCCTTAGACCTGAGTTCATCATGATTTCTTACATGTGAATTGGTCCGCTTTGACCTTGTCAAACGTCAGCCGTAACTGGTGATCATAAAGACATTGATTGGGCGTATCATGAAGCGTGTGAAGGAACAAGGATGGAACAAGATGGGAATTGTCCCTCCTATATAACAGGAGATAAATATCTCAGGGCCCATCGAAGATTTGATACTGAGAAAATGTGTGGCCACACTCAAACGAGGTGATTGTCAGTCGTTTGGCTTGTCAGTATGAATCGGAATTCGATGAACATGATTTTGGCTTAATAAGGATGACACGGATCTTGCCTTATGCCGGATCGAGATATAGTGACGAAGGGATTATAGGAATAGATGATTCCAGTACAAGTGGGAGATTGTTGGGAATGTCCTGAAATCTATTTGTACTTACTCTGAGAGAGAGTCGTGTTGTCGAGATGAGACAATCATATGACACTAGGTACTCGTAATGCTTTGCTAGAAGCCACTTATGATCAATGAGTTTAGAACTCATTGCTAGTGTTATATGATCCTACAGGGTCACACACCTAAGCAAACTGGACATTGAATGTGAGGTTGATCATTAATGTAATGATCGGATGAATGCATATTTGATATGCATTCGATGTCATCTTTTCTGGGCAGTGTCGATCGACGCACTATGTGTATCGGTCGACACGGATCGACTGTGTCGATCGACACAAGGAGCGTGTCGGTCGACACAACTCGCGGATTAGCAGATTAAATCGGTTTAATCATTAGTTAATCCCGTTGCGGTTTAAGTCGACATATATAAGATATATGGTCGACCTAAACTCGAATCTAACCTAATTGATAGCCACCAGAAACAGAAAAGAAACCTCTCTGGAGATTAGATATCTGATAGGCACTAGCATCCCTGCTGTCCAGTTCTGTGTGCGTGTGGATACCAGTAGAGGCGCAGCACTTGAGGCGCTCTAGATCTCGATTACTTGCTAAGACTTCCGCTGCTAATCACCAGGTAATCTTCAGATCTGATAGATTCAATTACATGAACCTGTAGATCCTAGGCTCGGAATTCAGACTAGGATTGCCTAATTGGATTAGGAATCTGCTAGAAATTCCTACAGGCAAGACTCTTTCTGTACTGCAAATAAGCAAGTAAACCCGAAAATGTCATACTTATTTTTCTGATTATGTTATGATGAATCCTTAGATATTGTATGATGAATGGCATGTATATTTTGTGTGCGTGTGTTATGTCTGAGATGATTTTGAATAATATTAGTTTTGCATCTATGAGTCCAATTCAATTATTGGTACTGTCCCACCAGCGTGTTGATCAGACTCTGCTTGCTTGTCGGAAATCCCTTGAAGGCAAATTTGATAACGTGATAAGAACTTTTTTACCAGCAAGCTGTCATAACAAACCCAATTGGAGAAACTATCGAGAAGAAAAAAAGTTGCCGGCAGATAATAGAAAAGCTGTTTTATGTATGTTTCTTGTTTTCTCTATGAAAGAATGAAATCATAATACATGTCGTATGTGAAGGATCATACCAGAAGTATTCACCAATGACTGGAAGAAGTGCTCCTCCACCAACTAAATGAGACAAAGATTGAAACCAAAAACAAAACCTGAAACTGGACCGGACCGGACCGGAGTGTCATATGTTCTGTTCGATTCGACCTAGCTACTCAAGTTTCGATTGTCGATTTAAAACGAATTAAGAAGAACAAGACACAAGAATTTTGTTACCCGGTGTTCATTTCCTCTCTCAATGTGAGAGAGAACTATACTCACTGGAGCTGACTTTGTCATCAATGAACTAGAACATATCAAACACAAGCTCTCGATCTCTCTCTACAATTGTGATTCTTGGTAGTCTGTTACAGAGCATACAACACGATAAAAAAGAAGAACATAATACAGCTTTATATTTATTTGTTTACAAGTATGTCAAGTGATACGCACATGACTCAGGTCAACTACTATAGAAATTTAATACCCGCTTCTTCCTTTAGTAACTTTGCTTGAGAGAGATAAACAGATAAAATGGACACATGATTTTTAAATCTCAACCTTGTCCTTTTATCCTACACCTAGTTCTAGTTGCCCTCGGATTCAAGTATTCGAAACAATGAGAAAATCTTACTCATCCTTCTCTTTCATTTACTTGCATCCTCCTGCTACTTCTTGCAGATTCCTGAAAAAACTCTTCCAGCTTCATATCTCCTGGGAAACACTTCTCTCAGCTTCTTATCTTTTTGAGAAATCCCTCTCAATTGTAGACCGTGAGCTCGACCTCGCTCAAAGTTCCATGACTCTAAGAAGCTGCAGAGATTCTTTGAACTTTCCTACGGGTAGAACTTTTGTGAATATGTCAGCAACGTTATAAGCAGTTGCAATCTTTAATACCTGAACAATGATGTCACTAATTAAATCCCTGATGAAATGATATTTTACGGCTACATGCTTGGTTCGTTCGTGATGGACTGCGTTCTTTGCCAGTGGAATCACACTTTGTGAGTCACAATAGATGTCCATTGTTGCTTGTTCAAATCCCACTTCATTCATGAATCCTCTGAGCCATACAACTTCTCTTGCAGCATCTTTCAAGGCTATGTATTCAGCCTCAGTCGTTGATAACGTTACTACCTTATGAAGACTTGACCTCCAACTAACCACATTACCACAAACTGTTAATACCAGCCCTGAGAGAGACCTTCGCCTATCCAAATCTGCTGCGTAATCAGAGTCGCAATACCCTCTCACAAAGAAGTCTCTATCCTTTCTGGAACAAATCTTGACATTAAGAGTGCCCTTAATGTACCTGAGAATCCATTTTACTTCATGTCAGTGCTCTTTCAGAGGATTGCTCAGAAATCTACAAACCAACCCAACAACATACACGAGATATGGCTTTTTTTCTTACCATAGCGTACATAAGACTGCCGACTGCGCTTTGGTAAGGAATTGTCTTCATTCTCTCTGCATGTTCTCAACATTCCATCTATGTGGCTGACTTGAGCTTGAAGTGGATTCCTAGAGGTTTTGTTACTGGTTTTGCTTGATCCATTCCATGATTACCTAACACCTTCAAAAGATAGCTAACTTGTGATATAGATAAATTTCCTTTTATTCTGTCTCTACTAATTTCCATTCCCAAGATTTTCTTGGCATCTCCTAAATATTTCTTGTCAAACACTAAACTCAGAAGACTTTTTAATTCAGCAACCAATCTTTTATTCTTAGCTGCAAACAAAATGTCGTCTACATACAAGAGTAGGTAGACAAACCCTTTCTGTAGCCATCTCTTTATAGTATACACAAACATCATTCTCACTTCTTTTGCAGTTGATGGCCAACATGAACTCGTCGAATCTCGTGTTACACTGACGAGGTGATTGTTACAGCCCGTAAAGTGATATTTTCAACAAGAAAACCTTTTTGGATGTTTCTCACTCACATAACCTTTATGATGCTCCGTGTATATCTCCTCGTCCAGATAACCATGTAAGAATGTTGTTTTGACGTCCATCTGCTGAAGCTCAAGGTCGAAATAAACAACTGCAAAGAGTAAAAGCCTTATAGAGACGTGTTTAGCAACTACAGAGAATATCTCCTGATAGTTTACTCCCTCTTTCTGTGAGTACCCTTTGGCCACTAATCTGGCTTTAAACCTTGGAGCTTCAACCCCACTGATACCTACCTTCCGTTCGAAGACCCATTTAGAACCTATGGGTTTATGACCTTTAACCTTATCAACCAAAACCCATGTCATGTTCTTGGTAAGTGACTTTATCTCTTCATCAGCAGCCTCAACCCACTTGTCTCTATCTGAATCAATGAGAGCTTTCTGATAATTATGTGGTTCAGGTTTTTCTCCATCCACTATCATCAAGTATGCATAACCTGCAATATCATCATCCTTCATATACCTGCTAATCTTTAAGTCTGGCTGGCTGCTTTATTTCTCTTCTCGACTGTCTCTTGCAATCTGATACTCAGTTTGACTTTGATCTTCTGTAGACTCATCTGAACTGTTTTCTTCTTCAATTTCAGTTGGAATTACTCCACCTTGAACTATCTCATTTCTTTCTTGTATTGAATCAGATAACTTGTTTTCATCTATATCACCAAAACTTAAAACTTTGTTAGTTAAAGAATTATTGATTCTAGTACCTGATTGTGTCTCTGCAGTGATCTCTTTATACATCACATCTTCTCTGAAAACCACATTTGGACTTATGATCACCCTTTCTTCTTCAAGTAACCACACTCTAAAGCCTTTTACTTCATCCGGGTAACCAGTGAATACACCTTTCTTGCTCTGGGGTTGAGTTTTCCATCTGACGAGTGAACATATACCAAGCATCCAAATTGTTTGAGTCTTGGGATGTTATGTACTGCAGTGGTCCATCTCTCTTCAGGAACATCAAATTTTATCGCAGATGATGGAGTTCTATTAGGCAGAGATAATGATTTAGAATCCGCTTCAGCCCAAAAATGTTGCTCAAGCCCACTTTCACTAAGCATACTCCGCACCTTGTCCGTTAAGGTTCTGTTTATTCTTTCTGCAACTCATTCTGCTCAGAAGTGTAGGTGCAGGTCTTAAGTCTCACTATCCCTTCTTTCTTATATAGAGTGTCAAACGGCAGATCACAAAATTTGAGCCTGTTATATGTTCTTAACTTCTTGACCTTTCTCTAAGACTGTGTCTTAACCATTTGCTTCCATTCCAATAACCTGTTGAATGCCTCATCCTTAGTCTTGAAGAAATATACCCGAACTTTCCTAGACCAGTCATGTGTGAATGATACATAATACTGACACTTCCCCATGCTCATAGGTACGTTTGGAGATCCCCATAAATCCGAGTGAATGCAATAAAGTTTGGGTTTAGTCACATAGTTTCCTTGACTAAACCCAACCTTGTGAGTTTTACCAATGATACAGTCTTCACAGAAATTCACTTTTGTTATCTTAACTCATCCATGCAGCCGTTTTTGACCATAACGTCCATTGCTTTCTGCCTTCTATGTCTTATGCGGCTGTGCCAGAGTTTTGTGTACTCATTCTCTTCATTTCTTTGTCTTACGGTCTTAGTTGTAGATATACACACTTCTGATTTCTTTGTTGATCCTTGCAACATATACAGAGTGTCCAGTCCCTTTATAAACCCTTTCATTATAATCGTGCATCATTTGACTATATTTAGAATACCTTGAGATCCTTTAAATTCACTACCCATTTTTTCTAATGTCCCTAACGAAATCAGATTACTACCTATACCAGGCATATATCTGACCTTACTGATCATATTCCTTTTACCTTGGTACTAGAATTGTTAGCTATCCTTACCTTTCTACCTGAAGTCACTTCAAACTCGAAGAATATGTCTCTCCTTAGTGTCATATGGAAGGAGCATCATGTATGTGTGACCCACTCTTCCAAATCATTTCCTTTCTATGAAAAATTAACTTCCATGGCTATCAATCCCACCAGATCTTGAGTATCATCTCTTGCAAACAAAGATTCCCCTGAACCTTGATTCTGACCTTTCCCATGTGAGTGGTTGTGATTCTTCCCTTTTTCGTTTTTAGCTGTTTGTAGCATTGCTTTTTGTCGTGACCTTCCTTTCCGCAGATCCATCAAATCTTCTTCCCATCCTTAGACCTCGACCTTGACCGGTTGTTCTTTCCTTTACCGTGGTAAGAATCTCGATTTTCAGTTCTGCCCCTCACATAGTGACCTTCAGAGCTAACCTTAGTACTTGATGAACTCTTAAACTTTTTTTCCTTAGACCTGGCAGAGCTTGCAACGTCTTCAAGCTTGATTGTTTAACTGCTCTACTTTAGTGTTTCCTTTTAGTCCATTGTATATAGTTGGTAGAGAATTTAACAGAAGAATGGCTTAAACTTCTTCGGTACTTCAATGCTCAAGTGACTTAGATCGCTTATTATCTTCAAGAAGTCATTGATATTCTCATCGATTGTGCGTTGATCTTGCATCTTGAAGTTGTATAGATGAAGTTGAGTGATAGGCTCAGAGTTTTAACCCTATACTAGCTGCAAGTGCACAACAATATCAATGTAGTACTTAGGGATCGAATCCACGAGGACTCTAGGCAACGATAGAATTAGAACGGTCAAGCTTAAACTAGGAGAAAGAAAATTGTATTGAGAAACGAAAAGCAATGCAAGAAAGTAAACAAGTAGCAAGTTGTGGTTGTCAGCAATTAACTAAGGGCGCTAAGTCTAGGGAGTTCTCAGGAAATCAGACAAGCAGACAAATCAATTCAGTCAGGATCAAATTAGGAACAGTTCTAGAACTCAAAACACAGATATATAATTAACCAACTTTCGTTGTGAGAATTCTCTAAACCTAATTGCAGAAATCCAAATGTCTTTGTAATTCCTAACAGATTAAACCAGCTTTAATGATCAAGTTCGATATGTTCACAATCTAATTAAACCAAATTTCTTTGCGAGTAATTATATTGCTCAACCTAAATAGTTCAGATTCTAAACCACACTTTCGTGTCAATCTAGCAACCTAAGATCTAGATTCTAAGTGATCAAGTTAGAACTAGCATTAAACACAATTTAGTTTGAAGAACATCTATTCATATGAATCCCTAACTGAATTAATTATATCTAGCAAGACATAAAATCCTTAATGAGAATCCCTAAACCTAACTATGAATCTACTCAGACATAGATAATGTAAACATGATCAATGAATTAATAGATATCATAAAAGAGATTAAACAAGTAAAGGGGTTCGAAATCTTCCCCAAAAACAGGATATAATACAGGATCAGATCAGCCCCAAATAGCTCTAAAAACTCTCTGCTCTAAAGTATGATAGTGTATCTAAAAACTGAAGTTAAAACCTAATTAAATAGCTAAATCACGTCCTGGGGCTTCTGTGTAAATATCTGGAACTTCTGGGTAACTTTGCAATATCGTCATTCTTCATTAACTCTCGCGAGTCTGGCCCAACGCGCTGTGCATCGATCGATGCTGATGTGCGTCGATCGACACACTCCTCTGTTTCGGACAGTGAGCACAAACTCTCGGGTCAAAACTCCAAAATGCTCCATTTAGCTCCATAATCTCCAAATCCACTCCAAACGTGCGTGTACCTAATAAAACCTGTAAAAGACTCTAAAAGAACACCAAAAGACTCTAAAACATACTTATATCATGGCATAAAACCGATAAAAACCATGATATATCATTGAGCATGGACACGATTCGGCAAGGATTTTGGCATATATAGTTTCTCCAGAAGACTCCATGTTTCAGCTGTCGTAGTATATCTTTAAATCTTTCTCAATACATGATCCCCAACATTTAAGAAAATCGTGTTCATAGCATTCTCACAGCTTTCCAGTCGTTTTACCTCTTCTTCGACGATCTTCTTTTTTGATTCCGGAACTTTATTTTCTGAACCGTCTAGCTCCTTGCCTGGAGTCTTCTCCGTAAAGACGTCTTTCAATCCTGATACGCTTAGGTAAGCATACATTCTCTTCTTCCATAGAGAGAAGTCTCCAGTTTCGCCGCACTTCTAGATGGATAACGTAGAACCCGACATATTGCTCTTATCGATTTCGCAATCACTCGCCTGTGATTCTCTTTTCTCTAAACCAAGAGCTGTAATAACAATTTGTTCGATTCAACCTAGCTATTCAATTTTCAATTGTCGATCTAGAACGAATTAAGAAGAACAAGACACAAAAACTTTGTTTATCCGGTGTTCACCTCTTCTCGCATTTGAGAGAGAGCTATACTCACCGGGGTTGACTTTGTCAGCAATGCACTAGAAAAGCTCAAACTCGAGCTCTTGATCTCTCTCTACAATTGCGATTCTTGGTAATTTTGTTACAGAGCATACCACACGATAAAAAAAGAAGAAGAGAATACAACTTTATATTTAGCTGTTTACAAGTATGTCACGTGATACACACATAACTCGGGTCAACTACTATAGAAAGTCAATACCCGCTTCTTTGTTTAGTAACTTTGCCTGAGAGAGATCAACAGATAAAATGGACAAAGGATCTTCATGTTCCTACTCTTTGGGTTGGAATCTCTAAGTTGTAACAAAGATATGGTCGACCAGATAGATCCTTTCAGATTTTTCACCATCATCAACGGAAAAAAATACATCCGAGAAGTCTTCCAAAATTACTGAAGAAACAAAACTAGATAGATCGATGCAACATATTGCATTATTACCAGTGAGACATGTAGAAATGCTTCATGATTGATCGTTTTGGCAAAATTACAACAAAGAATGCTACTCGAAAAGAGCAACGTCTTCATTTGTATGATGATCGTCGATGTGAGTGTTACCAGTAGCTCTCACGTGTACATCGAACAAGTCATGTGAAGCAAGTTGCTAACCAGAGAATCACAAAACACTTTATCAAAATTTTAGCCATTTCATCTATAAAATGGACAGAATCCATAAATGTTTCACAAGTCACCACTAGAATTGGAAACAAGCTTCTATTGAAATCGATGTACTGAGCTCTTGCCCGTGTTTTAAACGGATCAAACATGAATAAATTTTTCGAAGTGTAAAAGTTACATCTAACATGTGGTGAAGAAAGGAATCCCATTGGAGCTATCAGCAACTCCAGTACCATCCTCTCTTTTTTTCGACAACTTTTATTTTCTCTTTACTTCACCTATTCGGGCTGAAACCAAAGCCAACAAAAACGGAACCTAGAACGGGATATTAATAGAAAAGTGAAATAAGATTCAACTCAGCTTTAAAAGCTAATCTGATTCGAAGAGGCGATTGATGTTCACCGAGGAAGCAAAAAACTAAAGCAGAGAGGTGGTCTCCGGAGTTTAGCGGAGGAGGATTGGGTGAACTTGTCGTCGGTAAGAGTAGCGAGAGGTCTCGACGAAAGAACGATTTTGTTTATGCTAAACCATAACGACACGACTTTATAACAAAAGTCAAGTTACTATTCTTAATAAAATATAAATGAAAAAGCGTACGGTTTCACTCTTGTAACTTGACTGGTATGCGAAGGCACTTTATGTGCAACGCGTGACTAGTTCAATGCTCGGGCAAGGCATCGCGATAAGTACGAAGCTAAGAATGTTATATATAGTAAAAACTCTATAAAATTCAATAAATTCTCAGTACACATATGAGGTATTCTAAAATCTCTCTTTTTTATAAAGCAATAATTCTATAACAACTGAAGCGTATATTTTTGAAGAGTTGGGGATGATAGTTCTGCTATTAGTATTACTAGGAGAGAACCCGCGCAAATGCGCAGATTTTGCTTAAATTTATAGATATTTAATATATTTTAATATTTATTTTGAGTTATAATATTTTTATCCTTTTTAATTTACAAATTTATATTTTTATTATTATTGTTATAATTGTAAAGAACGTTAACATACAATTATTAATTAAATTTGGCTAATATACGATATATAAATAAATATTTTTAATTATCAAATTTTAATGAGTCTTTTATAAATTTTTATTTCCTTCAACTTTTTATCATCCTTTTAATTTTCTATAAACTATTTAAAATATATACTTGTTTTTGTATATTTTTCATTAAAACTTTTAAATTTTAGTTTTCATTCATAATATTTTAATTTTTTAGTTATCATTTTAAATTTTCTTAATTTTATATATATTTCATTGATTTTATTTTCTTTCTTATGTTCTTATATTTTATATAATTTCGTTTTTTTAATCTCATTCCGTAACATTTTATTTCTATTCTTAATAATTATTATTTCTATTTTTTAATATTTTTAGCTATCATTTTATATTTTTAAATTTTTATATATATTTTATTGATTTTATTTTATTTCTTATTTTTTATATTTTGGTACAATTGTTTTTATGGTCATTCTATCTCATTTTTATAATATTTTTTTGTATTTTTAATAATTATTATTTCTAGTATTTATATTTTTGTTCTATGGATATTTACTTTTAGTTTTCGATTATTGTAAACTTTTTAATAGATTTATCTTTACTTTTAATTTTAAAACTGGATATTTTACTTGTATTATGATTTATTTATTTTTATTTATGTATTGCATAAAAATATGAAGAATGCATTTAGAATTTATAATATATAATATTTATATATTTATGAGATTATGAATTAAATTAAAATTTAAAATTTATTTTTCAATAATTTTAATTAATTACATTTAAATTAAATAATTTTACATTAAATAGTATAAATATTTATTATAGTTTAAATGATGAAGTGGAAATTTTTGTTTTAAATTAACCAATCAAAAGGGGATGTGCCAAATTGAAAGAACCCCTTCTCTCGTTATATATAGGATTCTGTACAAAACATTTCATGGAAGAGAGAGAGGGGGCAAAAACTCACCGTCGGGGCCATGAACATGTATTTTATATATGCATATAACGTTTATAGATATCTATATATATAAAGTTAATTTTTCTCTCTTCTCCTTCTGCCACATCATCATCCACCTAAGCAATCTTTCTTGAAAAAAATAACAAATAATAAAACTTAATCATTATTTGAATGTAAAATCAAAATTGTTTGGTTTAATCCATCCACTTAAAAGCCCAACACAATTCATTACCCCAATTATTAACACACTCATCATTTTTTAAGTATTTATATCATTTTTGTTTTTATTTGAATAGTTTTATATATACTTAATTTTTATGAAGAAAATGTCACATAAAAATATATAATAAAATATAAACATCTTAATATCATAAATTTAATAAAAATTACACAACACTAAATAATATGACCTAAATTAAAACTTCAAATAGTATAAATACATTATGGTTTATTTAAAACAAAAATACATGTCAATACATTTAAAAATATTTCTCATGGCATTAACATATTTCAAATAATCATTTTTAACCATTAAAACAATGTTAAATCCCAACTAAATATTTACAAAATTATATCTCTCTTCTCCATCCGTCACATCAGCATCCACCTACGCAACCTTCATTGGAAAAAAACAAATAATAAAAACTTAATCATTATCTTAATGTAAAATCAAAATTGTTTGGTTTAATCAATCCACTTAAAAGTCCAACACATCTCAGTACCCCCAATTATTAACACACTCATCATTCTTTAAGCATTAATATCATTTTTGTTTTTATTTGAATAGTTTTATATATACTTAATTTTTTATGAAAAAATATCAAATGTCACATAAAAATATATAATAAAAGATAAACATCTTAATATCATACATTTAATAAAAATTACACAGCCACTAAATAATATGACCTAAATTTAAACTTCAAATAGTATAAATTCATTATGGTTTATTTAAAACAAAATACATGTCAAGGCATTTAAAAATATTTCTCATGGCATTAACATACTTCAAATAATCATTTTAACCACTAAAACATTGTTAAATCCCATAAACTAAATATTTACGAAATTATATAGAAATAATTTAGTTATTGGTCTAAATCATCAATTTAAAACAAAATGAATAATAGAAAATGATTATACAAATTGATTAAAAACAAAAATCTAAGATAAAAAAACAGAATATCAATCCACATTTCTAAAGACATTTGTTATTTTTTTTTTTTGTCTAAATCATCGATTTTTAGAGAAAATAATGATACAAATTGATTAAAAGCAAACATATAAGATAGAAAAATAATGTTAGAATAACAATCTACCACTTTTTTAAAGACATTTATTAGTTTTGTTGTTTAAATCAATATAGAACATATAATAAAACAAATATAACCAATTTTTATTTTTGAGAATCTTATATTTATATTGAGATAAACATATAAACTCATATAAAAATAGTTCAAAAATATTAAAAAAGTATTTTCAACTTAAAAACTCAACTAAACATTTTCAAATGTATATTAGAATTTACAATGTAGTTTGGATTATGAAAATATTTTATTTTTGTTTATTCGTTCACCCATCCGTAGGGCGGGTTAATTTCCAATTCATCACCATATCCTAAAGATATATATTTTAACATGTCCAAAGGGACAATTTATTATGGGCCTTAAAAAACCACACTATAAAGAAATATTTAAGACATGTTTATTGATTTAATTGTAACTAAACCCAACAATTTCTACTCTTCCTCTATCTCCTATCCTCTTTTTTTTTTTTTACAAATAAATCATAATCCTCCGCGTCAGTGCTTTTGATGCTCATGCAAACATACTCAGTCAGAACTTTTGCCAAAAAGAAGCAGAGACGTGTGATGTTGGCTATAAATATCAATCCCAAGTTTTTTGGAGGTCTGTCATATACAATATATGTTGTCAACATCTATTATAATCACCTATAAAACTCAAATCATATCAATTCTTTTCAAGGTGAGTTGTACCTCAATGCAACTTATGGGGCAAAGTTTACTTTGACGGCAGCGTACAAGCTACCAACTCTCTTTTCCAATGGTACCATTGGATATTCTTCCTACCAAATATCACATTTTTGCTTCACATACTTGATGTATATAACACACCACGGCTTGAAATGCAAGGAAAACCAAGAGAGCGACACTGATACTAAATTCCATGGAGTGTAGAAGATTGAGCACGTGACAATTATGGGTCTATGTTGTTCGAAAACTAGAATTGGGAACTATGTTAAAAGATATAGATGAGTACAATAAGCAACCCTTATAGACTAAGTACATTTACAAACTACACCCCTCCAAAACAAAAGTTAACTGTTTTAAATTTGCAAACGACAACCCTACCAAAATATGATCTACAATAAACTAAAATACAAATTTAATGGGCTAAACCAACAATGTGTTAACCATAAAATAAGTGTTTAAAGAACGCAATAGAAACAAAAATTGGTTTCAAGGTTACTACAACTTTATATGCAATTTTTTGCCAGGCGGTTAAATAACCGACAAAATAATAAAGTTATCAACAATAAAAGAATATCAAAAACACAAAAAACTACACACAACAAAAAATGGATAAAAATCCTCCCGTTAAGGGATAAAAAAAAAATGGAATACATAAACTTGGTGAGCTTTTATAATTGGATTTAATAGAAAGAAAATGATAACACACACTATAAAACAAGAGAATAACTAATTTAGAAACAAAAATGAAAGAGATAATTATAGAGGGTATTAAAATATTTTTTTAATTGTTTAAAGTTTACAGTATTAATTTTTAAGTAATTATGTTAAAGGTCTATTCGATATAAGTAAAGATAAATATAAAAACTAAGAATTTTTTTTTTAAAAAGAAAAGAAAACAAAATCTGCAACAACAATGATTTGAACACGATTTGAAAATAATAACAAACTGGATCGAAAATGTTAGAAAGAAACCATGATGAAAATCGAAAGGTAAAGGAAAATTTGAGAGTAAAAATATGCGACAATTTCGCGCGGAAATCCCCTAGTTCATATTCTATTGAAAAAAAAAGTGATTCTAGTGTTTGTAGTAAACACCAAAATGCTAAAGAACAATACAATAAAAAAACAGGGATCACAATTCAAATCTGTTCATCTGCTTGCCGGAGAATCATCATCTTCTGAACCATACACACCTCTGTTTTCCGTTTCATCAGTGTCCACTGGAGAGCGGATAATGTGATCCAAGAAAGCCATGTCACTGTTCCGTTGAGGAGGAGACTCCATTCGATCATCATCAAAATGACTGAAGGAAGTTTTGCACTCCATGTGCGTTTCCATATCCAATGATGCCGCCATGGTTGAAGTTTTAAACTCACTCTCTTCCATTTTGATCGCAGAATCAGTTTCTCCATTGCATGGGCCACCGTCTGTATCAGCAGCATGTCTTGGTGCTATCAGCTCTTTCCGTAACACATCAATGCCGGGAAAGGCTAGTAGATTCATGCTTCGCATTTCTTTCTTCACAGAATCCTCGACATGATGAAATCCAAATTTGGATATCCAAACATGGCCAAAGTCACCAGTTGCAGGGATAATAAGTAATTTCACTTTGAGATGTTGAAGAGCCTTCAAGATCAAAAGACATACATAACCAGAAAACAAAATTAGCAGAGTATTACAGAAAGAGTCAGTTCAACTTTCCCTACCTACATCAATGGTATAGAAGTGAAACTTACTGATTCAACAACACTGAAAAGCCGGCGGCACATCCCTTGGTGTCTGTAGACATGCCGAGTTCCAATGAACGGCATCTCAGCTAGACGGTTACCATGAAATCTGAACAGAGAGTAAGCATCTTTTAATAACAACAAATGAAAATGCACAAGTGAAATATTTCAAGTTCTCTCTGCGATCCATTTTGTTCTAATCTCGCATATAGGATCAAACCTAAAACAGAGTATTGTCAGGAGACAAATAACCTAATAGATGTTGTAGCGACTATTTCGTCGCCTCTTTCAAGTAGAGCAGTGTAGAATCCACCAAAATTCAGCCGATTTAAGTTTGACCTAAAAAGGAATGTAAAAGCAACATAATCAACACAACCAAGAAAAACTGTAACAGACAATTTTTTTGAGGTGCTGAGATAGCTTACCGACAATTGTAAATGACGTTTCGTACAATATTCACTCCACTCCTCCTGTCAATAATGGGCAGAAAGCATTCATCCATGACAGTCAAAGCTACGGCAAGCTTGGAATCAGTTTCCACAGTATGAGGGTGTCCATCTGAATCTTTGCATTCCCTATGAACTAAAGACCATGAAAATCCAGCTTCCAACTCATGTTTGACACCAACATACTTCTTGATACCTTCAGAAAGTTGTCACAACAACAACAAAATTTGCTTAAGCAATATCTTTCGGTCAATAAGAGAAATTCAAAAATCAAACACGTGAAGGAGAGAGAAACTTTATTCTCTCTGCCTTCTCTCCTCTTCCACCGACAGAAGGCTTCTTCTCCGATCCTCTCTCCCTTGGCTTCTCCGACGTCCGGTTAACGCCGGCGCCGTGAGAGGTCTTCGCTTCCACCTCTTTTGCTCTCTATCGGGTCTTCATCCGTGGTTGGCGACTAACGAGAAGAAGAAAACTTGGCCGATGGTGAAAGTTGTGGTTCGGCGGCGGTGCATGTGGGTCTAGCGGCGAGACGACCGGTTGCTCGAGGACTAGCTCCGCGGTGTCTCCCCTTCTCTTCCTCAGGTTCGTCGCTTGGCTCGGAGGTGCAGGCTACAGGCGATAGACGATGTTGGTGGCGTGGGTTTTGGCGAGATGAAGTCATGGTGATGGCTAGGTGGGGAGCGGGTTTCGAAGATAGATCTAACGGAAGACAAAGGGTTCAACGATCTGCTAGAGGACATCAGATCTAGGGTTTTGGAGTCTCTCCGGCGGATCTCGCTTCGGCTGCCTTCTCTCCCCTAACCAGACAAGCCTCCCCGTGGTGTAAGTGAGCCTTTCTCTTCCCTAGGTCCGGCGGCTGTCGGTGGTCCTATTTTCTCCTCTTTCTTCTTTGGCTTGGGTGAGGTTTTCTGTTCACCCTGCGGAGGTCCTCTGCTCTGCTCCAACTCTTATCGATAGCGAAGCTCGAGGCGAGCTCTGTTGCTCGGCCTCTCCTCTGGTGGTTCCGGCGGAGTTTCTCTTGGCGGCGGATTTTTCTTCTTGTGCTAGGGTAGGATTGTCTCCAGTTTATACCGGTTTGCTATCTTTTGGGTTGTTTTGGTTTTCTAATTTTTGTTGGGTAGCTTAACCAGACCCAATTCTAGGATTTAGGGTAGAGCCGGTTTAAACCGGATGTAAACCAAAAAAACCAAAAAATTTTTAAATATATGCTCCAAATTTTGACAAAAAAGAAAAAAAATAAGAGAAAATACTCAAGGAACCACACAGGAAATTATACTCATGGTGCATGTGACATTTAATACCAGAATTCCAGCTACAGTAGAAGATACAAAAGCCTCAATGGAGCATGCACCACTCAATAATCTAATGAAACGTATAACAGTATAATTCTTTTTAACATGAGCAGAAAATTGGGTGATAAAACATGGAATAGTCACCTAGCAAAATATCAAAGGATGTTCAATATCTGCCTCCTAGAAGCTGCATCATGCTTTTATGAACTGAATGACAATTGCAAGGGTAATGAGACGTGAACGAAAAGTACACATTTGCACTTCTTCCCACAGAAGGAGATGATTGGTCCAGTGGTGCCAGCTGGGGTAACATTTGCCTCTGGACTATTCAAGGCAGTGAAAGAATAAAATGACATACATTTTTTCTCACACATTGTGCAGGTATTTTCACCCACAGTCTGAGTAACGTCTTCGACAGCTGCCTTACAGAATTTGCATGTACAATTGGGGCAATGCCATTCACCAAGGGGAAACATCTGTAATTGAACCTCAAAAAGATCCAATAAGGCATCGGAAACCCTGATGTAGTTAAAATTCAACGATACTTCAGCTCAATAGATTTCTATATGCCTTGAATCTTATCCTTTCACTTGGCTAATAGTATTGTCCTAAAACCTGATTGTACAGAGCACCACATAGACCAGTGTTTCCCTTTTTCAAAAATTTGCATAGCTTAGCAATAACTTGTTTAAAAAAAAAAAAGACAAATTTAAAAACAGCAAAATCAGCATACCCGTATGTCTAGGCATCTTTGGTGGAAAGTTGAAGGGCAACTATCACAGCAAACTAAATCACCTCCATCACCACAAATACCACAAGCATCGTCATTTGGATCATCAGCAATTACATCTACCAGACAAAAACCAATGTGCCCAGCACCTTTTTGCTTATCCCATGCATCTTCCGGCATGTATCTCAAACTTGGAAACTGAAACAATTTTACTACATCAACCACAGTGAATCCCGTCTCTTGTAATCCAACCCTCCAGCATCGCGCGTGTCCGTCGTTGGTTCATGTACATCACTTTTTCCCTCAACTGTATCTGTATGGTTCCACTATCAATCAGCTATCCCAGTACAGTCCGTTTTTCAGATGAGGGCACGAAGCCACCACTCTCTGAATTATCTCCCCTGACTAAAGGCCGTACCAATAATGTATTCCTACTATGTTTGCTACTTTTCCTTCCATCCATACGGGGAGAGAAGGAACCAGATGATTTTTCAGTTTGGTGGTGCAAAGGGCTTTCACTTTTTGAAGTTGTACCCAGTGAACCGTCTCTGTCATTGACCTCAGTCTTTATTGACAGCTCTGGAGAGGAGCTTCGCTCTTCTTTACGAAAATTCGCCTGTACATCACTATCACTGGCACATTGTTCCTCCCTTTTCATATCTTTTTCAATCTTTCTTTTGGTTTTCCGTGTTAACTGACTGAGTATCTCATCTGAAATAAGAGAAACTGCGGAACTATCTTCACAAGGCTTGGCCACTATTTAACTGCTTAAGAAGTGCTTCATAAGCCTTAATAATAGACCAATATGCTGTCCCCCTGGGGCTTATATAAACTGCATCTAAGTAGTCTCTATTCCTTCGAGGTCTATAGTCAATCGTCCACCTGGCTTCCAGTAACATTTCCCTAATTCGCTCACGTAATCTTTGTTTTTCTGTGCATGAACCGCGCCTAATCTTTCCATCTCTGACTTTTGGAGGCGTTGGGGCTTCAGGTAAAGTTTTCTCTCCTCCCGTGCTTGACATCTGCAAGAGCTTATGAGGTTGATTGATTCTCTTCTGCAGCCTCCCCGAAGTATCACTATCTTCAGAATCTTGGTACTGGCCCTTACTCTTCATGGTTAAGGCCGTGGCCATTTCCAAACCATTTGACTGTATCCTTGCAGGGGGAAGCTGTTTCTCCATATTTTCTGTTTTAATAGCGGTTGACGAATGTATTTTACCAGTCTCCTGAATCTTTGACCCATATTGATGAGCTTCCACATGAGTGAAATTTTTTGGCAACACTCTCATCTTATTCTGCTTGTTAGGCATCACCTTGAGGACACCATTTTTCCCCTGAACCCTAATTGGTCTATCGAAACTCATGTCACGCTTGTACTTTTTCTGCAGTAATAACGCGTGAGGTTTACCCTCGTTTCCACTCACCTTACACCTGTTTCTATAACCTATGTTCCCTGATCCATCTAAACATGGTTTTATTCTATTCCCATTACAGCCAGTTCCGTATTCCCTGTCAATGCCAAATCGACCAGACCCCAAATATGCCTTGTTACCGATATCAACTCCAGTACCATCGTAGAATCTCCTCAAAAGCCAGCCCAAATCCACCTTCCTTTCCGGTTTCTTTCCTTATTCGAGCGTTTCCTTTTCTGGTTATTGGGCCAAGCCCATTAGCTAAGCCTATAAGCCTGCTTTCCTTTTCTAAAACCCTAGGGTTTCCAGCAGAGCCTCCCCTATAAATACTGCCTCCTTTTCCCCAGAAACTTATTTCTCTTTCTTTCGGCGAAGCCCTGTCGGGATCTGAGGACGTTCGAGCTTCCAGAGCACTATCACATTTTTTCTTCTTCCCAATCTCACCAGGTAATCCCGAGAACCAGATCTGAGCTTTCCAAACCCGAAAACGTTTTCAAACTTTTATATCTTTCGAAATACCCCGAATTCCGAGAAACCGAGCACACCACCGTGACCGTCGTGACGAGACGAAGCCGGAGCCGCCGAGCCGACAGCCACGCGCCGCCGCACGCGCCCGCACGCGCCGGAAGAGCCACAGGCGCGTGAGATCCACGCGCGGCGGAGGAGCCACGCGCCGGAGCCCACGCGCCGATCGCCGGAGCCACGCGCCGCCGCCACGGGCCGCCGCCGCCGCCGACCGGAGCCGCCGCCATCGCCGGAGACCCGCCGGAGCGCCGCCGCCGGAGCCGCTGTTGACCGCCGCCGTTGACCGCCGTTGACCGCCGCCGTTGACCGCCGTTGACCGCCGCCGTCGCCGCCGGTTGACCGTTGACCGGACCCGTTGACCGTTGACCGGTCCGGGTCGGGTCTGACCCATTCGGGTCGGATCCTTGACCGGGTCTGGTTTGGGTTGACCGACTGGTTTAATTCGGTTTAGTCAATTTCAATTCCAATTTCAATTTCAATTCCCGGTTTAGATCGGTTTAGCTGGTTTGAGTGGGATGTTTTCAATCGATCATATCTCGCTCATCCTGAGGCCGATTTAAGCGATTCAAAAGCCTATCTCACTCGATTTCTCGTCCTCTTTTCAGAACCGATGTCCGTTCGGGTCAATGGGGATTCTAATTCACGGTTTTGCCCTCTTCTTTGGCTAAGGTGAGGACCGAACGTGATCTCCCTTACTTCATTCGATTCCGGGCGATAGTCCCTTGTTAATGTCGTCTTTCCTAGGTAGTCTAAGGTAGTAGAGATCTCGTTGTGATTGCTTGAGAACGTAGAACTGCTAGGTTGTTCGCTGAGCCTGAAAACGTTGTTTGTGTGTGATGGATATGATTGGTAGTTGTGGTAGGGCCCCCGAAAGGGTGTTTCGTGGCAGGGCGCGTATAGCGAGTTTTGGTACGCGCCCTTTAAATCGTCGGATGGGAGGTGTTGGCGAGCCTCCCCTGGTACAAAGGCCGTGGGCCAAGTGATGCCGGGTGGGCCGGTTGTGTGAGCCTTCGGGCTAGAGAGGGGTTCACGAGTGTGAAAGCACGAGTGGATGTAGTTTGCGTGGTGAAAGCCTTCGGGCCTATTTGCAAGGTGATATTAGCTTATGACTTGTGATCCGTGGTCGTGCGGTGTAAGCTGGATAACGAACTCCCTAAGTCCGTCCTCACTGGGTGATTGTGTTTGAAACAATTACTCAGGCCTCTTTCCCCTTTCCTGTCCCCGTTTTCTGCAGGTCCGGACGCGGGATCGATACAGTCGAGTGACGTCGTTGGTGGTTTTCAATAAGAAGGAAGCGCCGGGTCCTGGGACAAGTTGAGTTGGCGTCCCGGTTGGATCATTTTCGGTTCAACGGGCGTCCTAATGCCGCGTCTCCGGTTAAGCCGGGAGACGGGTGTTACAATTTGGTATCAGAGCCTAGGTTAAAGGTCTCCCAGTCCTGCCCTGCGAGATCAGCTTTCGTTGTTTACCCCAAAACCCATTTTTCAATCTTTTTCAAAACCGTTTGCGAAATTTTTATAAAACAGATACTTTGCGAAATCTTTCAAACACCAATATATCACTGATTATCTCCTGTTGTGACCTCTCTTAGTTTCGATTTATGCAGGATGTCTACTGATTCACACTCTGATTCCGGGTCCGATTGGGCACCAAACTCTACCAGTGTTATGCGCACACGTATTGCACCCCGCAGGAACGCACCGAGGAGACAGAGGAGACGACTTACGATTGAGACATCGGTCGAGATTCCCGGCGCCACCCAGCCGTCCGCCCAATATTCAGTGGATAGACCAGTGTCTGCATCAGTTCCGGTTGAGACAGTTGTGAGACCAACGAGGGGTAGAGGCCGACCCCGGAAGACGCCAGTGGTGGCCCCACCGGCGCCAGTGGATGCACCCCGAGTCCAGAGGTCGGGGAAGGAGCATGTAGTGGCAGATGATCATTCTGATCCACCGAGTCGTGTGTGCTTCATGACAGTGAGACCGTCAGACGGGATACCAGGGGCGTCGACATCGAGGCGGGCGCAGGAGATTCCCCGGGACGTTCCCCGGCCCTTCCAGGTGGCAGGCATGAGTGTGCAGGAGTACAGGGATGCGTTCATGTTCCGAGCAGACTGTACCCACCCTAGATCCCCGATCCATTTGATGACCCTGTTTATGGATGGGCTAGCACCGGAGATCCGAGAGGGGATGACGGATGGGAGTGAGTACGGAGAGTACAGTCTGGTTGAGATGGCTGCTAAGTACGCAGAGGCTATGGATAGGAACCAGAGGGATCCAGTGTTTCGGCAGCAGATGAGGAAGAGGCGTCGTAACGACGAGGACACCCGGCGCCAGGTCATGGCAGAGCAGCAAGCCATTTGGGACGAGGATTTGCGACTGAAGCGAGAGCAGGAGATTGCGGACCGGGCTCGGCTGGCGGAGCAGAGGGCTGCCTTGGAGCGTAGGCAAGCGAGGTATGAGCAGCAGAGGGCAGAGCAGGCCCGGCAGCAGGTGGGCGCGGGCCGCGAGCGGGAGCAGTGGGAGCAGGGGATGCAGCAGGTACGGGAGGACCGAGAGTATGTCTGGTTGGATAAGCAGATGGACATCCCTGAGGAAGGACCGGAGGGTTTTGATCAGCAGTGGGAGCGAGGGACGCCGCGGGTGCGGGTGGAGCGAGAGTATGTCTGGTTGGATAGGGAGGGGAACAGATTGGAGGAGGGACCGGATGGGCAGTAGGATACACCGAGTCAGGAGCCGGCAGCAGCACCTCCAGTGATCGTCATCTCAGATTCAGAGCCGAAGCCGGAGTCAGACCCCGAGGAGTACGACAGTGAGGAAGGCCTGGTGTACCGAGGAGACTTGGACCTTGAGTTGCGGACCCCGGGATCAGCGAGTGGCTATAGTCGGGGGTCGTGGGGGTTGATGGGAGTAGGGCGTAGTTAATTGTGTTAGAGTTTTGAGATTTTGTTTTCGTTGGTTTTCTTTCCGCGGTTTTCGCGTAGCTGGTTTTCTTCTTTTGATTCGAACCTCGTGTAGCCCTATTCCTTATTCTATTGATTCCTTATTTACATCGTGCCTTCCGAACGGATTTCCTAGTGTGTTAGTTCGACGCCCCGAATAGAGCGAATCCCTTGAGTTCAGAGGTGAGCGGGAAACCGCACACCACCGAATTCGGGACGAATTCTTTTTCAAGGGGGGGAGAATTGTAACATACCCAAACCCAGGCCCAAATATTTTGGAAGAAAGGCCCAAAAGCCAGCCCAAATCCACCTTCCTTTCCTGTTTCTTTCTTTATTCGGGCGTTTCCTTTTCTGGTTATAGGGCCAAGCCCATTAGCTAAGCCCATAAGCCTGCTTTCCTTTTCTCAAACCCTAGGGTTTCCAGCAGAGCCTGCCTCCTTTTCCCCAGAAACTCATTTCTCTTTCTTTCGGCGAAGCCCTGTCGGGATCTGAGGACGTTCGAGCTTGCAGAGCACTATTCACGTTTTTCCTTCTTCCCAATCTCACCAGGTAATCCCGAGAACCAGATCTGAGCTTTCCAAACCCGAAAACGTTTTCAAACTTTTATATCTTTCGAAATACCCCGAATCCCGAGAAACCGAGCACACCACCGTGACCGTCGTGACGAGACGAAGCCGGAGCCGCCGAGCCGACAGCCACGCGCCGCCACACGCGCCCGCACGCGCCGGAGGAGCCACGGGCGCGTGAGATCCACGCGCGGCGGAGGAGCCACGCGCCGGAGCCCACGCGCCGATCGCCGGAGCCACGCGCCGCCGCCACGGGCCGCCGCCGCCGCCGACCGGAGCCGCCGCCGTCGCCGGAGACCCGCCGGAGCGCCGCCGCCGGAGCCGCTGTTGACCGCCGCCGTTGACCGCCGTTGACCGCCGCCGTCGCCGCCGGTTGACCGTTGACCGGACCCGTTGACCGTTGACCGGTCCGGGTCGGGTCGGGTCTGACCCATTCGGGTCGGATCCTTGACCGGGTCTGGTTTGGGTTGACCGACTGGTTTAATTCGGTTTAGTCAATTTCAATTCCAATTTCAATTTCAATTCCCGGTTTAGATCGGTTTAGCTGGTTTGAGTGGGATGTTTTCAATCGATCATATCTCGCTCATCCTGAGGCCGATTTAAGCGATTCAAAAGCCTATCTCACTCGATTTCTCGTCCTCTTTTCAGAACCGATGTCCGTTCGGGTCAATGGGGATTCTAATTCACGGTTTTGCCCTCTTCTTTGGCTAAGGTGAGGACCGAACGTGATCTCCCTTACTTCATTCGATTCCGGGCGATAGTCCCTTGTTAATGTCGTCTTTCCTAGGTAGTCTAAGGTAGTAGAGATCTCGTTGTGATTGCTTGAGAACGTAGAACTGCTAGGTTGTTCGCTGAGCCTGAAAACGTTGTTTGTGTGTGATGGATATGATTGGTAGTTGTGGTAGGGCCCCGAAAGGGTGTTTCGCGGCAGGGCGCGTATAGCGAGTTTTGGTACGCGCCCTTTAAATCGTCGGATGGGAGGTGTTGGCGAGCCTCCCCTGGTACAAAGGCTGTGGGCCAAGTGATGCCGGGTGGGCCGGTTGTGTGAGCCTTCGGGCTAGAGAGGGGTTCACGAGTGTGAAAGCACGAGTGGATGTAGTTTGCGTGGTGAAAGCCTTCGGGCCTGTTTGCAAGGTGATATTAGCTTAGGACTTGTGATCCGCGATCGTGCGGTGTAAGCGGGATAGCGGACTCCCTAAGTCCGTCCTCACTGGGTGATTGTGTTTGAAACAATTACTCAGGCCTCTTTCCCCTTTCCTGTCCCCGTTTTCTGCAGGTCCGGACGCGGGATCGATACAGTCGAGTGACGTCGTTGGTGGTTTTCAATAAGAAGGAAGCGCCGGGTCCTGGGACAAGTTGAGTTGGCGTCCCGGTTGGACCATTTTCGGTTCAACGGGCGTCCTAATGCCGCGTCTCCGGTAAGGGCCCTGGCCCGGCCCATTTGAGAAAGTCTTAAATGAATTAATTTGGCTACTTATATCACCAAGTGCACTTACCTTTTCCGGTCACTTGCCTGAAAGAACTCCAGAGTTAAGCGTGCTTGAGCTGGAGTAGTCCCAGGATGGGTGACCTTCCGAGAAGTGACTCGTGGTAGCTTGTGTGTGAGGACAAAACACATGGGAAAAGGTCATGGGTGATTATAGGGTCAGTGGATTAGTCGATCGGGCCTACCAAAAATAACGCACCGACCGTCGGACAGGGGTGGGGCCCACGAGCCCGACGAGAGGGATGGGTGACTCACCGGTAGGGGCGGACGGGGCGTTACAAGTGGTATCAGAGACCAGGGAAGTCAAACCGATTCTGTCTCGGGAGACAATCCTGGGGTTTGAGGGTTATGGTTGCTGCGGAATTCGGGGACGAATTCCCATTAAGTGGGGGAGAATTGTAAGGGCCCTGGCCCGACCCATTTGAGAAAGTCTTAAATGAATTAATTTGGCTACTTATATCACCAAGTGCACTTACCTTTTCCGGTCACTTGCCTAAAAGAACTCCAGAGTTAAGCGTGCTTGAGCTGGAGTAGTCCCAGGATGGGTGACCTTCCGGGAAGTGACTCGTGGTAGCATGTGTGTGAGGACAAAACACATGGGAAAAGGTCATGGGTGATTATAGGGTCAGTGGATTAGTCGGTCGGGCCTACCAAAAATAACACACCGACCGTCGGACAGGGGTGGGGCCCCCGAGCCCGACGAGAGGGATGGGTGACTCACCGGTAGGGGCGGACGGGGCGTTACACTGTACCTCTTACTCTGCTTCCGGCTCTCTTCTACATTACGATAGTGGCGCATATCGTGTTCAAGAGAATTCTTAGACTCAGAATCACTCTTATTCATCCTAGACCTCTTTCTATCCAAATTCGGACGACTCTCTGGAAATTTACCAACCCCATCGCTCTTCAAGCAACCAGAAGAGCTTATTTTCTTTATCAATACCCCTGCAGGCTCACCGGAATGCAATCACTGAATCTCCGCCGGCGAAGAACCCTAGGAATGCCAGATCTGAATCGACGACAGATCGATCTGCTCCTTGAGAGGAGAAGCGTGAAAGTAAATGCAGTGAATAATTCCCAACGATACAGAAGGGAGGGAGCAAAATGGACGGAGGGCTCCGCCGATTAACTTACAAAGATTTTTACTCTGGCGGCGGGCAGAGATGTAATTTCCCGGCCACCAACACGAGAAAATTGGAAGAAAGAGGAGAGGGGCTTTTGATCCACACGGCCTTAACTGTAAAGGAAAATAAAGAGGAAATAGATTTTGTCTAGCTTAATTTTTTTTTTTTTTGCTTAATTATTTTCCCTAATCGTTGTAATTTGTACGTACCTCTTCTTCTTTTTTCCCTCCAAATCTCGTTGGACGAAGCAAAATCTCTTCAGCAGTGACGTAGGACGTCGCGAGATCTCAATGCTACTTCGGCAATGGAGAATGACGTGGCGAAATCTTATGGCTTCGCTAAAAAGTCACTGGTTTTAGTTTGCATCATTTCTGTCAATACATGTCCCCCGACTTATCCATATGTCATGTGAGTATAAGACAATGGTTTTTTTCTTTTTTAACGAAGTAAATATTCATATATATGAAAATGAGTTTACATAAACAAAAAGCAAACTCCAGTGTTAAAAAACAAGGTAACATCTAAAAAATCATAGCAAATTCGATTTATTGCAGCCATAGTTGCATCAGATTTTTGAATTTTTTTCTTTCTTTCCAAGCATGTAACGTATTGCGGATAAGCTTATCAATTTCCTTGAATAGCTGGCAATCGACGGAATAACGGAACAATCTCCGAAAAAGATTGGAATTTCTGCAGTAATAACGCATTAGCTTCCCGGCCACCAACACGAGAAAATTGGAAGAAAGAGGAGAGGGGCTTTTGATCCACACGGCCTTAACTGTAAAGGAAAATAAAGAGGAAATAGATTTTGTCTAGTTTTTTTTTTTTCACTAAAAGATTTTTCATTAAAAATACAAAGGTGAGATACAAGTTCGGATACAGGGATGGAATACGGATTTAGTACGACAAAGCCGGCTATCAAGCACGATACCGGAGCCAAGAGCCGGCGGATTAAAAGGAATCCCCGGAAACATAAAACACACAAGATCACAAAACATAAAATTACTAGGCAAAACAAGTTAGCATGAACCGATAAGCGTCAAGGGTCAGAGCGAGAGTAAGCAGGGATGACATCGAAGAAGCAGTGACCACCAAGCAACGAGAGAGAAGAGGAGCGAAACATCTGAAGCCGAGAATTATTAAGGTTGATCCACCGACACTCATTATATTGCTCCACCAAAAAGAGCCACGAGCAGGCCGTGTGCAGACCAAACCAAAGTGGGCGAGGAACTATCTTTTACCAATCGCCTACCAACGACAAGATGCGAAAAGGCCGAAGCCCCAAGTCCTTAAGAATGAGCCGGAGAACCCTTGCCCGAAGTAGAAGACCAAAGGCAGAAAATAAGGAGGATAACCACAGGAACCAAACCGTCGCAACCAAAGAAAAAGACAAGCACACTCTCAACTGCCAAGAAAAATCACCACCCGAAGCTTACTAATCCAAAGGACCACCAGCTAAACCTAACACAAACAGCCTTCCACACTAACCAAACCGCAAACAACGAAGGCTTCGAACAGGAAGCTGAAACTCTAACGCACGAACTGACCAAAGCACCAACACAGTCTAGACTAACTAATCCGCCTAGCAAGACCGAGACAAACCAACATAATAAACCAACCTAATAGAAACTAGAAACCCAGTCTATCCTAGTCAAACCAACAAATACGGCTTCCAAAATCAGAGCAAACAAAGCCGACTCACACGAAGGTCACCAATCACTAGCGACTAACATCGCAAATCCGACCAGATCAGACGGAGAGACGCTCGCCACAACTTCGCCGGAGGTTCTGCAGTCGAGACGCCAAATCGCCGGAGAGACCAAAAAGCACAGAGGGGAAGATGACAACCACCGGCACGAGAAACAGGGGAGCACCGGAGAGACCTTCAACCACATTGACAGAGCAGCAACCGGAGCCCACCTTTACACCGGTAACCACCTGCAGCGACACCAACCGGAGACGAGCCACGACGCACGGAAGCATGAGCTCCAGAGAAGAGAGCGAAAGATCGTTGGAGAGACCAGGAATAGACCGACTACAACACTCACTAGACGAAGGGCTTCCTCCGGCGGCAACGGCACGACACGCCGGCCGCCGAAGAAGAAATTGCAGATTCGGCTGCTTTGGTCTCGAAAAACGGGCCTGGGAGAAAAAGCTCTATTAGAGCGAACCCGAGTCCTAGATTTTGTCTAGTTTAATTTTTTTTTTAATTTAATTTTGCTTAATTATTTTCCCTAATCGTTGTAATTTGTACGTACCTCTTCTTCTTTTTCCCCTCCAAATCTCGTTGGACGAAGCAAAATCTCTTCAGCAGTGACGTAGGACGTCGCGAGATCTCAGTGCTACTTCGGCAATGGAGAATGACGTGGCGAAATCTTATGGCTTCGCTAAAAAGTCACTGGTTTTAGTTTGCATCATTTCTGTCAATACATGTCCCCCGACTTATCCATATGTCATGTGAGTATAAGACAATGGTTTTTTTCTTTTTTAACGAAGTAAATATTCATATATATGAAAATGAGTTTACATAAACAAAAAGCAAACTCCAGTGTTAAAAAACAAGGTAACATCTAAAAAATCATAGCAAATTCGATTTATTGCAGCCATAGTTGCATCAGATTTTTGAATTTCTTTCTTTCTTTCCTAGCATGTAACGTATTGCGGATAAGCTTATCAATTTCCTTGAATAGCTGGCCCGCCGATGTTGAGGCTGAGGAGAAAATCATATTGTTGCGCTCAATCCAAATTACATAAGCAGTCGTGTGAACTATGATTTTTCGAAGCGTTGACGGTGCATCAACTGATCTGAGCATCACCCAACCTTAAAGAGCAGTCCAATACTGGAAAAAGAATGGTGAGTTTCCAATTCTGCGCAGGACCGTAGACTAGATTTCCATCGCAAATTCACAGTGGAGCAGGACATGATCCCTTGTTTTTGCAAAACAGAGCAGAAGGTGCAGGTGTGAGGAATGTTGACTCCCCAGCTGGCCAATCTCGCACGAGTGGGAAGTCTGTCCCAGGTTGCTGTCCAGAGGAAGAAAGCGAGCTTCAGCGTATGACCCTTGAACCAGATCGCATCATGCCATAAAATCTCACGCTCTCGATTTCTTAGTACATTCCACGTTTCTTTTGCCGTGAAAGAAGGTTGAGAAGATCCGTTGATGGACCAGCAGTAGCGATCTTCCTGCGATTGATCTAGAGGCATCTCAATTGTAGTTAAATCCGCATACATCTCGACAGCGAGGTCACTCCTAGGAGCAGAGATTTTCCAGTTTAGACCTTCACACGCATCCCTGACTCTCGCGCTTGACGGGATTCTCACAGTCCGAGGACCTGCAATACCTATCATCAAGATAAAAGGTCCCGAAGGACTCCACCAATCATACCTAAACCAAGCTTTGCTGCCATTCCCAATCAAGCACTTGACAAAAGGTCGGGCTGCGTTTCTCAGCTTTATGATTGATTTCCAAGAGCCCGAGTCTTTTTGTTTCTCTTTATATGACCAGAAAATTATGTCCCGCAGGTGGTGATGTTTATGCCACAATACCCACAAGGAATTACTTTCCGAAAACAGGAGCCATATGAGACGCAAGCATAGAGCAATGTTCCAAGTCGTGAATCATCGTAGTCCCAGACCACTTTCCTTACGAGGTAAACATACGTTATGCCAAGCGACTTTCGTCATAAATTTTCCTTCCTTTGACCCAGCCCAAAGGTACTTGTTGCACAGAGACTCAATCTTCCTAATGCATCCTAGCGAAAGCACAAATGTTGAAATCCATAAATTCACTTATCCCGTTATAACAATTGAGATCAGATGTCACCTTCCGGCAAAGGAAAGAGAGCGAGAAGACCAAAACCTGAATGATTTCGATATCTTGTCAAAAAAGGAGCATATTCACAGATTTTCAGATTTCTAGTCATTAGGGGGAGCCCCAGATATCTGATTGGAAATGAACCAGGCTTGAATCCGTAGTTAGCAATATCATTGGATTCAGTTTGGTTCAGTCCCGCATGAAATAGCTATGTCTTGTCTTGGTTCATATGAAGCCCATACCAGCTCGCGAAATCATCAAGGGTCTCAACTATGCCGTGAAGAGAAGAACCCGAGCCATTAAAGAATATCATCACGTCGTCCGCAAACCTAAGATGAGAGACGTTAACAATCTCTTCATTTGAATGGTAATGAATCAGTCCAGCTGAGAAGCGTGATTGTAGAAGCCCTCAAAATATCTCCATAACAAGCACGAAGATATAAGGCGAGAGTGGGTCACCTTGGCGAAGACCCTTTGTGCTTTTGAAATAGCCACTTGACTGGCCATTGGCGCACACCGAGAAGGAAGGGGATGTAAGAAATTCGTCGATCCAATTGATGAACTTGGCGGGAATGTTTAGCCCCTTTAGAGTGGCGATAACAAAGTCCCAACGGACGGAGTCGAAGGCTTTGCGGAGATCAACCTTCAGAATTTATATAGGCTCGATGTTCTTCCAGTTATAGCCATTAACCAATTCCATAGCTAGAAGGACATTCTACGATGGTAACCGGCCAGACATGAATGCTGTTTGGGAGGCTGAGACGACTGACTCAAGTACTCCCTTGAGCCGAGAAGCTAGAATATTAAAAATCACTTTATATAAAGTGTTCAAGCATGCAATCGGTCGGAAGTCTGTAGTTTTGGATGCATTAAGGATCTTAAGAATGAGGACTAGGGTGGTCGCATTCCATTGCTTGAGGAGTTTTCCTGATCTGAAAAATTCCCCAACCGTTTCAATCACTTCAGGACATATTATGCTCCAACGCCCGATGAAAAGTTCAGAAGTGTATCCGTCTAGGCCACAAGTTTTGTTCTTCAGCCCTTTGGAGAGACTGCCATTTGATTGTGGCTTCAGATTCCTTTTCGGCATTAACAATGGAAGGATCTGTTAACAATTCCGCCTGAAGAGAGAGGACATTATTGTTAACTTCCTCAGTCCTCAATTCAATGCCCGAGTAATTAGCTTTGCAAAGTGAGCGGATTGGACCCTTTAGAGCTTTAAGCTTCTTGGATACTCTGAGCATTGCCGAACCCACAACATTAATGGAAAAGCAATTGTACGCAACAAGAGGCAAAAAATCTTCATTTTTAAGCAGTAGGTTGATGAACTTAAAGGGCTTTCGCGCTCTTTGATGGACCGGATTTAGGACCACAGAATTTGGAGCATGATCAGAGAAGTCCGGGGCTCCGAAATAACCCATAGTAGTAGGAAACTGAACTTGCCAGAGATAATTTACCAGTATTCTATCGAGCTTCTTTGCAATTGGAGTGGCCTTGCGCTTGTTCCACCAGGTGAAGGTGGTTCCTCTAAAGGTGAGGTCCGCCAGCGATGCGTTGTTAAGGTAATCAGCTAGCTCCCGTATATGAAGGTCTGCACTTTCTGTTGTCGAGTTTGAGATTTCAGATGGGAGAAGCGATTGGTTTAAGTCCCCAATAATGCACCACGCTTTTCCTGCCACTGAAGCATTTTCCGAGCAGCCCACTATTTCCTGCCACAATACTCTCCGTAGATCAACGCTATTGGTCGTGTAGACAAAGGATACAACAAACGAGTCTGTATGATCCGGCCTCTAGATTAACTCTAGACTAAAATATTTTATTTTTAAAACTGATATAATCCATTATAAATTAATTTTTTTTTTTACAAAATAATTGTATTTGATCTGTAATAGATTTTTTAATTATTTTCTATCTACATCGTTTTGACTAAAAATTACAAATAATTATTAACCATTTACGAACTAATCCAGGTTAACTGCACTTGAAAGCCACAATTCCCACGCCAAAGACAAAATGTATAAGTACTAATTAACTAAACCCAGTTCTTGCTAACAGATTTGAATTTGATTCGTTTACACTACTTTTTTTTATTAACCGGACATCGATTACTCATTGTTCTTGACTTTTTTTGTCAACCTCACTATTATTGACTATTGTAAATAATTCGGGATTCTTCTTGCTCGTATATGATGTATTCGATGACACTCAATAGCACTTGTAAAATTGTTATAGACTATCGCAGTAAATACTAAGTATAGCTAGTCTTGCGTGACGGATCTGCTTCAAAACCATTTGAATTAACATCTTAGTTATTCCATTGTTCTAGATCATAGCCAAAGAAACATTGGATCAATTGTGCAAAGTATCATCGGTCCTATATGTAACGTCCCTTCCCCGTTATCCGCTGATCGTCGAGCTGGCCGGTCACCAATCAAACAAGAACATGTCTGATCAAACCCGAACAGGCAAACGAGAAAAATTCGTCACAGTATGAAGCCAGAGATAGTCCGGTTTGAGACAATGGCTCACACCAGACCGTCCTTGACCCCGTTTACCTCGTTTTTCCACAATACAAAGCTTTTCAACCTGTATTGCTTCCACGAGTTGTGTCGGTTCGGACTAAACCAAATATCAGGGAAGCGATTTCATTTCTAAGTAATTAAGTCTTTTACAAACAATTTGCCTATTCAAATCTAAGTACAAACAATTACAAAGAGATAGGCGCCATGAAAACCCGAACCGAAATACATCATACAAAACATCGAATCAAAAATCTTCGGCCTGCAAGCAATCCCGAAAACCAACTCGGTAACTGTTGGTGCTGGATTTCCCTTTAAGAAATCCGGCCAATTAACAAACAAAACAAAGGCCCATAATCATGAGCCTGTTCCATAATCGAGACAAAGAGATCGTCCATCATCCATTTTGGGCCCATACGACAAACACTTGGACAAAGCCCAGACAACGCCGAAGTAAGAGGTGATCGAGCTCGAGCTCGATAGAAGACGATGTAGAGGTAGAATAACCTGGTCTTCGTCGGTTCAACTGATTCCCGCGAATCTCGGAGATCGTTATCATGGCGACGCCGAAAGATCGGAACAAGGAGAACAAATTCAAGGACTATTTAAAGAAGAAGTGACGATTCATTCAAGACATTCTAACCCTAATCAAGAAAACTTCGACTAGATAGCTCGATTATCATACTTTGTACTCTCTATTCGATTGTGTTTGTTCTATCTCGACGATCAACCTCAATAAAGTCTTTGATTCATAGGAAATCTATATCATCTTTATATCCAAAAGTCCAAATCCACGATTACAAATCCTTGGTGTGAATCTCCGATCTCACATTTGGCGCCGATTGTGGGGACTATCTATAGTTTTTCCTGTCTTAAGAATCAGATCTTAGATCCGATAGATTGAGATGAATCCCAACTAATCTGGCTATCCCAACGCCACTCCACCAGTCGATCACCATCAGACAGTCGACGACGTTCCTCAGAACACCACCGGGGTAAGGACCATGGGTCAGACCGTTGGCGTGTTGACGAGCTCTGCCTCAGTCTCCACGACTTCGGACCAGTCAGCTCAGTCGCTCAAACGATCGCGACGAGCCAGACTCCGACAAATTTTTTGTCAGGAACTAACGATCCGAGCAGGAACTGGGTATGGATGAGAAACGATTCGACTTCCGCCCCTGCTTCAGGAGGCGGATCTGGAGCGCTCAGGCCTAACTCGCCACTGCTTTCTGCTCCACAGCGACAAAGCCCGGACGACCTCGCTGAAATCCGTTCGATGTTAAGCCTACTGGTAAACCGAATGAGAAGCAACGAGGCAAACGCACGGGCCCAGGAGATCGCAAATCGTTCTCTGGCCGCGCAGCTCGACGAACAAGAACGGCGCATTAACGCTCGTCTTGAAGAGCTCGCTAGCCAAAACCAGGGAGGTAGATCGATGCGCGATCCACGACCCCCCATAAGTCCTCCACCGCGAACACGCTTGGAATTCTCTCAGGTGGTAACACCCCCTGGAACGTCGGGAAATTTCGCTAGCACGTCGAATAGCGGTTTTCGCCCTATAACGACCCTTATTGCGGCATCGACTCCATTCGGTTCGAGTTCTATGGTCACAGATCCGACCGGATCGGGAAACCGACCATTACCCGGACCACCACCTTTCCCGAGTAACTCCAATATCCGGCCGAGGCAACTAGGAGGCTCTGCTTTCGCCTCGAGCTCGGGACATCTTAACGGATCGAATATGATACAGTTCCAAACACCACAGATCGACCATACAAGACCGATTCCAACAATCGATCTTCTCGACCCAGTTTTCCCGGAACAAACGTCGAATCAGGCACGAGCACAGTTCACACCTATAGCAGGCGATGAACATGATATGCTAAGACAATACATCGAGCAGGCTAAAGCCCAGTTCGTCAGTTTGAGCTCAAAAGTTCACATGGCAACGAGCGCGGCACCCGACATCGATCGAGTGATCAAAGAAACGCGACAAACGCCGTTCACATACCGGATCACCTTTGCAAGAATCCGGGAAATCAAGAAAACAAAATTTCCGGAATTCTCTGGAAAATCGGACCCGAAAGCCCATATCAGGGCATTCCGACTAGCAATGGCAAGGGTATACCTTACTGACGAGGAAAGAGAGCCGGCTTTTCTGCAGGCTCTTCGCCGAAAACCTATCGGGCTCCGCCCTAGAATGGTTCGCCGGACTGGAAGAGAGATCCATCGATAATTTCACCCAGTTCATGACGGCTTTCCTCAAACAATACTCCGTCTTTATCGAGGAAAAGACTACTGAGGCAGCTTTATTTGGCATCTCTCAAAAACCCGACGAGACACTTCGCTCGTACATCGACCAATTTAAGGAAATAAAATCCAAAATCGCGAACCCACGAGACGAAGTTGCTATAGAAGCACTGAGACGTGGACTATGGTATTCGACCATATTCCACGAGGAATTAACAGTCCGCGAACCTCAAACACTCGATGACGCCCTTCATCGCGCATCAGCCTTTGCTCGCCTCGAGGACGAAACCACGGCCCTCAGAGAAAATCACCGAAAAGAAAAGAACTCGTCGGGCTCACAGAACTCGAACTCAAAAAAGGATTCCCGTAAATCAGGAAACATTAATGCAGTCGAGAGCCCGAAGAGCTCGAAGAAATTCGAGTTCGACGAGGATAAATTCTGTGACTTTCACAACAAAAGAGAACACTCGACTGAAGAGTGCTATACTCGAGCAAAAGCCAAGGTTCAAAAACAAGAGTCCAAAAACAAACAAGAATCAGAAGTCGAGGAGAAACTCCATCTGACAAAAAGGAAAGTAAACAGACCAAAGAGTCGAACACCAAAAAGCCATCTCAGAACAAACGAGAACGGTCTAAGGAGTCGGAATCTCCTGAAGCCCTCCCTCAAGGGTCGCGAAAGCGAGTCGAAGTCATTCTCGGCAAACTCAGCTTGTGTGACACCCCAGGAGGCTCAGTGCTGTTGGGATTATGTCCTGAAATCACATTGTACGAACTCTAGAGATAGTTGTACTGTCGAGATCGGACAATTCATGTGGTACTGGGTAGTCATAACGTTTTGCTAGAAACCGCTTATGACAAATGAGTTGTAACTCAATTCCAGTATCATGTGAACCTACAGGGTCACACACCTAAGCAAGTTGGATATACTCTGCATGGGATAGATCATTGGCAAATGGTCTGATCGATGTGTATTAGATATGCATCGAATTAAGTTTCAAAGAGGTGTATCGATCGACACCATTAGGTGCGTCGGTCGATACAAGACTTGTGTCGATCGACACCAATGGATGTGTCGGTCGACACAGTGGCAAATCCGAAATTGGTGTTTCGGTTTATGACAGAGTCGATATATAAGTGATCTTATTATTCGACCTAAAACATACGAGCCGCCCAGACAGTTTTCTAAGACAGAAAACAGAAGCTCTTCCTCTAGAAACTAAGGTCCCAGGGAGATCCGAGTCCCGGCGCTAGCAACCCGGCGGATTCCAGCTTGTGTGCGTGTGGACTACGATAGAGGCGCAGCATCTGAGGCGCAATAGATCTCGTGCTACCTGATCAATCTTCCGCTGCCAAACACCAGGTAATCACGAGGTGAGATCATGATTCAATTAACTAGACCCTAGATCCTAGGCTATCGGGAACTCGCGAGAATTATGAATCTGTAGAATTGGCTCGGATTCCCAACAGTGGTATCAGAGCCTTAGGGTTTTATCATTGAATCGAACCTGTTCATTGAATTTGATGATTTAGATTCGCAAACTAGGTTGTTTGGCTAGAACAGGTTAGATCGATTTTGCTCGGAATCGAAACTGTGTTTTCGCACAGTGTCGATCGACACACTAGGTGTGTCGGTCGACACAAGGTGGCGAAATCGACAGATTCGGCGGCTAGGGTTTTTCGCGAAGAAAAACCGAAAGCCTTCTGTGTCGATCGACACACTGGGTGTGTCGGTCGACACAGAGCAAACTCGGTCGAGTATCGATCGACACAGTTTGAGTATCGGTCGACACAGGACGAAATTCGGCGGCTAGGGTTTTTCTCGTAGAAAACCTAAAAGCCTACTGCGTCGATCGACACAGGTTGAGTGTCGATCGACACAGACCGAGCGAATGGTTAATCGGTTCAATTGGATTGGACCGGTTATCATGCTTGGTTAAGTCCGAATAGATCGGTTTAAATTGGATGAATTAGTTCAATTGGATTGAACTGATTATCTCAATTAGCATGAACCGATGGGATAAATCAGTTTGATTGGATAAGTCGGTTCAATTGAATTGGACTGGTTATCGCAATCAGTTGAAACTGGTTTAAACGGTTTAAATTGGATGAATTGGTTCAATTGGATTGAACTGATCATCCCAATTAGTATAAACCGATTGGTTAAGATCAGGTTGATCAGATAAGTCGGTTCAATTGAATTGGACCGATTATCAAGAACTATCTGAGGTTTAGGTCTATGTCGATCGTCACACATGGGCTGCGTCGATCGACATAACTGGTTCGATGAACCGAGTTAATTGAATTAACCGGTCATTGAAATCCGATTTTGTTTGGTTATGTCGATCGACAGACAGAGTCTGCGTCGATCGACACAGTGCTCGGAATTCTGGTTATTGAACCTTGAATTTGCAGAAACCAAACTCGACCAAAACCTTGATTAAAGCTTAGCTTCAATATGGTCAACTGTCAAGACTCATTTCGTTGTGTGATGTCTAGCCAAGAGCTTGGTGTCCACAATTACGTGAGTAAGGCAGGTAATAACATTGATGGACTTGCAGTGCATTAACATCAACAATTACATGACCTAAGAAATTGATATGCTAACCTTTCAAAGTTTAGTTTCCTCAACTAAATATCAAGTAGTCTTGATGTCTTGCCCAAATCTTGTCTACTGTCAAAACTTGTGTCGTTTGTTGGATATTCTTGGAGTCCTTGGTATCCACTGCAACGTGAGTGAGGTAGGTGGTCTTTGACAGACTTGCAGTGCAACTGTCAATGATCACAAGACAGAAAAGGTTGGTTTTACTTGACTGAGCTATCAGAAGTTCTGAGCCCAGAGACATCAGAGTAGATGAGACATGGATTGTCTTATCTACAACCAAGAGTTGTACTGAGTACAATTAGCAATGGTTTGCTTACCTAGATTGCTAAACTCTGGGTGATGGCGAGTAGTCCACTCAGATTTTAATGATGTATGGATCTTGGATTATTATATTCATAGAGGAAACATTGTTTGAATATAATGCGAGTTTTCTTATTTGATAAGATTTCTCATCATATGCATAACTAAATCTTTGTTTTTCTTGGATTTCAGCTTATGTCTATGACTACTTTCTCGTTGCGATCCATCCTTGAGAAGGACAAGTTAAATGGATCCAACTTCCTGGATTGGTATCGGAATCTGAGATTCATTCTCAAGCAGGAGAGCAAGGACTATGTCCTTGAAAAGGCTCTTCCAGAAAGGCTTGGGACCAATCGCTCGCATGCAGCATATAATGCTTGGAATAAGCATTATACTGATGTGGTAGATGTGCGTGGTCTGATGTTGGCTACCATGAACTCGGACTTGAAAGGTCAATACGAGAACATGGAGTCGCCAATAGAGATGATCACCAGCCTGAAACTGAAGTTTCAGGATTTGGCACGAGTTGAGAGATTCCAGACGGTGAAGTCTCTAACTGAGTGCAAGCTACCAAAGGATGCTCCAGTAAGTCCTCATGTCATTAAACTGATGGGTTACGTTGATAACCTGGGGAGACTGGGATGTCCTGTCAGCTTAGAGTTGGCTACAGACATCATTCTGCAGTCACTGCCGTCAAGCTATGATAAGTTCATTAAGAACTATATCAAGAAAGGCTTGACGAAGACGTTGACTGAGCTGCATGGCATGCTCAAGACAGCAGAGCAAAACATCATAAAGGGTAAAAGATTTGGGAAATCTTTTATAGACAAGGGTGAAGGCAAGGCCGTCCGGATTTGGAATCAGGATAAGCCTGTGTCATCTTTTAAGCCCAAGTCAAGCCCATCTGGTGTCAGAAAGTGCTTTTACTGTAATGAGTTGGGGCATTGGAAGAGATATTGCATAAAATTCTTGGAAGATTCACAAGAGATGGAGAAGATGTATGGTACTTCTTCTTCAGGTATTGTGTTATTAATTCAAGTTCTACATAAGTATTGGATACTTGTTGTGGTACTGATATTTTTGAAATATGCAGGACCTAAGCGACAATAGAACGTTGAAGAAAGGACAAGTGGAACTACGTGTCTGGTTGAAGCAATGGTTGCTACATAAGCCGTAGAGATTCTTCACTTGTAGGAGCCTTTCATACTTGGTTTTAGAAATTAAGTAATTGCTACTATGTATATGCCTTGTGCAGAAATGTCTTTCATTTTCTTTTGAGAATTTGGATGTTTTTCATTTTGATAAAAGACAAGTTTTGTTCTTTGGATCTTAATGAAATATTCTATGGTAGCACCCCGTTTAGAATGGGTTTTATATCTTAAACCAGCAGAAGTTAAATATAACACGAATACTAAAGGTTTAAGTCTGATGACTCAAACTCGATTTTCTTTGGTATAGTCATTTAACCACAAGAGTGAAGCGGATTCAGTAAATCCATAGGTTTTGGACTCATTTGATTGTAAATCAATTGAGACATGAATCCTGCTTGCTGGGCCAAATGACTAAGGCCCTTTTAGCAGAGCTAAAAGAAACGGGCCAAAGACTTACTGGGCCTTACACATACTGATGTATGCGGCCCGACGAGCATTAGTGCCAGAGGAAATTTTATGTACTTCATTACCTTATTGATGGCATCAATAAGCATGGCTGTGTTCATTTGATGAGACACAAGCTGGAATCCCTTAAGGGAGTTCCAAGATGAAGTGTAGAACCAGTTTGACAGAAGTATTGAGATCCTCGATTGAATCGCGGAGGAAAATACTAGAGTCAAGAATTGGGTGATCATCTGAAAGAATGAATCAGATCTTATGAGACATGATTCGATTAATGGTGAATCACATGAATCTTCCATAACCATTTAAGAATACGTTCTGAAATGTCTGTGTTCACGCTAAAAGGGTTTTTATCAGAATCAGTGAAAAACACCACATTGGATGTGGACTGGGTGATTTCCAAATCTGTTTTTCTGATTAATTGGGATTGCAAAGTTTGTGTAAGACAGTAGTCAATAAACGAACTTGAATCTATATATGATAGGTTCTACCTCGCTGGTTGTCCTGAGGAAACCAAGGCTTAGTACTTTTGTTGCCCAGAACTGTGTCTTTTAAGAAAGGTGATACTTTCAAAAGGAACAGTGGGAGTAAAAGTACACATCGAAGAAATTCGATAAACACAGTAAACTGTTCAACCTATTAAGGGAGAGCAGCGGTAAGATCTACAAAGTACTGTAGGATCTGCAACTGTGAAGCCTCAAATTCGCAGATCCGAAAGGATCCGTCACTAACTCGAGAGTGATTTCTCGTAACCAATTGTCGTGATCAATTGATCATTGAAAAGTGACGAGCATGCGAAATTCAAAGAAGCGGTGGTAAGCCCCAACTCCGAAAATTGGCTGGGTATGAATGTTAGCTTCACCGATCCATTTCTGGATTGAAGCAAACATCTTGGAGTTGGAATCAGCATTCTGATAATGTAGTCAAGAGTTTTGACTTGATCAGAAAGAAAATAAACCATGCGTCTACAAGAAGACTAGTGGGAGCGTAATGGCAATTCTCACACAGTATGTAGATAACATACTTGAATCTCATGAACGACGTTCCGACGCTAAAGTCTTGTTAAGATTTGGGTCGAAAGTCAAATTTAAACAAAAGACATGGGAGTAGCCGAGTGAATTCTTGGAATAAGAATCTATTGATGTAGATTGAGTAAGCTAATTGGATCGTGTCAAAATCCTTATGTTGATAAGATACTGGACATTTCTGATGTGCTTGATTCCAAGAATGGCTTCATACCAAAGGTCTTATGGCAATAATCTAAGCAAGATGAAGTGTCTTGGACACTGACTGAGCTGGTAACAATATTAGCAAGAAGAAGTGTTTTGAACACTGTCTGAACTAGTATTAATGAGTGTGATTACTTATGCTGATGCAATAGAATCCATCATGAATGCCATATTTTGCGCTCGTCTAGATGCAGCTTAAGCATAAAGCATGACGAGAAAATACAAATATATTCCGGTAATAGTCACTAAACAGTTACCAGAAATATCCCAAGTGTTGAGAAACACTAAGGATAGGTTCGTGGTGAACTGATAAAGTGACAAACCAGTTGAAAGTAGTTAGTCGGACAAAGACGATTCCCGGATCCCACCTGGTTATGTCTCTTTGTCTGTATAGCGGTGCTAACTGTTGGAAAGGCTCCAAGCAGTAGACCGTAGAATAGTGCTTTTATCTGAATGGCGGTGTAATTTGTTGAAATTGTTTCAAGCAATAGCACCGCACTCTCTCCCACAACCTAAGCACGGAATTTATTCTGTTGCTGTAGGTGTAAGATATCTGAAAAGATGATCTTGATTCTAGTGGGAGTTATTTTAGTTATATTGTAAACTTAACATATACATGCTTTGGCAGTGTTTGTGTGAGTTAAAACTGACATCAGTATTATTTAATTATTGGATAATTAAATAATAGTCCCAAAGTATTTTATGATCATCGTATAGGTCATCAAGTCGAGGACTTGATCATGAAACCCTATAAGTAAAAGATGACATAAATTATGATTGTCCCTAGTCAAGGTTGTTAAAATGGGACACTAACAACCGCGCAGACTAGTCTGTGAGGTGACTGTTGGACTAAGTTTCATGAAGTCAATGATATGATTATCACAGTCAGTCACATAGATGTATGTTGGTGAACATATGATTGGACATGACCCGCTTAATGAGAACTCCACAGGATAGTTACATCAGTGTCATGGGAGGTTCTCATTACGACTATAGAGTATAGTCCTTAGACCTGAGTTCATCATGCTTTCTAGCATATGAATTGGTGCGTGTTGACCTTGTCAAACGTCGTTCCGTAACTGGCGACTATAACGGCATTGCTTGTACGTATCATGAAGTATGTATAGAAACAGGGATGGAACAAGATGGGATTTGTCCCTCCTGGATAACGGGAGATAAATATCTCAGGGCCCATCGAAGATTTGATACTGAGAAAATGCATGGCCGTGCTCAAACGAGGTGATTGTCAGTCGTTTGTTTATCAGTATAGATCAGGAGTTCGATGAACATGATGTTGGCTATAATAAGGATGACACAGTCTCTTGCCTTATGCCATATCGAGATATAGAGACGAAGGGATTATAGGAATAGGTGATTCCAGTACAAGTGGGAGATTGTTGGGATTATGTCCTGAAATCACATTGTACGAACTCTAGAGATAGTTGTACTGTCGAGATCGTCGAGGAACAAACACCGTTGGTAGGGTTTGCTGGAAAAACAACATATTCAATGGGCTCTGTCTTTGCCCCAGTAATAGCTGGAGGAGTTCAAAGAATGACGGAGTTCGTCGTAGTAGATCGACCAGCTCCCTACAACGCAATTTTAGGTCGACCTTGGATATACGACATGAAAGCTGTACCATCGACCTACCATCAATGGGTAAAATTTCGAACTCCAAAAGGAGTTAAAACCATTTAGCGAAGTCAAAAGATTTCCCGCAATTGCTACATGAACGGGTACAAGCAGATTGAAAAATCCCACGCATAGCAATTACAGAAAGAGGAAGAGCTCGCCACTATGCAAACCAAAAGGTCGAACAACCCAAGCCAAAAAGGACCTTACAACCCAAGTTTGTATAGACGACGCTCATCCCGAAAGACTTGACGGCATCGGAATTGACCTATCGGAGCCAGTTAAAAATGAACTGATCTCTTTTCTTAAACAGAACGTCGACTCCTTTGCCTGGTCTTCAACAGACATGAAAGGGATCAACATCGACGTAACCAGCAACGAGCCAAATGTCGACCCAACTTACAAACCGGTAAGACAAAAACGTCGAAAACTTGGCCCAGAACGAGCTCAAGCCGTCAACGACGAGGTCGATCGATTGCTGAAAATTGGATCGATCAGAGACTGGCTTGCGAACCCCGTAGTAGTCAAGAAAAAGAATGGGAAGTGGAGAGTCTGTGTAGACTTTACAGACCTCAACAAAACATGTCCAAAAGACAGCTTCCCACTCCCATACATCGACCGGTTGGTTGAAGCCACCGCCGGACACCAACTACTGTCCTTCATGGATGCCTTCTCAAGGTACAACCAAATACTAATGAACCCCGAGGACCAAGAAAAGACTTCGTTCATAACTGATCGAGGCACGTACTGCTACAAAGTCATGCCCTTCGGACTAAAAAATGCAGGAGCAACTTACAAACGCCTCGTCAACAAGATGTTTTCAGGACTCCTGGGTAAAACCATGGAAGTCTACATCGACGATATGCTGGTCAAATATTCCAGGTATGAAGATCATATCCCCCAACTAAAAGAATGCTTTATCTTTCTCAATAAATTCGAGATGAAACTCAACCCAGCGAAGTGCACATTCGGGGTCCCATCAGGATAATTCCTCGGCTACTTAGTAACCGAAAGAGGGATCGAAGCGAATCCTAAACAGATCGCGACATTTATGGAGATGAAATCTCCCAAAACAACGCGAGAAGTCCAGCGTCTGACTGGCAAAATAGGTGCTTTGAACCGCTTCATCTCGAGGTCGACTAATAAATGTCTACCCTTCTATCACTTTCTCAAAGCGAACAAGAAGTTCCTCTCGGACGAAAAGTGCGAAGAAGCGTTCGCCCAGCTCAAGTCTTATCTGAGCGAACCACCTATACTGGCAAAACCAGTAGAAGGGGAACCCCTATACCTCTACTTGGCTGTGTCTACGGCAGCAGTAAGTGGAGTCCTGGTTCGCGAAGAGCAAAACGAACAACGGCCGGTGTATTACATCAGTAAGACCTTAATCGATGCTGAAACCAGATACCCCGCCATGGAAAAACTCGCCTTAGCATTGGTGACATCGGCTCGGAAACTCCGTGTTGGAATTGTGTCCAGCAATCTCTGTACTGTCTCTATAACGTAAGAGTATGTCAGTGATCAGACATAAGTCATACAATACTGGGGGTCATGATGGCTTGCTAGAGTCCGCTCATGATCTATAAGTCTTGGACTTATTGCCTTTATTGTATGATCCCATATGGGTCACACGCTTAAGCTAGCAGGAAACAATGTTGGAACGGCATAGCAGAAGTACGACAAAAGTGCTAGGCATTTGTCGTACTAAGAGAGAAAGATAAATGGGTCTGATTAAATGGGATTTAATCAGATTGGGCCCAAAAGCCCAAAAGGGAAAGAGATGGCTTTTAATGACTAAAAGCCAAGTCTTTTCTCCCAGAACCCTAAGCCTCAGCCGCGCCTCTCTCTCTCTTCTGCGCCCCATCTCCTCGTGGTCTAGCAGCCAGTTTCCGGTGATTGCGTGTGTGAGCCTTTGGAGGATTCATCCCTTGGTGTATCTCCCTGATCTCTGACCTGTTCATCAATTCCGCTGCAACAAACAGGTAAAAGGTGAGATCTAATGTTTCTAAATAAGAACACCTAGATCTGATGCATGTTTAGGTTGATATCAATATGAGAATTGAATCAGGATCAACCGAACAATCCTACAGTGGTATCAGAGCCATTGGTTCTTAGGTTTCTTGTTTTAGATTCATTGTTTAGGTTGTTTAATCTGTTTAGAATTGTTTTTGAATCAATTACTGATAAGATAAAACAGTTAAGAATCGGAATTGAACTCTAAACAAATTGATTGGATCACAAAACCGAGCTATATGACTCGGGTTTTGGTGATCGGCCGAATGGAAGCTCGGGTGGACGGCGGACGGTCGACCGTGAGGCGTCCCGATCGCATGGATCGTGCGATAGCCGATCGCATGGATCGCGTCTCGTCCCGCGTTCGTCGTCCCGATCGTCTCGTCCGGATGCTGTCCCGATCGCGTGAGGTTTTGACCGTCCGGATCGCGTCACGCTCTCGGACGTCCCGATCTCTCGACCCGACTGTCCCGTAGCGTCTCGGCGATCGTCCCGGCTGAACCAGACCGTCCCGATCACACGCAAGCGTCCCGTCCGGCAATCCGAGCGTCTCGATCTCGGATCGAGCATGCGGCTTGCGGCTGGACGGCTCTTGCTCGACCGGTTAGGGTTTTGGGTGTAATTGGGCCGGTTCGATTTCAGTTAGCTGGTTCGGTTTAAAACTTGATTAAAATCTTCGTTCTGGTTTAATAAACAGATTTTAATAATTTTATTAAATCTGGTTAAACCGGGATAAGAAATCCAATGTCGAAAGAAATATTGGATTTAGTGCCTAAACCAGGAATTTCTAATTTGATTTGGTTGGACCAAATAAATTGAGAGATTCCGGTTTAGTAAATAACCGGTTGACAATTGTGGTCATCGTAGTAATTAGAACATGGTTAGACCAGTTTTAATGAACCAGACCGGTTATGTCAATTAATTGGACAATTGGGTCATGTCTTGGACATGGACCAATTCTTGGGCCTCGGGCCAAGAAGTTAAAACAATTGGGCCAGTTAATTGAGTCTTTCTTCAGATTAATTTAAAATCTATTTTATAAAATTATAAAGTCGTTTTTAAATTAAAGTTTCCGAAATTTTATAATTAGAAAGTTTCTTAATATAGAAGTTTCTGAATTTGCGGGTTTTGGATTTTAAAGAAATTTCTAAAGTTAGAAAGTTTCCGGTTTTAGAAAGTTTCCAATTTTAGAAAGTTTCCAAAAATAGTAGGTTTCCATAAATAGAAAGTTTCCCGAAATAGTAATCTTCTATTTTGGGAATGATTTTAATAAACCTACGAACCTCAAATAATATCAAGCGTTGGATGTCTTGTCCAGGCTATGTCAGCTGTCAAAGCCCATTCAATTGCATTCATGGCCTTACAGTGTGAGGATGTCTGCTTTTGCGTGGGTAAGACGGTTTGTGATTCATAAATGTCATTGGGAGTCCCAGACATTAATGATTACATGACTGTATAGTCCGGTTTTCTTGACTAGGCCATCGGGAGTCCCGGGCCTTGAGACATCAGTGTGGATTGGGCCTCGGGCCCAGATTCACAACCAAGAGTTATATCACGGATATAATTAGCCGATACAGGGCTTACCGATATAAGCTAAGGTTGGGTGACGGCCAGTGGCCCACTTTAATCTTAGTTATATGTGGATCTTGGAATCATTATATTCTATTGAGGGTAACTTAGGTTATTGAATATAATGCGTGATTAATCATATTATACTTTAATACGAGATTAGTCATTTTTGAACATAATAACTAATAACCTTTTTATTTATATATTTCAGATATGACTACTACAAGCACTCAAAACTCATTCTCGATCCGGTCTGTTCTCGAGAAGGAGAAGCTGACTGGAACGAACTTCCTGACATGGTCAAGGAACTTGAGGCTGGTCCTCAAGCAGGAGAAGAAGGATTATGTCCTTCGAGATCCCCTCCCCGAGAGGCCTATTGCCAATGCTGCCAGGACTCTGCACAATGCTTGGGAAAAGCATTCGTCAGATGAAAATGATGTTTATTGCCTGATGTTGGTGACAATGACTCCTGAGCTGCAAAAACAGTTCGAAAGTGTATTGTCTCCAATCGAGATCATGGCAAGCCTGAAATCGCTTTTTCAGGAGCAGGCTAGGACCGAGAGGTTCCAGACAGTTAAGAACCTCTTGGACTGTAAGTTGGCTGCGAATGCGGCAGTGAGTCCTCATGTGTTGAAGATGATGGGTTATCTCGATCATCTTCACAAACTCGACTGCCCAATCAGCCAGGAACTTGCCTGCGACATCATTCTGCAGTCTTTACCTGCAAGCTATGATCAGTTCATTCTGAACTTTAACATGCATGGCTTGAGTAAGACACTGCCTGAGCTTCACGGAATGCTCAAGACTGCAGAGCCCAACTTGAAGAAAACCGCCAAGGACCCCAGTGTACTTATGGTACAAAAGGGCAAGGGGTTTAAGAAGTCTTCTGCTAAGGATAAGGGAAAGGCCAAGGGTGTCCAAGTCGCGGACAATGACACGCCAAAGCCCAAGCCCAAGTCCAAGGCTGGGCCTACTGACATGTGCAGGTTCTGCAAAGAACTGGGGCATTGGAGAAGAGATTGCAAGAAATTCCAGGAAGGTCTAAAGGAATTAAAGAAGAAGACTTTCGAGACTTCTTCATCAGGTATTTTTGTTATAGAAGTTAATACAACTACTTCTGATAATACCTCATGGGTCATGGATACTGGTTGTGGGGCTCATATTTGTACTAATATGCAGGCACTCAGCAACAGTAGAAGGCTGAAGCAAGGACAAGTAGAGCTACGAGTTGGAAATGGAGCGAAAGTTTCAGCACTAGCTGTAGGAACATACTTGTTGTCTTTACCTTCGGGATTGATTTTAGAACTTAATAATTGTTATTTTGTACCTGCTATAAGCATAAATATTATTTCAATTTCTTTGTTGGATTTGGAAGGTTATGATTTTTCAGTTAAGAATAAATTATGTTCCTTCAATCGCAACAATTTGTTCTATGGTTCTGCCCCTCTTACGAATGGGCTTTACATACTCGATCAATCCGCGCCAATTTATAACATTAATACAAAACGGTTTAAACCTAATGAGGAAAACCGAACGTTTCTATGGCATTGTCGTTTAGGGCACATCAGCGAGAAACGCATCAAGAGGCTCCATTCGAATGGACTTCTTGGCTCATTTGACTTTGAGTCATGTGAGAAATGCGAATCCTGCATGATGGGCAAAATGACACGGGCCCCCTTTAATAAACCTAACGAGAGGGCCAGTGACTTATTGGGCCTGATACACACTGATGTGTGTGGCCCAATGTCCACTAATGCAAGAGGAAACTATCAGTACTTCATTACCTTCACTGATGATTTCAGTAGGTATGGATATGTTTATTTGATGAAACATAAGTCTGAATCTTTTGAGAAGTTCAGAGAATTCCAAAATGAAGTACAGAACCAACTTGGCAAAAGCATTAAGGCTCTTCGGTCCGACCGAGGAGGAGAATACTTAAGCCAGGAATTCAGTGATCATCTAAGAGAGTGTGGGATCGTGTCCCAACTCACTCCTCCTGGAACACCTCAATGGAATGGTGTGTCTGAGAGGAGAAATCGGACCTTATTGGATATGGTTCGATCTATGATGAGTCACACAGACCTTCCAATATCCCTTTGGGGATATGCTCTGCTAACAGCAGTGTTCACTCTAAATAGAGCGCCATCAAAAGCAGTAGCAAAGACACCATATGAATTATGGACTGGAGAAGCTCCAGTGCTGTCTTATCTAAGAATTTGGGGTTGTGAAGCCTATGTTAAGAGATTAATCTCAGATAAGCTTACACCAAAATCTGATAAATGCTATTTCATTGGTTATCCACGGGAAACCAAGGCTTATTACTTCTATCTACGTTCCGAGAACAAGATCTTTGTTGCCCGGGATTGTAACTTTCTTGAGAGAGAGTTTCTCTCTAAGAAAGATAGTGGGAGTAAGGTACTGCTTGAAGAAATTCAAGATGAACAGGATACTGCTCAACCTAATGAGGAAGAGCAGCAGGAGGATCTACAAGAAATTGTAGAGCCTGAACCTGTAGTACCTGAAGTTCGAAGATCCGGGAGGATCCGTCACGAACCCGAGAGATATCAGGGATTCCTCGTGACTGACTGTCATGATCTTTTGATCATTGATGGTGATGAACCATCGAACTTCAATCAAGCCATGATGGGCCCAGATTCCTCTAAGTGGCGCAAGGCCACTGATTCCGAAATGGACTCCATGTCGGTCAACCAAGTATTTTCGTTGGTTGACTTACCCGCTGGTGTAAAAGCCATCGAGTGCAAATGGATCTTCAAAAAGAAGATTGACGTGGATGGAAATGTCCAGATTTATAAAGCCAGGTTGGTGGCAAAAGGTTTCAGACAAGTTCACGGTGTGGACTACGATGAAACCTATTCACCGGTGGCTATGATGAAATCTATTCGGATTCTACTAGCAACTGCAGCTTTTCATGATTATGAAATTTGGCAGATGGACGTGAAAACCGCCTTCCTGAATGGTATTCTGGAAGAGGATGTGTATATGACGCAACCTGACGGTTACATAGATCCAAAGAATGCTGGGAAAGTATGCAAGCTTCATAAATCCATTTATGGATTGAAGCAAGCATCGAGGAGCTGGAATCTTCGTTTTTATGAAGCGATCAAGCAATTTGACTTCATCAGAAACGAAGAAGAACAATGCGTGTATAAGAAAACTAGTGGGAGCAAAATCGTTTTTCTTATTCTGTATGTTGATGACATACTGCTTCTCGGAAACGACGTTCCAATGCTGAAGTCTGTAAAGGACTGGCTTGGAAGTTGTTTTTCCATGAAAGACATGGGTGAAGCCGCATACGTTCTTGGAATTAGGATCTATCGGGATAGACCTAAGAAGCTGATAGGCTTGTGTCAAGACTCATACATTGACAAAGTCCTACAAAGATTCAGCATGAAAGATTCCAAGAAGGGCTTCACACCAATGGTACATGGCACAACGCTAAGCAAGAAGCAGAGCCCTACGACGGCTGCTGAGCTCGAGCGTATGAAGAACATTCCCTATGCATCTGCAATAGGATCTGTTATGTATGCCATGATCTGTACTCGTCCTGATGTTGCTTATGCATTGAGCATGACGAGTAGATACCAGTCAAATCCAGGTGAAAACCATTGGATTGCCGTAAAGAACATCTTGAAGTATCTAAGACATACTAAGGATAAGTTCTTAGTGTACGGTGGAAGTGATGTGCTTAAAGTCAGTGGATTCACGGACGCAAGTTTCCAGACAGACACAGATGATTTCCGGTCACAGTCCGGTTATGTCTTTTGTCTGAATGGCGGTGCAGTAAGTTGGAGAAGCTCCAAGCAGGACACCGTTGCTGATTCCACTACAGAAGCTGAATATATCGCCGCCTCGGAAGCAGCGAAGGAAGCTGTTTGGATACGAAAGTTCATTATGGAACTAGGTGTGATACCAGATGCGGCTGAGCCTCTGGCACTGTTTTGTGACCACAATGGTGCTATAGCTCAGGCAAAGGAACCAAGATCACACCAGAAATCCAAGCATGTTCAAAGAAGATATCACTTGATACGTGACATCATTAATAGAAAGGAAGTCAAGATCAGCCGAGTTCCGACAGATGATAATGTCGCTGATCCGTTGACAAAGCCACTCCCAAGGCCTAAGCTCGAGTTACTGACTGAAGCTGTAGGCATTAGAAACATTGAAATGTAATCTAAATTTGAGTGGGAGTTTTGTGAGCTTTATTTTAGTTATTTGATATGTTCTTGTAAAACATTATTTTATGTTTAATGAAATTATTATTTCAAGATTATTTTAACTGTGATGAAATAATCGTTCCAAAATGATATGAAACATTTTATAGGTCATCGAAGTAAGTGACTTGATCTTGAGTCATCAAAGTCATTTAGCTTGATCATGAGATCCTATATTTGATAAATGTTTTGTATCATCCTGTCCCTAGTCGAAGGTTGTTGAAATTGGAACACCAACAACCGTGTAAGACTGGATTGGTACGTGACTTATGACAAAGTCTCAGTGTGTCATAGATGCTCGGCATCAAAGTCAGTACATAGGTGCATGTTGGGAACATACGACCGGACAAGACCCGCTAATAAGAACTCTTCAGGATATTTATATCTGTGTCATAAGAGATTCTTACTACGACTATAGAGTATAGTCCTTAGACCTGAGTTCGCATGCATGTGACTGCATATGGACTGATGCACTTTGATCATTGTCTAACGCTATCGTTCTGCGATAGCTATAAGGACCTTGTTTGGGTACATCATGAAATGAGTAGCTTATAGTGATGGAACAAGATGGGATTTGTCCCTCCAATATAAATGGAGTGAATATCTCTAGGCCAATCGGAGATTTGAATACTGGAAAACGCATGGCCATGCTCAAACGGACTTTCCCGAGTCGTTTGGATTGTCAGTATCAAATCGGAGTCCGATGAACAAGATTAGGCTTTATAAGGATGACACTAATCTTGCCTTATGACTAATCGAGATATTGAGACGAAAGGGATTATGAATACAGAGATTCCAGTTCAAGTGGGAGATTGTTGGAATTGTGTCCAGCAATCTCTGTACTGTCTCTATAACGTAAGAGTATGTCAGTGATCAGACATAAGTCATACAATACTGGGGGTCATGATGGCTTGCTAGAGTCCGCTCATGATCTATAAGTCTTGGACTTATTGCCTTTATTGTATGATCCCATATGGGTCACACGCTTAAGCTAGCAGGAAACAATGTTGGAACGGCATAGCAGAAGTACGACAAAAGTGCTAGGCATTTGTCGTACTAAGAGAGAAAGATAAATGGGTCTGATTAAATGGGATTTAATCAGATTGGGCCCAAAAGCCCAAAAGGGAAAGAGATGGCTTTTAATGACTAAAAGCCAAGTCTTTTCTCCCAGAACCCTAAGCCTCAGCCGCGCCTCTCTCTCTCTTCTGCGCCCCATCTCCTCGTGGTCTAGCAGCCAGTTTCCGGTGATTGCGTGTGTGAGCCTTTGGAGGATTCATCCCTTGGTGTATCTCCCTGATCTCTGACCTGTTCATCAATTCCGCTGCAACAAACAGGTAAAAGGTGAGATCTAATGTTTCTAAATAAGAACACCTAGATCTGATGCATGTTTAGGTTGATATCAATATGAGAATTGAATCAGGATCAACCGAACAATCCTACACTCCGACCATACTTCCAATCGCACTCAATCATAGTGATGACTTCTCATCCACTGAGAACCATCCTTCACAGTCCAAGCCAGTCAGGTCGACTAGTCAAATGGGCTATCGAACTTAGCGAGTATGACATCGAGTTCAAGGCTCTGACGTGCTTAAAAGCACAAGTACTGTCTGATTTCATAATTGAACTCCCTCCAACCATCGAACTCGACCCAGCTTCTGCCAAGAGATGGAAACTCCACGTCGATGGAGCTTCCTCGAGGCAAGGATCCGGGGTTGGAGTAAACTTGTTCTCCCCCACGGGAGAAGTATTAGAACAGTCATTCAGACTGGGCTTCGCCGCTTCAAATAACGAAGCAGAATACGAAGCGTTAATAGCCGGGCTCAGACTAGCAATAGCGATAGGAGCCCGGGAAGTATACGCTTTCAGTGATTCCCAATTGGTCAGGAGCCAATATCACGACGACTACGAGGCCAAAGATGAATGTATGGAAGCATACGTGCGGGTAGTCCACACCCTCGTCGACTAGATCGAATTATTTGATCTAACATGGATCCCACGAGGGGAAAACACCGCAGCCGACGCCCTAGCCGTGTTGGCATCGACATCAGATCCTAACCTCAAAAGGATCATACTCGTCGAGGGGATCGAAAAGCCAAGTATCGACATAGCCCTAAAAGCTCTATCCTTGAAAGAGGACGAGCCTACCAAAAGGACGACGTCGAACACAAGGAACTGCACGAGGAGACTAGTCGCGACATCATCGAGATAGATGATGATCTCGACCCAAGAAATGCCGTGTACGTCGCGAACATTCCTGACGGACCAATCCAAACTGCATCCACCAGTCAGGGACCCGAGCCCAATGATGAAGAAGATTGGAGAACTCCAATCATTCGATACATAACAAACGGCGAAGTCCCTGGCGACAAATGGGAAGTGCGAAAACTCAAGACACAGAGCGCGAGGTACTGTGTCACACAAGGAGAGCTTTTTAAAAGAAGTCTCTCCGAACCTTACCTCAAATGCCTCGATAAGAAGCAAGCCCGAGCCGTGATCACGCAGGCCCATGATGGATCCTGCGGAAGCCATTCCGGAGGACGAGCTCTGGCCATACGAATCAAAAGGCAAGGCTATTTCTGGCCAACAATGGCCACCGAATGCGAATCCTTTTCTAGCAAATGCGACAAATTCCAAAAGCACGCCCCGATTATCCACCAACCATCGGAGAAACTCTCCTCAATCTCCTTGCCATACCCATTCATGCGATGGGGAATGGATATCGTGGGACCTCTAGTCGCATCCGGCAAAAAGAAAGCTACAAACCTATTGGTGATGACAGATTACTTCACTAAATGGATTGAAGCAGAATTGTACCAAAAGATTAAGGACGTTCACGTTAAGGAGTTCGTCTGGTGAAACATTGTGTGCCGACATGGACTACCCCACGAGATCATCACCGATAACGGATCTCAATTCATATCAAACGCGTTCAAAGAGTTCTGTAGAACCTGGAACATAATGCTGACTTACTCAACGCCCTGTTATCCTCAAGGAAACGGATTGGCGGAAGCAGCTAACAAAGCGATCATGAACAACCTTAAGAAAAGACTCAATGAGTGCAAAACAAGCTGGAGCGACGAGCTCTCAGCCGTACTCTGGGCTTACCGGACTACTCCCCGCAAATCCACAGGTGAGACTCCTTTCTCGCTAGCTTATGGAATCGAGGCGGTAGTACCAGCCGAAATCCTCGTGTCAAGCATCCGCAAAGAAGAATGCCCACGGCAAGATGAGCTTAACAACAAGATGATAACGGACGAGCTCGATCTCGTCGACGAAAGGAGGAATCTCGCACTAGCTCGAATCCAGAACTACCAACAAGCCGCAGCTCGCTACTATGATTCCAGAATTAAAACTCGAAGGTTTCAAGTAGGGGAGCTCGTCTTACGGAAAGTGTTCGACCATAAAAAGGAAGAACACGCTGGAAAGTTAGGAGCAAAGTGGGAAGGTCCTTACCAGGTCACTGATGTTGTGAAGGACGGGGTCTACCGACTAAAGTCGGCGGAAACCCAGAAACCTGAACTACGACCCTGGAACATCATCAACCTCAAAAAGTACTTTCACTGAGAGTACGCAACATAATCGAACTATGAAATGGCTTGATCCCCTTAAAAGGGTACGTAGGCAGCTCGACCTCGAGCGCAGCCGCCCCCCCAACACAAAGCTCTTACCGAGCTCGACAACTTCAAAACGAAGTCATACTAGCTTATCTTTGTGAAATCAAAATAAGTCTCTCGATCAATGTTTCTTTCCATTGTAAAAGTTAGAGTCGCCGCGAAATATTTCGCCTTTATATTAAATCAAGTGATATGAAATTATCCCCCCCCAGAAATCAAGTGATATGAAATTATCTATCCAAAAATCAAGCGATATGAAATTATCCCTTCTAAACGGCCTGAAATGGTCCCTCCTAATTAAAGTGATATGAAATTATCTCTTCTAATATAAGTAATATGAAATTATTTCTTCAAACAAGCGACCTGAAACGGTCCCTTCAAACCAGAACGAACTAAAATGGTCGTCCCAAAATAAGCGACCTGAAACGGTCCCTTCAAATTGAACGAACTGAAATGATCGTCCCAAAATAAGCGACCTGAAACGGTCCCAGAACGATCTGAAATGGTCCTTCAAAAACCTAAAATTCTTCCAACCTTATACGAATTAGAAGAATTGGGGGGGCTACCCCCTCCCCTTAAGCAAAGCAACGAGGTCGAATCTACATCAGGACAGATGAAACGAGACAGTTGTTTCATACAAAACGATCTCCGCAGATACTCAAAACGAATCTATGTAAGTTTACTTCGACTCGTCGTATACTTAAAAGTACTTCATACCTACAGACTCGACGAAAAGATCGAACTTTACATCCCGAAAGAAATCGACCTATGGCTCTGATCATGAAAATTTCCCTAAGGCAAATCAAGCCGAACCATTTATTCGACCCCTCTTTAGAGGTCCGAGCTATCACGATAGCTGATTCTATGCTAAGGCATTAAACAATCAAATCTATGCTAAGGCATGGAAGATTGAAAAGCGATTCATAAAGAAAAGAGAGGACACGATGTTCTCAAGTTCGAATAAAAAGCCCACTCAGGGCAACACCAAAATAAAGAAAAGCCCACTCTGGGCAACACCAAAATAAAGAAAAGCTCCCACGGGCAACGAAGGTTCGAAAAAGAAATTAAAAGCCCTTTCGGGCAACAACAACAAGTAAACATTTAAAACTGTTTCGACGGGGACGAAGCCTCGTCCCCATCCTCCCCCCGACCGTCTGCAGCTGCTCCGTCCTCAACATGACCCTCGACTTCATCGCTAACTCTCGAGCTGACTCCAACCGGGAGATTCGATCCATATTGATCAAGGGCAGAAGTGACTTGGGTCAGAGGGCGAGCCAGAATCACTGAGTCATCCGACATTGCCGGTAGATTCAGCTTGCTAATGCTGAAATCAGAAACCACTGCGGCATTCATCTCCTCCGTCGCCAGCCGCTCCTTCTCCGCGAGCTCAAGCACCTCCCTAGTCAAGTCCAGCTCGTCGGAAGCTATCTCGGCAATGAGCGCAATATTGGCCAAAGCCTCTTGAAGCCTGATCTCGGCGCTGGTAGCGACCTTCCGCTGACCCTCCTTTGCCTTAATCCCCTCTAGAATGTCGAAGTACTGACCATTAAGCCCCTTCATCGCCTCGTGAGCTGCTACCTTCATGTTAAACTCCCGATTGGTAAGGGCTTTCTCCAGGTCAGCCTGACATTGTGCAGCCCGCACGTCTGCAACTCGACGCGCCTCGCCCGCCACTCGGCTCGCCTCCTCCGTGGCCAGAGTTCGATTTACGGCCATGTTCAGCTTCTGAGTAAGGTCCTCCTCCTAGTTCTCCAGGATCATAAGACGGGCCTCCACTCCGTCGAACTTGACGAGTTGCTTCTTCAGCTCCTCCTCCCGAGCCAGGGCCCCTTGCATCTGCGCATTCAGGTCGCTCACTGTTTTCTTAACAGTCTCGACCTCACTCGCCTTCGGTATTTCACGCAGCTCGCGCTCAGACCTAGTCGCGTACCTGTTCGCAGCCTCCAAGGTCTGCACAAAAAAAATAATAACAATAAACGAATGCTAAGCATAATACAAATCAGGAAAGCGAAGGAAAGAAACCATTACCTTCCCAGCAGCCGCCATCATCTCGGTGTAAGAATCACCGAGGGCCATATCCCCAAGAGTCGGGAGCTGAACGCATGCGGGCTTAAAATGCCTCAGCAAATAGGCCACACCCTTTGGATCATCCGCAATCGGACATTCTTTCTGGTGCCTGAAGCGCCAGTTAAAAGATCCGGAGGACCCGGAAGAGGCAGGCCTCGCCTCCACACTTTGGCTCGGTCTCCTTGAGCTCACCTCCGCGTCGGTCCTTTGACGCTTTGCTGCCAGAGGAGGAGGGCCACCCCGACTCTGACCATTCGACCCCCTCAAGCCGTTCGACCGAGAGTCGCGTAAAGCATGCTCTCCAGATGGGACCTGGGCTAGTTATTGCCCGGTCAAAGAGGGAGGTAAATCCTCCGCCTCCATGTTCGCCTCTACAGACCTTGTAGCTGGAGGAAGAGAGATTTGAACAGGGTGAGAAGGAGGGATCGAAGGAGGGGGAGGAGAAGCTTCGCCCATTGCAAAAAGGAGGGCGTTGCTCAAGTCGCCGGCCTTCATTTTCCTAGCCAGATCGACGGGATCCTTCCCGTTCCTACGGCTGCTCGCCCTTCGCGACATCTTTTCGTAAGGACGAGTCGATCTGAGGACAAAACGGGCTCGAGTCAGCTCAATAAAAAAGAAAAGAAGAGATATACGGTACGAAAAACCTTCGCACGAACCAACCAGAATACTTACTTTCTCCAGTCCTCTCGGCGATCTGAAGTGAAGCCTGAACAACTCGGGCAGAAGTAGGCTCATGAGGGGAGCGCGACTCGTTTTGCGAAAGTCGAGGTTGGTATGAAGGAGGCCGTCGGGCTGCGGGACCTAGGGCAGCTCGAATTCGCTGGTCTGTAAAGCTAGACCAACGGATATCTCCTCTCCGGAGATGAGCAATTAAACTCGATGTGATCGGGTTCAGAGGTAACGATTCAGGAGCTTCTGCAAAGAAAAACAAAAAAAATATATCAGCACATGGCTCAATATCGATAAAGAACATCGAGGCAGTCAGGAAAACTGATAAACCCTAAGGGCTAACCAACACTAGCTGCCCATCTTGTCGGGATAACCGAATAATCGAAGTCTTCGACCGAATGATGGTTGATCCTAAAGAAGAAGTACTTATTCTTCCACGCATCTCTCATCGGGATCTCCACGAGGATCTTCCCATGACGAGGAGAGAGGTAGTAAGTACCAGAGAAACGATTATTATGTTTTACCGAACAAACCCTCATCAGTTCCTCGGCCCCAAAGTCAATGCCCTCCTCAACGGCTCTAACCCCGAGTCGGACAACATAACAGACAAAATTCGGGGTCATCTAATGAAAAGACAGCTGAAGCTGAGCCAGAACCCACGAGATAATGTGAGGGATTGGGAAAAACAATACGCATTTGTCAAAGTAGGTGTAAGAGGCGCAGCAATAGCCCTCGACAGCAATTTCCGGCGACATCGCCGGAGAGGGGATAATTATTTCTACCTCCGGTGGGATCTGGCACTTCGACCGCAACCGCTGTATATGGTCCATGGTCAAGCCTGACGGCGGATGTGGACCAAATGATCCTGCCGCCGCTCTTGTACTCGCTCTGACCGCATCTTTCCGAGCCATAATGGTCGATGTATCGGAAATTTCTTTTGTTCAAAGAAAAAGAGAAACGGAATATAAGATCTAAAGAGAGAAAAATTTCGGAATAACAGTAAAAGAAACAAGAGCGAGAAGCGAAAATGCTAAAATAAGGAAGAAGAAGTTACCTTGTCGATTTGTAGTGCGAGCAGTAATGGGAATCGTGCTAGGTAACTTCTCCTTTTAAGACAACTCGTACTCCTCCTCCCTCGAGATCCGTGGGATCTTTTGTATCCCACAATCTCAACCGCTCGATTTAAAATTTGTAATGATTACAAAAAATCGAGACAGTTGGGATCCTTCGATCTCTTACAATCTTGACCGTTGATACGAGATCTATGGCCAGGAGCAAGCGGTTGCCGCCCATTAACCTCGACTCATCAAAATTAATGGGCTGGGGGCTATTGTTGGTGCTGGATTTCCCTCTAAGAAATCTGGCCCATTAACAAACAAAACAAAGGCCCATAATCATGAGCCCGTTCCATAATCGAGACAAAGAGATCGTCCATCATCCATTTTGGGCCCATACGACCAACATCTGGACAAAGCCCAGACAACGCCGAAGTAAGAGGCGATCGAGCTCGAGATCGATAGAAGACGATGTAGAGGTAGAATAACCTGGTCTTCGTCGGTTCAACTGATTCCCGCGAATCTCGGAGATCGTTATCATGGCGAGGACGAAAGATCGGAACAAGGAGAACAAAGTCGAGGACTATTTAAAGAAGAAGTGACGATTCATTCAAGACATTCCAACCCTAATCAAGAACACTTCGACTAGATAGCTCAATTATCATACTTTGTACTCTCTATTCGATTTTGTTTGTTCTATCTCGACGATCAATCTCAATAAAGTCTTTTATTCATAGGAAATCTATATCATCTTGATATCCAAAAGTCCAAATCCACGATTACAAATCCTTGGTGTGAATCTCTGATCTCACAGTAACTTCCACGGGTACACTTAGCTACCGCCATGGTAACTAAAACTATGAAGGAATTTCTAGCAGCTCTAATCAGGATTAGCAACCCTAGTTATAAATTCCAAGCCTAGGATCTAAGGTTCATGTAATTGAATCTATCAGATCTCAGATTTACCTGGTAATTAGCAGCGGAAGATTTGCAGATAATCGAGATCGCGAAGCACCTCAAACGCTGTGCCTCTACTGGTATCCACACGCACACAAACTGAACAGGAGGGATGCTAGTTCCTATGAGAGATCTAATCTCTAGAGAGGTTTCTTTTCTAGTTCTGGTGGCTGTGAATTAGGTTAAGTTCGAGTTTAGGTCGACCATATATCTTATATATGTCGGCTTAAACCACAACAGAATTAACCAACGATTAAACCGTATTAATCTGGTTAATCCGCGAGTTGTGTCGACCGACACACTCTCTGTGTCGTTCGACACGGCCCCAGAATTTCGATACCGAATGCATATCAAACATGCATTCACTAGATCATTACATTAATGATCAACCTCGTCTTTGACGTCCAGTTTGCTTAGGTGTGTGACCCTGTAGGATCATATAACACTAGCAATGAGTTCTAAACTCATTGATCATAAGTGGCTTCTAGCAAAGCATTATGACTACCTAGTATTATATGATTGTCTCATCTCGACAATACGACTTTCACTTAGAGTAAGTACAATAGATTTCAGGACATTCCCAACAATCTCCCACTTGTACTGGAATCATCTATTCCTTTAATCCCTTTGTAGCTATATCTCAATCTAGCATAAGGCAAGAACTGTGTCATCCTTATTAAGCCAGATCACGTTTATCGAATCCCGATTTGTACTGATGAAAAACAAACAACTGACAATCACCTCGTTTGAGTGCGGCCACGCATTTCCAGTATCAAATCTTCGATAGGCCCTGAGATATTTAACTCCTGTTATATAGGAGGTACAAATCCCATCTTGTTCCATCCATGTCTCTTTTATATCTCATGATACGCCTAATCAGTGTCTTTATAATCACCAGTTACGGCTGACGTTTGACAAAGTCAAGACGAACCAATCCATATGAGAGAGGACATGATGAACTCAGGTCTTAGGACTACACTCTTTAGTCGTAATGAGAAACTCTTATGACACTCATATAACATCTTGTAGAGTTCTCATTAACGGGTCATGTCCGATCATGTGTTCTCTAACACATATCTATGTGATTGACTTTAATACTCTTATTAATGACTCCATGAAACATAGTCATCAGTCACCTCACATACTAGTCTCACGTGGTTGTTAATGTCCCATTTTAACAACCTCGACCAGGGACCAACATAATCCATGACAATCTTTGTTTATAGGGTTTCATGATAAGTCACATACTTGATGACCTATAACATTGCCATGAATTATTTCGGGACTATTATTTAATTAACATAATTGAATAATGATGAAACAAATTTCACTAAAATAACATAACTATTATGTTTTTGTGAACATCATGACATAACTAAAACAAATATAACTCCCATTGAAAACAAGATCATATCTTTAGAAATCTAATGCCTACAGCAGCAGTATGAAACTCATGCTTAGGCCTTGGGAGAGGCTTGGTCAATGGATCGGCAACATTCTCATCCGTCGGGACTCTGCTGATCTTCACATCTCCTCTATTCACAATATCACGGATAAGGTGATATCTCCTTTCTATGTGTTTGGATTTCTGGTGTGATCTAGGTTCCTTTGCTTGCGCAATGGCTCCATTGTTGTCACAATACAAAGCCACTGGCTCAGAAATACTAGGAATCACACCAAGTTCAGTAATGAACTTCTTGATCCAAACAGCCTCCTTTGCCGCTTCAGAAGCAGCGAGGTACTCAGCTTCAGTAGTGGAATCTGCTACAGTGTCCTGCTTGGAACTCTTCCAGCTGACTGCACCGCCATTCAGGCAGAAGATGTAACCAGATTGCGATCGGAAATCATCTTTGTCTGTCTGAAAACTTTCGTCTGTGTAACCACTTACTACCAGCTCATCACTTCCTCCATACACCAAGAATTTATCCTTAGTATTTCTCAAATACTTCAGAATATTCTTGACGGCTGTCCAGTGACTTTCACCTGGATCAGATTGGTATCTACTCGTCATGCTTAAAGCACAAGCAACATCTGGACGAGTACAGAGCATGGCATACATGATGGATCCCAACGCCGAGGCATAGGGAATCCGACTCATGTGTTCTCGCTCAGCAGGTGTCTCAGGACACTGCTTCTTGCTGAGATTTATGCCATAAGACATTGGTATGAAGCCCTTCTTGGAATCTTGCATTCTGAACCTGTGCAAGACTCTATCGATATAAGTGTCTTGACACAATCCAATCAACTTGTTTAATCTATCTCTATAGATTCTTATTCCAAGAATATACGCGGCTTCTCCCATGTCTTTCATTGAAAAACAACTTCCGAGCCAAGCCTTAACAGACTGTAACAACGGAACGTCATTTCCGAGAAGAAGTATGTCATCTACATACAACACGAGAAATGCAACTGTGCTCCCACTAGTCTTCTTGTAAACACATGGTTCCTCTTCGTTCCTGATGAAGTCAAACTTTTTTACTGCTTCATCAAAACGAAGATTCCAACTCCGAGATGCTTGCTTCAATCCATAAATGGATCGATGAAGCTTGCATACTTTCCTAGCTGCATTTGGATCGATGAAACCTTCGGGCTGTGTCATGTACACATCCTCTTCCAGAATTCAATTAAGGAAAGCTGTTTTCACGTCCATCTGCCAGATCTCATAGTCATAATGAGCGGCTGTTGCTAGGATAATCCGAATGGATTTAAGCATGGCGACCGGGGAATAAGTTTCTTCATAGTCAATGCCATGAATTTGTTTGAAACCCTTTGCCACCAGCCTTGCTTTATATATCTGAATATTTCCATCCACATCAATTTTCTTCTTGAAAATCCATTTACACTCAATGGGTCTTGCACCATCGGGTAAATCAACCAAAGTCCATACTTGGTTCTGTGACATGGATCCCATTTCGGATTCAGCGGCTTTCAGCCACTTTTCGGAGTCAGGGCTCATCATCGCTTCTTCAAAATTCGCTGGCTCGTCACTGTCAATGATCAACAAATCATGACAATTGGTTACGAGATATCCATATCTCTCGGGTTCGTGACGGATCCTTTCGGATCGGCGAATTTCAGGCTCCACAGGCGCGGTTTCTACAACTCTTTGTAGATCCAACTGTTGCTCTTCCTCTACGGGTTGAGCATTTTCCTGCGGTTCTCGAACTTCTTCGAGTTGTACTTTACTCCCACTGTTTCTCTTGGAAAGAAACTCTCTCTCTCAAGAAAGACGCAGTTCCGAGCAACAAACACTTTATTCTCGGATTGGTTGTAAAAGTAGTATGCCTTGGTTTCCTTAGGATAACCAACGAAGTAGCATTTATCAGATTTGGGTTCGAGCTTATCTGTAATTAATCTCTTAACATAAGTTCACAACCCCAAATCTTCAGGAAAGACACATTCAGAACATTTCCAGTCCACATCTCATGTGGTGTCTTTGCAACTGATTTTGACGGAACCCTATTAAGTGTAAACGCAGACGTTTCTAGAGCGTATCCCCAAAAGGATAATGGAAGAGTTGAGAGACTCATCATTGATCGAACCATATCTAATAAAGTCTGATTCCTCCTCTCAGACACCCCATTCCATTGTGGTGTTCCAGGAGGAGTGAGTTGTGAAACAATTCCACAATCTCTCAAATGATCACTGAATTCTTGGCTTAAGTATTCTCCTCCACGATCTGATCGAAGAGCCTTAATACTTTTGCCAAGTTGATTCTGTACTTCATTTTGGAACTCTTTGAACTTTTCAAAAGATTCCGACTTCTGTCTCATTAAATAGACATAGCCATGCCTGCTGAAATCATCAGTGAAGGTAATGAAGCATCGAAAATTTCCTCTGGCACTAGTGCTCATTGGGCCGCATACATCCGTATGTATAAGGCCCAATAGGTCACTGGCCCTTTCATTTTGTTTGTTGAAAGGGGCCTTTGCCATTTTGCCCAGTAAACAAGATTCACATTTCTCACATGATTCATAATCAAATGAGTCCAAAAGCCCATCACTATGGAGCTTTTGAATCCGTTTCTCGTTTATGTGGCCCAAACGACAATGCCATAGAAAAATTTGATTCGTGTCATTTGATTTGAATCTCTTGGTGTTAATGTTATAGATTTGAGTGCTTTGGTTTAGAACATAAAGCCCATTCTCTAATGGGCTGCTACTATAAAATATATCATTGTAATCAAAAGAACAACATTTATTCTTAATTGAAAACTGATATCCTTCCAAATCCAAAACAGGAATAGAAATAATATTTCTGCTTATAGCAGGTACATAGTAGCAATTATGAAGTTCTAAAACCAAACCAGAAGGTAAAGACAAGTTAAATGTTCCTACGGCTAATGCAGCAACTCTTGCTCCATTCCCCACGCGCAGGTCCACTTGTCCCTTTTCCAACGTCCTACTGTTGCTTAGGCCCTGCATATTTGTACAAATATGAGCACCACAGCCGGTATCCAATACCCAAGAAGTAGAACCAGAAGTAGTAACATTTACTTCTATAACAAAAATACCTGAAGATGAAGTCTCGAAAGTCTTCTTCTTCTTCTTCTTCTCTTCCAAGAATTTGTTGCAATTTCTCTTCCAATGCCCAAGCTTTTTACAGTAATGGCACTTATCAGTCTCAGATGGGCCCGGCTTGGGCTTCGGGGCTGGCGCAGGCGTGTCCTGGTTCTCAACCTAGACTGCCTTGCCCTTTCCCTTGCCTTTGCCAAGTTTCTTAAACTTCTTACCCCCTTGTACCATAAGTACATTAAGAGTGCCTTCTTGACATTTGGCTCAGCTGTCTTGAGCATGCCATGCAGTTCAGTCAACGTCTTTGTCAAGTTATTCATGTTATAGTTCATAACAAACTGATCATAACTTGACGGCAGTGACTGCAGAATGATGTCAGTAGCCAACTCTTGGCTAATGGGACAATCCAGCTTCCCCAGGTTATCAATATAACCCATCATCTTAATGACATGAGGACTGACTGGACTGTCCTTTGGTAGCTTGCATTCAATGAGAGATTTAACCGTCTGGTATCTCTCAATTCTTGCTTACTCTTGAAACATGTTTTTCAGGCTAGTAATCATCTCCACTGGCGACTCCACGTTCTCGTATTGCTTCTGCAAATCCGATTTCATGGTAGCCAACATGAGACAATTCACATCGACCACATCATTGGAGTGCTTATCCCAAGCACTCCTTTCTGCATGTGCAGCATTATCTCTCGGTTTTTCAGGGAGAACAGTTTCCAGGACATAGTCCCTTTTCTCCTGCTTGAGAACAATTCTCAAGTTCCGATACCATTCGAGAAAATTCGATCCATTTAACTTGTCCTTCTCAAGGACGGATCGCAGGGAGAAAGAGTTATTATGAGTGTTAGTCATAGCTGAGAACAAAGAAAGGAAAAGGTTTAGTTATGATGTTCAAGAAATGAGAAGTCTTAACTTTTAAGAAAACTCGCATTATATTCAAACATTGTTTCCTCAGATGAATATAATGATCCAAGACCCATATTTCACTAAACTTGAGTGAGCCACTGGCTATCACCCAAATTTAGCTATCTAGGTAAGCAACAACTTTGCTAGTTATATCCAATATAACTCTTGGTTGTGGATCGACATCTCATGCCCAATCCACCTGATGTCTCTGAGCCCAAAACGATTTTGATGGCCCAGTCAAGTAAACCAATCTCTTCAGTCATGTAATTGTTGATGTCATGCACTGCAAGCCCATCAACACGATTACCTCCTGCCTTACTCATGTAATTGTGGACATCTCGCACTGAAAGTCTATCGCACAATGAAATGAGTCTTGACAGTTGACAAGATTGGAAAGACATCAAGTATCACTTGATATTTGATTGAGGAACAGAACCATTTAAAACGTTCAGTTTTATTATGTTTTAATTCTTATAATTAATTGATTTATCTTGCTTTGGTTCTGTGATTTTAGGTTCCATAACCTAAACCATTGAGTCTGATGTCGACTGACACTACTTTAGTGTCGATCGATGCAGAATAACCAAAATAATCCGCGATAACCGATCAATCCAATTGATCCGGTTTTGAATACCGGTCAGTGTCGATCGATGCTACACTAGCATCGGTCGATATCAACCTAATCAAATCAATCGCAATTAAACCATTCACAGTGTTCAACCATTATTAACCAAGCTCGATAACCGGTCCAATCCAATTGAACCGATTCATCAATCTCGCGAGGTTTGTGTCGACCGACACAACTCTTGTGTCGAACCGCACTAGGTGAAACAAGTTTTATTCGGGTTATCCTTCTGTGTCGACCGATACCGGATTGGTGTCGATCGACACAGGGCGATAAACCCTAATCGTTTTTCAAGCCAAAAAACCTAAAAACTAGATTTTCATGAAAACGAATTTTAGCAAGTTTGTATCAACCATACACAGATTCAGATTCAACTAATCTAATCAACATGCTACAGATCCAATGGAACCCTAAAGCTCTGATACCACTGAAGGAATTTCTAGCAGTTCTAATCAGGATTAGCAACCCTAGGTATAAATTCCAAGCCTAGGATCTAAGGTTCATGTAATTGAATCTATCAGAACTCAGATTTACCTGGTAATTAGCAGCGGAAGATTTGCAGATAATCGAGATCGCGAAGCACCTCAAACGCTGTGCCTCTACTGGTATCCACACGCACACAAACTGAACAGGAGGGATGCTAGTGCCTATGAGAGATCTGTTGGGATAGTGTCCTGAAATCACACTTGTACACACTCCTGATGATAGTTGTGTGTCGAGATCAGACATTCGTATAGTACTGGCGGTTGCAATGTTTTGCAAGAAGCCTCTTGCAATCTGTAAGTTATGGACTTACTACTAGTACTATATGATCCTATAGGGTCACACACCTAAGCAAACTGGAAGCTACGACATGGGAATGATCATTATGGTAATGATCATATTAATGTGTATTGGATACACATTATAATCGATAAAATGGTGTTGTGTCGATCGACACATCTTATGTGTCGGTCGACACAGTTCGGGTTTTTCGAAAGGCTTTTCGAATTAAGACTTGATTAAGTCTGGCCCGGTTAATTGTGTTTTAGGTCGAATATAACTAGTAGGTTTCGACCTAAACACTTGGCCGTCCACTTTTCTTGACAGAAACAGTAGAAACACCAGAGAGAATCGATTCTCGTTGATCCGGCACTAGCATCCCGTTTCCAGCGAGCGTGCGTGTGTACCTGGTAGAGGCAAGGTGTTTGCGTTGCTCCACTGATCTCGTTCACCATCTCAATTCCGCTGCCAGAAAGGTAAGAACGAGGTTGGTTTTCATTCAATATATCAAACCCTAGATCCAGTGGGATCCAACAGTGGTATCAGAGCGTTGTTAGGGTTTAGCTATTGAATCTGATGCAAATATTTCGAAACTTGAAGTTGTTGAATTGAATTTTGCATGTTGAAATCGTGTTTTCATATATTGTTCTCGGTTTTGTTCCTGTTGAAAAGACGAAGAACTGTTGAAAACGCACTGTGTCGATCGACACAAAGCGTGTGTCGGTCGACACGCCGCGGCAGAACGCGTAAAATTTTAGGGTTTCTCGCAGGGTGTCGATCGACACAAAGCGTGTGTCGGTCGTCACAGAGCGAAAACTTGAAATAAAATTTAGGGTTTATCGCAAAGTGTCGATCGACACAAAGCGTGTGTCGGTCGACACAAAGCGAAAATCCGCAAATAATTTTAGGGTTTCGATCTGAGATCGAGTACCCGTATTGTTGCTGTGTCGGTCGATACACTGGGTGTGTCGGTCGACACAAGCAAAGCGATTAGATAGACCGGTTCAATTGGATTGAACTGGTTATCTCGCATGGTTAATTTTAATTAACCAAATTGGTTCTGGTTTAGTAATGTCGATCGACACACAGTGTGTGACGATCGACATGGACTATTAAACCGAACCGGTTCAATTGGATTGAATCAGTTATGTAAATTCGATCTGGTTTGACCGGTTATCGAAGAACGGTTTAATTCTGGTTGCGTCGACCAATGCCAATGGTTGGCATCGATCGACATGACATTAGCAGATATACTGGTTGGACCACAAATTTGCATATGCCAGAACAATTTAATCCTAAAAGTTGTAGATTAATCTAAACTTAATAAAACTGAATGTTTTGAATAAATTAATAAATTCTTGAATGTATATTGGATATGCATCAAGTTAAAACGGTTCTTTTCCTCAACTAAATATCAAGTGATCTTGATGTCTTGCCCGATCTTGTCTACTGTCAAGACTCGTTTCGTTGTTGGATAGCCTTGGAGTCCTTGGTGTCCACAGCTACATGAGTAAGCCAGGTGATCATTGATAGACTTGCAGTGCGACTGTCAATGATCACGAGACTGAAGAGATTGGTTTACTAGAATGGGCCATCAGAAGTTTTGGGCCCAGAGACATCAGAGTGGATAAGACATGTATTGTCTCATCTGCGACCAAGAATTGTACTGGGTACAATTAGCAATGATTTGCTTACCTAGATAACTGAAGTTTGGGTGATGGCGAGTCGTCCACTCAAGTTTTGGTGATCTGAGGATCTTGGTTCATTGTATTCATCTGAGGAAACATAGTTTTGAATAGAATGCGAGTTTTTCTTATTAGATAAGAATTCTCATTTCTTGAGCATTATAACTAAAACCTCTACTCCTTTTAATTACAGTTATGTCTGTCTCAACTCACATCAACACTTTCTCGCTAAGATCCGTCCTTAATGGATCTAATTTCTTGGAATGGTATCGGAACCTGAGAATAGTTCTCAGGCAGGAGAACAAGGAATATGTCCTTGAAAGAGTTCTCACCGAGAGGCCACGTTCCAATGCCCCGCAGACAGAAAAGAATGCTTGGGATAAGCATTCAGCTGATGTCAAAGATGTTAATTGTCTAATGCTGGTGACTATGAACTCTGAGCTGCAGAAGCAATATGAGAACGTGATGTCACCCATTGAGATGATTAACAGCCTGAAAGCTTTGTTTCAGGAGCAAGCTCGCACAGAGAGATACCAGACGGTTAAATCTCTCATGGATTGCAAGCTGGCTAAGGATAGTCCAGTAAGTCCTCATGTCCTTAAAATGATGGGTTACATTGATAACCTGGGGAAACTGGACTGTGCCATTAGCCAGGAGCTAGCCACTGACATGATTCTGCAGTCTTTGCCGTCGTGTTTTGATCAGTTCATCATGAACTACAACATGCAAAACATGACTAAGACATTGACTGAGTTGCACGGCATGCTGAAGACAGCAGAGCCGAATCTCAAGAAGGCAACTCCCAGTGTACTGATGGTACAAGGGGGTAAAAGGTTTAAGAAACCTAAGAAGGATAAGGGAAAGGCCCAAATTGTCCAGACTGAAAGTCAGGACAAGCCCAAGCCGAAACCCAAATCCGGGCCTTCTCCTGAGGATAAATGCAACTACTGCAAGCAGTTAGGGCATTGGAAGAGAGACTGCAAGAAGTTCATGGAAGATTACAAGAAGCTGAAGAAGACGTATGATGCGTCTGACTCAGGTATTTATGTTATCGAACTTAATGTTTGAAGGAATTTCTAGCAGATTCCTAATCCAATTAGGCAATCCTAGTCTGAATTCCGAGCCTAGGATCTACAGGTTCATGTAATTGAATCTATCAGATCTGGAGATTACCTGGTGATTAGCAGCGGAAGTTATTTGCAGATAATCGAGATCTAGAGCGCCTCAAATGCTGCGCCTCTACGGTATCCACACGCACACAAGCTGAACAGAAGGGATGCTAGTGCCTATAGAGATCAGATCTCTCAAGAGGTTTCTCTCTAGTTTCTGGTGGCTGTGAATTAGGTTAGAAACGAGTTTAGGTCGACCATATATCTTATATATGTCGACTTCAACCGCCCCGGGATTAACTAATGATTAAACCAATTTAATCCGTCAATCCGCGAGTCATGTCGACCGACACACTCTATGTGTCGATCGACACGGCCAATCTATGTCGACCGATACTATTAGTGCATCGATCGACATCGCCCAGAAAAGTCGATATTGAATGCATATCAAATATGCATTCATCCGATCATTACATTAATGATCATCCTCTTATGCAATGTCCAGTTTGCTCAGGTGTGTGACCCTGTAGGATCATATAACACTAGCAATGAGTTCTCAACTCATTGATCATAAGTGGCTTCTAGCAAAGCATTATGACTACCCAGTGTCATATGATTGTCTCATCTCGACAACACGACTCTCTCTCAGAGTAAGTACAAATAGATTTCAGGACATTCCCAACAATCTCCCACTTGTACTGGAATCGTCTATTCCTTTTAATTCCCTTTGTATCCATATCTCAATCTAGCATAAGGCAAGAACTGTGTCATCCTTATTAAGCTAGATCACGTTTATCGAATCCCGATTTATACTGATGAAAGACAAACAACTGACAATCAGTTCGTTTGAGCGCGGCCACGCATTTCCAGTATCAAATCTTCGATAGGCCCAGAGATATTTAACTCCTGTTATATAGAAGGTACAAATTCCATCTTGTTCCATCCATGTCTCTTTTATACTTCATGATACACCTAATCAGTGTCTTTATGATCACCAGTTACGGCTGACGTTTGACAAAGTCAAGACGAACCAATCCATATAAGAGAGGACATGATGAACTTAGGTCTAAGGACTATACTCTTTAGTCGTAATGAGAAACTCTTATGACACTCATATAACATCTTGTAGAGTTCTCATTAACGGGTCAAGTCCGATCATGTGTTCTCTAACACATATCTATGTGATTGACTTTAATACACTTATTAATGACTCCATGAAACATGGTCATCAGTCACCTCACATACTAGTCTCACGTGGTTGTTAATGTCCCACGTTAACAACCTCGACCAGGGACTATTCTAATTTATGTCATTTATTGCTTATAGGGTTTCATGATCAAGTCACATACTTGATGGCCTATAAAAATGTCATAAATTACTTTGGGACATTATATATATATATATATATATATATATATATTTAATTAACACAATTAAATAATGCTGAAACAATTTCATTAAAATAACATAACTATTATGTCTTTGTGAACATCATGTCATAACTAAAACACATACAACTCCCACTGAAATCAAGATCATATCTTAAGATATCTAATGCCTACAGCAGTTGTATGAAACTCATGCTTAGGCCTTGGGAGAGGCTTGGTCAGTGGATCAGCGACATTCTCATCCGTCGGGACTCTGCTGATCTTCACATCTCCTCTATTCACAATATCACGGATAAGGTGATATCGCCTTTCTATGTGTTTGGATTTCTGGTGTGATCTAGGTTCCTTTGCTTGCGCAATGGCTCCATTGTTGTCACAATACAAAGCCACTGGCTCAGAAATGCTAGGAATCACACCAAGTTCAGTGATGAACTTCTTGATCCAAACAGCCTCCTTTGCCGCTTCAGAAGCAGCGAGGTACTCAGCTTCAGTTGTGGAATCTGCTACAGTGTCCTGCTTGGAACTCTTCCAGCTTACTGCACCGCCATTCAGGCAGAAGATGTAACCAGATTGCGATCGGAAATCATCTTGGTCTGTCTGAAAACTTGCGTCTGTGTAACCACTTACTCATCACTTCCTCCATACACCAAGAATTTATCCTTAGTATTTCTCAAATACTTTAGAATATTCTTGACTGCTGTCCAGTGACTTTCACCTGGATCCGATTGGTATCTACTCGTCATGCTTAAAGCACAAGCAACATCTGGACGAGTACAGAGCATGGCATACATGATGGATCCCAACGCCGAGGCATAGGGAATCCGACTCATGCGATCTCGCTCAGCAGGTGTCTCAGGACACTGCTTCTTGCTGAAACTTATGCCATAAGACATTGGTATGAAGCCCTTCTTGGAATCTTGCATTCTGAACCTGTGTAAGACGTTATCGATATAAATGTCTTGACACAGTCCAATCAACTTGTTTGATCTATCTCTATAGATTCTTATTCCAAGAATATATGCGGCTTCACCCATGTCTTTCATTGAAAAACAACTTCCGAGCCAAGTCTTAACAGACTGTAACAACGGAACGTCATTTCCGAGAAGGAGTATGTCATCTACATACAACACGAGAAATGCAACTGCGCTCCCACTAGTCTTCTTGTAAACACATGGTTCTTCTTCGCTTCTGATGAAATCAAACTTTTTGACTGCTTCATCAAAACGAAGATTCCAACTCCGAGATGCTTGCTTCAATCCATAAATGGATCAATGAAGTTTGCATACTTTCCTAGCTGCATTTGGATCGATGAAACCTTCGGGTTGTGTCATGTACACATCCTCTTCCAGAATCCCATTAAGGAAAGCTGTTTTCACGTCCATTTGCCAGATCTCATAATCATAATGAGCAGCTGTTGCTAGGAGAATCCGAATGGATTTAAGCATGGCTACAGGTGAATAGGTTTCTTCATAGTCTATACCATGAATTTGTTTGAAACCTTTTGCCACCAGCCTTGCTTTATATATCTGAATATTTCCATCCACATCAATTTTCTTCTTGAAAATCCATTTACACTCAATGGGTCCTGCACCATCGGGTAAATCAACCAAAGTCCATACTTGGTTCTGTGACATGGATCCCATTTCGGATTCAGCGGCTTTCAGCCACTTTTCGGAGTCAGGGCTCATCATCGCTTCTTCGTAATTCGCGGGCTCATCACTGTCAATGATCAATAAATCATGACAATTGGTTACGAGAAATCCATATCTCTCGGGTTCGTGACGGATCCTCTCGGATCGGCGAATTTCAGGCTCCACAGGCGTTGGGTCTACAATTCTTTGTAGATCCAACTGTTGCTCTTCCTCTACGGGTTGAACATTTTCCTGCGGTTCTCGAACTTCTTCGAGTTGTACTTTACTCCCACTGTTTCTCTTGGAAAGAAACTCTCTCTCAAGAAAAACGCAGTTCCGAGCAACAAACACTTTGTTCTCGGATTGGTTGTAAAAGTAGTATGCCTTGGTTTCCTTAGGATAACCAACGAAGTAGCATTTATCAGATTTGGGTTCGAGCTTATCTGTAATCAATCGCTTGACATAAGCTTCACAACCCCAAATCTTCAGGAAAGACACACTTGGAACATTTCCAGTCCACATCTCATGTGGTGTCTTTGCAACTGATTTTGACGGAACCCTATTAAGTGTAAACGCAGACGTTTCTAGAGCGTGTCCCCAAAAGGATAATGGAAGAGTTGAGAGACTCATCATTGATCGAACCATATCTAATAGAGTTCGATTTCTCCTCTCAGACACGCCATTCCATTGTGGTGTTCCAGGAGGAGTGAGTTGTGAAACAATTCCACCATCTCTCAAATGATCACTGAATTCTTGGCTTAAGTATTCTCCTCCACGATCTGATCGAAGAGCCTTAATACTTTTGCCAAGTTGATTCTGTACTTCATTTTGGAACTCTTTGAACTTTTCAAAGGATTCCGACTTGTGTCTCATTAAATAGACATAGCCATACCTGCTGAAATCATCAGTGAAGGTAATGAAGTATCGAAAGTTTCCTCTGGCACTTGTGCTCATTGGGCCGCATACATCTGTATGTATAAGGCCCAACAGATCACTGGTCCTTTCATTAGACTTGTTGAAAGGGGCCTTAGTCATTTTGCCTAGTAAACAAGATTCACATTTCTCACATGATTCATAATCAAATGAGCCCAGAAGCCCATCACTATGGAGCTTTTGGATCCGTTTCTCGTTTATGTGGCCCAAACGACAATGCCAAAGAAAAGTCTGATTTGTGTCATTTGATTTGAATCTCTTGGTGTTTATGTTATAGATTGGTGCAGTTTGGTTTAAAACATAAAGCCCATTCTCTAATGGGCTGCTACCATAGAATATATCATTGTAATCAAAATAACAACATTTATTCTTAATTGAAAACTGATATCCTTCAATATCCAAAACAGGAATTGAAATAATATTTCTGCTTATAGCAGGTACATAGTAGCAATTATTAAGCTTTAAAACCAAACCAGATGGTAAAGACAAGTTATATTTTCCTACGGCTAATGCAGCAACTCTTGCTCCATTCCCCACACGCAGGTCCACTTGTCCCCTTTCCAACTTCCTACTGTTGCTTAGGCCCTGCATATTTGTACAAATATGAGCACCACAGCCGGTATCCAATACCCAAGAAGTAGAACCAGAAGTAGTAACATTTACTTCTATAACATAAATACCTGAAGATGAAGTCTCGAAAGTCTTCTTCTTCTTCTTCTTCTTCTCTTCCAAGAATTTGTTGCAATTTCTCTTCCAATGCCCAGGCTCTTTACAGTAATGGCACTTATCAGTCTCAGATGGGCCCGGCTTGGGCTTTGGGGCTGGCGCCGGCGTGTCCTGGTTCTCAACCGGGACTGCCTTGCCCTTTCCCTTACCTTTGCCAAGTTTCTTAAACTTCTTACCCCCTTGTACCATAAGTACATTAGGAGTGCCCTTCTTGATATTTGGCTCAGCTGTCTTGAGCATTCCATGCAGCTCAGTCAATGTCTTTATCAGGTTATTCATGTTATAGTTCATAACAAACTGATCATAACTTGACGGCAGTGACTGCAGAATGATGTCAGTGGCCAACTCTTGGCTAATGGGACAATCCAGCTTCCCCAGGTTATCAATATAACCCATCATCTTAATGACATGAGGACTGACTGGACTGTCCTTTGGTAGCTTGCATTCAATGAGAGATTTAACCGTCTGGTATCTCTCAGTTCGTGCTTGCTCCTGAAACATACTTTTCAGGCTAGTGATCATCTCCACGGGCGACTCCACGTTCTCGTATTGCTTCTGCAAATCCGAGTTCATGGTAGCCAACATGAGACAATTCACATCGACCACATCATTAGAATGCTTATCCCAAGCATTCCTTTCTGCATGTGGAGCATTGGCTCTCGGTTTTTCAGGGAGAACATTTTCAAGGACATAGTCCCGCTTCTCCTACTTGAGAACAATTCTCAAGTTCCGATACCATTCGAGAACATTCGATCCATTTAACTTGTCCTTCTCAAGGACGGATCGCAGGGAGAAAGAATTATTATGAGTAGTAGTAGTCATAGCTGAGAACATAGAAAAGAAAAAGTTTAGTTATGATGTTCAGGAAATGAGAAATCTTAACATTTAAGAAAAACTCGCATTATATTCAATCAATGTTTCCTCAGATGAATATAATGATCCAAGACCCATATTTTACTAAATTCAAGTGAGCCACTGGCTATCACTCAACTTTAGCTATTTAGGTAAGCAACAACCTTGCTAGTTATATCCAATATAACTCTTGGTTGTGGATCGACATCTTATGTCCAATCCACCTGATGTCTCTGAGCCCAAAACGATTTTGATGGCCCAGTCAAGTGAACCAATCTCTTCAGTCATGTAATTGTTGATGTCTTGCACTGCAAGTCCATCAACACGATTACCTCTGTCTTACTCATGAAATTGTGGACATCTTGCACTGCAAGTCTATCACACAACTAAATGGGTCTTGACAGTTGACAAGATTGGAAAGACATCAAGTATCACTTGATATTTGATTGAGGAACGGAATCATTAAAACGTTCAGTTTTATTATGTTTTAATTCTTATAATTAATTGATTTATCATGCTTTGGTTTTGTGATTGCAGGTTCCAAAACCCAATCATCGAATCTGATGTCGACCGACACTACTATAGTGTCGATCGATACAGAATAACCAAAAACAATCCGCGATAACCGATCAATCCAATTGATCCGGTTTCGAATACCAGTCGGTGTCGATCGATGCTACACTAGCATCGGTCGATACCAACCTACTCAAACCAATCGCAATTCAAACCATTTAACCAAGCTCGATAACCGGTCCAATCCAATTGACCCGGTTCATCAATCTCGCGAGGTTTGTGTCGACCGATACAACTCTTGTGTCGATCGACACAAGGCGAAAAGTTTTATTCGGGTTATCCTTCTGTGTCGACCGATACCCGTTTGGTATCGATCGACACAGGGCGATAAACCCTAATCGATTTTTCAAATTAAAACCCTAAACTAGTTTTAATCAAAAACGAATTACAGCATGCTTGTATCTACTATACAGAGATCCAGATTCAACTAATCTAATCAACATGCCACAGATTCAATGGAACCCTAAAGCTCTGATACCACTGAAGGAATTTCTAGCAGATTCCTAATCCAATTAGG